>JAIVEN010000015.1:15000-1227916 GCA_026686845.1 Adenanthera pavonina
TAAACCCTAAACCCTAAACCCTAAACCCTAAACCCTAAACCCTAAACCCTAAACCCTAAACCCTAAACCCTAAACCCTAAACCCTAAACCCTAAACCCTAAACCCTAAACCCTAAACCCTAAACCCTAAACCCTAAACCCTAAACCCTAAACCCTAAACCCTAAACCCTAAACCCTAAACCCTAAACCCTAAACCCTAAACCCTAAACCCTAAACCCTAAACCCTAAACCCTAAACCCTAAACCCTAAACCCTAAACCCTAAACCCTAAACCCTAAACCCTAAACCCTAAACCCTAAACCCTAAACCCTAAACCCTAAACCCTAAACCCTAAACCCTAAACCCTAAACCCTAAACCCTAAACCCTAAACCCTAAACCCTAAACCCTAAACCCTAAACCCTAAACCCTAAACCCTAAACCCTAAACCCTAAACCCTAAACCCTAAACCCTAAACCCTAAACCCTAAACCCTAAACCCTAAACCCTAAACCCTAAACCCTAAACCCTAAAACCCTAAACCCTAAACCCTAAACCCTAAACCCTAAACCTTAAACCCTAAACACTAAAACCCTAAACCCTAAACCCTAAAACCCTAAAACCCTAAACCCTAAACCCTAATTTGAGGGAGGATTAGGAAGGGTATTTGTGTTTTTATTTTTTAATTATTTTTATGAAAAATTGTTGTTTCATGGTTTTTTCATAATATTTAATACACATTTTAAACAAAAATAATGTCACAATTCCATCTATTTTTTCCAACTACATCAAATGGGGCTTCATCATTCGCATTCTCATTCTCATTCTCATTCTCATTTCTTCAAAAATGCTTTCACTATACCAAATGGTGCCTAAGAGCTTGATTAATGGATAACAAAGTGCTAATATAAATTAAAAATTAAATTGGAATGATTTTGACAAAATTCAAGTGGTTGTGGGAACTATATATAAAAGAAATTTGGAATTAAAGAGATTAAAATTCAATTTAAAAAGTTGTGGTATATGGTTGAGTGAATTCCACCGATCAAACTTGGTAAAGGCATATATAATTTGAGTAATGTGCTATGGCATACTTAGAAAGGTTATCCTTGATAAGAATGATCCAGCTTTATTTAACAGCTTACCATTCCAAGCTGCCTGTTGTTATTAGTTTTTTGCAAGAGTTGAGCAAAAGTGCCTTTGGTTACCCTCTTTTGAATTTTCTATATTTTAATCTCTGAATCCCTTTCAAATTTTCTAGAAAATAATCCTCAAAGAAATTGTCTTTTTTATTTCTTTAATTATTTTCATTATTATTTTCTTTTTTTTTTACTCATGGGACATAAATCCTTAAAAAATAAGATATTTATTTTCACTTTTTTATTCTTTACCACTTATTCACAATATCAGGACAAATTAAATTGGGAAAATTTTGTCCAAAATAATATTAACAAAAAAAGTGTAATAAAGAAGGCTTTTGTACTGTATATCAAACTAGATATTGGGTCGTACGACAATGCTGAGTCCAAGGCCTCTTTGGTCTCATGTTGCGTACTAAGTTTGGGCTCAAATTTTTTTTTCTTGGTGTATTTGGATGTCTTTGTATATTAAATCCCATTGAAAAATCAATTTGGGCTTAAAACTTAGTTTTTCTATACGTAATCTCATTACTACTTCTATGTTTGTTTCTTCATTGGGTTGAAATATTGAATCAGATCTGAATATTTTTTTTTTGATACGAAAATCAGATCTGAATATTAATTACACATTTAGAAGTATTTTTAATTAAAATTATCTAAATGTAATCATTTTTATCAAAGCCAATTTTTAAAAAAAAGTATTCAAATACAAAGCATATTAATCTAAAGTTAACTTTTACTGTAACCATATTACAAAATTAATTCTACCAAAACTCTATTTTAATAAATTGAAAACTAAATAAACACTTAAAAAGATAGGCAATATTCATCACTTGTGAATAGAGGCCGTGCCAAATTATGCTTTCAAACAGAGAGAAACTATCAATTGTAATTTAGCCAATATTTTTTGAGTAATATACTTTTATACTTTTGAAAGAAACGGCCCGTTGCCTTGATAATTAAATTCGATTAAGGCTACAAGGTAGGATGTAACATATGAGATTCAGGACATTTAAAATTAAAAATTGAATCTCAATTGCATAACCTACTTTGCGAAATTGAGATGCTCTATATAATATATATATATATATATATAACGTAATCATCATATATAATGCATGATTCCATTTTTTTTTAAAAAAAAAAAAGAACAATAAAAACTCTCCGCCACCATCCATTAATAAAGGGAGGAATTATGAAATCTCAAACAGTAAACAAAAAGTAGTTAAAATAAAATAAGGAAAGCCTCGGTGGCACTATTCAATTCTTAAACTGATATGATCTATGAAGGCAGGTGAATTCTCCCATCCCTATCTCCTTACTAATATTAGAATAAAACCAGCCACCATCTCCCTTAATGTAGGGGTGAATTATGAAATGTCATAAAGAAACAAAAAGAGAAACAAAAATTGGATAGCCACAACAACTTTGTTTGGTTCTTAAGCTGGCGCAGCAGCCATAGTCGCTCTAGGTGCAGCAGCTGCACCATCACAAGCTGGTGCTGTCCCTGAAACTGTTGGTTTGGCATTTAAACATTTAGCAGTGACTTCAACTCCATTAAATGTGAGACTAACGTCACTAAGCTCAATATTTTCACATGGTACACCACTGCTACAGATTAGAACCACTCCATCTTTAGTTTTAGAAGTGCCTCTAATGTTCTTGAAACTCACATTGCTGATCTTGATTTTTGATGGGGTCTAAGCCATTGAAAGTATGCACCAAAATAGAACAAAAATGTGTCAAAAGTTACTCATATTACATGGATTGAAGAGAAATGAATATGAATATCAATAGTTTTTGAATCACATACCGATTTGTCACACTGATTTGATGGGCAATATTCTTGATCGATGATGACAGGGTTTTCGACATTATTCATGACAATATCCTCAAAATGCATATCTGAGACAGTGATAGCTCCTGGTGTGCCAGGCCATGTCTTAATCCTCACACCATTCATTGTGTCAGAAATTGTGCAATTTTTAACTATGACATTTGATACCGGAGCTTCGTTATCATATTTTCCAAGGCTTCCAACACTAATGCCATGGCCAGGCCCACAAGTCACACCCACCACTGAGATGTTTGTGTTTCCGTCACCTAGTGAAACACAGTCATCTCCGGTACCGATGACGGTGTTTACAACACTCACTCCATTTGATCTTCCGATATGGATTCCATCAGTGTTAGGGCTATCTCCAGGTGCACTGATTTTGAACCCATCAAAGTTGAAATTGTTGCACGAAAGAACATTGACATGGAAGTTTTGGCTATCTTTTGAAGTTATGCCCTTGACATATGAATTGTTCATGAAGTTGAAACCAAAGTTCTGTTCATTTCATAGAAAACTCATTTGTTAGTGTAACTGGGGAAATATGCCTAGTTTGTTAAGTTGATCCAAATATTAAAAGAGGGGCAAGAACTAATGACTAACAAATGTAATGCAATGCATAATTGCTGGATCAAGACACTCTCCAAATCATTAGATCAAGCTAACATATTAGATTTCAAATAGAAGTGAACAATATAATTTCTAACAGGAGAAGAATTGTTCCTGTGTTATTTACCATGGTAGGCCAGTTGCATTTTGGGTTTTTCGCACAATCATTTGATTTCCATGCAGCTGGACCTTGGCCATCGAATGTTCCCGTGCCAGATAATGTGAAACCATTGACATATCCAATTTTAACCCACTGGGCTGCCCCTTTCAATGCAGCCGGGTCTGCTGGTGCTTGAATTACACCATTGACCTGTAACTCAATAGATGGAGCATTGCATGGTCCTTTCAAATCCACTGCATTCATGTTGTAATTGCCTGGACCAACCAAAATCTTGCTAGCCTCAGGCGATGCACATGCATCAGTCCATGCTTTTGTGAAAGCCTGCAAGCACATATATATAAACAACACATTACTCAAAGAACAAAAAACATTAGGGTTCCCTTAGTTATAATTAAACGGTAGAATAATATTATCTATAGAGTTCTATGAAAATGCTATATGGCATTACCTCAGTTATATCTGCATTAGGGTTTCCACCGTAGCTAGCAATATCAAAATCTTTTGCTTGAGCTATAATGGAGGAACCCAAAAATAAAAACAAGACACATGTGGTGATACTCAATTTGGTATACATTGTGACTATTTTCTTTTGTACTTATGACTTTTCCTTCTTCTTTACTGTAAATGAACTTCGATAAATGTAATAAAAACCCATCTAGGGGATGGCTATTTATAATGACAAAACATAGTAAGTACCATATATAGCTACAAGGTTAAATGATGCGTGACCATTAACTTACCAAAACATTTGAAAAAAGACGTCGGCTAAAAATGCGGAAACCTATAATGGTGAAGAGAAAGCACGAGTTACATTAAGCCTCTATTCTATTAAATTTGACTACTGTTTTTGAATGCCCTACAAAAGCAAATTCTATTTTTGCAACGATCACAAAAATGTGGCCAAGAAAAAATAAATACTTGTCCATCGCTAGATCAAATATAGCTTTGTTTAAATCTTAAGTATGTGCCATGTATATCTGATCTAGATTGTTTAAATTGATAAACTATCCAGATCTTATTATTTCGCTTTTTTTATTTTTAAAATGTTCTTATAAGTTGATAGTAATGAAATTGATATTATTTTATAAGGAAAATTACAAAAAAAATCCCAAAATACTAAAATAATTATTATAAAGTTCCAAAACCCTAAAAAACTACACTCAAGTTTCATTGTGTAAAATATTGAAAAATTAGTACCAAAAAAAACTTCATCATTAAGTATAAAATCATGCTCCAAAGTTAAAATACACACAAATCTCATTGATGTAAAATCTTAAAAAGTGAATATAAAAAATTTCAGTATTAAGTATAAAATTGTATTCCAATATTCTATACTCATGATCTACAATTTTATACTCAACAACAAAGTTTTTTATATTTGTTTTCCATGATTTTATATCTATGAGATTTGGGAGTAGTTTTTTAAGGTTTTAAGACTTTATAATAATTATTTTCATGTTTTAGAAATTTTTTTTTGTAATTTTCCCTTTTTTTAATAAGTTTATGTCATTTAAAATAAAAATGATTATTTTAAAAGAAGGACTTTTGTTCTCGGTTATATAAATAATTGCTTACATAAGTGGACTTTTATGGGTACAAAAATATCTATTTTTATTAAAAAAATATATATTTTAATATTGGGTTAATCTAGTATCAAAATATATATACAACCCAATGAACCCATAAACAAAAAATAAAATTTATTACATTAAAGTGTACATACAAATCAGTATGCACTTACATATATCACAAATAAATAATATCTTAGACACTACAAAATGATTAAACAAGCAAAAAAAAATTTCTAAACAATATCTGAAACACAATAAATAATCTATAATCAATATGTTAACACATATTGTGCATGGCTAGTCTTCCTTAAATCTTGTATTGACATAACCAATTTTCTCTTTATGACCTTCAAAGTTAAAGAGCTTTGGACTAGTGAACTCAACTAACTGCTAGAGAAAAAATTGTTAAACGGACAATTCAATAAAGTCATACCATAGTTGCAAGGCAGATAACCTAGAAAATCTTTACCTCAAGAGGTAAAAACATATGAAATAAAAATCATTGCTTAAAAAAGTTAGAAGGCAATAAAATTAAGACAAAATGCATGATAGATGAAAAGAAACTATACAAATTTGTTAAGAGATATAGCCATATAATAATGAAAGGTATATGAAAAGAAACTATACAAACCACATATGACATACTAGGATATTTACTAAAGTCAAGAATATGAGGTGTTTGTGTATGATAACCAATAGTCATCTCACAAAAGTGATTTGCAATATCATATGCTACAAGATTATAACCTGGAATATTCATACTCCTGTGATAAAAGGGTAGCACTAAAATCATTGGTTTAAGATTATCTATCATTTTCAAAATCTCATATCTAGGATTAAAAATTGGATTATCAATCAAAATAATCAATCCAAAGAAGGTCCACAGGACTTTTAGTAGTATAGTGCAAGTTGCTATAACAAAAGGCAAAATCCATGTATGGCAAGTCTATGACCAAAGCAAAACTAATATTTTCTTCAAAGCAAGTCCTCCAATTAATAAGAAAAGAAGCAATAAGACCTTACTTTTATAAACTAGCAAAAAGAGATAAGTCTATACATAGCTAATAAGGGTCCGTTTGGTTCTCTGTTTTGTAAAATTAAGTTAAGATAAATGAAGTTTGTAAAAATGAAGTTTAGATAAAGTAAGTTTGTTGGAAGATGTTATGTTTGGATATTCTTTTTGTAAAAGTAAGTTTGACAAAAAATTTGTTTGGAAGATAGGGGTTAAAAGTATTTTTAGATGTATAATATAGAGTAAATTTGTTTCTCCTTTTTCAAAACCCACGTTTTGTTAACGGAAAAGTAACTTTTCCCCTCATTTTCCAAAACCACAGTTTAACCCACTTTTCATTTTCCAAAAAGTCAGTTTGCAAAACGTGGGTGTTTGGCCAAACACATCTTTTAGAAAACCATGGTTGAAAACCATGGTTACGTTTACAAAACGTGGAACCAAACGCAGCCTAAATAAGCAAGGTACACAGGCCCAACACCAAGATGTCTAAAACTCCCAAGTAGTGTATATATCAACGGAGGCATAAAACTTAAATCTGCATGAAGCAAATACCAGTTCAACCATTAATTCATAGGCAAACAATTCTCCGGTCTCTTCACTATCATTAGAACTATCTAAACTATCACAACTTTCCTTTGAAACTTTCAGAGGCTGTAGAAAACTAAACTTGAGATATTAAGACTTTGTAGCAAATAAACTAAGTATATTGTTATGTGGGCAACAAGGAGTTACCACGTCAACTGGGAAGCCAATGCAGACAACAAAGAATCCTACCCCTGTACCAACAAGCAGATGAGTTACAACATTATCAGTGAAGTATGGAATTTTTAAAATGGGCATGAAAAATAGTAAGATAGGGATAAAATTAAAATAATAGAAATTGACACCAAAGGACTAGTATTCAGTATCTTGTATGGTAACTATTCACCACCGGGCTATATCGCAAGTCTACGGGCTGAGGTAATAGTAAAGTGATGAGTAAGTATCGTTTCCACATGAACTTACACTAAAAGTGATCAAATTCTGGACATTGTATTTTTAATTAGTTTGAGTAAAGTAATTAAAAGGTTAACTATTTAATTAACTTCTACTATGAAAGACAAGCGTATAAAATTAGCAACATGGACAACTAGGACTTGAAGAATTCAAAGTGACTTACACTACTACAAAAAATGATTTTTATATCAATTACTTACATCGGTTAAAAAAAACTGATATAAAATGATGACCGGTGGTAATTTTGTAAATAAATTTATAGCTTTACGTCTTTTTACATCGGTTTTTTAATAAAACCGATGTAAATATGTTTATCCTAATAAAATTTATATTAATGGGAGTAAATAAAAATATAATTATATTACGTAATCTATTACAATATATTTTAACATATTTTTTATTATTATTTAATTTTTATTTTGATTTTTAAGAGAAACTGATACAAACATGTCTTCATATTTTTTTCTATCTTCATATTTTTAGTACAGGATCAACTTAAATTTTCAATTGCATAGAAATATAATTTTCTTAAGAATTAAAATGATATATTAAAGTTAAATAAATAAAAATATGTAATACTATATGATTATAATTAGATTTTTATATTATAATATTTGTAAAGAAGTATAAATTAATATATTTTCATATATCTATATATGATATTTACATCAGTTTTTTTAAAAAAATAATATAAATTTGAATTTCCGCGTAAATTATTTCCGTCCAACATATAAGAACTATATGATTATATTAGATTTTTATATTACAATATATTAATTTTTTTAATTAATAAAACTAAATAAAAATATGCAAGTAATATAAAAATATAGGATTATGATTAGATTTTTATATTAACATATTTATATACAAGTATGATTTATCATTTTATCAATGGAAAATGATTATTTATTATATTCGTAATATTTATATCAGTTTTTTATAATAAACCGATGTAAATTTTCTCTCTTATGGATCATTTCCTTCCTTTTTTTATATAAATTTTTTTTAAAAATTTACATCGGTTTTATATAAAAAACCGATGTAAAACTTTTAGTTTCTTTTCATTTTTTATACAAATTTTTTAAAGAAAATTTACATCGGTTTTTTATATAAAACCGATGTAAAACTTTTAGTTTCTTTTCGTTTTTAAAATAAAATTTTCAAAAAAACTTTACATCGGTTTTATATAAAAAACCGATGTAAAACTTTTAGTTTTTATCAATTTCCCTCCCTTATCAGCGCTCGAAATTAAGTTTCAGATTTCAGCTCCCTCTAAACGCGGTCTTCTTCTTCCAGAACTGCTCTTGGCTTGCCACTCCCACACTCGTCCATTTCCTCCAGATCTCCATTGCCACCACACTACTTCCCTATCACACATGGTGGTCACCTCTCTCTTGAACGCCATCGCTGTCCACACTCCTTCCCTCTCGCACTCGGCCTCACTTTCTCGATTGAAACCCACGAACAGATCGAAGCTTCCTCCTATGCGATTGCCGCCGTCATCCACTTTGCTCCCTCCATCAGTCTCCGTCACACACTCTACTCCCTCCATGGTCACCATTGTGCTCTGCCTCTACTCCCTCCGTCGGTCTCTGTTTTTATCATTTGTGAGTTTTTTTATATTATTTTTTCTTAATTTTTAGTTGAATTTATTTTTTAAATTTTTAGTTAATTTAATTAATTTCTATATTCATGCAAACACTGATCCTTTTAGTTTCCTTGTTCTAAAAATGAGCTTATTTTCTATTGGGGATTTTAGCCAAATCTATTAGCTCAAGGGTGCTTATGTGCTCAAGGGAGTTTATTTTGTATTGGTATTTCAATTTCGGTTGTTGGAGAATTTTTGGGAGAACAATTATTTGGAGGAGATTCAGCTAAAATTTATACATAACTCAGAACATTAATGTATTTTATTAAAATTATGGAACTAATGCAAATGATTTATTTCTGGTAATTACATTTTGGGGCTTAACTTCTCTTGAATATGGAAATTATAATATAGCTCTTTATAATTAAAGATACCTTGTGGATGGCAATTTCCTTTAAGTAATTATCGATTGTTTCCTAAATTTTGTGTTTCAATTTTAGCTATTGTAGAACTATGAAGAGGTCCAATATTTAGTGATGACTCTACCAAAATTGGATTTGCATCTTGCAAGCAAAATGAGTAAGTTTTTTTTTTAAATATCTTTATGATGAATAATCCACCTTTGGTAATGTTATTTGGCTGAAGTGTGTAAACTTGATTTAGTTACTTGAAGTACTTTATGATTTATACTTGTATCTCCTATGTATAAAGCTTGATATTTCTTGTTTTTAGTTGCAAGTTATACATTTTTTCACCTGCTGTTTGTGAGAATTTTGTAAGTATGGAAATTATGTTACTGTAATCCATATATTTCTTATTGTCCTATTCCTTGAATTATTTATGTTGAATATATGGTTATATATAATGCCTTTGATATTTAAAGAAGAGTTTCTCAACTTTTTGTTAAACCCGTAAGACTCTAACCCATACCATAATGGTAGGTCACTGTTATATGGGAAGTATTTTTAAAAAATGAGTGGCCAAGGCTTGTCTAGCTCTATTTCTTCCTCTTGTTCTGGTTGTTCAGGTGAGGTGGAGGTGGAGGCAGAGGCGGAGGCGGAGGTGGAGGTGCTTCCTATGATTAACTGGCTCATTTGGTGCCAGCCATACCTGCAAAGAAGCAATCATGGGCAGATCAAAGATAGCCAGCCCAAAGACCCTAAAAGACAAAAGTACAAGCTAACCTAGATACTACAACAAGCTACAGACAAAAGACCTGCTACAAATTAGAAACAATACCCTGACCTACCAGCAGAAAAAATGGCGCACTAAACTAACAAACAATTAACAAAATGAACCACCAACTGTAAGCTATGACCAAAGGGACCACCAATAGGTATAGCAATGAACACGTGACAGCAGTGTAATATGGGGAACACTATAAAGTAATGGCAACAAAACAGGGGACTACAGGCCAACACAAGGACATAAGCATCTAACACTGGGCCTATAATCTTAAACACAATCAAATTGCATTCAAACAGTCCCATACACAGAGTCAATTTCAATAGCAAAAGGTCCCAATCAGACGCAAACTAAATTCCCAAAGCAATCATAATCCACATGACCCATATACTTCCTATTTGACAGATAAAATTTAGCACACGTTCAACACAGCCATTCCATTTCAATTTCCTACAACACAATTCACACAGATAGTTGGGAGCGTTACCCAAAATATTACAGAAGCAAGGAAGTTATGAGAGAGAGCACAAGTGAGAGGACCACACTCTGCCACTAACCCACGGAAACCAAGAAAATGGAGGAAGAAACCGCCAAGAGTGGAAGACACAGTTGTGAAGCTGGTGGAAGAGGAGCACCCAGGTTGCAGAGTCTAGAAGGAGGGCAAAGGGGTAGCGGAGATAGAGAGAGGCCGAGGTAGTTAGTGTAGGTGGTCTCAAATGAAGGAAGCCCATAATGGAGGGAGGCTGTGGTGGTGAGGAACATAGGGGATGAGCTATGATGGAATGAGAGGGACTTGTGGGGGTATGAGGTTGAAGAAGATAGAGGAGGAAGAGGCTATGAAGATGGAATGACGAGGAAGGAGACAGAATGATGAGCCACGGCTGAGGGTGTAAAGGATTTAGGGAACAGGAGGTGGAGGCTTGGTCAGTAGGGAGGAAATGAGGACTGGAGATGGGAGGGAGGAGAGGCTACGGTGCAAAGAGAGAAAAAGAAGTGATTAGGGTTCAGAGGACACGTGAGGGAAGGCAATCTTTAGCCGCCTGGCTGATATCGCTGCAGCGAGTCCTATATTACCGCGGTTAAACTCGGGGTTCAGTAAGAATCCAAGTTCAGAATCACATCTCACACTCCGGCTCAAGTTTGTGGGTTGTGGCTTGAATGTTTTGCCCGTAATGCAGCAGTCCTCTATTTTCATTCACGCTGTGGCCTTGAATTTATAGGCCGCGACATGAACATTGCCAGGATTTTTATGCCTCTGGAGTTTGTTTTTCACCACAGCCGTGATTTATGGGCCATGGCACAGATGTTCCCTGAGCTTAAACCCTCTCTGTTTCCTTTCATGTCGTGGCTTTGTATTCTCAAGCCGCGGCGTGGCATTCTTGTTGAGTCTATCAACACATGTAGCAGCAAACATGCACAGAATTTTCATCAAACATACCCCTCACCTCATGCATGCTGAAAACAACTAAGATAGGCACACTATGTCAACCAAGAGCACATGACATATTTCAAATCCTATCCAATTCCACTAATGCAGCTCAACAATTTTCAATCATGCACAGTTGTTAATGTTCAAACATTGATCATTCATTAATTGCTCAAAATCAGTCTCTAAAACCTAGCTGTCACCAGTATTTGCAGAAATAGGGTTAAATGAGGATTGAGTTTAGTGACTTCCCTATTGATATGCAATCTCCCCTTCAGTATTTCTTTGCTCTCTACCATGAATTTGTTTTCTTTAGGTCCCAAATGGCTGCACTTACCTTACCTGCATTAAAACCATGAACAAATATAAAACCTATTACACAAAGCACACAACTAACACAACAACAATGAGATTAAAGTCAAAGAGCTTGGGTTGCCTCCCAAGAAATGCTAATTTTATAGTCGCCAGCCCGACTCTTCACCGCACTAGCTATGCTCCGACAAATGAAGGGTAGAGGTTTGATGATCCACCTCTTCACCCCAATAATGCTTCAATCTCTATCCATTGACCTTGAATTTCTCACCATCATTTCCTTCAAGTTCCACATCTCTATGAGAAAAAGTTTGAACCACAGTGAATGATCTGGACCACCTAGATTTGAGCATGCCTAGAAACAATTTGAGCCTTGAGTTGTACAAAAGCACCTTTTGGCCTGGAACAAATGCTTTGGGCAGAATTCTCTGATCATGCAGCTTCTTTGTTCTCTCCTTATACAACCTTGAGCTTTCATAATCATTGAGATTGAACTCTTCAAGCTCATTCAACTACAGTAATCTTTTTCACCAGCCGCCTTTAGATCAAAATTGAGCTTTTTTATGGCCCAATAAGCACTATGCTCCAACTCTATGGGTAAGTGACAAGCCTTGCCAAAGACAACTTGGTACGGTGACATCCCAATGGGAGTTTTATAGGCTATACAATATGCCCATAATGCATCATCAAGTTTAGTGGTCCAATCCCTTCTAGTTACACCCACAGTCTTCTCAAGAATGGTCTTGATCTCTTAATTCAAAATTTCAGCTTGCCCATTGGACTGAGGATGGTAGGCAAGGGCCACTTTGTGCTTCACACCATATTTCCTCAAGAGTGCTCAAAATTGGTTATTGTAGAAATGAGTACCACCATCACTGATAATGGCTCGTAGAGTCCCAAATCTAGTGAAGATATGCTTCTTTAAGGACTTAATCACCGTCTTAGCGTCATTGGCCACATAAGCAGTGGCTTCCACCTATTTTGAGACATAATCCACTGCCACAAGAATATATTGATTATTGAAGGATTTGGGAAGTGGACCCATAAAGTCAATCCCCCAAACATCAAATAACTCCACTTCTAGCATGTTGGTGAGTGGCATTTCATTTCTTCTAGAGATATTTCCAACTCTTTGACATCTATCACATTTAAGCACAAACTTATACGAGTCCTTGAATAGAGTTGGCCAGAAGAAACCGTATTGAAGCACCTTGGCCCCTGTTTTCTCCCCCCCCCCCAAAGTGACCTTCATATTCAGAAGCATGGCAGCCATGAAGTATGGCTTGTTGCTCACACTCCAAGACACACCGTCTAATCAATGAATCCGCATATCGTCTAAAGAGGTAAGGTTCATCCCAGATGTAATATTTTGATTCATGAAGGAATTTCTTCAATTGATAAAGCTTCAAATCAGGGGGTGACTGAAGGGATTGAGGTGAATCATAATCAACAAATGGTAAGGTGGAAACATGATTGAAATTGTGGGTTTTCCATTAAGTCAGAGTATAGAGCAATTGTGGAAGAAAAGGAGTCAAGGGACCACACTTGGCATAAGATTTGGAAGCTTAACACTTTATAGTGATGCAAGTATTTCATGTGGTTAGCTTTCCATAATAGATTACTCACTGATGAAGAACATGTGCGGAGAGGAATGAGCAGTGATGGTGTCTATTCATGGTGCAAGAAGGATACTGAGAGTTTGATTCATGTTTTACGTGATTGCTCTAAGACCAAGAAACTGTGGATTGACATGCTTGATACAATAGTAAGTAGAAGGTTCTTTAGTTTGAGTCTCCATGACTGGATTCATCATATATAACATCCATAATAGAGGAGCTGCGTGTAAGGAAGGATAGAGTGAGTTTTTCACTACCATTTGTTGGCTACTATGGGGGAGACGGAATGAAAGAATTTTTTATGGCAAACTAATGAGCAATCATTGTTTGAAAGCCATGCCTCTTCTACTATTAACAATTTGAATGGTACAAGACAGAGGTTAGCAGGGACTAATGTGAATGGGTAAATGATCAATAATTGGAGTAGGGGATGGAAACCACCCGAATTGGGATGGCTTAAGGTGAACATCGATGGAGCTCATTCCTCTCGGGAAGGTGTGGGATGTGGGGGAATTATGAGAGATCATACTGGAGCTTTCATTGTTGGATTCCTGCATCATGATATGGATAAGGACAATCTTTATGATGAATTATGAGCTTGTATGCTTGGACTAAAAATGGCATGGGACAGAGGGTGCCGTAAGCTGATCTTGGAGACGGATGCTTCAAAAGTCATGCGTTTGCTTAATGTTATGGATATTAACACTCACCTTGACTATAGTGTTATAAAGGAAGCTAAATCCTTTCTAACTTGTAAGTGGGAGGTGGTGGTTCACCACATTCCTAGACATGCAAATGTTGTTGATCATTTGGCGAAGCAGGCCTTGAATGCAATGCCTAGGTATTTTGTTATTGGGGTTCCTTTTGTTTCTCATTGTGATTTAATGCGTGATGATTGTAATGGACCCACCGATGTTAGGTAGTTTGTTATGAGGAGCTTTTCCTCCTTTTAAGCATAAAAAAAAAATCAACTATTTTCACTTCCTTATTATACTTTTCAAAGAAAGTGGGTTTCAAGAAGACATACTGTTACTAGCAGAGATATAAGTTGCATATCATGATATAAAAACTTTCAAACATATAGGATAAATAAAATTACTCCCCAATTACCTCGAGTTGCCGCATGTAATATCCCTATTTTTATGGGATGTAAAAGATGAGAATCGAAGTGAGATGAAAATGCTGCATATAATTAGGCTTTAGAAGGAATTAATTTCTCATTTAATTTTCAGAAGAAGTTATGTTTGGTCCTTAATTGGAATTAATTTTCCATAAGGCCCTTAGCAGAAATTAATTCCAGAACTTACATCAGAAAATAAGCAATATACCACTTAAATAAAAGCACGCTCCAAGCCGAGCGCAACGGTAAAAGTATTGCATAGCCGGGAGGTCCAGGTTAAGAGATAGACCAATTTGAAGTTAGTGTTAGTAGTAAGAAAGAAATAATAAAAAAAAATTGATATTTGGGTAAAATTACAAGAAAGTGCCCAAAATAATGGATAATTATATTTTTGACTCGGCTTAAGGATAAAACGGTAATTTCTCAAATTAGAAGTAAAATGTGAATAATGAATTGAAGGCCCAAAAATGAAAAAGTTAATATCGTAAAATGTAAAAAGAATTGGGAAAAATATAGAGACACCGTTAAACGTCATAAGGGGCAAAGAGGTCATTTTTCCAGATTAAACGAAAAAATGAGAAAATTATATTTTGGCCCCAATAATGAAGAATTTTTGCAATTTGGTCCCTTAAGAATGACTCAACGTAATGGAACAGAGAAAATAAGTTTAGGAAAATTTACAGTCAAAACCCAAAAGTTCTAAAAATTATAAATTAGCCCAGGTCAAGGGCATTTTTGTAAATATGAAAAATTATAGTCAAAATGAAGCTCTCAATGAGTTAGATCCAATGAAATATATTATGAAATTTATTAAGGTCAAATAATATTTATTGAGTAATTAGGATTTAATATTAATATTTTACCTGATAAAAGTCAGTTTAGACTACAGGAAAAGGAAGTATTGATCCAAGGAAAATGATTGAACCAAGTTAAAATATAATTTGGGTCTAGATAATGATTTTGGACTAAAAGCAATTGTTGGACAATCTTGTACCAATTTAATGACAATTTTGGCAAAAATACTTAATCGGTACAGGTAAATTTAATCGGTAAAAAGTATTTTGATCCATTAAAGTTTATGAAGCAATTTTTGGCCAAAAAAGAGGTGGATCACGTTGGAATTCAGAATTGGACACAAAAGGAATTAATTGAAAAGCTTTTATAAGAAGAAATGCCAAAAAGTCAAAAAATGAAGTAAAAAAATGACTTTATGAGATAAATATCTATTTAACTCATTTTAAGTCTTCATCTTCTTCTTCAAGCATGTCCGAACTGCAGCAAAGAGAGAGGAGAAACATAAAAAAAAAAAATTCAAGGGCAAGAAGCAAGAACAAGAAGCAAGCTTTGGACTCCAAATTTTCAAGGTAGATTTTCATGGTCATTATCTTGTGTATATTTGAGTTTGGTGGGATTTCATGGAGTACTTCTCCTTATTTTGCCTCTGAAATTTTCTGCCTAGAGAGAGAGAAGAGAGAGAAAATGGAGTCATAAAGAAACTAAACCATAGAAATGCTTAGAAATGCTTCAAGATGCAAGAATATGGTATTAGATTACAAATTAATCAAGTAGATATTTTTCTACAAATTTCTAAAATTTTCTGCCTATTTAGGGTTTGAAAAGGAAAGGGGATTTCATGATTTTGACCCTAAAAATGGATTTCTTTGGTCCAAATTATGTAAGAACAATGATGTTATACAAAGGAAAATCAAGGGAAAACAAAATGGACTTTTTAGTTGAAGTATGCCACCTTGTAAATGAGCTTAATGAATCAGTGGCTCATGGTATTATTTCATGATTCTAGAGGGTTTCAAGAAGTGTTTTAAGATCAATGGAAGTGTCCACAAAGTTTGGAGATCATTGGAAAGCAAGAAGGTAGTTCTTTTCACTATTATGTTTAATGTTGTCATACTTTGTTTCCATGATAATATGACTATACCATATAGTTGTTTGAATGCTTTATGATGTATTTTCATTGTTGGATGAATGTTTGAAGGGTTTTATGACCCTAGAATGTCCATTTTATAAAGTGTTACCATGCCAAAATAATTATGGAATTGTATGGCATAATATGAAGTTATAATTTTCATTGATGATTTTATGAAATGATATGATGATGTGAATGCATGATTGGATATAACTACTGAGATTCTTTGAATCTCACCCTTCCAAATGATCATCATATCTAGGCCCAAGCTATGGTAAGAAGGGGTCAAGAGTGCCAAGGAGAAAGAAGAAAGAGGATGAAGCATAATGTTGTTTTCAAGTTATGATCTAATTGTTTGAAACGATATGTAAAGTGATGAGCATGTTACTAAATATGTATCTCCATGCTATTATGATCATTAAAGCATTATGAAATGTTATGTATGAATTTAGTACAATGAATGATGATGTATTATGTCTATGAAGCTTACTTTGTAAAGTTATGATTGGAAATACTCAAATAGAACACTTTGATGATGTATTATGTCTATGAAGCTTACTTTGTAAAGTTATGATTGGAAATACTCAAAATATGGAGTGCTCTTAAAGTACACAAATAGAGCTTTAAAATGGTCCAAAGATTACTCCATTTGGAGATATGTATAAATTATAGTGATTTTTCAAACTTAGGGTTCAAAACAGAGAAAGATTGGGAAAACTAGAAACTGAAAGTTCGGTACTAGAAAATTAAAAAGATGATATAAATCGTGCAGAGATCCAAAAATTTAATGGTTTATATTTATGGAAAGTATATATTTTAAGTTTCATATGCCACTGATTTGGAGATAATTGGAGCTATATGATAGGAGATATTGAGGTTTTCCCAAAACTGTTCTAGCAAAAGTAGAATTCTAGCCCTTTATGAGTTAAGTTAATGTCATGCCCTGTACAAGTTGAATAAATGTACAAGAAAAATATTTCTAGAAAGTAGATTCACAGGGCTTTCATATGACATAAATAATGTATGACTTGGCTTAGCATATAATGAGATATGAATTTTTAAACATAAGACTAAAATACTAGGAAAGAGAAAATGACCATATGTATAGTAAATGTTTGAGGAATAAACTGTATAAATTGATCAAGAGAATGCTCTCCCATGTATAGAAGGTTTTTATCTATTGTTAGAGACTTGAATCACTATGAAATGATTTTTTTAGAATTAGTTATGAATTTTCAAAGTTCAGTCGGTAAAGTGGAAACTACCATATGAATAATAACCAAAAATTTTGGAAATTCTGATTTCCATTCTTATGTGATTTAAGTTTAGGATCAAATATAATCAAACTTAAAAGGAGTCTAATTTATGGGAAATGAGTTTAAAAGTAAGGTGTTACACCTCACATTTTCAACAACTTGGTAGGCCAAAGAATCCCCAATTACCACACACAAGAAACATACAATCAAAATCAATTAAATAGTATTTGATAGCAAACCAAACATAAACATTCAACAAGACTCCAAAGGATCCATTAGAATTTCCCAAGACAACTTAGTGCTTAAGATTCCAAATCCACCATACCATAATTTAACCACTTACCATTGATTTTATCACCTTCAAACAATCTCTTGGAGTATAAACACTTCAACCAAGCAAGCTTACATCCTATACAAGTACCAAATACGTACATTAAGGTAAATCATACCCTCCAGTAAAGTTCAATTCGGCATCCCAGGTATAAACCCAATAAAACCAAGATTCCAATACCAACCCATATCACAACACATCCGAATAAATATATACAATCAAATTTAAGCCTCTCCAAATTCGTACTCCACCAAGAACCCAAAACCAAATAATAGTGTTTGGAGAAATAACCACACAATCAACCACAATTCATAAACAAAACTTAATTATACTCAATAACACATCATATATAGAAGTATTTAAATATAATTTAATCGGTGAACATCATCCCAATCGGACCCTAAATCAACTTAGACCAATAATCCACTGTCAAACTTAAAAAAAGAGGAAGGGGAAGGCAGAGAACCATCATACCTTCAAGACTAGGATCTTCTAAACCCAATAATCAAGCTCTCTGGACTGGATTCCTTAAGCCCTAGCGGAGCTCCTTAATCTCCTCCGTTTTTCCTTCTTCCAACAATTGGTTTGCGCTATTTAAAAATAGAGTTCACGACATGGCACCACAACGGAAGTTATTGGTGCTGCAGGCCCAATACTCTCTTGTCGCAGTGTGCATCGCAGTGCAAAGGAAGCCCACTGTGGCGTGGGAAAATTTTTCTTTCTTCTTCCTTTTTCTCATCTCTTCCTTTTGTCCTGGCCCTCTAGACTTGTACCAATCTGAAAATATTTTTCCATGAATCCACTAATATGTCCAAAAGAATCAAATTAAGGTTGTTACAGCTTCCATTGTTGAAGCAACGAATTAAGTGAACCCAAAAATACATTTCAGTGATGAAGGAAGTTGGCTGACAGAGAAGTCTTTAAAGGGACCTTGGTGGCCTGATTCCAACCGCCACAGAGCTGTCAACGATGATAGATAAGAGAATCATGATTTTGAGTACTAGGTGTTTCATTTTTCATGTAGAAGAAAAAAATGAAAATGCATTTTCAAAAAAAAGGTTGATAATAAAGGTAGTGCATGTGCGACAAAGTAATGGAGAGTGGCCTCAAGGAAGGAAAATATGGAGCAGCAGTACATTGTGAACTGTGAAACTAATTAGTTCACATAAACCTAGTTACATATATAAAACAAAAAATGTTATATGCCTCTTTTAAATATTACCAAAAAATTATTTCATCACAAATATATGAATAAAAAGTAAATAAATTATTTCAATGAAATAAAAATAAATCAATACAAAGAATAAATAGTTTTATAATTATTTCTCATCATAAATAAAAATAAATTAAAAAAAGCACTTACAATTATAGTATCTTATTACAAATAAATGAATAAAAAAAGTAAAGAAAATACTTCATCCAATTTCAATTACAAGAGAAAAAACTATTTTACAGTTATTAATAAAGTTAGTTAAACTTATTTAATTTGTAGTTAAACGTACTTTTTTTTTCAAAATTTTCCTCAATTAATGTTTTTTTACAACAAATTAATTAATACTTAATGAAAACTATAATGATTTATGGGTATTTTTTGAATGCCTCATTTATTGTTACAGAAATTTATGTTTTTTTCTTATATTTTAGGCTAAACCCCTCATCTAAAATTCTCTTGTATTTGATAAATGAGTTAATAATTTTATAAAATAATTTAAAATGAACAATTTTAGAATAAAACTCCGCCTATGTAGTATCATAGCCGGTCCCAAGCCCGGGTAAAGGGGGAAAATTGTGTTAGGCCCTCGACAGCCAACATAAAAATCTGTCGAATCTTATGACATGGATCAAAGATGTATATGTACTAAGATTAGGTCGTTGCCCAGAAGTAGCACGCTGTATGGCTCGAATGCAATGTCAAATGAGCTAGAACCGCTATATCGGCGCCCGGGTGTAGTGTTAAATGAGCAAGGGTTCCCACATCATGCTGGACGGATATGAGTAAAGAAGTTAGCCCAGAAAAGCAAGGTTAGATTTGGTTTTTGGAATATTGGTACGTTAACAGATAAATCTATGGAGGTGGTGGATGCTATGATTTGAAGGAGAATTAACATCTTATGTCTTCAAGAAACTAAATGGGTGGGAGAAAAGGCCAATGAGTTAGACACTACTAGTTATAAACTTTGGTATGTAGGGAATGTTAGAGCAAAGAATGGAGTTGGTATTATTGTGGACAAAGATTGGAAAAAGAATGTGGTAGGAGTCAAAAGGATTGTAGATAGGATCTTATCCTTAAAATTGACTATTGGACATGATACACTCAATATTATTAGTGCTTATGCACCTCAAGTAGGGTCAGACACACATATTAAGGAAAAGTTTTGGGAAGATTTGGAGGGTTTGGTTCAAGATATCCCACAAGAGGAAAAGATTCTCATTGGTGGGGGACCTTAATGGTTATGTGGGAAAAGAGACAAGGCAATATATGGGAACTCACAATGGTTATGGCTTTGGAGAAGTAAATGAGGAGGGACATCCATTCTTGATTTTTCAATGGCTTACAATCTCACGATTGTAAACACATGTTTCAAGAAGCGGGACGAGCATATAATTACATATAAGAGTAGAGTCCAAAAGTCGCAAATTGACTTTTTTTTGTTAAAGAACTCAGATAGAACAACTTGTAAAGACTGCAAAGTAATCCCTGGTGAAAGTTTAACTTCACAACATAGGGTCTTGGTCCTTGAGGTGCTAGTTAAAAACCGTAAACTGAAAAGTCAAAAAGCTTTAAATCCTAGGATTAAGTAGTGGCAACTAAAAGGTGAGAAACAAGTGACCTTTACGAGAAAAGTTAAGGAGGAAGGTAATTGGGACTTGTAAGGAAGTGCTAACATCTTGTGGGATGAGATGTCTAAAAGGATCAGGGATACCGCTAACGCAGTATTGGGTGAATCCAAAGGTTTTGGACCTAAGGATAAAGAATCTTGGTGGTGGAATGAGAGTGTGTAGGAGAAGGTCAAATATAAGAAAAAGTGTTTCAAAGCCCTGCATCTGTGCAATAATGATGAAAATTGGAAATGTTATCGGTTGGCTAAAAAGGAGACTAAGAAAGCAGTGAGTGAGGCTAGATCTAAAGCTTTTGAGGAATTCTACTAGGATTTAGGAATGAAGAATGGTGAACATAAGATATACAAAATTTCCAAGAGAAGGGAAAGAAATTCAAGAGATTTGGACTAAGTAAGATGCATTAAGGATGAAGAAGAAAAAATTTTATAAGTTACAGATGATGATATGAAAGAAAGATGGGAGAGCTACTTTTGTAAGCTTTTCAATAATGGATTGGATATGATTATTGATACTGAAGGATTAACAACCTATGAAGATGATTTCAATTTGAATTTCTATCGTAGGATTTGGGTTGGAGAGGTAAAAGAAGCTCTTAAGAGAATAGATAATGGTAAAGCCATTGGTCCCAATGGTATTCCTATCGAAGTTTGGAAGTGCTTAGGAGAGAAGGGGGTTTGGTGGCTCACTAAGTTATTTAACAAGATTTTAAGGTCCAAGAAAATATTAGAGGAATGGAGAAAGAGTACTCTAGTGCCCATATACAAGAACAAGGGGGATATTCAGAATTGTGCTAATTATCGGGGGATAAAATCCATGAGTCACACCATGAAACTTTAGGAAAGAGTGATTGAGCATAGACTCAAAAAAAAGTCTCGTATTTCGGAAAACCAATTTAGATTTATGCCAGGACAGTCTACAACAGAGGCTATTTATTTATTAAGGGGTTTGATTGAAAGATACCAGAGTAAAGAGAGAGACTTGCATATAGTTTTCATTGATTTGGAAAAAGCTTATGATAGAATACCAAGAGATGTATTGTGGAAAGCAATGGAGAAGAAAGGTATCCATGTGGCTTATATTCGAGCCATAAAGGATATGTATGAGGGGGCAATAACAAGTGTGAGAACCCATGAAGGTGTGACAAAGGACTTCCCTATAACAATAGGTGTGACAAAGGATGTTCTTACAGAACATATACAGGAAGAAATTCCAAAGTGTATGCTCTTTACAAATGATATAGTTTTAATTGAGGACTCAAGAGAAGAGATCAACTCTAAACTTGAATTATGGAGACATACTTTCGAATCAAAAGGTTTCCGTTTGAGTAGAAGCAAGACGGAATATTTACATTGCAAATTTAATAAGAGGCCAATTAGAAATGATTCAGAGGTAAAAATTAGAGAGCAAATCATCCCTGAGGTGTCAAAGTTTAAATATTTGGGGTCAATTTTACAGAATAATAGTGAAATTGATGGGAATGTTATGCATAGGATACAAGCTGAATGGTTAAAGTGGAGGAAAGCAACATGAGTTATTTGTGACCGCAAGGTACCTACTAAGCTTAAAGGAAAATTTTACAGAACAGCTATAAGGCCAGCAATGCTATATGGTAATGAATGTTGGGCTTTGAAAGGACAACAAGTGCACAAGATGGGAGTATCAGATATGAGAATGTTGAGATAGATGTGTAGTCATCCAAAATTGGATAAAATACGAAATGAATGTATATGAAGGAAAGTTGGGGTAGCACCTATCGAGGAGAAAATGATGGAAAATCATTTAAGGTGGTTTGGACATGTACAAAGAAGAGGGCAAGAGAAGCCTGTGAAGAGAGTTGATCAAATGGCATGGAGCCCAATGAAAAGGCGTAGAGGAAGACCAAAAAGAACACTAAAGAAAGTTATAAGGAATGACCTTTTGAGAAATAATTTATCTGAGAAGATGGCCTTTAATAGAGCTTATTGACGTCGTATGATCCATGTAGCCGACCCCACATAGTGGGATGAGACTAATGTTGTTGTTGTTGAACAATTTTAGAATAAAAAATGAAAATTCTGCTTCCACATTTTTTCTATATCTCTACTTTAGTCTCTCACAAAAGACGTCTCAATGATGCGTGAGAGAGGAAAGCTCTTCAATTTCTCTCACCCCCTCACTCTTTATTATATATCCGCTCATCCTCTATTCTCTGTTGCTCCATCGACCCCTCCCTCTCCGTGGCTCCTCCAAATTAAGATACCGATTGTCGGTCGATCGAAGTCCAAAGCTTCTCATCCTCACAAATTTCATATATATTGTTCAGAAAGAGACGGAAAATATAATACATCCTTGCTTCTCATCTCACTCATCTTGTCTCTCTTTTGGTCTGAGAGCTAAGTTGTTGTCCTATGCCGCGCGCTTTAGTAGCAGCTTTTGTTTGGTAATGTTTGAATTAGTTATAAGATTTTGACTATTCTCTTCGTGAGTTCATTTCATTTCAATTTTGTTTTGAATTTAGCAAGGTCTAAGATGTAGCGTTAGAGACTGTCCTTCTGTATTTTATGAGGTCTGGACTATGGCTTATATATATTCTTCTCTTGAAGATTGTTGTTTAGATTTGGCAGTCGGTTCAATACATGTATGTATCCATAAACTTCTTAAATCTCAATATAACGTACAACTCCGCCTCTGCAGGAAAAGCTAGCCATCATGGAGAATAGTTAAGCTGACAAAGTAAAGGGCAAAGCCATCATTGAGAATAAGCTCAGAAAGGAAAAGGGGAAGCAATCATGAAGGATAACCAGGGAAAGCATAGAGGTTCTATTACATATATTTCTTTCTCTTCCTTCCTCCACTTTCCTTCATTTTTATCCTTCTCTTTATCATCTTTACAGCTAAGGGGTCCAGTGACTAATGATGAGCTGTATCGTCAGGCTCTCTTTTGCCTTAAACAATAATTTTTTTTTTTTCAAAACTAACCAGACTTACAGGAGTATACACAAAAAAGTCAAATTTCCTATTACGACCTATCTTAATATAAATTAGTTTTTTTAACTAATTTTATGAAATATAAGTTTTTTATCACTTTAGAATTTTAATGGAGTAATTCTTTACTATTTTATCTTTTATTAATATTTCATTCAATTCATAAAAATTATCTCTTTAGAGTTTTTCACACAAATGAAAGAAGTTATTAAATGATCTAAAATATTGTAAACTTTAATAGGATTTTATCAAAATATCTTTAATTTAAATACTCTTTTAAATGATACATATCAAGGTAAATCAAAAAAATAAGTAATTAATACTGCATTAAAATTTTAAAATGACACATATTATAAAATATCTCAAATATCTAAAAAGACAATTTTTATGAATCCGAGGAAGTATTATATAGATTATTTAATATAGCATTCAAATTAAAGATGTTTTGATAAAATATTTCTAAATTTTATAATATTTTAAACTATTTAATAACGTATTTGATCTATATAAAAATCTTAAAATTACAGTTTTTATAAAGAGAAAATGACACTTGAGGACCAAAATTTGCAATTAATCCCATTTTATGACCAAAAAATTTGAAAATACCAGAAAAGGACCTGATCTTAAATCAATTAAAAATATAAATATGAAATGACCTAAATACCCTTGTAAAAATTTTTTATACTCAACATCTGCTTTTTACTACTCTTTTTCATAAATTTAACACTGAACATCTCTAATTTTACACTGAACACATTGTGAAATATGAGTGTAAAATTGAGGAAATTTAGTGTCGAATTTATGAAAAAGAGTAGTAAAAAGCAGATATTGAGTAGTAAAAAATGGAAGTTGAATATAAAATTTTAAGATTTATTCAGTGTAAAATCGAGGGTCTTCAGTGTCAAATCATGGAACATGAGTAGTAAAATGCAGAAGGTGAGTGTAAAATTCTGGGAGTTAAATTTTTCATTGTGTTCAGTGTAAAATCGGGGAAGTTCAGTGTTAAATTTCTAAAAAAAAGTAGTAAAAAGTAGATGTTGAGTGTAAAATATTTTAATAAGGGTATTTAGGTCATTTCATATTTACATTTTTAATTAATTTAAGATCAGGTCATTTTCTGGTATTTTCAAATTTTTTGATTCTAAAATGAGATTAATTGCAAATTTTAGTCCTCAAGTATCATTTCCCCTTTTATAAATTAGAGAACTACTTAAATTACTCGCATCTGGTCTCATTTCTATGAAAAATTAATCAGTTAATCTTTTAAATAATATAAACTTTTATTACAAAGTGAAAACTCTTAGATGTACTACTACTATTCTATTTTTAAATCCGAGTTTTGGGGCTTATGCTTTTGGCAATTCAAACATTGAAGAAAGCGAAAGCTAGTTTTCCAAGACCGTGGGACCATGGGACCACTAAGTAATTGTACTTGGTGAGTAATAAAATTGAACTTTTTTTAAGCAAATATTTTATTTAACTTTTCTATAATTAATTATGAGAATCGGTAAATTATGAAAATAAGTTATTTATGTTTAAATTTTTTGAATTGAAAAGTGATTTTAAAAAAATAAATGTATTTAGATTTTGAGAGTTTAAGTGATTATTGAGTGAATAATGAGAAGGATAAGTGAAATTAAGTGATTATTGGAAGAAAAGTTATTATGATAAGTAGAAAAAATCAGTTTTTCTTATAATTACTTATTTAATATATAAATACTTAATAAAATTTCTATTATATTTGATAATTTTTTAAAATAAATAATTATTTTATCTTATAAGTAATTATGACATGAATCCAAAGAAGCTCGAAATGAAAAGGACACTAAAATACCAAAAGATTCTGTATACCTATATATGTTGACAGAAATTTGATTTTTACTGTGTGCTAGTAAATATAAGTGCTATGGAGTACTAGGTCTCGTTATGCTCTTAAAAAATAATATTTTAATGACTTAAAAGGGAAAAAGAATTTGACTGTACGGCTAATTAATACCTAAGCATGCTCCTAGAAATGGGGGAAAGAGAAAAAGAACCAAACTAAAACTAAAGGGGGAATTATATTTTGAGACTAATATCTTAAATTAATTATAAAATATAATTTTTTATTATTTATTTTTTTAATTTTACAGTTCAATCTCTCATTTTTATCACTGATTTTTAGTTAAAAATCTTTCTTTATGATTAATTTGAGATGCTGATTCCAGGTTGTGATTCTTCCAAAACTACTAATACTCAAAAGAAAATAGTCAAATAATTATGTAAAGAAAGATAGTGGAAAAGGGCTAAAAGATGTTCTGAATATTTAAATGGGTATTTTTGTACATTTAACTTACTCACTCTAATTTTTATTAGAGGACACTTTCAACTAAATCATAAATCATATTGATTAAGATGAGGAGCTATAAAATTGATTAATAACATTAATTTTTTTTCAAAATTCACAATGTCTTTTTAAAAATATACTTATTGGTAGTTAACCATTAAAATAATAAATGATAAATGAGTGGGTGACTCTGTTTTTAAAGCACTTTGAGATAAATTAAGTTGAGATGTTTTTTAGCACAAATGAAAAATATTTAATTACACTAATATGAGGGGTCCTTTATTTATAAGCAAGTGAAAGAAAAAGTATGGAGGGAGTGCTTTTTAAGTTACTTGACGGAGCTTTCGTTGGGTGCTAACATTTTGCCATTTTAAGTTCCTTCCTCAAATTCTTAGGCCATTTGATTTTCAATTTATCAAATGAAGTCTTTATATAATTAGTTTTATAACATAGTTATGGTGAAAATTGATTTTAAATTAACGTATTTGTGTTTAAATTTTTATTTCAAAATTAATTTTAGTAAAAATAATTTATGATTGGATGATTTTAATTAAAAGCATTATTAGACGTGTAATTATCCAAAAAACATGAATTTTATAATATAATAGATAAATTAGTCCCTTTTATCTTCTTCAACTTCTGGATATTTCAGCAATCGGCACCCATATTTTGTTGCAGTCATTTAACCTCCTCTTGGCTCTCATTCTCTTACCCCAAGCCCATCTCTCTCTTTGTTTTCTTCACTTCCAGTGCCTCCCCTACCATTTTTAGCTGTCTCCAGTGCGTAAAAGAAAAGAGAAAAGCTATGTCAGTGTTAATACAAGGTAATTAAATGAGAGAGAAGGACTAGAGCGAAGGAGAATAAAAAGGAATAGAGCAAAGAAGAATGGCCATACGCGAACTTGAAGCCGATCCAAGGTTATTTAGAGAATAAATCTTACCATTAAGTTCCAATAGTCATACATGAACAAAAACGCAACGGAAAAGCAGCCCCATAGCTGCTTCTCCTTCAACTCAGTTTTTAGGGCAAATTACGACTTCAACGCGTTGACTTTAGAACAACCAAACATCAGAAAAAAAAACTGGGAAATTTGGTTTTGGGTTATAAGTACTGTGAAACCAAACAGGCACTTAAACGTGTGAACTGCAGTTTTCTTTTTCTTTTTCTTTTTCTTTTTTTTCTGCCGCACTGGTCCTCAATTATGTACCTCACTGTACTGGAATCTGTCCTGATGGAGAACTTAATTCCCTTAATAAATGTATAGGCCATAAATAAATGTGAATAATTAAGATCCTAACCAATTTTAGCATAAGGATGTGTTGTTTCATAGTACATAAATACCTCAATAGGTGTGAGTGTGAATTAATTAAAATTTTCAACCGGCGACCATGGAGCTCTCCTACGTCTCTTTTTGCCTCCTCCTCTGTCTCTTTACTCAGAGGTACGCCATATCGATCCTAATTCTATAAACATATCTTCAGAAACTCATCTAATGCTACAAATCAACTTAATTTTTTCTCGTTGATGGTTGATATTTCAGTGTTTCTTCTCAAAATGCTGTCACTCCACCAAAAGGTTGGAATTCATATGATTCCTTCAGTTGGATAATTTCTGAACGTGAATTCTTACAAAATGCTAATATGCTTTCCTCGCGTCTCCTTGCTCATGGATATGAGGTATATATAATAATTAAATTCTCATTAGTATTTTTTTCTTTGATCTGCTTTATAACTGATAGGTATTTAAAGTATTGTGACTTGCAAATAAATAGATAAAATTAAATACGGCATCTTAAGTTTTGGAAAAATACACCTTATTTCAATTCATGTTTTAAAAATCGAACCGAATATTGAACCAGAAATATCTTCGGGTTACTGTTTTTATGGTTCAACCGATTATAAGCAATCAAATTGGTAACATAATAATTACATAAAAAATAATATTATATGTATAATAATATATGTATAAAAATAAAAATATTAAATTCTCAAACTTTCATAAATACTCTAATAATATATATATATATATATATATGGAGGCTTGGAGCAATGGAAGAAGGCAACAAAAAGAGTTGATAGTTGAACTAAAACTTGAAAGTAATGAAAATTGGGGAGAATAAGGGTTGCAATTATCAATTTGGGTATTTGAGGATTTTGTTTTAATCGAGTTACATTTTCTTTTTATTTTACTTTTATTTTGTTTATTTATAAAATTTATATTAATGTAATAATATAATTATAACATATTATAATGATATTAAATTCTCTAATATCATTATAAATACTCTAATAATATATATATATATATATATGGAGGCTTGGAGCAACGTAAGAAGGTGACAAAAAGAGTTGATAGTTGAACTGAAACTTAAAAGCAATGAAAATTTATATTATTGGCGGTTTAGAATAGCCAAAAATAGTTATATTCATTTGCGGTTATACATAATAACCGCAAAGTAATGTCATTCTCCATTAAAAAAATTGTTTATTTTTGTTACTTAAGTTGGTGGTTATATCTTATAATTGTCAAAAAAAGACATATTCCTTTGCAGTTATATATAATAACCACAAGACATCTATCTAAAGCAAAAGTTATATTATATTCAAAATATCTCAATAAAAGTTACATAAAATATTTATATCCAATTGACAAAAGCAAAAAATGATATAATAGACCTAATTAACATTATCCAATAACTATATTTCTAAATGTATTATATATATCAGGCCAATATATAGCTTCTGCACTAACAACTAATATATATATACATGACCAAAAGCTATATATCAAACTATCTACCATATATGATGACCAAGAGAACAAAAAAAGCATGCATCTTCTAGCCTTTAGAAGTGATTAGTCTATGCTTCTTCCCTTGTACTGCCTATAACATGACCAATTTTAAATTCATAAGCTATCCAAAACAAATTAGAACCGCCAATTGAATGTAACTATATGAGAGAATCAAAACCAAACAGCTACAAAGTACAACCAAACAATTACAAATAACACTATAGAATGTGTTCACTTATACCCACCTTCTGAGTCCAACCACATATTGGCTCCACTCCTCTATGAGTTCTTTTATTTGAGCTTCGGAGTATCCCTCAGAGTATGTATCCAGAAAATACTAAAATAAAAATATTACATATGACAGAAGCAGTTTATATTAGTAAATTTTATATAAATATCATAAAAATGAATTATGTACATACCTTGGAGGGGATCGAGATTTGTCGATATAAAATGATATCTTTCATGTATTTCAGTACATAGTACCCACAATCATTATCATTAGATTGTTTTGGACACTGAATAAAATTATATGAATATTAGATTAATTACAATAAATGTTAATCTCAATAGTTGATTGAGTATTAAATTATAAATACCTGAACACATGTCAATTTATACAATAAGGTCGGATCTAGTGGAGTCTTTTGGTTGTTGGGCTTACTATTGTTACTTAGCTCGTGTGCTGCTCGAAACATGCTCACACCTTTGTTAAGCATTACAAAAGAAAATTAATATAGGAAAAATTGAGGTTAATAAATAGAAAAATATAAAGACACATAATATAATTGTATATTCTTACTGATTTATCATCTCTAGCATCTGCGGGCGGTAGTCTGGCGGATTTCCTTTGGGATCCAAAAAATATATTTTTGGTTTGATTGGTTCAATGCAAATCAACATCCAATGATTCCGAGGAGAAAAAATTACTAATTTTAGCAAAGAAACTTAAAATAAAGCAGTCTAACATGAAATAAAATATTATTTAAAAGTTTAGTGATAAATGACTTACCCCTGCATAAATGGTGCCAAAAATAACACCGCTTCACCCTCCTTTGCAGTCAATGCATCCGGCATGTCTTGCGACTGTTCTGTAATCTTTCTCTGTGGCATCAAACCCGATGTATAAGCTGAAATATCTTGTGGGTGGATGAATGCGAATCTATCTGTCAGCTAAGAAGGGACTAGAATTTTTTCATACAAAAATCTAAAATCGAAAAAGTAATAGATTAATATCACATAGTCAAATGAAAGATCAATTCATTTATGTTAATTTCAATACCTGATGTATTTATTAATATTATATACCCCAAGCCATCCATGATCAATGATGTAGGAGATCATATCTTCAGTAATCACTTTAGATACTTCCTTACCATAAACCTTTGCATCATAAGGAATGTGTATCAATTGCCACAACCCCATGGTTAATATACCATTAAGCAATTCATGATTTTTTAAGTTTAATGGTTGAGGCTGTCCTTTCGCTGGTGCAATGATTGACTCCCCTGATTGTCCCGACACAACTTTCTTCCCTTGACTCTTTCTTGTGGACTGTGCAACACAAGTAGTCAATTTATTAACATAAAAACAAATTGTAATTAATTGGCTTGTCAACTAACATACCTTTTTCGGTGGAGCTATAGTAATGAGATTCACGGGCCATGCTACAAATCCACCCACGGCCTGTTCTACTGTTTATGCTCATAAAGTAGGCACAGGAAACCTCGCAGTCTCTTCTTTGGGAAGTGCAATCGATACTTTGACATGTTCTGCAGGCAAGGGTGCATTGTGAAGCATGTGCCCTAGGATGTTATGCACCTGCCCTTTTGCAACCACACGCCAGGGGTTATCCAGCCATAATAAACAATGTCTTATACCCTATACCAATCATAACATTAGAAATTATTAATATATATCAACAACTAACTATCAATTTAGTTAATGAGAGAAGCAATTACCGGAGGGAGATGCTCAGATGGAGGAGTACAACTATCTTTCACACTAGGACTGACTGCAACCCCTTGGGTCCCCTGCAACGTAGCTTGTTTGACCAACAATTCAAGCTGGGCTAATCATCTATTCATGTCAGATTGTGTTTCATGCTATTGTTGGATGATTGCCTCCAATTCAAGAACCCTAGTTGCTGCGTTAGAGTGGCAGCGTTTGGTCCCGAAATAGGCCCTGTTGGTGACACCAAATCCAGCACCTCTAACACATCTAGGGTGTTCAGGGAGCTCCGGTGCTTGGCTAAGTACATCTAACCCTGAACCTGCTCACCTTTAGAGGTCTGATTTGAAATCTGGTTTTGTGAAAATAAAACAAGAAATAAATTTTTGTCCTTCTAAAAAGTGAGAGTTCAAATCATTGTTGTAAGGTAGTACTTACTATTTTTTCAACAACTTTGTGAACATTCTCATTCTCGATAATCCTTTCTTTGTTTTTCCTGGATTCTGACCACAGCTCATGATGGGGTACTTTTGTCCACGTGGATCCCTCCTTCAATACCTGTGCATTCACGAAAATAATAATTGTACATTCGAATAAATTTAAGTATTGACAAACATAAGATATACATGCACTTACCAACTTCCTCTCTACTCTAGAGTATCCCAGACGGCCGGCTCGGTAAGGGTATTGTTGACTCTTTGCCCTTTGACTATTTCCTTCACTTAATTTCTGAAAAAATTTCAATACTAAAGTCAAATAATTATAAACAAAGAGGATTAGAATATTTAAATATTAACACACCGTAAACTTCTCCTGACGTCGGAGATTGATAAAGCCATCCTAGTGTTCCTATTTTATGTAGATTCTAAATTCTTCAGGTGGATGCTCAATGATGTTGCCAGCTTCATCTTTCATAAAGTGCCTCATCAAGATATATCAAAAATTACGCATCAAAACCCTAGCTTTTGATTTATATACACTCTATGGCTTTCATCAATGTCAAAAGCGGACTACAAAACAAAATACTCAAATTAATTATAACAGGTTTGCATGCATAAAAAAATATAGCTAAGTATTGAAATTAATTATAATTACTACTATCTCTTGGAAAACTAAATCCTTCACAGCAAAGGGGACTTTCCTCCAATCATCTCATTCTGGATAGCTGATGGGCACCTTCAACTTTGCAGACACTCCGATATAGCTACTTAACTTCCCACCTTCATTCACTAGATGAATTTTGTAATTCCATTCCACATGGATCTTGTTTCCAGTATCTCTTGCATGGTAAACCTCTTTCATTATTGTCAAACCACATCGGTGCTTCACCATCTCTCGTAATGTCACACGCTTTGCCATATTTACCTATAAGAATATTAAAATAATTAATTAAATAATGAAAAATAAATTATATTACAAAATAAGAAGATCATTATATTAAATAATGAAAATAAATTGAAGGAAATATATATAGATGTTTAAATAAAACCTTTTCCTTTTTCTTGTTCTACCATGAATGATTCCTCCCCTCATTTTCATGATCCAAATCCCCTCTTCATGATCATCTCTCATATAGAGGGCATCATCTGGAACCAACATCAAATGATGACCCAGAAAATGGATCATCCTCAATATCTTCATCCTATTTGTCTCCACCTTGATTGTGATGATCGATTATTTTGTTGGTTAACATGATAATCAACCACCTCTTATTAGCAGGATCAGGGACATAAACCATCTATTAAGCTTCAGATGCTAAAATAAAAGGCTCATCTTTGTACCTATCTTATTAAGATCAACCAGAATGAACCTTGACTCATCAACTTGAAGGCCTTCTTGTTGTCAACCCACTTACAGCCGAAAACCAGTGCCCGAAACAAGATGTAATCCAACTCCCATATGTGCTCAACTACCTCGAAGTATGACATATTTACAAAAATAGGGCTTCTATCTTTGGCACTAGAAATATGCATTGATTCAGCTATAAGGGTTACCCTACTGTTTTGCATTGTGCTCTGATCATCCTGCTCTTTGGTATAGAATGTGTAGCCATTTATGAGGTAACTGGTGTAAGAGAAGACATATATGGATGGACCATTAGCTAACCATCTCAACTTGTCTGAAACAGAACCAGGATTCCTTTCCCACTTTGAAATAATATGATCTCTCAGCTAATCTATAAAAAATCGATTGTGTTCTTTCGATATCCAACTCTCATTCTTATTGGGCTTTAAGCTTCTAAGTTTCTCCTTGTGCATTTCCACATATGGAAGAACCTTATCAGAGTTGTGCAAAACATACAAGTGAGCTTGCTCCCACTATGTCCTGGATATGCTAACAATTTCCTTTCCCGTAATCCCTTCCCCAGATGTTCTTCCCATGTGACGATACTTAGGAAGGCCAATGTTATCAACATTGGATAAGTATTCGGTGCAAAATTCAATAGCTTCTTCATCTATATACCGTTCAACAATATAACCCTCCAGTCTACAGTTTTTCACATAACCTTTTAATATCTTCATGTAACGCTCAATTGGGTACATCCACCTCACATAAGCTGGACCGCATAACTGTGTCTCCCTAACCAAGTGAACCGTTAGGTGAACAATCATATCAAAGAACGAAGATAGAAAATACATCTCAAGCTCACACAAAGTGACAACAATGCCTCTTTGTAATGCTGGTAACTTCATAGGGTCAATCACTTTGCTGCAAATATACTTGAAGAAGAAACATAGTTTAGTGATTATCCCTCGAACCTTTTTGGGCAAAATGGATCACATAGCCACTAGCATGAAATTCTCCATCAAAACATGGCAATCATGAGACTTCAGATCCTTTAACTTCAAGTCTTTCATAGAAACAAGGTTCCTAATGTTTGAGGAGTACCCCTCTAGAACTTTAACCCCATCAAGAGACTCACAAAAAGTGATTTTCTCTTTTCTATATAGTGTACATGCCGCCGGAGGTAGATAAGTATGACGTTTCTCCTTCACTGGTGCCAACTCTCCTCTTATTCCCATAGCAATTAAGTCCAACCTTGCCTTCACGCCATCTTTAGTCTTTCTGACACATTAAGTAATGTACCAATAATGCTTTCACATACATTTTTTCTATATGCATGACATCAAGGAAGTACCTCACATACAAAGACTTCCAATATGGCAATTCAAAGAAAATTTACATTTTCTTCCACCCACTAGTTGTAACACCTTACTTTTAGACTCATTTCCCATGAATTAGACTCCTTTTAAGTCTAATTATACTTGATCCTAAGCTTGAATCACATAAGAATGAAAATCAGAATTTCCAAAATTTTCAGTTACTGTTCATATGGTAGTTTCCACTTTACCGACTGAACTTTGAAAATTCATAACTAATTATAGGAAAATCATTTCATAGTGATTCAAGTCTCTAAAAATAAATAAAAAACTTATATACATGGAAAAAATATGAAATATATCATTATATTGACCAATTTATACATTTTATTTCTTAAACATTTACTGTATATTTGGTCATTTTCTCTTTCTCAGGATTTTGTCATTATCTTTAAAAATTCATATCTCACTCTACCCTAAGTCAATTTGTGCATTCCTTATGTCATTGGAAAGACCTGTGAGTCTACTTTCTAGAAATATTTTTCTTGTACATTTATTCAACTTTTACAGGGCATGACATTAACTTAACTATTATGGGTCAAAACACTACCTCTACTAGAACAGTTTTAGGAGAAATTACATAACTCCTTCTTTATAGCTCCAAATGGTTTCAAACCAGTGGTATTCATTCCCTAAGACTTTCTATAAATGCAAATCAATGAATTTTTGGAGTTATACAGGATTTTATAGTGCCTTTTGAAAAATCCAATGTTCACAGTGTAAGTTCCAAGTTTTCCAATACTGTCCAGTTTTTAATCCTAACTTCAAAATTTCATTATAAATCATACACTTGTCCAATTTAGGTGTTCTTTAGCTCTATGAAAAGCTTGTTCTGTCTAATATAAGGGAATGTTTAACACTTATATAGGATACTCTGTTTCGAATAGAGTTCTCCTACTCAAATCAATACTGGTCATCTTGTTCATAATTATGTCATAACCCATATAATAAACTTCATAAACCTCATGCAGCAACATTTATTGTTCCAAATCCACACATAACATCATAAGAGGACTTTAAGGAACATAATCATGTATAATTACAGAATTTCATCTTATACATACATGATACATATTTTCTCAACTTATCATTATAACTTGCAAAATCAAGTAATTCTCCATCATCTTCTTCATTTCCCTTGCATTTATTTGAATACTTCCATGTCCTTGCCTTAGCATAGTTAATATTTGGAAAGGAATGAGATTCAAAGAATCTCAATAGTTACACCCAATTATGCATTCACATCATTATATCATTTCATAAAATAATCAATGAAAATCATAACTTCATATTATGCCATACAATTCCATAAAAATTTTGGCATGGTAACACTTTGTAAAATGGACATCCTAGGGTCATTAAAATCTTCAAACATTCAGCTAACAATGAATATACATCATAAAGCATTCAAACAACTATATGGCATAGTCATATTATTATGAAAATAAAGTATGACAACATTAAGCATAATAAGGAAAATAACTACCTTCTTGCTTTCCAATGATTTCCAAACTTTGTGGACACTTCTCTTGATCTTAAAATGATTTCTTGAACCCTAATATAACACAATTTAAGGTCATTAGCCACTAATTTGATGACCCCCTTCACAAAGTATACATACTTGGACTAAAAATTCCAATTTGCTTTCTTTGAGGTATTTCTTGTACAACACACTTGTATTTACATCATTTTGACTCAAGGAATCCATTTTTGGGGTCAAAAACTTGAAATTCCTTTACTATATTAAACCCTAAATAGGAATAAAATTTCCATAAATTGTAGAAAAATAATTACTCTATCAATCTTGAAACAACTTGTACATTCATGCATCTTAAGATATTTCCAAGCTTTTCTATGGTTTTATTTTACCATGGCTCAACTTTATCTCTCCAGGATTTGCCATGGCTAAAGCTTGAAGTGAGATAAAAGAGAAAATACTCCATAGCAACCTCACTAGGCACTTGGATATATAAGGAAATGACCATAAAAACTTACCTTGGTAGTTTGAGTACCAACTTTGGCCTCTTGCTTCTTCTCTTTCTCTTGATGTTTTTGTGCTCTTCTCTCCTCAAGAGCTGCTGTTCCAGATGTGTTTGAGGAAGAGAATGGCTGAATATGATGGCTTAATCCAAGGCTTTTAGGAAAGATATCAAATACATAACAAATCATGGTTATTTTTTTTTTACTAATCCTTGGTTAACTTTATCAAAAGCAATTGGCATAATTCCATTTGTGTCCCAATAAGCTGCAGCACACCTTGTGTCTCATTCTTGGCCAAAAATTGCTTCATAAATTTTAATGGACCAAAATACCCTTTACCGATTAAATTTACCCGTATCGATTAAGTATTTTTGCCAAAATTGTCATGAAATTGGTACAGGATTATCCAATAATTACTTTTGGTCCAAAATATTATCTAGAACCAAAATATATTTTATTAAGGTCCAATCATTGTTCTTGGATTAGTACTGCATTTTCCTGCAGTCTACACTGATTTTTATCGGGTAAAATATTAATATTAAATTCTAATTACCCAATAAATGTTATTTTGACCTTAATAAATTCCATAATATATTTCATTGGGTCTAACTCATTGAGAGCTTCATTTTGACTATAATTTTTCATATTTATAAAAAGCCCTTAACCTGGGATAAATTTATAATTTTTGAAGTCATTAGGTGTAATTTTCCCCAAACTTCTTTCTCTTCCCTTTCACATCGAAATCATTCTTAAGGGATTAAATTGTAAAAATTCTTGATTCTTAGAGCCCAAATATAATTTTCTCATTTTTCAATTAACTAGGAAAAATAATCTCTTTACTATTTTTCACGCTTAACAGTGTTTCACCATTTTTTTTCAATTCTTTTTGCATTTTACGATGTCAAAATTTTCATTTTTGGGGTTTAAATGCATTATTCATATTTTTTTTTCTAATTTGAAAATGACCATTTTGCCCTTCAGTCAAGTCAAAAACATAATTATCCATTCTTTTGGGCATTTTCTTGTAATTTCACCCAAAGATCAATTTTTTATTATTTCTTTTTCACTATTCACATTAACTTTCAAATTGGTCTATCTCTCAACCTAGACCTCCAAGATACGCAATATTTATACCATTATGCTCAACTTGGAGCGGACTTTCATTCAAGTAGTATATTGCATATTTTCCGGGGTGAATTCTGTAACTAATTTCTGCTAAGGACCTTATGAAAAATTAATTCCAATTAAGGTCCGAACATAACTTCTTCCGAAAATTAGATAAGAAATTAATTCCTTATAAAGCCCAATTATATACAGTCTTTTCGTCTCGCTTCGTTTCTCATCTTTTATTCATTTTATAACATTCCATAAAAAACATTAGACTCATTTTCCATGAATTAGACTCATTTTAAGTCTGATTATACTTGAACCAATGAGAAAATGGAAAGAAATACTTCATGAAATATCATAATACTTAAGTATGTACAAGAGGATGATCATAGAAATCTACCTTGAGAGTTTTAGGTCCAAACAAGTCCTCTAGCTTGGTCTTCTTTTCCCTTCCTTTCCTACGCCTTCTTCTCACTTTTTTTCACTGGTTCAGATGTAAGAAAGGCTGAAGATGATGAGTTTTGTGGCAAACTAAGGTGATTAAGAGATTTAAGTCATAAAAAGCAACTTTAGTTACTTTAATATTTAACTTAAGTTACTTTATTTTAATAAAGCTTTACTACAAATTCCCTTTATAACCCAATGAGCTGTAGCATGCCTTGTGTCTCATTCTTTGGCCAAAAATTGCTTGAATAATTTTTATGGACAAAAATACCTTTTACTAATTAAATTTACCCATACCGATTAAGTATTTTTGCCAAAATTGACATTAAATTGGTACAAGATTATTCAAAAATAAATTTTGGACAAAAATATTATCTTTACCCAAAATATATTTTATCAAAGTCTAATCATTGTCCTTGAATCAATACTGCATTTTTCTGCAGTCTAAACTGACTTTTATCGAGTAAAATATTAATATTAAACCCTAATTACCCAATAAATATTATTTTGATCTTAATAGATTCCTTGCTATATTCCATTGGGCTTAACTCATTGAAAGCTTCATTTTGACTATAATTTTTCATATTCCCAAAAATACCCTTGATCCAAGACAAATTTATAATTTTTGAAACTTTTGGGTCATTAGGTGTAATGTTTCCCAAACTTCTTTCTCTTTTTCCTCTAGATGTTAAAGCCATTCTTAAGGGACTAACTTGCACACATTCTTAATTCTTGGGGACAAAATATAATTTTCTCATTTTTACATTTAATTAGGCAAAATAACCTTTTTACCCTTCTTTACGCTTAACGGTGTCTCACCATTTTTCTCGATTCCTTTTGCATTTTACGATGTCATATTTTTCATTTTTGGGCCTTAAATGTATTATTCACATTTTATTTCTAATTTGTAAAATGACCATTTTGCCCTTAAATCGGGTCAAAAACATAATTATTCATTCTTTCGGGCACTTTCTTGTAATTTCACCCAAAGACCAATTTTTTATTATTTCTTTTTTACTATTCACATTAACTTTCAAAGTGGTCTATCTCTCAACCTAGACCTCCCGGGTATGCAATACTTATACTATTGCGCCAGCTTGGAGCAGGCTTTCATTCAAGTAGTATATTGCATATTTTCCGAGGTGATTTCTAGAATTAATTTCTGCTAAGGACCTTATGGAAAATTAATTCCAATTAAGGACCGAACATAACTTCTTCAAAAAATTAGATAAGAAATTAATTCCTTTTAAAACCCGATTATATATAGCTTTTTCATCTTACTTCATTTCTCATCTTTTGTTCATTTTATAATATCCCATAAAATTAGGGATATTACACAAGGTATCGTGCAAAAGGCTTCCCGAAGTTGTCATTCAAATTATTTACCTTGTAAAACAATTGCTCACCACTTAATGGCAAAGGTCCCTTTCCTTCTTCTTTTTTCCCATTAAACGCTTGTCTCTACCACCTGTAATGATGTCCCTCAGGCAAAAATCTACGATGTCCGAGGAAGACAAATTTTAAACCATGGTCCAACCGTATCGAATGTGTGTCTTCTTCACATATAGGGCATCCAAACTCTCTTTTGATACTGTAGCCTGACAAATTACCATACGCAGGAAAATGATTGATTGTACCAAACAACATAGCTCTCAATTTGAATGTCTCTTCCCTATATTCGTCACACACCTCCACACTCCTATCCCACAGCAGCTTCAAATCATCAATTAATGGAGCCAAACATACATCTATATCATTTACAGGTTGTTTGGATCCAGAGATTAACATAGACAACATCATAAACTTCCGCTTCATATATAGCCAAGGTGGTAGGTTATAAATTACCAAAATCACGAGCCATGTACTGTGAGTACTACTTTGCATACCATGCGGGTTCATTCCATCGGTAGATAATACAAGGCGTAGGTTTCTATCTTCTACCCCGAAGTCTTCATATTGACTATCAATTTTTTTGCATTACGGAGAATCTGCAGAATGTAGAAACTTTCCATCTTCAATTCTTTCATCCGCATGCCATGTCAAGTGCTTTGCAATTTCAGAACTTTTGTACAAGCGTCTAAATCTAGGTATAATAGGAAAATACCATACGACCTTCGTTGGACTTGATTCTTTCTTCTTATATCATGGGGCGTTGCATTTAGGACATCTGTCTAACGATGCATGTTCTTTCCGAAATAACACACAATCATTAGGACATGCATGTATCCTCTTATAGCTCATCCCAATAGAGCATAGCATTCGTTTAGCCTCATATGTTCGGCTAGGAAGCTCATTACCCTCTGGCAGCATATCCTTCAAAAGTGTAAGCAATTCTATGAAGCTCTTATCACTCCATCCATTACCCGCTTTCAAGTTGTACAACTTTAACACAGCTAACAATATTGTGAATTTAGTACAACCATAGTATAATGGTTTTTCTGCATCACTTTTCAACCTGTCTAACATCTCAGAACAATCTTAAAGCTCATTCTCAATCACATTTGCCATTTCTTCAAGATGGTCAGCCTCAAATGTGGTTATGTCAAAATCAATCAATCCACTATAACTCGAGCTACTATATCCATCATTCGTTTCACCATGCTTTGTCCAACGTCTATAACCTCAATCAATTCCATGACACACTAAATGATCTTCCAAGTCCTCTGCACTAACTAGCTTCCCATAACAACATTTTAAGCAAGGACATAAAATGTTATTAGAGTCATTTGCATGCTCAACTGTGAAACTAATGAACTCATTCACTCCATCCCTATACTCCTGAGTCAAATGATTCATAAACATCCATGACCAATTCATACTCCTAAGATGTGTATCAATTTTGGCAGAGCCTCCTCTACAAGTTGATGGTGCAATAATTCTACAACAACATCTTACAAGAAAGTTAGACTTCCCAATTATAAGTACTACCAATTTTCAGCCAATCCTAAACAACCTAAGCTATCCTAAACAACCTAAGCTATATATCTTTAAACATATTGACTATCACTATTTAAAAGTAATACAAGATTCAACCACAGACTTTCTGGCAATCACAGTCTTATTTTTAAAGAAAAACTGGCAGCATAATAAAAAGGACTGATTTTTTGAAGTTATAAACGTAATTAAATTTCATATAACTTGTAAAAGTTAGCAGATAAATCGTCAAGTGAATGTAAGTATGTATGACTTGTAAAAATTTGCAGATAAGATGATCATTATATTGATAAAAATAGGCAACTCAAAAACCAACTATCATGCGAGGACAAATGCAATAACTTTGAAGAAAACTCTTTCTAACTAAGGGCAGTGAGGGGAAAAACTCTCAATGAGCATAAATAAAATGACATCATATCTCAGGCAATCAGGATCTAAGAACCCAAAGTACTTCCTAGGTTTTAAGCTACAAGAGGCAACTCAATACAAGTTAATATTAGATGAAATTCCTATCAATACCTGTTTGCTCTATCAAACAAAATGTGGCTCCAAAATAGAAGCTCCGGAGGAACTTCCTAGAATCAGCTCAAGAAGGTTCGAAGGAACTTCCTCAGCAGGTAGATTCACCTCCTACTACTCATTAGGAAATCCAAACAGGCACAAATTCTCCTCCTCTGAAAGAATAATATAATCATAACCAGAATAATATAGAAATAAAAAAAAAGCTACAAATAAAGGAAGCAAATGTATAGAGAGGATATAAATTTATCCAGAATTAAAGATTTCTATAACCAATACGACAAGATAGAGTCAATGGTCCTAATGACAGCACCAATGCTAACAAATTGTCAGGAGCATTTATTTTTTGAGATGAAATATAACAAACAAATATATGTTATAAATGAAGTCCCAAAGAAAACTATAGAAACAAAAAGGCTAGGAGAAGATTACTTTGATCCACCAAACAAACACATTACAAGCAAAGAGCTAACATGTTTGATAAATAAACTAAGCTATAGGCTAGTTTCATGTAACTATGGTTGAGTGGGAGTAATTGGATTTGTTTATAGTATATCTAACATGTACACCACTAGTTATAAATTCAAATAGAGCTCACCATGGCAACATATACAGAACCTATTGTGCACAATAAATTCAAGCAGAGCCCACCATATCATGGTACTGATCTATATAATAACCTTGAGTGAACATAATTGATATAAAGATCAAAAGTTAAAATCAATACCTGTGAATAATATGAAGATATGACAGATCTTTTCTACTTCACACAATAAACACCAGATTTCTTTGAAAGATATAGGCTTTGCCTAATAAACACTCAAAGAAATTAGTTGTAGGCATCACATTAATAATTTTACAATATGACCAAACGCAACTAAGTAATTTCTTTTGGATTTATGGATTGACATGTTTAAGGCATGTTTAAAGAAAAAAAAAAACCATGAAAGTCTTGAAATGAGAAGTTGCATAATTCTCCCCATGATGAAAAAAAGCCTAAGATGATAGCTTACCTGCTCACTGATCTTTGGATCTCAATCAGCACCACTTTCTAGCTAGGAGAGACACTAAAGAATCAACAATTCTAGCCAACAACCTAGTAAAATCAACATGCACAATGATTAAGTAAACAATGTGAGAATATTAATGAAAAGAAGTGCACATGAAACCACACTAACTCATAATCTTCAAATTATTCAAAAAAAGAGATTCAGAACCAATATTATAGCCTTCTATCAATAAAAGAATCCACACTTTATGTAATGTGTAAAAAATCCTATCTTATTCATCTAGATGAGATTTAGTTTGGTAGTCTCTCAATTCTCTTTCTTACTAATTGGTTTTAGAAAAATAAAATAATTTTTTTATCAAAATCACTTTGAGATTTTGAATTAGTTTGGCTTTTCTCTTGAAAATTATCTTAATTTTATATTTATTTGGCCTAATAAAATTCTCACAAAAATTTTAAACCATGCACCAAAAGAAATTTAAACCCAAATATATTCAAAAGCTGTGTTAATAGGATCAAAATATTAAATTTAATGGAGTTCAAATGCTAAAATTTAAAGATATAACATGTAATTTTTCCATATTCAATAGTACCAACTGATCTGTAAGCTTAATGTACGGGCAGACAATTAATGTAACATGGTGTGGTTAGGTTGTCCTTCACAGGTTATGAGCGAAAGAGTTTAATTCCATGGGTTGGTTTGTTGAACCAGTCAACAATAACTTTGCTAATTACCAGCAAGAACTAAAAGGGTTGACTCATCTAACTTACTAAAAAATTACAGGAAAAAGGAAAAAACAAAACTGACAGCTTCTCAATTGTATGATAGAATCAAGTATATATCATGAGTTTAAATAACTGGTTCAAACAATGAAACCACACATTTATAATTTGTGCAACACACACACATTCATATATAATATAGTTAATATATATATATATATAAAGTATGAAAATAAAGAAGAACATACCTATACACATAGGACTTAGGACTATCAGAGAGTGATTATGGTTCCCTCCCGTTGAGTACCAACTGCCCATTGTCCTTCTGCCATAAAGCTTCTCATGTCTTCTCACCCAAATAACTCAGTAAATTGCGACTGTAGTTAATTTAATTGTCACTGAACTTATCAGATCTGAATAACAATGAGGCAACAAAGTAATTAACTATACCTACTGTAACATCCCTAAAATATTAGATAACTAAAAATGCATAGAGAATTTATAAAAATGGGCAAACACTGTTTTATGTGTAATAGGGTAAAGAGGTCATTTTTCCTGATTGGATGGAAAAATGAGAAATTACATTTTTACCCCTAAGAAATATAGAAATGACGATTTCATCCCTAAGGGAAAAAAAAAGAAAAGAAAAAAAAAAAAGAAAGAAAGAACGAAAGAAAAGACGAAGGCGGTGGACGCAAGCAGGGATTGAAACCAATTTTATGAATTTTGGGGTAAATTACACCTAATGACCCGAAAGTTTTAAAAATTATAAATTAGTCCCGGGTCAAGGACATTTTTGTAAATATGAAAAATTATAGTCAAAATGAAGCTCTCAATGAGTTAGACCCAATGAAATATAGTATGAAATTTATTAAGGTCAAAATCATATTTATTGGGTGATTAGGATTTAATATTAATATTTTACCCGATAAAAGTCAGTTTAGACTGCAGGAAAAGGCAGTATTGATCCAAGGACAATGATTGGACTTTGTTAAAATATATTTTGGGTCTAGATAATGGTTTTGGACCAAAAGTAATGGTTGGAAAAGTTTTTTAAAAGAAAAGTAAATGAAAATAGAAATAAAAGTAAATTAAGTTATTATATTATATAATTATCATCTTAAACTATCATTTCATCTTCCCCCACGAGAAAAGGACGCTGGTTCAGTGGAGAAGAAGCCAGGAACGCGTGAGAGAGAGAGAGAGCAAAGGGGAAGAAGAGAAAATCACAAGGTTTGTCCCAAAACTTCAAGGTAATATCTTATGGCTATAATCTTATGTAACCTTTAGTTTGGAAGAGTTTTATGGTTTATTTTCTCCTATTTTTCCACTCAAAGTTTGAGCCTAGAGAGAGAGTAGAGAGAGAAAATGAGGGTATGGAGAAACTAAACCATAGAAAGTATCATATAGGCCATAAGTTGTAAGAATGTGTCATTAGATCACAAATTAATCGGTTAGTTATTTTTCTATAATTTATGATAATTTTATGCCCAATTAGGGTTCATTATAGGAAGGGAATTTCAAGTTTTTGACCTCAAAAATGGATTTCTTGGGTCCAAAATAGGTTAGAACAAGTATGTTGTACAAGGAATGCATGATGGATAACAAAGTGCAAATTTTAGTTCAAGTAAGCACTTTGTGAATGAAATTGGATAACTAGTGGTTAATGGCATTATTTGATTATGCTATAGGATCCAAAGGAGTGTTAGAAGATCAAGGAAAATGTTTGCAAAGTTTGTAGATTAGTGGAAAGCCCAAAGGTAGTTAACTCACCTATCTATGCTTATGTATTATCATTGATGTTGCTTGGTTTGAATGATGTGTTTAATGTTTGGAATGTTGTCTTGTGATGATTTGGCATTGTTGGCTGGATTGTTTGAAGGGTAATGTGACCCTGGATATGTCTAAATACAAGGGGAAGTGCTGCCCAAATTTTTATAAAATGGTTATGCCAAAATGATTTGGTTGCATGCTTAATGTGTTTTGTGATGAATACTTGCAATATATATGATGATATGTGTGCATGATGGTAGTTACTACTGAGATTCTTTGAATCTCACCCCTCTCCAAATGTCTAACCAATTTTAGGTTCAAGTTATGGCAAGATTACCCAAGAAAGGAAAGGCAAGGAGAAGCAAAGTAATATTCAAGCTAATGATACTTAGATTGATGCTATTATATGCGAGGTTATGTAAAACCTTATGGGATATGATCATGCTATGCTTCCATGTTAATATTTTCCTCTAAGTTCTTATGGAGCATCATGTAAGATAAAGGCAAGTCATGACTATTTATGTATATATGAGTGTGTATTTTGGAATGTTGGGAGAATGCAAGAGACCTTTCTGAACATGGTTGACAATTCGAAGTACTGTACATACCTCGATATGTTCAATGCATTAGTGTTTTATATGTATGAAAACTAGACATGTGTAGCTTTCCATAGACACAAAGATCACTCAATTTGGAGTTGTATATAATTTATGGTGATTTTTCAAAGTTATGGTCAGAATCAGAAATTTTCAAAAATGACCATTGCTATAGTACACATAATACGAACTTACTGTATAAGTTGGCCAAGTAACTTCCCTGTTAAACATTTTTCCCATGTATAGAATCTTTTAAGCTATATTTAGAGACTTGAACCATGTCAATATGATTTTTCTTGATTTAGTTATGAATTTTCAAAGTTCACTGGGTAAAAGGATGTTAACCTAGGGCATGTTACCCGAAATGAAATAAATTGGTTTAAGTTTGTTTTATATAATCAAGTCTCTAATCAAGTATTAATGGACTTAAATATAGTTTAATACATGGGAAATGAGTGTAAGTATGAGGTGTTACACCTACCTCTAGTGTGGGTACAAGAGCAAAATGCAGTCTGAATCTGGGTGTCTTTGAATCTGATTGAAGAAGGAATGTTTGCTTGAGGAGTGAGACGACACTGGATTGGGGAGGAACGAAGATTACTACTTTCCAGCAGAGACGTTGTAGAGGTTAAGAGAGATTGGACCGATGAAGTGTGAGCTCAAGAAAAGCTGGAGGTGGAGACTGGTGGGAAGAACAACCGGTCGGCGTGGAGGTGGAGATTGGACGGGAGCCAGAGACCTGTAGAGTAACGGTTGCCACGCGAGTGAGAAAATTTGTTTGACTGTTTCTGAAGTACATGGCCACACTAGAGAAAAAGAAGGAAGGGTTAACACATATGTAGGTGGTTATTTAAAATAACCGCTTACATTTTTTAATATATTTTTTAAAAAAATAAACCTAGGCAATTGTTTTAATAATCGCCTAGATTTATATTAAAATGTGTTTTTTTATTTTTAATTTTAAATGAAAAATTGGCAGTTATTTGAAATAACCGCCTATGCTTTTTAATATTTTTTTTAAAAAAGAAACGATGACAGTTATTTTTTAATAACCGTCTTCGTTATATATATATATATATTTTTTTTAATTATTAATAGATTTGTAGACGGTTATTTAAATAACTGTGTACAAAAACCTCCTTTCTGGCTTTTCTTTACATTTTTGCAAATAAACACCCATATAAATGCGTCAAGAAATTCCATTTTTGTAGTAGTGACACACACACTTTTGAAATTTGGATTATACATTATTCCCAAAAGTCCTAATTATAGGGTTTTTTTACCCTAATTATAAATATAAGACCTTTTACAGTATATAAGATAGTATTTATTATACATTTTTAAAAAGTGCCCCTTATTTAATGTATCCCAAAAAAATAGAGGAAAAGATTAAATAAAGATATTTTTAACAAAATATTATAATTTTTGAAAAAATTGAAATAATTAACTAACTTTAACTCATATTTTTAATTTAAATAATTTAATTAAAAATTTTTTATATTAAGAGTCAATATAACTTATATTTATTTCTTACACTTGAAATTGGAAGACTAGTTCCGCATAAAAAAAAAACTTTTAGGGCTAGTCCTTCATAGAACGCAAGGTACATGCTCTGTTCAGGCGCGTCATTCATCTGGGCTTGTGTTTTTAAAAGACGCATTTGATTGAAGTTTTGAAGTTCCAAAGAGGGTGGGCCACGTGCATATGACAAAGCTTTTTTTGGGTTCACACGCTGGGGGTGTTCTCTTTGGTCCTGTTTGATTTTCAGAAAAAATCATAATACTTCTTTATAAAAATTATCCTTCCATAGTTTAGAATATTGTAAATTTTTAATAATATTTTATTAAAATATTTTTAATTTAAATGCTTAATTAAATGATAAATTTGATATTAATGAAAAATAAACTAATAAAATAAATAATTAATATTTAATTAAAATTTTAAAGTGATAAATCTTATGAAACATCTAAGGGATAATAGACCTTTTGATCTTCAAAATTTTCACTAATTTTCATATTTGTCCTTATAGTTTTTTTTATCAAATTACTCCTTATAATCTTATATTATTAATTGGTCCCTAATATTTCATAAACTCAATATTTCAATCCCTTTTCTATTTAAGATGGCATTAACAAGGTTAAAATTGAGATAACGTAACTAACAATTAGCCTACTTACATCAGCACATAGATAATTAAGGCCAAGTGGACTGTATTTTTTAAAAAAATGCAAACATCCAAGAATGATTTAGATTTTTATTGTTATATCCCTAAACTTTTGAAGGAACAAAAATCCAATTAGTCTTATTATAATCTATATGTCAGTCTAAGTTAACTAAATGTCAGTCACATCATCTCAATTTTAATAGTGTTAATGCCATCCTATAGGGCAAAAGGATTAATTACTGAGTTTTTGAAATATCAAGGGGTAACTCTTTAACGATAAAAAAATATAAGGATCTATTTAATCAAAATAAAAATATAAGAACATATATAAAAATTTGGAAAAACTTTAAGGACCAAAGGATCTTTAATCCCAACATCAAGAAACCGTAAAAATTTTTTTTATCATAAATTAAATACAATTAAAATGGAAAAAGACCAAAATACCCCCACATAATTTTGGGGGAAAAACCCATATAATAATTTTTCCCATCCCTTCTCCATTCCTTCCCATCTCTTCCTCTTCCTTTAGAGCAATACCGCTATCGCAACACCACCATTGCCGTCATCACCATAACCACCATTCTTCTTCCTCCTTTCTCCTTCAACCTTGACTCCCCACTCTAGAATATCATATATAAGAAAAAAATAAAAATCACATATCCAAATCTAGCAAAAAAAAAATTTGAAGGGTTGTCACAGATAAGAGAGATGAGATCCGGTATACCATCTGTTTATAGAAAGAAAGATAGAGAAAGGTGAACACAATGGTGACAATGAGAAGTGGTAGAGAGGCACAGCGGGTAAGCAATCCACACATTGAGCTTGATTTTGTTTCCTTGTTCTTTGATTGTTGTCAGTGTTCTTCAACAAACACATACAAGTCATTCATGGTAAAAAGGCATGGTTGTTGGTGGAAGGAAGAAGATGGGGAGGGTCACCAGTGGTGCTCTTTGTTTATAACCCCCATATCAGCCAATAATATTTTAGATTCATTCATAATTACACACAACCTACTTGTTGGTTCAAACCGGTTCAATGCAAAAACTGAAGTAGAAGATCAATCATCAAGAAAGAGGAAGAATAGAAAGAAAAGATGTAACACCCCTCGTGACTTTGTTTTGGCATTGTGTGCAAAATCGAAGAAAACAGGACGGAGGAAGGATCAAGTGGAGGGAAATTGAGCTCCACGTCGCGGCTTGAAGCAAGGCCGCTGCGACAAGAGCAAGTCCAGTGGCGTTGTTGTAGCCAAAACACGGTGGTGCCGTGGCAGACTTATCTGAGGCCGTGGTGAGAGTTGAGAATCTGGTTTAAATCAGAAACATTTCAGACGAACAAAAAGAAGGAAAACGGAGGAAGCGACGAGGAATTGTGCTAGGGCTTGCGAGATTTGGCCTTATGAAGTGATTTTTGGACCTCAAGAGCTTGGATTCACATTGGTAAGTGATCCCTACTCTTCTCTGTCCATTTTCTTCTATTAAAACTTGGGGTTTTTCGATTATAAGTTTGGATCTGGCCGAAATCCGCCTATTGAAATGGATAAAATAAAGTTAGAGAAATGTGTTTTGGTGTTCTTGATGCTTAAGTGTGAGTTTTGAAGGATGTATGTATAATTTGAGCTTAACCCTAGGTTGTTTTTGGTTAGGGCTCTTGGGAATCCGAAGTGTATAGGATTGTTTGATGTTTGAATGGTTCCTAGGAGATTAATAATGCTTGAAGGGGGTGTTGGAACCTTGGGTTAGGCTAAAGTAGTTGAATTATGATGTTTGGTTTATTGGTATATGTGGTTAATTAAGGAATTATGGTATTATGAAGATTGTTTGGTAGCCTGAGAGGGATTCAAGCGTGTTGGACAACTCGAGAAGTTCATGAAATATGTGTGTGTGGTATTGACAACCTGAGGTAACCGGTGCTTGTTTGTATTTTATGATAGTACGTATATTTGTGTATATATGCATGTTTCTTTCATACCACGATATAGATGTGTTTGTGTGTACTGTTTTCTACATATCGTGGTATGCACATAGCTAGATGATGATCATGATTATGATGATGATTACATATGTGATGATGACATTGATATGATATGACATGATGCATAGCATGACATTGAGATCATGATGATTATTATATGATGATACATGAGTATCACCACATGGCATTGTGAGATTGTGATATATGACGGATTGGGTGGTAATGGTGTGATGATGATATGATATATGATGATATATATATATGTTAGGGAGGATAATGATTGAATATATATATATATATGTTAGGGAGGATAAGAATGAAATATATATATGTTAGGGAGGATAAAGATGGAATATATATGTTAGGAATGATAAGGATAAGATCTCTACAGCTAAATCTCCTCATATGGCCAGGAGGGGAAAGGTGCGCAGTGGACTACACCTTCCCTAAATCGCTACCAATTCGTGGTGGGAAATGGGAAGGAGAACCACGGTCCGAACATTAGTGTTACCTTTGGCCGGGTGCACTAATGGGAGGTGAGCTTGGTAATGTCTCAGAATCAGTCTTCACCGATTATTGGAAGGGAATTACCTATATGAAATGTCCTGTTATGATGATAGCCCGTGATTCTAGCTGTATGCTAGGGAGACATGTATTCCATTCATTTCACATTGCATTCATGGATTGTATGAGATATATGTATATATATATGTGTGTGTGTGTGTGTGTGTGTGTGGTTGTCCCTAGTTACTGAGACATTCTCTCACACCCCTTTCCCATGAACTAACCATTTAGATGACGGTTCTAGCACTAGTCCGGAGAGACGCGTGAGTAGCATCGGACATGGGGATATTAGATCTATGTAGCCTGTGTATAATTTGGATATGTATCTTGTGCCAAGTAGGATAGGATATTAATTTGTAATGGATGTATGACATGGACAAGGATTGTTATGAATGGATGGATGTTGTATGTATGGTTATGTATGTGATGTGTATACTGGCTAGTGGTGTATGTGTGATTCGGGTTAATGAGGAATCAGTGCAATAGTGTTTGTGAGTCGAAAGATGGAAATAGGCCTTGATGGTATGTTTTAGGGCTTGTAGCCCGATTTGTCAAATGGGGTTCAAGAGGGTCAAATCTCAGAGGAATGGTTCCTATGAGGTGAAACCTCTTTGGACAAGTTAGTTTGATAGTTTTGGACCTGTGAGAATGGTCCTAGTTAGTCAGGTTGCCTTTGGTGGAAAATGAGAGTTATGAGTGGTGAGTTTTAGTTAAAAAGTGGCTAAAATGGTGTCAGGTGTCTAGAATCTCCATATGGAGTTGAATTGAGGTGAAGTTGGTATCTATGGGTAGATTAGGACTAGATTGACTTGTAAGAGTTAGAATCAGGTCAATTGGAGGTTGGAGCATAAAGTTATGCGTATCGGAAGTTCACCACAGTGTTGAAAATTTGCTAGTATAGAAAACCAGCAGGGGGCACCGCGATGCCAGGTAGTAGGCTGCGGCGCCATGAAGTCCAGTAGTGTGGTGAGATAGGGAAGGTCTAGAGCCGTGGCAGTATTGTAACGGACGTGGCCCCAACCCAGTTTTTGGTGTTGTTTGGTTCATTTCTGCTGTTCTGAAGTTTCAGGAAGTTGTTTTTAGATATTTGTATTGCATTTGGTTGGTTTTTGAAGATTTTGGTCAAGTCTGGAGGTATTTGGAGGTAGGGTGTTGCAAAAGAAGACTGGTGCAAATGAAAAAAGAGGAAGGAAGGAGAAAGAAGAAGACGATTGAAGGAGGAGGTTACCCAGAAAGAAAAAATTCCAAGCCTTCCTCAATCTTTTTTCTTCCCTTCTCAATTTCAGCCCTAGCGAAAATGAAGGTAGCATATGACAAAATAATCAAACCCCTTTGTGGTGATGCATAATCAAAGAAGAAGACGACATTTTCAGAGAAGTGAGTTGAAATAGTTCTAGATAGTAGTTTTAGGGTGTGGAGATTAACATTAGGTGAGCATTTAATGTTCTACAGAGAAAAAGATTCAAAAGTTTTCTTAGTTCTAGGCAAAAGTATTGTTGGAAGGTGAAATTGTAAGAAAATACCCTGGTCCTAATTATAGGGCATTTTGTCCTGATCTTAAATATATGATACTTTACAGTATATGAGGTAGTATTTATTATGTATTTCTAAAAAAATATCCTTATTTAATGTATTACAAAGAGAGAGAGAGAAAGAGATTAAATAAGGGTCGTTTTGAAAAAATGTTATGATTTTTGGAAAAATTGAGGTAGTTAATTAGTTTTAACTTCTATCCTTAATCCGCATAATTTAGTTAAAAAGATTTTATATTAAGAACTAGAGGTAGTAATAAAAAAAAGACAAAGAACAAGACAACTTTTCAGAAGAATAAGATGGATATGTGAAAAGTTAAGAAAAAAAAAAAGAATGAAGGGACGTTCAATTGCTATTGAGAAGGGATTGTCTTGGGAAGGTACATACTGGGATAAAAAAATTCAAAAATTTGTTTTTCATTTTTTAAATAAATTAAAATAAATTATAAATATTTTATTCAAAATTTAATAATAATTTACTATAAGAAAACATCAATAATAATTTATAATTAACTTTTATATATTTAAAATTTATTAATCATACATTTATTTTTATTTTTTATCTAAAACAATTAATATAATATTAAAAAAACCTCTAGTCCCAAATATGAGTTACATGAAATTTTTTAAAAAATTTCATAACTTTACAAAATAACCTTAATTAAATTGATTTAATTGTCACCTCATGTTAATTACAATGTGCAATCAATAAGGGCATTTGTGAAGAAAATTAAATGCTTCAATCATTTTGTATATATTTAGGATCACGAAACCTTTTAGAAAATGACTCATAATAGAGATTGGAATGAGTTTAGTTATGACCAGTCTAACTCCGATTAGACCATTCAATCTTGAACTGATGTCTCAACTGGTCCAACAACTGGTCTGATTTTTATAATATTGGTTGGAATACAAATATATATTTGATTGATGATTAGTTAAATTATTTACTTTGAACCACTTTTGTATTGTAGTATGCTGTGGTGGATTTTCTTTGGTATAGGAGTCTTTATGGCGGCGATCAGTATTCCGGAAATGATAACAATGATGAATGGGGAAGACTGCTTCCTGATCCAACAAGGTGGCCTTCTGCCATCGATGACAAAGGATTCAAACCAGTCGCTGACAAAGTTCACAGCCTGGGTTTGAAGTTTGGGATTCATCTCATGGCTGGGATTAGCACTCATGCAGTTCAACAAAACACTCCTATCTTAGATACAAAAACGGTATACATGGATATATTACTTCTTATGCGTGATTCTCTAAAGTATTCTATCGTTCATTGAGGAGAAAAATAGACATATAATATTGGGTGCTACTTTTATTGAAACCACAATTTAAAAAGTGGGCCCCACTTTTAAATATTATTATGTGTGCATCTCACTTTGAAAATTTATGGCTTTATATATATATATATATGTTGTCAGAACAGTTTTTTTATTTTAAAAAATAGAAAAATAAAAAAATTTGTTTGACAAACTAGTTTTTTATAAAATATTATGAAAAACAAAAAAATAAAAAAGCATAAAACGCAACACATCTTTAAGGTATTTTGCAGTCTTTATTTTGGAAAACACAAAAAAAAAATAAAAAATATCCACCTTATTAATAATAAAATTATAAATTTTGAATAACTCATTTATTACTTACTAGTTATGATTTTGGTAACAATTATTCAAATAGATTTTTTTTATTTTTTTGTTCCCAAAATTTATTGTGGAAAACAATTCTACAAAATTATTTTAAAAATAATAAAATAGAAAACACTGTCAAACATGCTCTTAGTTTCTCCTTACTTTAGGAGATCTATGTTCCTTTGTATATCCCGTTAACCCTCCAAGTTTGAATGAATTATCATTTGCACATTTTCATATACTTTTTTATTTGATGTTTCTGTTTATAGACTCAATTCATATCTTGGTCCCTAAAGAAGTATCATTGATTTAATTTGAGTTTACCCATAAATTGAAAATGATGTATTTGAGTTGCCAAAGAGTTTCTAAGATTAAAAATTGCTTGTCCTAACACCTTCAAGCTATGTTTCTTCAACTGCATGTTGGGCATTTCCTTGCTAAACGCAAAAAAAATATTTGGATTATTGGTCTTTCACATGGATTTATCTCAATTTATGTTTCGCCAAACATTTGAGATTTGTCTGTATTAATTGCAATTTTGTTAGGGAGCTGTCTATCGGGAAGCTGGTCGACAGTGGCACGCTGGAGACATAGAAGTAAAGTCAAGAGCTTGTAGCTGGATGCCAAAGAGTTTCATGGCTATCAATTTAACATTGGGAGCTGGAAGAGCCTACTTGAAATCTATCTATGAGTTGTATGCATCATGGGGTGTTGATTTTGGTACATACACTCTTCAACTATATCATTATGCTATCACAAATTCACACATGCATACACACGCACATGCATACACTGTCGAATTCCTACACTTAAAATACCATTAATATGAAAAGCAATTTTGACTCGATCTACAAGAATCTGACAAGTTATCCTATTTTGAATATGTAAGACAATATTTGCTACCCAATGCCATTTTTACCCATAAAATTTTTAAAAACTAAGCAACTAATGTCATAGGAGCTTTGATTAACATGTAACTGCTATTTACTTTGTAGTGAAACTTGACTGCGTGTTTGGAGATAACTTGGATTTAGATGAAATATCAACAGTATCAGGGGTATGCTTGAATATTATTCTCTTACTCTCTTATATAAATGCTGAGACTTATTATTATTATTACTCATAAGAAAACTAATCAAAAGTCATGTGATATATAGATTTTGAAGGAGCTTGATCGTCCCATAGTGTTTTCTTTGTCTCCTGGAGTTTCTGCAACACCAGACATGGCTAAGAAGGTAAGTGGACTAGTTAACTTGTATCGTGTAACCGGAGATGATTGGGACCAGTGGCAACATATGGTAAATCACTTTAATGTCTCAAGGTGATTAATGTTCAATGGCTTACTATTTTTGAGTTAAAGAAAATGTCGTCTTCTTTATTTGACTTCAACTCAATTCTCTTTTAGGGATTTTGCTTCTGCTAGATTGATTGGAGTTCAAGGTTTAAAAGGCAATTCCTGGCCTGATTTGGACATGCTACCACTCGGATGGCTAACTGATCCAGGTCATGAAGCTAAATTATTTAAAACTTCATAAATTTGATTGATAGAGATTTTGCTATTTTCTAGTATTTCCCCTATAGGATGTAGAAGTTATGAATGCCGATAGACGGGAAGAGTCTCCTACTCTGAACCTCTAGCTGTCCGTCTTTTTCTTTTTCTTTTTTTTTTTTTGAATATAAGGGCAAGCCTAGGCTTGATCCAGTTGTTACTCTGTTGTATTCCCTTCCTTTCCAAAAGAAAAAAAATCTTAAATTGAACTAGTATATAACATACAAGGTAGATCATAAAATAATAAATTATGCGGACTTCTTAATTATTCGTTTTGCTCAAATTACATGGACATAATTCTTATATTTTTGAAGCCAACAAACCGCTCCTGAGAAAAAAGAAAAAGTACAGATACCTCTCGAGTTTTTCAGAAATTACACATTCCTCCCTTCTACTTTTAGGTGAGGTGTATGTATATCCTGAAACAATAGAGAGTACATAGGTTTATGTAATTTCAATAAAATTGAAGGAAGGTTTGTATAATATAAATCTTTGCTTCAGAAGATTGTGAAGATTTTGAGAATAGATAAAAATTTTGTATAAATTTTGCTATATTAATTCATGGAATGTCTGTATTAGCTTTGAAAACAAACACGATGTCTACGTAATTTTTGGAAAAATTCAAAAGAAGTCTATGTGATTTACTCATATCTTATATAAAAAAAACTTATTTTTTTTCAAGCTGATGTGATATATAAATATCCTTAAGGAATACAAAGTTATCTTTTGTCATTTGACATCCTTTTGAAATTGAGCTTTTTAATAATAAAAATGATATGGAACTAATATTCTTATTTTGTTCTATAGGTGTGAAGCAAGGTCCACATAGATTTACTAGTCTTAAACACAGAACAAATAACTCAGGTGTTATTCACAAACTATATATACAAATGAATTAATTAATTGCTTTTAACTATTTGGTTGATTATTCTGAGTGAACAATATATTCTTCCTTGACAGATGACATTGTGGAGTATGGCAAAATCTCCTCTCATGTATGGAGGAGACCTGAGGAATCTTGATCAAGAGACATATGATCTTATCACAAATCCTATCCTGCTTGAGATAAATTCTAATAGCTCAAACAATATGGAGGTATGTGTACCATTTATCAAGTATTTTTGTTACATCTAGTTTTAATTCCCTACAAAAAGCATAATAATGTTCTCGATGTCATTTTTGTGAGAATTTTCCTTGAAAAATTTATTATTTTCTTGAAGTGATTTTGCAATAATGAAAGTGCATGTAATATGAGTTAAATTAACTTTTGAAACCCCAACAAAGTGTATGTAATTTAATCGCATAATAATTATTTGAGTGACATTATATCACTTTTGCTTTTGTTGATAGTTTCCCTTCACCCTTGGGGTTCGATCTTGGATTGCAACCGGAAGTAAAGGTATGGTTCTAGGTTCTAATTAACCAAATTTGACAATTTAAAAATAAAATAAATTCATGAAATTATTTTAAATGTTGTTAAAAAGATATAAATCTTTCTATCACTCTAATATTGATGTTATAATTGTCAAGGAAGGTGTATGTTGTTTATTTCAATCTTAAGATACCCTTATTAAGTACTAATAATTAAAGTTATTTTTATTTCTTTTTATTATAAATTATGGGAAACTAGTCATAAATAAATAGAAATAAAAAAGATACGTTTAAAAATTATATAATACCTATATTTTAAACTAACGAATAGTTTTAGAAAACATCTTATACTTTAGATCGGAGAATATAAATCTTTTCATCAGTCAAATGTTGATGTTATTGTCAGGGAAGGTGTATGTTGCTTATCTCAATCTAAATCATGAGGAGAAGCCGGAGATAGTAATGAAGATATCAGTACTGGGAAGCGTGCTTCCTGGTGCAAGCTTCCTCAATTGCAAAGGCAAAGATGTGTGGAATGGAAACAACAAAGTAATAAAAGACACTATATTTGCAGATGTTGGACCACATGGTTGTGCACTCTTTGACCTCACTTGTACCTAACTTCGATTCATCCAATTAGCCTTCTTGCGGCTTGAGATTTCTCTTTTCTTCCCACACCCCCCCCCCCAAAAAAAAAAATTTCCTTTTACTATCACACAAATCTTATTTCACCAATTTTGATTTTCTTAATTTCGTCCGCTAACATTGATATATATGTAAGTTGATAAATGAAAGCAAACATACAAAAGCAAAGTCGAAAGCAAGCCTAAGTTAAAGCGGACCAATATCATTAACATGTCTAGAAATCTAAGCAAGTAACTTCATTGACAAAATCAAAGGACCCAAGAGAAAGTACAAGACGAAAAGCCATTTTTGCTAAGATGTTTAACATCATTAACAAAGGAAGACCCTCCAATTTAACATCAATATCCAAATACAAGAATTTGATTACTCCAAATCTAAATACCAGAATTTGATTACTCCAAATCTGATCCCATTTGAGAGACCTATAGAAATCATGCCCTAAGAGACGTACGAGTTATATAAGAACCGGCAACAAATTCCATAAAATCTCGGTTATAATTTTGTAAGACATCCCCAACACCAGGCTTACATCTAAATAGTGCCACCCACTTGATTCTAATGGCGTGGAGTTTTCCATTAAATGGGGGAGATGGTGGATTCCTACCAACCCCCAATGGTACCGAAGACCTTTTTGAGGAACCAAAATTCGCTTTCCCATTTTGTCCTCATCATCACATCAGGATATCATTCCAAAACTCTATTGCAGGAGGAGTTGTAATACACATTCAAATTACAAATATTTTACTTGGAATGGAGAATTTCATGGTACAACTCACAAGAAAATGTGTAACAACCTACTACCAAAAGGCCTAAAAACCTACCAAAAAGGAGACCAATAGTAATGATAGGAGAAACAAAGGATAGCACTGCGGCTTGAAACAGTACCACCACGGTGCAAAAGTTCTCATGTTCGAGAGGAAAGCAAACATCGAAGGTTGGCACCACAACGCCAATATCAGTAACCATATGAGCAAATTACTTATTTTCTGGCCAAACTTCAAACACTCACAACTTTGTGCTCGGACCTCTAATTGACTTGATTTCAACCCCTACAAGTCGTTCTCATCCCAATCTAACTATAAACACTAATTTCACTCAAATCTATTTTCGTATAGAGATTTTGGATACCCGATACTATTTTGGGTACTTTTTGACCAATACTCAAATCTTCAACACCCTAATTGCCACCAAAGGCAACCTGGCAACTATGGACCATGCACATAGGTCCCTTTTGACAAAAATGACTTGTCCAATGAGGTTTTACCTCGAAGAAACTACTTCTCCGGGTTTGACCCTCTTGAACCCCAATTTCACATAATGGTTGTATACCTCAAACCATACATACAAGGCCCAAGAAACATATTGGACTCACAACACAGCTCATCAGGCATAGCATACACAACCAGACATACACTAGATCATATTAACCAATATCAAGGTCTAGATAATCATATTGCATACATAGCATAAACCAAACACCATCATCATTCCCTCAATATGATCACAAAATATCATCATAGTCATCCATATCATCATATAACATACACAATATCACTACCAGGACAGCAAGATCATGCATACACACACACAACTCGACTTGGCACAGGTCATTACATAAATTAAAGTGGTAAAACTACCAATATACTTGCTATTCCTGATAGTGGAAAGGACTATGATTCCTTGGTTTTCTGTAGACTAGTATTAGACTCTTCTCTTGAAATATTAGCCACAGAAAGTGTGAGACAAAGTCTTAATAACTGGGACAAACACACACTTATAACAATATCATCAACACCACACATATATGCAATTGATGTAATGCGATGCACAATGTCATGGTATGCATGTCTCCCTCATATGCGACTAGAACCACGGGATGACATCATCACAAAATATTTCAAATAGGTAATTCCCTTCTAACAATTGGTGAAGACTAATTCTGGGACATCACTAAGCTCACCTCATACTAGTGCACTCGGCCAAAGGTCACACTAATTCTTGGACCATGGCTCTCCTTCCCCTGGACCACCAAAATTGGTGGTGATTTAGGGAAGATACAGCCCACTACCACCTTACTCTTTTGGCCATAGGAGAGGATTTAGTGGCAGGAATTTTTTATTATATCATTATATCATAAATCACCATATCATATCATCATCATATCTTTTCATCACTTTAACATCTACCTCACAATATGTATCAAATGGTGATGATGTCAATGCTATACTAACATGCCTCTAACAATATACAATCATCATCAAAGTCATCATCATGGTTATGCTAGCATGCAATCATATGGGGATGCTATAAAATCACATATACACATGTACCACATCATACTTATCATCGCTCTGTACAAGTAACAAGATTAAGACTCATACCTCAAATAGCCATGTGCATACCACAATATATAGAAGAAACCTTACACATACACATATAATGATCTCGTGGTATAAACGGAAACATGCATATATACACACATACATAAATACAAATCAATAATTAATATACAAACACAACACCTAGTTACTTGAAATTACCAATACCACACACATGGGCTAAACCCATAATCTCAACACTGAACATGAGCCAAATCACCTCCGTATACCAAACAAGCTTTATAATATCATAACATTCCCAATTAACATAATGTACACTTAACTAAAATCCATAACTCAACAAATTATACCTAATAACCCAAGGTTCCCACAACATTTCCATGCATCAATAAGCCCCATACAACCATTCAAATCATGCATCAACATATATAATTCAGATTTCCACTTCTCTTCCCAAATTTCAACCTAGGGTTTCCATTAAATCATGCATAATCCCTCTAAAACTCACACTCAAGCTCCAATAATACTAAACCACACTTTAATAATCCATTTACACATATTTCATTCGGTGGAATTCGATCAAACAAGAACCCCTGACATAAACTTGGATTTCAACACAAAAACTGAAGAGAAAAGAGAGGAGAAGAGGTTAGAGATCACTTACTAACCAAAATACAAGCTCTCAAGGTCAAAAATTTACTCCTAAAGGTCAGATAAATGAAGCCCTAGTAGTAATCTTCTTCTTCCCCTTTGATTCTTTTTGTCTCATCTGGTTTAAACAAATTTCACAATACTCACCATGACTCTAGAAAGCTCACTGCGACGTGTGTGCTCTTGTCCCAGAAAATTTTAGAATTCCATGAGTATCTCACCGTGGTAGCCCTGCACCTCACCATGGCATGAACCTTCTTTGTTCCCATTTTCAGATTTTGTACCATTCTAATCCTTTCTCTGGTCTTGGTTCCTCTGGTGCTACACAAAATATAAGGTAACTTCTTATCAGCCTATGACTAAGTCCAGGGTGACATGTTGAGGGTTGTTACAAAACAACTCTCAAAATTGACGTTCATACTTTTGTAATTGAATTGAAAAACAAAGTAAAGAAAAGCTACCTACACTCCTAATATAATTAACAAGTAAGGGGATATAGGGATTAGGTGTTTATCACCTATTAGGTTGGTTAGACTCATCCTTGCTCTTGGTGTTGATTTTCTCAATTTATAATGGTTAACGATTAATTGATAATCTCCACTATTCAATCTAGCACTTGTCACCTTCTAAAAATCATGGTTGTTATGCATGCACTATTACTAACATCATTATGCAAAAAAAAAAAAGGAATAGTTGTAGGCTTTCTTAACATTTAAAAAATGACAATAAAAATAGGAAAGTATCATGACTATGCTGAGAGGTTGGGTCTGGTAGTCACTATATTGCCATATGATTTGCAATTGTCTACCTCTACAGGAAATAAAGCTATGACATCCTATATGTATCTCAATTGTATGGTCCAATATGAGCATTGTTGTTTGACTATAGATTTAATTTGCCTGCCTTTCCATGATATAAATGTTATCATTAGAATGAACTAGTTGTTTGCCAATCATGTTCTTCTTAACTGTTGAAATAGAACCCTAATCTTGCCTAATCCTCAAAATGTCTTGTGTACTGAGACTAAGCTTAATTTCCTAACGATCACTTAAGCTAAAAAATGGTTAGAGAAAGAATGTCAGGGCTATCTGGTTTTCTTTTTTGCAAGTGTTAAAGTAGAAGAGGGAATGGAGGAAATCCCAATGGTGAAAGAATTTCTAGAAATGTTTCCCAAAGAGATTAATAGTTTACCCCCTGAAAGAAAGGTTGAGTTTGCTATTGATCTAATGCCAAGAACAGCCCATATTTCAAAGGCACCATGTAGGATGGCACCTAATAAGATGGTTGAGTTAAAGAAGCAAATTGAGGAACTACTCGAGAAGGGATTTATTAGATCAAGTGTTTCTCGCTCGGGTGCTCCAGTATTATTTCTAAGAAAGAAAGATGGGAGCCTTAGACTTTGCATTGATTATTGTGAGCTAAATAAAGTTACAATTAAAAATAAGTACTTATTGGCCAGAATAGATGATTTATTAGACCAGTTGGTTAGGGCATGCATGTTTTAAAAAATTAATTTAAGATCTAGGTATCATTAGCTTCGAGTAAAGGCAGAGGATGTTCCTAAGACTACTTTTTGAACTAAATATAGGCATTATGAATTTCTAGTTATGCCATTTGGTCTTACAAATGCACCTGCAATTTTCATGGATTACCTGAATCGGATTTTTAGGCTATACTTAGACAGATTTGTTATGGTTTTTATTGATGATATTTTAGTATACTCCAAATCTTTGGTAGAGCACGAAGCGCATTTGAGAATTGTCCTAACTTTATTGAAAGAAAAGAGCCTGTATACTAAACTTAGTAAATATGAGTTTTAGCTCATTAAGGTAAAGTGTTTGGGTCATGTTATCTTCAAAGACCGGTTTGCAATAGATCTAAGCAAAGTAGATGTTGTTTTGAAGTGGAAAAAGCCCAAAATTGTCATAAAAATTAGAAGTTTTCTGGGTTTGACATGCTATTATAGAAGATTTATCAATGATTTTTTTTCAAATTGCATTGCTGCTTATAAGATTAATAAGGAAAGAAAAACCTTTTGTGTGATATAGAGATTATGGAAATAGTTTTCATGAACTAAAACTTAGATTAATCTCTTCTCTTGTATTAATCCTACAAGATCCCCAGAAACCATATGTGGCTTATTTAGATGCTACCAAGCATGGATTGGTTACGTATTGATGCAAGAGGGAAGAGTGATAGCCTATGCTTCTCATCAATTAAAACCACATAAGGAAACATGTCCTATACATGATTTAAAACTTGCGGCTATAGTACATGCTCTAAAGATATAAAGACATTATCTCTATGGTGTTACCATTGAGATATTTTGTGACCACAAAAGCCTTAGGTAGTTAGAAGATTAGAAAGAACTTAATGCAAGGAAAAGAAAATAGATGGAATTGCTAAAAGATTATGTGTAACACCTTACTTTTAGACTCATTTTCCATGAATTAGACTTCTTTTAAGTCTGATTATACTTGATCCTAAGCTTGAATCACATAAGAATGAAAATTAGAATTTCCAAAATTTTCAGTTACTGTTCATATGGTAGTTTTCACTTTGCCGACTAAACTTTGAAAATTCATAACTAATTCTAGAAAAATAATTTCATAGTGATTCAAGTCTCTAAAAATAGATAAAAACCTTATTTACATGGGAACAATATGAAACAGATCATTCTCTTGAAAAATTTATACAATTTATTCCTCAAATATTTACTATACATTTGGTCATTTTCTCTTCCCCAAGATTTTGACCTTATATTTAAAAATTCATATCTCACTCTACTCTGAGCGATTTTATGCATTCATTATGTCATATGAAAGCCCTATGAGTCTAATTTCTATAAATATTTTTATTGTACATTTAATCAACTTGTAGAGGGCATAACATTAACTTAAATCATAAATGGTCAGAATTCCACTTTTGCTGGAACAGTTTTGGGAAAACCTCCATATCTCCTATCATATAGCTCCAATTACCTCCAAATAAGTGGCATATGAAACTTAAAACATAGAAATTTCCATAAATACAAACCACTGAATTTTTAGAGCTCTGAACAATTTATATCATCTTTTTAATTTTTCAGTACCTAACTTTCAGTTTCCAGTTTTCCCAATCTTTCTCTGTTCTGAACCCTAACTTTGAAAAATCACTATAATTCATACATTTATCCAATTTAAGTGTTCTTTATCTCTATGAAAAGCTTGTTCTATCTAGTTTAAGAGAATGTATAATACTTATATAGGATGCTCTATTTTGAACATATTTCCCTTGTTTAAAATTAATACTAGTTATCTCAAATAAACTTATGCCATAGCTTACATAATAGGCTTCACAACACATTTACATTGACATTTATTGCTCCAATTTCATGCATAATATCATAGAGGACTTAAAAGTATATATTCAGGGCATCATACAGGATTTACCCCTTTCATACAAACTTATACAAATTCCCAAAACATAACATTAAGACTTGCATAATAATATTATTCATCATTCACTTCCTCTTTTTCCTTTAGCTCTTCTTGGATTCCTTGCATTGATTGGCCCTAAACATGGTAAGCATTTGGAAGGGATGAGATTCAAAGAATCTCAGTAGTTACTACTAATTAAGCAAATATATAATCATATAATGCAAGCACACTTCATCAAATCATCATTCAAACATTTAGAATCATTTATGTTTAAACATTTTATAGAAAATTGGACAGAGTTTTTCCTTATGTTTTGGACATCCCGGGGTCACAAAATGTTGAATCTAGAGTTTGATGATTCCAAACCAACATTCAAGAGCTTGGAATGAAGATATCAAATGAGCTCAAAATGGTTCAAGTGAAGAAGTTCTGAGTAATTTGTGCAAAATTTGTTGTAGGATCATTAGATATGTTTGAATATGGGTAAAAGACTTTGATTTGGTGGAAAGATGTTTTAAAACCTTGATTTTAAGTTAAATCATGAAATATTTGAAAAACACCCACCAACAGACGAAGTTTTAAAGGTTTATATTGAACTGTCATGTTGGAAATTCGAACTTTGACTTTGGAAATTTGAATTTCGAGCTAAGACTGAATAAGTCTGAAGAGATGCTTCTCTGACAGACAAATTTTGCTTTTCCAAAATTTGAATTTTCATAAGTATCTGAAAGAAGCTTTTGAGCAATAGACGAACTTTGAGTTTTGAACATTCGAATTTCAGACAAAATGAAACTTATGAAAATTCGAATGTTGAAATAAGTCTGAAAAGAGGTCTCTCTGACAGACGAACTTCACTCTTGTAAAATTCAAATTTTGAGGGCACTGTAGCAAATTGAAAATACTGTTAACACTTAACAGAAAAAATTTCTTCTTGAAAATTCGTATGTCACAACATGAAAACATTTTCTAAGTTTCAAAATTCAAATTTCACTTCATGAACAGATGAACTTCAATATTTCAACGTTGGAAGCTTTAACCTTCGGTTCCTTCGAAATTCGTCTGTTGACCAACGAAAATTCGAATTTCAGTATGTCAGAAGCATTAAATGCAGTTGGTTAACGGATAGTTTTTCAGAGTAACTGTTGGATAACCTCCCCAACGGATAGATTTTGTCTCTAACGAATTGTTGGGACCTAAATCTATAAATACAACATCATTTGAAGTTGTGGGTATCGAATCAAACTTTGTATATACTGAAATTCTGCCAAATTTTCTACTCAAAGACTTTTACCCTCTTACTTCAATACTTGTACTTCAACTTTCATATTCACTCTATTCAAGAGAGTTTCATCTGTGTAAACAATCTAATCTTCATTTGGAAGATAGATTTTCTTGTGAGGAGATATCACAAGGGATTGTAAAGCACTTTGTGAAAGTGCAGAAAGAGATTGAGTGAGCTCTAGAAAATAGAGCACTAACGTTGTACTGTGGCAATTGCAAGAAGCCCGTTGAATTCTTGCTGAATAGTGAAAAATCTCAAGTGGTGTCTTGGGGACTGGACATAGGTCAAGTGGAGAGACCGAACCAGGATAAATATAAGAGTTTTTCTTCTCTCTATCACTACTCTTTTATCTTACTGCTTTATACTCTGTTTTTCTGTCATACCTTGCTTTCTTCATTGTTCTCACTTTATGCAGAAAATTTTAATCTTCCCAATTCACCCCCCCTCTTGGGAAGTCAGCCTAACTAACAAGTGGTATCAGAGCCTGGATTCCCATTCAAAGGATCTCACAGTCCGGGAATTAAAATAGCTGAGTTTGGAGAAAGCATATTACCAGAAGGGAACAATACAAATAGACCACCTGGCTTTAGTGGAGAGCACTATGGTTACTGGAAGATGAGAATACAAATCTATCTTCAATCAATCGATCTGGACATCTGGTCAGTCATTCAGAAGGGAGACTTTATCCCAATGGCTTTAGAAGATGATGGAAAGTACAGAGAAAAGCTAGAAGTTGAATGGAATAAGGAAGAAAGAAGGAGAGTCTTGTTGAACTTCAAGGCAAAATATTGTTTAGTCAGTGCCTTGAATCAAGATGAATTCTATAGAGTCTCACAATGCTCCACTGCCAAGGAAATATGGGACACCCTGCAAATTGCTCATAAAGGAACAACTGGAGTCAGGGAAAATAAACTGAACCTGCATTGGAGAATACGAGAGCTTCAGAATGGCTGAAGGTGAAACTGTAAAAGAGCTACAAAAGAGATTCACTCTCATTGTGAATCAACTAAAGAGCCTGGGAAAGGAATACACTCAAACAGAGAAAGTTAGAAAGATACTCAGAGCTCTCCCTCTGGAATGGCAGCCCAAGGTAACAGCAATAGAGGAAGCCAGAGGAGAATCAATGGCCTCTGTCACAGCTCTATTCGGCAGCCTTGAGGAATATGAAGGAAAAATGAAAGCTCTCAAGGAGACTGGACAAGACAGAAAGAAGAAAGGTCTTGCTCTCAAAGCTGATGAAGAAAAGGAAGAAGAATCTGACGATGAAGATGAGCTGGATGAAGAAACTCTGGCTATGATGGTCAGAAAATTTGAAAGATTCTACAGGAAGAAGAGAAACAAGAAAATCTTCAAGAGAGGAGTAGCTGGTGTAATATCCTAACTTTTATGGGATGCTATAGAATGAATAAAAGATGAGAAATGAAGTGAAACGAAAAGGCTATATATAATCGGGCTTTAGAAGGAATTAATTTCTCATTTAATTTTTAGGAAAAATTATGTTTGGTCCTTAATTGGAATTACTTTTCCATAAGGTCTTAGCAGAAATTAATTCCAGAACTTACCCCGGAAAATATACAATATACCACTTGAATGAAAGTATGCTCCAAGCTGAGCACAATGATATAAGTATTGTATTCCCGGGAGGTCTAGGTTGAGAGATAGACCAATTTGAAAGTTAATGTGAATAGTGAAAAGGAAATAATAAAAAAATTGGTCTTTGGGTGAAATTACAAGAAAGTGCTCGAAAGAATGGATAATTATATTTTTGACCCGGTTTAAGGGCAAAACGGTCATTCCCACTTTAGAAGTAAAATGTGAATAATGAATTGAATACCCAAAAATGAAAAAGTTGATATCATAAAATACATGAGGAATTGGGAAAAACGGAGAGACACCGTTGAGCGTGAAGAATGGCAAAGAGGTCATTTTTCCCGGTTGGATGGAAAAATGAGAAATTATATTTTTGCCCCCAAAGAATTATGAAAAGGACATCCATGTCCTTAAAGTCATAAAAATTACGTGGAAATGAGTATTTGAAATCTCTTGGGGAAAATTACACCTAATGACCCGAAAGTTCTAAAAATTATAAATTAGCCCCGGGTCAAGGGCATTTTTGTAAATATGAGAAATTATAGTCAAAATGAAGCTTTTAATGAGTTAGACCTAATGAAATATAGTATGAAATTTATTAAGGTCAAAATAATATTTATTGGGTAATTAGGGTTTAATATTAATATTTTATCCGATAAAGGTCATTTAGACTGCAGGAAAAGGAAGTACTGATTCAAGGACAATGATTAGACCTTAATAAAATATATTTTGGGTCTAGATAATGATTTTGGACCAAAATTAATTGTTGGATAATCCTGTACCAATTTAATGATAATTTTGGCAAAAATACTTAATCGGTACGGGTAAATTTAATCGGTAAAGGGTATTTTGGTCCATTAAAGTTATAATGCAATTTTTGACCAAAAAAGGAATTGACCCACGTATGATCAGCAGTTGGGACACAAAGGAAAATTTTACTAAAGCTTTATTAAAATAAAGTAACTTGAGTTAATACATTAAAGTAACTAAAGTTACTTTTAATGACTTAAACCTCTTAATCATCTTAGTTAGCCACAAAACCCATCATCTTCAGCCTTCATCACGTCTGGAACTGCAGCAAGAAGAGGAGAGAAGCACGAAAAGAAATTGAAGCCAAGAAGCAAGAGAAATAAGAAAAGTTTGGCCCTCAAACTTCTAAGGTAGTTTTCTATGGTCACCACCTTTTACATACTTGAATATTGTGGTGTTTTATGGAGTATTTTCTCCTCTTTCACCTCTGAAAGTTTCAGCCTAGAGAGAGAGTAGAGAGAGAAAATGAAGCCATGAAGAAATTAAACCATGAAAAGTGATGTATAGGCTTCAAGGATTAAGATTATGCTATTTGATTTCAAATTGATCGGGTAGTTTATTTTCTACATTTTTCTGAAAATTTCTGCCTATTTAGGGTTTAAAAAGGAAAGGGAATTTCATGATTTTGACCCCAAAAATGGATTCCCCATGGTCCAAAATCTTAAGAACAAGTGTGTTGTACAAAGAAAGATCAAAGGAACACTAAGTGAAAAAGTTAGGGTTTAGTGTGCATGGTATGGTATAATTCCGAAAATCAGTGGCTAAATGGATTAAATGATGATATGTATAGGTTCAAGAAAGTTTAAGCAAGCCAAAGAATAGGTGCACAAAGTTTGGAAAGGAAGGGAATACATAAAGGTAGCATATTTCCATTCTATACATTATATTGTCTTATGAATGTTTGTGAACTCTATGACTTGTTTGATGCCATGATTAATATTTTGTGATGTCCATTGATTGTTGGCTGAGTTGTTTAAAGGGGCTTGAAGCTCCGGAATGCCCTATTTACAAAGTGAAACTCTGCCGAAATTTTCATAAAATTGTTATGGCATTATATGAATTGATGAGTTTGCTTGATAATCTATGTGAAATGTGATGATATATGTGTGTGACTGGATAATGCTACTGAGATTCTTTGAATCTCACCCCCCTTCAATGACTAACCATGCTAGGGAAAACCAATGCAAAAGAGTTAAGGAAGAAGCAAAAGACATGAAGAAGGAAATGATGTTGCAAGCCATTGTGTTATAGGGTGAATGGTTATTTGTGCATTGCTTTGTATGAAATTATAAAATAGTGAATAATATGTTAATGTTGTAGAAAATGTATGAAAATTTCCAGTTCTGTATTTTGGGATATGAAGTTATATTCTACCAAGTTACATGCCAAAATGAGTTCATTTGCAAGGGTTTTAGCAAGGAAATTGCAATGTAGACTGAAACAGGGCATTTTTCCAACATGTCTGTCTCATTCACCCTTGTTCTATATTTAATGTGAGGGTAAGTTTATGATATTTCTATACCAGATAGAGGGCATATCCAGCTTTAATATGACACCTAATTCACCCCATTTGGAGTTGTGTACAATTAATGGTGAATTTTCTAATTCAGGGTTCAGATCAGGGCAAGAATGGGAAAACTGAAAACTGAAAAGTAAGTACTAGAAAACTCAAAAGCTTATATAAAATCGTACAAAGGTCCAAAAATTCAGTGGTTTATATTTATGGAAAGGTATATGTTTTGAGTTTCATATGCCACTGATTTGGAGGTAATTGGAGCTATATGATAGGAGATATGGAGGTTTTCCCAAAACTGTTCCAGCAAAAGTGGAATTCTGACCCTTTATGATTTAAGTTAACACCATGTCCTGTGAAAGTTGAATAAATGTAGAATAAAACTATTTATATAAATATACTCATAGGGATTTCATATGACATAAAGAATGTTTGATTTGGCTCATGGTAGAGTGATATATGAATTTTTAAATATAAGGCCAAAATCCTGGGGAAGAGAAAATGACCAAATATACAGTAAATGTTTAAGGAATAAACTGTATAAATTGGTCAAGTAATTGCTCAGTTTCATATTTTTTCCATGTAAATAAGGTTTTTATCTATTGTTAAAGACTTGAATCACTATGAAATGATTTTTATAGAATTAGTTATGAATTTCCAAAGTTCAGTCTGCAAAGTGGAAACTACCATATAAATAGTAACAAAAAATTTTTGAAATTCTGATTTTCATTCTTATGTGATTCAAGCTTAGAATCAAGTATAATTAGACTTAAAATGAGTCTAATTCATGGGAAATAAGTCTAAAAGTAAGGTGTTACAGCTGGAGACAGCAAGAAAGAAGCAAAAGAGCCTGTGACTTGCTATGAGTACAAAAAGTAGGGACACATCAAATGGGATTGTCCACAATTCCTCAAGAAGCAAGAGAAAGAAAAGAAAGCTGCTAACAAAGGCAAGAAGAAGAAAGCCTACATCTCATCAATATGGGGCAATAGCTCAGATGAGGAAGAAGATGAAGAAGATGAAATTGCCAACATATGTCTGATGGCACTTGCCTCTGAAGAAGCTGAAATTTCATGTAGCAGTGATCAAGAAGAAGAGGTATATGAATCTGAACCTTCCTATTATGAATTACTGGATGCATTTTATGAGCTGCATGATGAGTTTGTCAAAGTTGCTAAAGAACTGAAACTAGCTAAGAAAAAGATTAACAAACTAGAATCTCAAACCAACATCTCTGAAATTGCTCCTCTACCTATTGCTGAATCTGTCTGCTGTAAATCATGCACTGATCTAAAGCAAACCAATGAATATTTAGTGAAAAGCATGTCTAGGCTTACTAGAGGAAAAGATATGTTGTTTGCTTTAATGGGGAGCCAAAGAATATCACAAGGAAAAGCTGGACTTGGCTATGATCCAGGTGCTGTTAAAGAAAAGATTAGGAAGAAAAATCAGAATGTATACATGAGACATTTTGTGCATGCTGATAGAAATAGAAAGAAAGATCATATGTCACATCAGATTGAATCATATAATCAACCAAGGCATGCAAAACAAAAATATATCTGCATTGTTTTCTTCCTACCTCTCAATCTAGCAGTCCCTTTACCAACTGTCATTTCTGTAACAAAAAGGGACATATTTCCAGTTCTTGTGCTATAAAGAAAAATGGACTTGACAGGCAGGTTAAATGGGTTCCCAAGGGTACATCTGTATCTAGGGAAAAGACTACTGATAGAAAAGGACCCAAACAAATTTGGGTACCTAAAAGGAAAATATGAATCTTGTTTTGTAGGTCTGTCTCAAAGCTAAAAGGAACAACAAATGGTACATGGACAGTGCCTGCTCAAGTCACATGACTGGTGACAAGGAGAAGTTCATCACCCTTAAAGACAAGAAAGGAGGAAAGGTGACATTTGGAGGTGATCAGTATGGCAGAATAGTTGGCATTGGCATTGTGGGCAAGAATCCTGAAACATCCATTGAAGAGGTATTGTTTGTGATAGGCCTCAACCACAATCTGCTGAGTGTGAGCCAAACATGTAACAAAGGAAATTGGGTGCTGTTTTACTCAAAATTCTGCCTAGTCATCAGAAAAAGCGATCACAAAGTAATCCTCAAAGCTCAAAGGGATGGTAACTGCTATACTATTGATCTTGATGAACTTCCTCCCTTAGATTCTGTTTGTCTGATTAATCAGGATAATGATAGTTGGTTGTGGCATAGAAGATTAGCTCATGTTAACATGAATCAACTTTTAAAACTAGTTAAAAATGAGTTAGTCACTGGTCTACCTAAAACCTCTTTTGAAAAAGACAAAGAATGTGATGCATGCTTAAAAGGAAAACAAACTAAATCTTCTTTTAAATCCAAAAATGTAGTCACCTCAACTAGACCACTTGAACTACTGTATATGGACTTAATTGGACCATCTAGGGTAAGAAGCCTTGGTGGTAATCTGTATGTGCTTGTAATTGTGGATGATTACTCTAGATTTACGTGGACATTATTTCTTTCCTCTAAAAGTGATATCTTTGATGCATTTGTAACCTTAGCTAAGAAAGTGTAAAATGAGAAAGGTATCTCCATTGTGTCTATCAGGTCAGATCATGGAGGAGAGTTTGAAAACTCATACTTTCTGGAGTACTGCAATGACAATGGAATTGATCACAACTTCTCAGCTCCAAGAACTCCTCAACAGAATGGAGTAGTAGAAAGGAAGAACAGAACCATTGGAGAGATGGCTAGAGCTATACTGAATGAAAAGGAACTATCTAAAGTGTTTTGGGCTGATGCAGTAAATACAGCAAGCTACATCATTAATATAGAGCCTACATCAGACCAATCTTTAGGAAGACTCCATACGAGCTGTACAAGGGAAGAAAGCTAAATCTATAACATCTCCATGTGTTCGGGTGCAAATGCTTCATTCACAACAATGGGAAAGAAAATCTGGGTAAGTTTGATCCCAAATCCGATGAAGGTATATTTCTGGGCTATTCTAGTAGAAGTAAGGCATATAGAGTTTTTAATAAAAGGTCTAATTTAGTAGAGGAATCTGTGCATGTAGTATTTATTGAAAATGAAACTGTTTCCAAACCTATTACCAATAAGGATGATCTTGTTTTGAACTTTGAAAAATTAGATATTTCTCATGAAGATAAAATTGAACCTTCAAAGATATCTGAATCTATTAACATAGAGGAAGATATCCAGAAGAAAGATTTTGAAGAAGAAAATAATGAAGAAATATCTCAAGAACTCCCTAGGGCTTGGAGATATTAAAGAAATCATTCTGTTGATCAAGTGATAGGTGATGTTCAAGAGAAAGTTAGAACCAGAAAACAGTTAAGGGATCAAATGATTAATTCTGCTTTCATATCACAAATTGAACCTAAATGTACTGAGGAAGCCTTAACTGATGAGTATTGGATTCTAGCTATGTAGGATGAATTAAATCAATTTGAAAGAAATCAAGTCTGGGATTTAGTGCTTAGACCCAAAAATCATCCTGTCATAGGTACCAAATGGGTTTTTAGAAATAAACTTGATGAATCAGGATCAATCATCAGAAACAAAGCTAGACTGGTTGCTAAAGGATATAATCAAGAAGAAGGTATTGATTTTGAAGAAACATTTGCTCCAGTAGCTAGATTAGAAGCAATTAGAATTCTGTTAGCATATGCATACATGAAAAATATTTTGTTATATCAAATGGATGTGAAGAGTGCTTTTCTAAATGGATATATAATGGAAGAGGTTTATGTAGATCAATATCCAGGTTTTGAGGATTCTACAAAACCTAACCACGTGTATAAACTAAAGAAAGCTCTTTACGGTTTGAAGCAAGCCCCTAGAGCATGGTATGAAAGACTGAGTAATTTTCTAACTGAAAAGGGGTTTAACAGAGGAAAAGTAGATATAACTTTATTTACTAAGAAAGAAAATGAAGATTTACTTATTGTCCAAATCTATGTAGATGATATTATATTTGGTGCTACTAATGAATCTCTTTGCAAGAAATTTTCTAAGTTAATGCAGGGAGAATTCGAAATGTCCATGATGGGTGAACTTAACTGCTTCCTTGGACTGCAAATCAGATAGTGTGATGATGGTATCTTTCTCAATCAATCCAAGTATCTGAAGGAATTGCTGAAGAAGTTTGGAATGGAAAATGCCAAGCCAATGGGGACACCTATGGCTACTGCAACCAAACTGGACATGGATGAGAAAAGGAAAATGTTTGACATAACTCAGTATAGGAGAATGATTGGATCCCTACTGTACTTAACTACCAGCAGACCTGACATTATGTTCAGTGTCTGTATGTGTGCAAAGTTCCAATCATGTCCCAAAGAAACCCATGCAACTGCTGTGAAGAGAATCTTCAGATATCTTATTGGAACATCACAGATGGGTCTTTGGTATCCAAAGGGCAATGGAAAAGATCTCAAAGGATACACTGATGCTAATTTTGCAGGATCCAAAACTGACAGAAAAAGCACAAGTGGAACTTGTCAGTTTCTTGGAGGATCCTTGGTTTCATGGTTTAGCAAAAAGCAAAACAGTGTGGCCCTATCCACGGCAAAAGCTGAGTATGTTGCAGCTGGAAGCTGTTGTGCCCAAATCATCTGGATGAAACAGTAGCTTGAAGATCTTGAGGTTGAGTTAAAGGAAATACCAATAATGTATGACAATCAAAGTGCCATCAATATCACAAAGAATCCTATCATGCATTCAAGGACAAAACATATTGAAGTTAGGCACCACTTCATAAGGGATCACGTTCTGAAAGGAGAAATTAGATTGGAATACATCCCTATAGAAGATCAAGTTGTTGACATTCTCACAAAGCCTCTATCAGAAGACAAACATTGCAAAATTAGGAGAGAATTGGGTATGGTAAATCCCAATGAGCTGTGCTCCTCATGAGATTCATTGGCAATAAATCTGAAAAATGGAGCACACTAGAATGGAACAATCAAAGAGTGAAGAAAAGGGCAAAAATTCTGAGTTTCTGGATCCATTCTGTAAGTTTTTAAAGTTGAAATATGTATATTGATTATGTGTTAGACGAATTTCTGTGAAAAACTAAGTTTTTGAGGAAGTCAGCATGGTCAACATTCGAATATTGGATACCCAATAGATGAACTTCGGCCTATTATTAGAAGGAACAGTTCTCGGTGATGCCTCAAAATTCATCTGTTAATCCTTCAAAATTCGAATTTTCAAAAACAAAATTTCAAAGTTATGACTGTCCAACCTGATGATTATACTAATGTTTATCTCTTAACATACGAATGTTGGATAACTTTCACAAAGTAGAGAAATTCGAATTTCTGACTTAAAATTTGTTTGTTGAAACATGCTCCTCAATGTTGAATCTTTGAAAGATGAAGCTTTGTATGCTTAATTCGTCTGTTGTTTGGTGGTTTGTTTGCTGCTTGGTGTTTGCTCTTGAAAATTCGAACTTTGTTGGAACAAAGTTCGTCTATTCATCTTGTGTTATCTTAACCAAGTCTCTGTTAGACGAACTTTCACAAGAAAATTCATCTGTCAGTAAGCTTTGCTGAACGGTTTAACTTGTAACTGCCCGAAGTTCAAATTTTGACCCTTCAAAATTCATCTGTCAGACGGTTACATACGTTAAAATCGACGGTTTTCATTTGAACAAACGCAACCCTATTCCTATTCTCTCTGAATCTGTTCTAATCCTCCATTCAATGCTCTTCAATTTTGACCAAAAACCGTCATTTTCCACCGATTAAACTTCCTTTCGCATCCTTTAAACCTATTCTTTGCTCCGTTCTGCAACATTCATCCATGAAAATGGCAAGAGTTAAGAATCCAGAAGCTAGCAAAGGAGAGGCTCGTCCAAAACGATCGGTTAAATCACAATATGCTTCCAGAGAAGGAGAAAAATCGAAGAGAAAGGCCAAATCCAGCAAGGGAACTCCCTCCAAAAGCCAAAAAACTACACCCAAGAGAGAATCAAAGAAAGCTGGACCCTCTTCCTCGAAGACAGCAGAGCCTTCGGTCCTTGTTCCTGTTGCTGCTGAGAATGTTGCTTCCACTTCATCCTCAAGCACTGAATCTGGAGAATATGAGCTTACCACACTGCCATTATGGAGCACTCCACAGATTCAAGAGGAATACTCCACCAAGTTTGCCAATAAAAAGGTAATCAAGCCTCATTGTGTAAACTTGGAAGATTTCTTGGTCTCCAATAGTTTTGATGCTGGTATATGGATGTTGAGATACAAGAATCTGTTGGAAGTATTAGAGAGATATGATGATGAAGTGATTAAAACCTGGTATGCCTCCTTGAAGTACAATAGCAAGAAGAAGAAGTGGGAGGTTAATCTGAGATCAAGGACCATCTGGCTCTCAGATGAAACCTTAAATGAAGTGCTGGAAATCCCAGGACAAGATGGCCTCAAGATTGACATCACTACCTCTGGTTACATGGATGAGGCTGATACTACTGATAAAGAATGTGGCCCCTTTTTAAACTACAAGGAGAGCACAATTCTGAGCACATTGTTCAGAAGAAGGGAAAACTGGCCATCCATAAATGTGATGAAGCCCACAGACCTCAGTGCTCAAGTGAGGGTCCTACACTACATAGTGTCTAGGATCATATTCAACAAAGGAGGCAGCTTCAATCTGATAACAAGGGCAGAGGCACATGTCATGGCAGCAATCATTCGTGGAAAACTGATCAACATGGGACACATCATACTTCAACGCATGATCAAGGCAAGAGATCAGAGGAAGGACTCCACACTCCCCTATGCAGCCATCATTTCCAGAATTCTGCAGTATGCTAGGATTTAGTGTAACATCTTACTTTTATCTATATTTTCCCATATATTAGAGTATGTACAATATCCAGTTAGCTAATATTAAGAGCTTGAACCATTAATAGAACCAAAATATTTAAATTAAAAAAAACATGGTACTATTTATTTGGTTCTCAAGTTTTCTGGACAAACTTTGAAAAATTATAACTTAATCCAGAAAAATCATATCAATGTGGTTCAAGTCTCTAAATGAAGCTAGAAACATGATATACAAGATAAAAATATCAAAATTGCATTTAACCTGACCAATTAGTACAGTTTATTACTCAAACTTACACTGTACAAATGGTCATTTCTCTCTTTTCCAGGATTTTGGCCATAACTTTAAAAATTCATATCTAATTCTATACTGAGACAAATCATGCATTCTATATGCCATTGGAAAGATATATATGTCTAATTTCCTTCATATTTTTATTATACATTTATTTGGTCTAGAAAGGGCACAGAATCAATTTGAATCACTAGGGATCAGAACATCACTTTTACTGGAACAGTCTTGGGAAAACTTGTATATCTCTTATTGTACAGCTCCAATTGAACTCAAACCAGTGGCATATTAACCTCGAAAGATAAATATTTTCATAAATGTAAGACACTGAATTTTTGGAGCTCTGTACGATTTTATATCACTTTTAAAATAGAAGTAATATATTCAGTCAAATTCGCAGTCTTCACATCACTGTCCAGTTTTGACCCTTAACTTCAAAAATATGCTATAAATTGTACACATATCCAAATTGAGTGTTATTTAGCTCATTGGAAAGCTTGTTATCTCTACTTTCAGAGCATATATAACACTTGACTCACTTACCCTGCCGTAGTCAAACAGTGTTAACTTTGCTTTCATTGCTACAAAATGAACTTCTAACAATATAACATGGCAAAGTAGACTTCATAATAAGCTCACATGATCATTCCATGTTTCAACTCCATGCCAAACATTTCATAATGCTCATAAGAACATAATAGTACAAGAATACAGATCCATATGCATGTACATAATTTTTATACATTATTTTAAAATATGGAATCATAGCTTGAAATTATCATCAAGCATCATTCTCCCCTTTCATTCTCTTTGCCTCCTTGTTCTCCTTGACATTGCTTGTGCCTAGTCATTTGGGATACTTGAGGGGATGAGATTGGGGGCAATCTCAGTAGCAAGTTACATTTCATGCAATTATGTCAATCATGTCAAATAACTCACATTTGATCACATTTAATCATATCAATCACATTTTAACAATAAATTGTCACATTGGTCATCAAAATTTTGGCAGCATAACGGCTTAGAAAATGGACATCCCGGGGAATAAAACCCCTCTTTTAACAGCCAAGACCAATCAAAGAAATCACAATTGCAATATGGCAACACAATTTAATCATAGAAAGACAATGAAAGAACATAAAGTAAGAATATGAAACTTAGCTACCTTGAAGCATTCCTTTGGCTCTTCCTCTTGAATCTAATGCTTCACCACTTGGTTCCCCCTCCTTTAAGAACTTACTTGGGCTTTATCAATTCCTAATACACCATTAAACACTCACTTTATTCACTGGTTTCATGAGTTACTTCTTAAAGACTCACAAAACCCTAGAATTTCATTTTCTTTACCTTAAGCTTTTTATTTAATCCCATACTTGCTCTTAAGGTTTTGGACCATGGGAAATCCATTTTTACCATCAAATACATGAAAATCCATCTCCTTCCCACCTTATTATTCTGACCAAAATCTGTTCTTAAGAGGAAGAAATTGGTTTTTCACAAAACTTACTTAAATCATACTATACTTGCTTCCTCTTGCAAAATCTCATATCAAATCATGATTTTATGACTTTAAAACAACTTTTCTTTCCATTAATCATGATTGGGCAGATTAGAACAGTGGATGAAGGAGAGAAAATTTCAAGGGAACTAACTCATAGAGCTTAGGAACTATGCTAGAACACTTAAAGATCACAAGAGGTTTGCTTACCAATTTTCCTTGCATTTCTTCCTTATTTTTTCTTTTCTTTTCCTTTTTTTTTGCCCAGGAGTAAAATGATCATTTTCTCATTTTTCCTTCTGACTGAGATAATTGACCTCTTTGCCTTATATTATGCAAAATAGTGTGTATCCATTTTTGCAAATTCCTTATAGATTTTAAAATATTGGACCTTAAATATTTGAAAGAAATTTTAGGATATTACATTCAGCATCTTGAGAAGGGGAAAGGGAAACCCACTGAGATCTTCAAGGAGGAAGAACTTCAGAGAATGGGAATTGAAAGGAGTGAAGGAAGATGGATTGGAAAGGGAGCAGGAAGAACTGAAGATCTATTCTTTGTTGAAGGTGCCTCCCTATAGCAAGAGGGTACTTCTGAGGCTCCTGCCAGACCTACCCCTCAGCCCTCTGTGCCTATCCCATCTCCCTCCAAGCCCACTCACATTCCATCCACTCCCTCCTCTCGTGCCAAGCCAACCAAGATCACTGAGTTGTATGACAGCCTGTCTACACTCATTCTTAGCATCAGAGATTAGCAAAACGCCAAATTTGCTTATCTGCAAGATCAGATTCATCAGTTGGCAAAGAACATGAAAGTGGTTGCTGATACCTATGAAGAAATTTGAAGTGCAATTCCTACCACATCAGCTCCACCTCAGCCAGGGTTCTCTGCGCCTGTTCAGTCTCCAACCCCTGAGCCTCCAAGCCCCTTTGAGATAGCCTCTTCTGAGCATGAAGATGTAGATGGTGCTGAACCTGCTGGTGCAATGAGGACAGCTAGTCCTGGTCCACCCTTGGACTATGGATTGGAAGAAGAAGGACCTCAAGAAACAAGCCCTCATGAGCCTATCCAAGAAGATGCTCAGGATTCAATTCTTTCCACTCAAGAATCTGAGCAAGTTGAAAGACTGGTAGCAGCCATTTCTACTTCATCAATGCTGGAGGGTGCCAGCAATGTAGAGAGAAGCATTGTACCTGTTGTTGATTATGCAGCTATTGCTCACAATGCTCTGCTGCAAGCTCAAAGGAGGAGGCTTGAAGAAATGTTTCGTCCTGATGAACCATCTCCTCCTTCTCTTGCTGCTTATGGACTCTCAGAGGAACAGAGAGCTCAGTTGGCTCTTTCCAGGCAGGCAATGCAGGAGTTGCTTGAGGTCTCTGATGATGATGAAGAACCAAGTCCTGAGCCTCCTGCACCAGTTAAACCAAAAATCCCATTTGCTCATGTACCTCTCAGAGCCATTCCAGTCTCTCAGGTTCCTCCTCCGGTTGATTTTGTTAGCCTTCCTGATGACGCCAAAAAGGGGGAGAAGAAGAAGCAAACTGGAAAATCTGCTGCTAAACCATATGGGAAGACGTACAGCAAGAAGACCAAGCCAAAGAAGAAGTGATGGAAGGACTGCTTAGAACTTAGGCTTGAATCCTCTTGTTGTGTTATATTTTGTTTTAAATACTGTTTGTTTGATGATTGTACTTTGAGTTTTGAAATTGATGTTTGAAGTACTTTTTACTTTAATTGGTTTATGTAAAGCAACAATTATTGAAATGAATGAATTCTTTGGTTACAATGATTTTTACTTCTTGAATCTCTTCACTGATGTACTATATATGATATCTTTTGAAATGAAATGCATATGTTGAGGGGGAGCTTGCTAAAGCAAACCCAAGTACTAATCCAGTTTGAAAGTTGTTTTGTCATCATCAAAAAGGGGGAGAATGTTGAATCTAGAGTTTTGATGATTCCAAACCAACATTCAAGAGCTTGGAATGAAGATATCAAAGGAGCTCAAAATGGTTCAAGTGAAGAAATTCTGAGTAATCTGTGCAAAATTTGTTGTAGGATCATTAGACATGTTTGAATATGGATAAAAGACTTTGATTTGGTGGAAAGATGTTTTAAAACCTTGATTTTAAGTTAAATCATGAAATATTTGAAAAACACCCATCAACAAACGAAGTTTTAAAGGTTTATATTTGTCACGACCCAAAATCCAGGCCATGACCGGCGCATAGACTAAGTTAGCACATGCCTACTTAGCCTAGCAAGCCTAACAAAAAAAAACTTATACAACTAGTCAATTTAAATAAAAACTAAACTGAACTACCAAAATACTTTCAACAATCACTCACAGTTCATAACTTATTTCATTCCTCATATCCAAAAACAAATAAAAGTAAAGAATCAACAAATAGATAAGTTTATCTAAGTGAACAGGACTCGATCGTAACTCCACTATAGAAGTCACGTCACCACGGGATCTGCGTTATCATAAAACTAGAGATGTTCTACCGAATGTCCAAGAAGTTCGATTTCCCTAGGGTGCTTTATTCAACTACCTGCTGATCTGAAAATATGAAAATATGAGGGGTGAGTCTACCACTGACTCAGTGAGAGCATAGACAACAAAGTGCACAGAAGGGAAACAAAGGTCACAAGAGTTTTTCAAAATAATCTTACAAGTATATCTATCTATATTTAAACCAATCATCTATATACAAAACACTTTTACGCCAACAACAAGGGATCAACACAAAATACTATTTCACTCATCCAATAGAAAGGAAGGTTCCCTTAGAATACTAAATGCTATCACACTAAGCACATCACAAAATCTATTTTCCACATCCTATAACAAATGGTGGGGAATAACCGTCCCACATAGTATAATAATATAATAATATCTTATATACCGCAAGAGAAATAGCCGTCTCACCCGATAATTTATATAATGTTATATCCCATATAAATAAATGTGAGGAATAACCGTCTCACATGCTAAATACTCATGTTATAAATCAATTAAGCTCATGCCCAAAATGAAGAAAATAGTAGAACAAAGAAAAAGAGAAAAGAAAGCAGGAAAAGAAATGCTATAATCGGAAATTAAACTCAGCAAGCCTTAAGATCTAGAAGTGTAAAAAAAAATGAAGGAAAACATGTTTTGGATTTGCTTCCCAAACAAGGCAGAATATACAACAAGGGGAATAAGTAAAAATGATTTGAGGCTAGGGGAAAATAGAGATGGTACAAAATGAATGGCGACACATTGCCATATATACACTCACCAGTTGGGACCGATAGTATAGATCCCTTTTTCCTTCCACTAAGATCCAATCACAGTCGTTCAAGTTTCACCAATACCGCCTAAAATTATTATTGCACAAAGACATTAATACCTCTACTCAAATTTATCTTCTCTTACCAATGGAATACATCCTTAGATATTAATCCTAATTCTCTTTACTCTAAGTTTCTATGGTGCTCACTAAAATAAAACTTCTAAAATTCTTAATTGTTAATTCAGTATAGAAATTATCTTATGGAGTCATGGGATAAAATTTAAAGCAATAAATTTCAATACTTATAAAACTTCTTTAAAAGAGCAAAGATATGATTTCATGCTTATTTTTTAGAAAGAAGAAAATAAATAAATAAATGCGCCACCATGCCATCTCTTGTTGTCCAGTGATATATATGTTTATTATCAAATCTTAATTTCTATTGTTCAGTGGGAAGCAATAAAAGAATTTGACATATGATTTTATAAAAAATTAGATGGTGACATAAGATTGGAACACTAATCAAGAATGTTACTAATATGGTATATTGTTAGGAAGGATGAAACAAAAGAAAATTTAATATGATGTATGTGAGAAGAAGAAGAAAGTAAATAAATTTGCTTAAGATATTATAACCGCATCAACAAATGGTATTGACCGATAGATATAACAATAATTAAAAATAATAAAAATGATGTGCTCTACAAAAGGAGGGACACGATGTGTATATCTCATAAATTTGATAACAATTGTTTTAAATTATAGAAATACCATTACCGAGATAAATAGTTTTCCTGAAGCGGTCAAAGCAGATTAAGCATGGTGGGAAGAAAATTTAATATGGTAGTTGATTAATATATAATAATAATTGAGAGAATGAAACAATAAGAGGAGTGTGCTTACTTTTCATCGATTTGGATCATATGTTGATGGTGACGTGAACGTCGGTTAAATGAGATTGAGATATAACAACTAAAGGATGAAAGATAAAAGAATATAGCTTGAGAATGCGTGTATAATAAGCAGATGAATGCTTCAGCTGGACTAAGGAGTGAGAGAAAATTATGAAGAAAGGTTGAGAGCTTTCTTGATCAGAGTGGCACTGAGTCTTGCGGCAGAAAGTGGAATAATGAGATAGCAATACTAGGGTTCCCTATCTATATAAAATTTAAAATTTTAGATCATTATCTTAGATACTTTAAAAATAATAATCAAAAGATCCACGATAAGATTCTAAATCATTATCTTAGATACTTTAAAAAAAATAATAATTAAAAGATTTATCTCAAAATTTAAACTCAATTTTTTGAAAAATATATATAAATATATTAATCTACTAGATATCAAAATATCAAGAAAAAAAAATCCTAAATATATCTCAAAATGACTCCATAAAATAATTGCTAAAAAAAATATTATATATTTATTTATAACTATTTTTTTTTTTACTATAGGTATCACAATATTGAACTGTCATGTTGGAAATTCGAACTTTGGCTTTGGAAATTCGAATTTCGAGCTAAGACTGAATAAGTCTGAAGAGATGCTTCTCTGACAGACAAATTTTGCTTTTCCAAAATTCAAATTTTCATAAGTATCTGAAAGAAGCTTTTGAGCAACAGACGAACTTTGAGTTTTGAACATTCGAATTTCAGACAAAATGAAACTTATGAAAATTGAAGATATTCGTCTGAAACAATGTTAAAGTTCATTTGAAATCAAGATTATATTGAGTTTCAAAATTGCTCACTGACAGACGAACTTTGAACATGGAAATTCAAATTTCAGAAGCCAAAGTTGTGAGTCTGTTGAAATAATATGATGACATACGAAGGACAGTGTTTACAAATTCGAATGTTGAAATAAGTCTGAAAAGAGGTCTCTCTGACAGACGAACTTCACTCTTGTAAAATTTGAATTTTGAAAGAAAATGAACTACTGTGCTTCTTGAACATGCTATGGACAGACGAATTTTGGGGTTTCAAAATTTGAATTTCGAGGGCACTGTAGCAAATTGAAAATACTGTTCACACTTAACAGAAAAACTTTCTTCTTGACAATTCGTATGTCACAACATGAAAACATTTTCTAAGTTTCAAAATTCGAATTTCACTTCATCAACAGACGAACTTCAGTATTTCAACATTAGAAGCTTTAACCTTCGGTTCCTTCGAAATTCGTCTGTTGACCAACCAAAATTCAAATTTCAGTATGTCAGAAGCATTAAATGCGGTTGGTTAACGGATAGTTTTTCAGAGTAACTGTTGGATAACCTCCCCAACGGATAGATTTTGTCTCTAACGAATTGTTGGAACCTAAATCTATAAATACAACATCATTTGAAGTTGTGGGTAACGAATCAAACTTTTTATATACTGAAATTCTGCCAAATTTTCTACTCAAAGACTTTTATCCTCTTACTTCAATACTTGTACTTCAACTTTCATATTCACTCTATTCAAGAGAGTTTCATCTGTGTAAACAATCTAATCTTCATCTGGAAAATAGATTTTCTTGTGAGGAGATATCACAAGGGATTGTAAAGCACTTTGTGAAAGTGCAGAAAGAGATTGAATGAGCTCTAGAAAACAGAGCACTGACGTTGTACTGTGGCAATTGCAAGAAGCCCGTTGAATTCTTGCTGAATAGTGGAAAATCTCAAGTGGTGTCTTGGGGACTGGACGTAGGTCAAGTGGAGAGACCGAACCAGGATAAATATTAGAGTTTTTCTTCTCTCTATCACTACTCTTTTATCTTACTGCTTTATACTCTGTTTTTCTGTCATACCTTGCTTTCTTCATTGTTCTCACTTTGTGCAGAAAATTTTAATCTTCCCAATTCACCCCCCCTCTTGGGAAGTCAGCCTAACTAACACAAAACCCCTCAAATAACTTAGCCAATATCAACAAAACATCACATAACATCATTGCAAACATTTGGTATAACATTGAAACCATTGCAACTATATAACTATATAATGCAAGATTAGGTTAGTAAACTACCTTTTAGCTTTTCAATCCTTTCCAAACTTTGCACACCTTTCCTTTGAACTTCTAACACTTATTTGAGTCCTATAGTATCACAAAATGAGGCCATTAGCCACCAATTACACAACCTCATTCACAAAGTGTGCATACTTGGACTAAAACTTTCACTTTATTTTCCTTTGAGCTTTTCTTGTACAACATACTTGTATCTACCTATTTTGGACCTAAGGAATCCATTTTTGGGGTCAAAATCATGAAATTCCCTTCCTAATTCAAACCCTAATTCAACAGAAAATTCAGCAAAATTGTAGAAAAATCACAACTCAACAAACTTGAAATCTAATGGCATATCTTTGCATCTTGAAGCCTATACAACACTTTTCATGGATCACTTTCTCCATGGCTTCATTTTCTCTCTCTACTCTCTTTCTAGGCAGAAATTTTCAGAGCAAAAATAGAGAGAAATACTCCATGAAATGCTATCATACTTAAGTAGATGCAAGATAATCACCAAAGGAATTTACCTTGAGAGTTTGGGACCAAACTTGTGATTTTTCCTTCTCCCTTTTGCTCTCTCTCCTTCACGCCTTGTTTCTCCTTTTCTCACCTCTAGTGTGCGTGTTTGAGCTGAAGAAGATGTGCTAAAACCTTTAATTAAGGTGATTATGTGTTAAAAAATCATAAAGTAACTTTAATTAATTAAATCTTTTGACTTTGATTGTTTTTTGTCTAATAAAGCTTTTAATTAATTCCATTAGGGTCCCTTATCAGCTGCAGCACGCCACTTGTCCCATTCTTAGCCAAAAATTACTTTAATATCTTTTATGGATCAATATACCCTTTACCGATTGAGTTCGCCCGTACCGATTGACTATTTTTGCTAAAATTGTCATTATATTGGTACAGGATTATCCAAAGATATCTTTTGGACCAAAATCATTATCATGACTCAAAATATATTTTAGCAAGGTTCAGTCATTGTTCTTGAATCAATACTGCATTTTCCTGCAGTCTAAAATAACCTTTATCGGGTAAAATATTAATATTAAGCATTAATTACCCAATAAATATTATTTTGATCTTAATAAATTCCTTACTATATTCCATTGGGCTAGGCTCATCAAAAGCTTCATTTTGACTATAATTTTTCATATTTACAAAAATACCCTTGACCCGTGGTAAATTTATAATTTTTTGAACTTTCGGGTTATTAGCTGTAATTTTCCCCAAACTTCTTTCTCAACCCCTTCAACGTGAGACATTCTTAAGGGGCTAAATTGTAAAGATTCTTGATTCTTGGGGCCCAAATATAATTGTCTCATTTTTTCATTTAACTAGGAAAAATGACCTCTTTGCTCTTCTTCACACTTAATGGTATCTCTCCATTTTTCCCAATTCCTTTTACATTTTACAATGTCAACTTTTTTATTTTTGGGCCTTCAATTCATTATTCACATTTTACTTCTAATTTTGGAAATGACTGTTTGCCCTTAAGCCGGGTCAAAAACATAATTATCCATTCTTTTGGGTACTTTCTTGTAATTTCACCCAAAGATCAATTTTTTATTATTTCCTTTTTACTATTCACAATAACTTTCAAATTGCTCTATCTTTCAACCTGAACCTCCCGGGAACGCAATACTTATATCGTTATGCTCAGTTTAGAGCGGACTTTCATTCAAGTGGTATATTGCATATTTTTCAGGATAAGTTCTGAAATTAATTTCTGTTAAGGATCTTATGAAAAATTAATTCCAATTAAGGACTGAACATAACTTCTTCAGAAAATTAGATGAGAAATTAATTCCTTCTAAAGCCCAATTATATATAGCCTTTTCATCTCGCTTCATTTCTCATCTTTTATTCATTTTATATTATCCCATAAAAATAGGGATATTACATTATGAGCATTCAATAAAGTACCATTTAGGAAAAGCAAATGTTGTGGCCAATGCTTTGAGCAAAAAAGCAATCCATGTAGCCTACATGATGATTTTAGAAATCAAATCAATAGAAGATTTTAGATATTCAAGTTTATCTCTTAGGTTGCACGAGACTAGGATTGGCAATGAATTTTATGAGGAATTGAAATAGACCCAACAAGCAAATAAGTTCATGGAAGTAGTCATGGGAAAGATGCAACAGGGACAAATAAAACAATTCATCCAGGTATGACAAAAATATATCATAATTTGAAAAAGTTGTTTTGGTGGCTTGGTGTAAAGGTGATGTCACTCAGTAAGTAGTTAAATGCCTGATCTGTCAAATAGTGAAAGCTAAACACCAGAAGCCATCAGAAATGTTGCAGTCTCTTGAAATCCCTAGGTGGAAGTGGAATAATATCATAATAGATTTTGTGATCAAGTTACCAAAGACATCTTCTGGTTATGATGCCATTTGGATAATTGTTGGTCTTACATTGTAATATCTCAAAATTTCACAAGATACTAAGTGATAAAAGAGGACTTAATTGATGATAACATAAAATGTACAAGAAATTCATGAAAATGGACAGACACCGTTTTGCATAAAATAGGGCAAAGAGATCTTTTTTCCCGGTTGGATGAAAAAATGAGAAAATAATATTTTTACCCCTAAAAAATTTTAAAAATGACATTCATATCTCAAAATTATTAAAATTTGTGGGGAGAAAGAAATAGAAAAGCCTTGGAGAAAATTACACAAAGCCTTCGGGAAAATTATACCTAATGACCTGAAAGTTTTTAAAATTATAATTTAAACCTAGGTCAAGGGCAATTTTATAAATATGTAAAATTACTATCAGAATGAAGCCCTCAATAAGAGAAGTCCAATGGTATATGGCACTGAGGATTAATGTTCAAGAATAAAGAAATAATCAGTGCTGAGTGTCCAACAGTATAATAAATCGATAAAGTAAACTGTAGGCCCTACCGATGATTAAAAAGAAACTAGATTAGGATATGGGCCATATGCAGATACTATTTGAGACAGGATAATTATGAAAATATAAAAATAAAATTAGAATAGTCTTGTAGCCCAAAAATGTTAAATTAGTATAAAGACGATTTTATCGGTACGATTAAAAAGTACCCGGATTGAGGTATTTCTGGATCAGAAAAATTAAGCAATCCTCCCTCTCTCATACGTGATTTGCTGCAGCCCAAAAGTCCCAAATATTTAATGATTTTTGGAGGAAAACTTTTTAAAAAAGGAGACAAAAAGTAACTTTAGTTAATTAAGTGATTAAGCCACTTAATTAAATCACTTAACCACTTAATCCCTTCTCTTTCCTCACCATTTCACACGTGAACCCGTAGCTGAAATAGAGCAAGAAAAAAACGCAATAAAAGGGAGGAAGAAGGAAGAGAAACCAAAGGAAAATTGAAGCATAAATTGGTAAGCTTCTATACTACCACCTTAAGCTTACTATCTATGACTTTTAAAGCATGTTTTATGGTTTAGTTTTCTCCTTTTCCATCTTAGGGTTTCTGGAAAAATGTGATTTAGGAATAAGAATGAGTTTTGAACCATTAAACTTAGGAAAAAGCATAGACTAGATACTAGAAGCATGAATCCATGGATGGTTTGAAGTGATTTGAAGGAAATCTTTTCCAATCACTTAGGTCAGATTTTGGTAAGAACAGGGGGAGCGTTTAGATTTGGAATTTCATGATTTTGACCTCAAAAATGGATTTCCCATGGTCCAAAATCTTAAAAATAAGTGTGCTATACAAAGAAAGATCAAAGGAGAAATAAGTGAAAATTTTGGGTTTTAGTGTGTATAGTATTGTATAATTCCGAAAAACCAGTGGCTAAATTAGCTCAATGATGATATGATTAGGTTCAAAGAAGTGTTAGGAGGCTCAAGAAGTGGCATACCAAGTTTGGAGAGCAAGGGAGCATCATAATGTAGTTAATTTCCCATGCTTGCATTATATTATATTATCATGTTTGTTTTCAATGTGCTTTATGCCTTGTCATATGATTGCAATGATATTTTGAGATGATCTATGTGTATTGGCTAAGTTGATTGAGGGGCATTGAGACCCCGGGATATCTATTTTTCAAAATGAAACTCTACCAAAAATTTTATGAATTTGTATGATGCAAATGTGTTAATGTATTCAAAATGTGTTAACTTGATGTTTTCATGCTTAATGTGATGATGTGATGGAATGTTGGGTGTTAACTACTGAGGTTCTTTGAATCTCACCCTCCTAAATATTAATCATAAATAGGTAGCAACAATAGCAAGACCACCAAGGAAGAGAAAGGAAAGGAGAAAGAATTTGGCCATTAACTTGATAATTCTAGCAATGACCATGAGCTTTGACATTTTGTGTAAAATTTGTAAATGTGTTGTTAAGTATGTTTCTTCAAGTTTCTATGATGCCTTAGGTCTTAGCTGTAACATCCTGAAGTTTTTATGGATATTTGAGGCTCAATATTTTAAAATCTATAAAGAATTTACAAAAATGGATGTACATCATTTAACATGAAATAAGATAAAGAGGTCAATTATCTCAGTTGAAAGGAAAAGTGAAAAAATAATGATTTTACCCCTGAAAAAAAAAAAGAAGAGAAAAGAAAAAGGAAAAAGGGAAAAAAAAATAATAATAAAATTCAAGTCGGTGGACGCAGAGGCGGTTGAAGGAGAAATTATGAATTTTTGGGTAAATTACACCTAATGACCCGAAAGTTTTAAAAATTATAAATTAGTCTGGATCAAGGGTATTTTTGTAAATATGAAAAATTATAGTCAAAGTGAAGCTCTCAATAAGTTAGACCCAATGAAATATAGTATGAAATTTATTAAGGTCAAAATCATATTTATTGGGTAATTAGGATTTAATATTAATATTTTACCCGATAAAAGTCAGTTTAGACTGTAGGAAAAGGCAGTATTGATCTAAGAATAATGATTGGACCTTGCTAAAATATATTTTGGGTCTAGATAATGATTTTAGACTAAAAGTAATGGTTGGATAATCCTGTACCAATTTAATAACAATTTTGGTAAAAATACCCAATCGGTACGGGTAAATTTAATCAGTAAAGGGTATTTTAGTCCATAAATATTATTTAGGAAATTTTGGCCAGAAAGGGGATGAAAAACGTGTGATTTCTGAATGGGACATGAAGGGAATTGTTGGAAAAAAAATTTTAAAAGAAAAGTACATGAAAATAGACAAAAAGGTTAATTAAGTTATTATATGATATAATTATCATTTTAAAACTTATCATTTCATCTTCCTCACGAAAAGAAGACGTTGGTTCAGTGGAGAAGCAAGCTAGGAACGCGTGAGAGAGAGAGAGCAAAAGGGAGAAGAGAAAATCACAAGATTTGTCCCAAAACTTTAAGGTATTATCTTATAACCCTTTTCTTGTGTCTCCTAGCAATTTTGAGGGATTTTAATGGTTATTTTCCCTCTATTTTCTTGTTGAAAGTTTCAGCCTAGAGAGAGAGTAGAGAGAGAAAATGAGGGTATGGAGAAACTAAACCATAGAAAGTATCATATAGGCCATAAGTTGTAAGAATGTGTCATTAGATTACAAATTAATCGGTTAGTTATTTTTCTATAATTTATGATAATTTTCTACCCAATTAGGGTTCATTATAGGAAGGGAATTTCAAGTTTTTGACCTCAAAAATGGATTCCTTGGGTCCAAAATATGTTAGAACAAGTATGTTGTACAAGAAATGCATGATGGATAACAAAGTGCAAATTTTAGTTCAAGTGAGCACTTTGTGAATGAAATTGGATAATTAGTGGTTAATGGCATTATTTGATGATGCTATAGGATCCAAAGGAGTATTAGAAGATCAAGGAAAAGGTTTGCAAAGTTTGGAGATTAGTGGAAAGCCCAAAGGTAGTTAACTCACCTATCTATGCTTATGTATTATCATTGATGTTGCTTGATTTGAATGATGTGTTTAATGTTTAGAATGTTGTCTTGTGATGATTTGGAATTGTTGGTTGGATTGTTTGAAGGGTAATGTGACCCTGGATATGTCTAAATACAAGGGGAAGTGCTGCCCAAATTTTTATAAAATGGTTATGCCAAAATGATTTGATTGCATGCTTAATGTGTTTTGAGATGAATACTTGCAATATATATGATGATATGTGTGCATGATGACAGTTACTACTGAGATTCTTTGAATCTCACCCCTCTCCAAATGTCTAACCAATTTTAGGTTCAAGTTATGGCAAGACTACCCAAGAAAGGAAAGGCAAGGAGAAGCAAAGTAATGTTCAAGATAATGATACTTAGGTTTATAATATTATATGAGAGGTCATGTAAAACCTTATGGGACATGATTATGCTATGCTTCCATGTTAATATGTTCCTCTAAGTTCTTATGGAGTAGCATGTAAGATAAAGGCAAGTTATGGCTACTTATGTATATATGAGTGTGCATTTTGGAGAATTAGGAGAATACAAGAGACCTTTCTGAACATGGTTGGAAATTCGAAGTACTGTACACACCTTGATATGTTCAATGTATGAGTGTTTTACATTTATGAAAACTAGACATGTGTAGCTTTCTATAGACACAAAGATCACTTAATTTGGAGTTGTGTATGATTTATGGTGATTTTTCAAAGTTATGGTCAAAATCAGAAATTTTCAAAAATGACCATTGCTACAGTACATATAATACAAACTTACTGTATAAGTTGGCCAAGTAACTTCCATGTTCAACATTTTTCCCATGTATAGAATCTTTTGAGCTATATTTAGAAACTTGAACTATGTCAATATGATTTTTCTTGATTTAGTTATGAATTTTCAAAATTCACTGGGTAAAAAGAAGTTAACCAAGGGAATGGTACCCGAAATGAAATAAATTGGTTTAAGTTGTTTTATATAATCAAGTCTCTAATCAAGTATTAATGGACTTAAATATAGTTTAATACATGAGAAATGAGTCTAAGTACGAGGTGTTACATTAGCTAAAGTATAGTATAGTATGAAAATGATGTATGGCCATGTAAATATTTTGTGGCTTTTGTTTGGCAAAGTAGTAAGATAAATGGTCATATTGACCTATAGAGTAAACATGCCACTGTTTGGACTTTTGATGTATAAAGTATGAATAATGTATATGGTTTAAAAGTAGACAGGAAGAGCTCTCCAATGGTCCAAATAACACTCATACTGGATATGTGTGCAATATTTGGCGAATTTTTATATTTAATCCCAATTAAAATGATTATTTTGCAGTTTTCTTATAAAATGCGAAAATTCACAAAGTTTGCTGTACATATCAGTACTATCATTGCTCTGACTTATATTTTTCCTATGTAGACAAAGTTATAAGCTATCCCTAGGGACTTGAATCACATGCATACAATTTTTATTGATTTAGTTATGATTTTTCAAAATTTAATCAGAATAAATAAATTCGATTAAATAAATAGTGCCCAAATATTGAAAAATTTTATTATTGCATTTATTGTAATTCATGATCCTATTACACTATAAATAGACTTTAGAATGATTAAATACATGGGAAATGGGCCCATAAGAGAGGTGTTACACAGATAGAGCCTAAAAATTCAAATTTCTAGCTCTGCTTCATCATCTGTTGACTGCACAAATCTGATAAACTCCATTATATTGATATTACTGTCATTCAAGTTCATGAAGAGTTCCTGCAAAACATCTTAAACACACTCTGATGCTTAAGTCAATATAAATTTTAATTAAGTTAGAAACTTGATTATAGTTCATTGAGATTTACGATTTCTAATTCTCTCCCGATCTTACAGTATCTGTCTTCTGCAAGTGGCTTTGTCAAGATGTCTGCCATCTATTCTTTAGTAAGGACAAATTCTAACTTGATATCTCCTTTCAAAACATGGTCCCGTATGAAGTGACGTCTAACTATAATGTGTTTTGTCCTTGAATGCATGACTGGATTTTTTATGATATTGATGACGCTTTGATTATCACATTTTATTGGTATTTCCTTCATTTCAATCTCAAGATCTTCAAGTTACTGCTTCATTCAAAAGACTTGAGCACAATAGCTACCTACTTCTATATATTCAGCTTTTACTATGGAGAGAGCTATACTATTCTACTTCTTGCTAAGCCATGAAACCAAGGATCCTCCCAGAAATTGGCACGTTCCGCTTGTGCTCTTTCTATCAGTTTTAGATCCAGCAAAGTTAGCATCAGTGTATCCTATGAGCTCTTTCCCATTGCCCTTTGCATACCATAGTCTCATCTGTGATGTTCCAATTAGATATATGAATATTCTCTTCACAGCAGTTGTATGGGACTCTTTGGAACATAATTAGAACCTAGCACACACATAGACACTAAACATAATGTCAGGTCTGCTTACAGTTAGGTACAGTAAGAAACCAATCATTTTTCTATATTGAGTTATATCTCCTTCTTCATCCATATCAAGCTTTGTTGCAGTGGCCATAGGATTGGTTTTGTGTTTTCCATTCCAAACTTTTTTAACAACTCCTTTAGATATTTTGATTGATTGAGGAAGATTCTATTATCACATTGTTTAATTTGCAATCTAAGGAAGAAGTTAAGCTCACCCATCATTGACATCTCAAATTCACTCTGCATTAACTTAGAGAAATTCTTGCAAAAAAATTCATTAGTAGCACCAAATATGATATCATTAACATAAATTTGTATAATGAGTGAGTCTTTATTTTCCTTTTTAGTAAACAATATTGTATCTATTTTTCCTCTGTTAAATCCTTTTTCAATTAGGAAATTGCTTAGCCTTTCATACCATGCTCTAGGCGCCTGTTTTAAGCCATAAAGAGCTTTCTTTAGTTTATATACATGGTTTGGCTTTGTTGAGTCCTCAAAACCTGGAGATTGATCAACATAATCCTCTTTCATGATATAGCCATTCAAAAAGGCACTTTTTACATCCGTTTGTTACAACATTATGTCTTTTATGCATGCATAGGCTAAAAGAATTCTTATTAATTCTTACCTTGCAACTAGAGCAAAAATTTCCTCATAATCTATCCCTTCCTCTTGATTGTATCCTTTAGCTACTAGCCTAGCTTTATTTCTGACTGTTGTTAATGACTCATTAAGTTTATTCCTAAATACCCATTTAGTTTCAATAACTGGGTGATCCTTAGGTTTAGGAACCAAATCCCAAACTTGATTTCTTTCAAATTGATTAAGCTCATCTTGCATAGCTAATATCCAATATTCATCAATTAAAACTTCTTCAATACACTTAGGTTTAGTTTGAGAAATAAATGCACAGTTATTTATTTGATCCCTAAGTTGTCTTCTGATTTTAACATTCTCTTGAACATCCTCAATCACTTAATCAACTGGATGACTCCTTTGATATCTCCAAGCTCTAGAAAGTTCTTGAGAAATTGCTTCATTATTCTCAAATTCAACATCTTTCTCCTGAATATCTTCCTCTACATTAGTAGATTCTGATATTTTTGGAGGTTCAATTTTATTTTCTTCAGAAATATTCAAGTTCTTAAAGCTAGAGATTAGTTCATCCTCATCTAAGACATGTTTAGAAATAGTTTCATTTTCAATGAAAACTACATGCACAAATTCTTCTATGGTTCTAGACTTTTTGTTGAACACCCTATATGCTTTACTTCTAGTAAAATAGCCAAGGAATATACCTTAATCTAATTTTGGATTAAACTTACACAAATTCTCTTTTCCATTATTGTGGATGAAGCACTTGCATCCAAACACATGTAGGTATGAGAGATTTGGCTTCCTTCCTTTGTAAATCTCATAAGGTGTCTTCCCTAGAATTGGCTTGATGTAAGCTCTATTAATGATGTAGCTTACAGTGTTCACTATATCAACCCAGAAGTATTGAGGGAGCTCTTTCTTGTTTAGCATTGCTCTTGCCATTTCTCCAATCGTCTTATTCTTCCTCTCCACCACCCTATTTTGCTGAGGAGTCCACAGAGCTGAGAAGTTGTGATTAATTCCATGCTCTTCACAATACTCCAAGATGCTTGAATTTTCAAACTATCCTCCATGATCAAACCTAATAGACACAATGGAAATAATTTTCTTATTTTGTACTTTCTTGGCTAAGGTTACAAATACATCAAATGTCTCATCTTTGGAGCGAAGAAACAAAATCTAAGTAAATCTAGAGTAATCATCTACAACTACAAACATATATAAATTTCTACCAGTATTTTTTACTCTAGATGGACCTATCAAGTCCATGTGCAGCAATTGTAGTGGTTCAGATGTAGTGATTACATTTTTAGGCTTGAAGGATGATTTAGTTTGTTTCCCCTTGAGATAGGCATCACATTCTCTATCTTTTTCAAAAGAAATTTTTTGTAATCCAGTGACTAATTCATTCTTAATCAATTTGGCTAGTTGGTTCATGTTAACATGAGTCAGTCTTCTATGCCACAACCAACTTTCATTATTTTTGCTAATTAAACATACAGAATCTAAAGTAGAAAGTTCATCTAGATCAATGGTATAGTTGTTACCATCCCTATGAGCTCTGAGGTTAAATTTATGATCACTTTTTCGGATAACCAGGTAAAATTTTAAGTCAAATAGTACTCAATTCCCTTTATCACATGTCTAACTCATACTCAGCAAGTTATAGTTGAGGCCAACTACAAACAGTACCTCTTCTATGGATGTCTCAAGATTCTTGCCCACAATGCCAATACCAACTACTCTGTTATATTAGCCACCTCCAAATGTCACTTTTCCTTCTTTCTTATCTCTGAGAGTGATAAACTTCTCCTTATCACCAGTCATATGTCTTAAGCATGCACTGTCCATATACCATTTGTTGCTCTTACTAGCTCTAAGACAGGCCTGCAAAACAAAGTTCAGTCTTTCTTCTTAGGTACCTAAATCTGTTTAGGTCCTTTTCTATCAGTGCCATTCTCCCTAGATACAGATGTATCTTTGGGAACCCATTTTACCTTCCTACCAAGTCCATTTTTCTTTAACTAACATGAACTGGAAATATGTCCCTTCTTGTTACAAAAGTGCAGGTAATAAAAAGACTGCTAGATTGTGATTCAGGAAGAAAGTAATACAGATAATATTTTTATTTCTCAAATTTAGGTTGGACATAGGATTCAATGGCTTTTGAATTGTAACTTTTCTTTCTATGTCCATCAGCATGTATAAATTGCCTCATACATAAATTTTGATTTTTCTTTTTATTCTTTTCCATGACTACACAAGGACCATAACCGAGACCAGCTTTTCCTTGTACAATCCTCTAACTTCCTAGCAATGCAAACAACATGTCTTTACCTTTGGTAAGGTTAGCCAGACTTTTGAGAAGATACTTATTATTTTTCTTTAGTTCAATGCATGATGCAGCAGACAAATTCAACTTTATGTTGAGATGCAGTGTAAGGCATTTTGTAATTTGATTCTATGTTGCTAATATTCTTCTTAGCTAGTTTTAGTTCTTTTGTAGTTTTAATGAATTCATTATGCAGATCATGAAATACATCAAGTAGTTTAAAATATAAGGGGTCAGAATCATTTACCTCATCTTCATGATTACTATCAGAAGAATTTTGAGTTTCTTCTGCTGCATGTGCCATCAAATATATGTTAGTAATTTCTTCTTCATCTCTATCCTCTTCATTTGAGCTGTTACCCCAGATTGATGAGATATAGGCCTTTTTCTTTTTTCCTTTGTTAGTAGCTTTATTTTCTTTCTCCTGCTTTTTCAGAAATTGTGGGCATTACTATTTGATGTGCCCTTGCTTCTAGCATTTATAGCAGGTGATGGGCTCTTTACTTTCTTTCTTGTTTTTTGTAGTTACTCCTTTCTTGAAGAACTTTTTATTTCATCTCTTACTGTAGAATCTTCCAAATTTTCTGACCAGCATAGCTAGAGTTTCTTCATCCAGTTCTTCTTCATCATCAGAATCCTCTTCTCTTTCTTTCGCATCTTTTACCGCAAGGCCCTTTTTCTTCTTGTCTTGTCCAACATCCTTGAGAGCTTTCATCTTTCCCTCATATTCTTCAAGGTTACCAAAGAGAGCTATAACAAAAGCCATTGATTCTCCTTTGGCTTCCTCTATAGCTGTTACTTTCGGTTGCCATTCAAGAGGAAGAGCTCTAAGGATTTTTCCGACCTTCTCTGGCTGTGTGTACTCCTTGCCAAGGCTCTTTAGCTGATTCATAATGAGGGTGAATCTCTTCTACAGATCTTTGATGCTTTCATCTTCCTTCATTTTGAAACTTTCATACTCGCCTATGCAGGAGTTCAATTTATTTTCTTTGACTCCAGCTGTTCCTTCATGAGTAATTTCCAGAGTGCCCTATATACCTTTGACTGTGATACATTGGGATACTCTATAAAATTCATCCTAGTTAAGTGCACTGACCAAACAGTGTTTTTGCTTTATAGTTGAGTAAGACTCTTCTCCTATCTTCATCATTCCACACATCCTCTGGCTTTTTTTTGTACTTACCATAATCTTGCAGCTTTATAGGGACAAAGTCTCCTTTCTGAATGACCGACCAGATATTTAAGTCAACGGATTAGAGATAGATCTGTATCCTCATCTTCCAGTATCCATAGTATTATCCCCTGAAACTAGGAGGTCTGTTGGTATTATTTCCTTTAGGAATAATGTTTTCTCCAAAGCCAGACATATATTCTCCTGAATTGTTAGATTCTTCAGTTGAGAGCTTGGGCTTTTATACCACTTGTTATGTTTGTTGACTTCATAAGAAGGGGTGAATTGGGAAGTTCAAAATTTTTTTGCAAAATTGTGATAAAACAGCGACAGTAGAAGTTTGTAGAAAACAAAGCATAGAATATATAAAGCAATTGCAAGGTAAAAGAAGAGAGGACATAGAATTTATCCTGGTTCTGCCTACTCCACTTGACCTATATCCGGTCCTCAAGCCACCACTTGATATTTTTCACTATCTTGCCAGAATTCAATGGGTTCCTTGCAATGCCACAATATAACAAGGTGCTCTGATCTAAAAGCTTTCAAATTTATACTCTACACCCTAACAAAGTGTTTTTTAAATCCCTTATGAAAACTCCTCACAAGAAAATCCTTCTTCCAGAAGAAGAAAAGATTTTATACAGAATAAAAAACTCTCTAATACAGAGTAAATGAGACAGTTGAAGTGCAATAAATGAAATATAAGTGAGTAAAAGACTTTGACTAAAGATTTCAGCAAACTTTCAGTATTTACAGTATAAATTCATTTTTTCACAACTTCAAATAAAGTTCTATTTATAGATTTGTGACTTAACTGGACGTTAGACATAAGATCTAGTCATTAGAAACGCTATCTAATGGTTGCTCTGCAAAACTAGTTGTTCACCAACTGCATTTAATGTGTCTAATGCACTGAAGTTCGAATTTCAGGTGTCAGTAGACGAATTTTGTGTTAGGTTTGCAGCCTTCCTAAGATGGGGTGAATTGGGAAGTTTAAATTTTTCTACAAAATTGAAATACAGTGGTAATAATAAAAGTTGCTGAAAAATAGAGTATATAATAAAAGAAACAATTGCAAAGTAAATGAGAAGATGACAGAGATTTATCTTAGTTCGGTTTACTCCACTTGACCTACGTCTAGTCCTCAAGCCACCACTTGAGATTTCTCCACTATATCTTGCAAGATTTGAATGGGTTCTTACAAAAACCACAGTACAACCCCAGTTTGAACTTTGAGCTAAACAAAATATTCTCACTCAAGAGTAAGGGCAAATCTCTTGGTGTCTTCTCACACTAAATGCTAACTACAAGTGTATAGAAATACACAAATCAAGATATGAAACTCTCTCTCAAAATAGTGGATATGAAGGTTTAAGAACAATAAATGAGTTAAGTAAAGAGTAGGTAAGCTTTGAATGAATCAGTAATCAATTCTGCAAAGTTTTGGTGTTTTTATGTTTTCCCTCATTACCCAACAAATTAAATGAGATCTTATTTATAGTTTTAGAGCAAAACTATCCATTGAAATCAAGAATTAGTCGTTACTCTCAAAAAAATAGCCGTTCATCTACCACATTAAATGCATCTAATAGAGGTTATGCGGATAACCTCCTTAAGTTATGCAAATAACAAGTGACTATTGGCTCTTGGTTTTAACATTATGCATTCGTTATGCAGATAACCTAGCTAAGTTATGTGGATAACGTTCATTCTAGAATGTCTAAGTTTTAGCTTAACAACATTTTCATGAAAACCTACTCAGTTGTTTGGATAACATTAAATCTTCTTAAACTGAGTTTTTGAAAAATATAGGTTATCAGGATAACCTCCTCAGGTTATGCGGAAAACGTATTTAACTGAGGAAGGTCCAAGAGTACTGTAACATAGGTTATGCGAATAACCTACTTAATAGAAGAACGTCCAAGTGCTCTGTAACACGTGTGATGTGGATAACCTCCCTAGATTATGCAAATAGCGGGCTGTACAACACAAGTGACCTTTATTGTTCACTTTCATATGTGAACTTATTAGGATAACCAGTAGGACAGAACTGAGGACATGGTGGACACCTACATTATATGGATAACCTCAACCCTTTTCAAGAAATCAAAGAAAGAACACTTAGAAAAGCTTTAAGATTGAGACTTTATCCTTATAACCTTCATAAGTTATGTGTATAAGGTAACCCTTTTCATGAAAACCATTTTGAAAACATGAGCTAATCATTAATCATTCAATTAGATGCCTCATTTATTGTTGGGATAAGTAGAATTTAAAGCTTAACTACCTTCTTTTATATATGAATTCCTAAAATATGTGTAAACACTCTTCAACCTTCAGGAATCTCCAACTTGATTCTTCATATAACTTATGCTCCTTTGATATTGGATTTCCAAGCTTAATGTTGTTTAGAATCATCAAAACCATCTGAATTAACATTTTGTAGAGACCATTAGCTAAGGACTTTAATGTTGAACTTCCAAAATTCGTCTGTTCAAGAGTGAAATTCGAATTTTGATTTTGTCAATGTATCCCATGTTAAAACATATGAATTTTCATATTTGAAATGTATTTATTGAATGTGAATAGTTGTCTCATATTGCTACAATACATTCGAAATTTGAATTTTGGGGAGCCAAAATTCATTTATCAGAGGGTAGCTCAATATGGCACAAAGGTTCTATTTTGCGAAATTCGAATTTTGTACTTTCAAAATTCATTTGTCAGAGACACCTCTAACTAGACTTGCAAGTCTTCACTTTAAAATTCAAATTTGAAATTCAAAATTTGTTTGTCAAAGAGACTATTTTTTAACTCTTTTTACACTTTAATATCAAACGAACTCTGACATGATTTCAGACGAATTTTGCATATTTCACTAACTATGCTTGATTCAAAATTCAAATTTCAACACTTAAATTCGTCTGTCAAAGGTGATACCTTTGGAACTTTGAATTTCAGTTAGCAAAGTTCAAATTTTCAACAGAATATATGAAGTTTAACAATCAAAATTCGTCTGCTAGTCAGTGTTTTCCAAATCTAACATATGTTAACATAGGATAATGTGAGAAACACATGTTTAAACATTGTGGGAGTTTAAGTAAGTAAAAATTAGAGCCTTTACCCTATGTATATTGTGAGAAATCTTAACAACTAATTCTTCATCCATTTCTTCTTAGATTTCTTCACTTGTATGCTCTTACACTCCTTTGATATTTTTCTTCTAAACTCTAGTTATTTAGAATCATCAAAATATTTGATTCAACATTCATTAGCAGCAAGGCCATAATTTCCAATATCAGTTTAAATAAGTGTTAAAGAACCATTGTAAGCACAATGGGCTTGTGTAAATAATCTCCTCTCAGATTGTAAGGAGAAGATGTTAATTATGCTACCCCTAAATGTGTTAAAAGTAAGATAGATGATATATCAGTTGCTTAAGCTAGGCAAAACTTGAAGAAGAATGTTAAAGATTAAACAAAGAAAGTGATGTATGATTTAAAGGAGAAAGTTTGATAAAGATTCAAGGCCTCTATAATGGAAAGTTAGTAATGTGTTGACGATATTTAAGACATGAGCTATGAATCTAAAAGTACAATATATGAATAATGCTTAAGGTATAAAGTGTGAGCCCAGGGTAATTGATTTGTGACAAGCAGTTAAGGAACTACAAAACCTAGAGATAGTTAATTGTTGAGCTTAGTATAAAATCTAGCTATAAAGAAAGTACTTGGCTTGAAAATCTCACAACGAAAGAAATCCTCCATCAGCTGCCAAGGTGACAACAAAGGGAGGTAGCTCTTAGGTAGAAGCCCAATTGAGTGAGCTCTTAGGAAGAAGCCCAATTAAGCCAAGAAAAATGAAATCCTCCATATGATGAAAGTCATCGAAGCGAGGCAGATGAGAGATAGCTCCTAGGGTGATACCCAAATGAGCAAGAATGGTAAGAGGCTGAAGGCTAGATTTTAACTAAGTTAGCAAGAAACTTTTGAAAGGTTAAGAAGTTTTCCTAAAATTGCTAGATCACGGATTAAGCTTGGCTAAAAAGTTAAAGAGGTTATAAATAAGAACATAATGTTAAAGAGTAGAAAGTCAGTAACCACTATCTTAGTGTCAGTTAGACTCCAACCCATAGAAAGCCAAAAGAATTCAAAGGCTCTGGTAAGAAAAGCAAAGTACAGGTTTCAAAGTTATGTTTACACACAAAGATATAGTGGTGAATCAAAGCTATAGACTGATAAAAGTTAGAGTAAAAGAAAGCAATATAAATATGAATAATAGATGAAAATGAAAATAATACAGAATTGTCAATATAGGACGTTTTGTTATATGTTAAAAGAAGAATTGAATGTTGTAGAAATAAAGTAGTAAGCTATCCAGAGGTCCCACAGACGAGTTATGACTTACATGAAAGCCTATTATTGCATTCTCTTAGTCGGATAATGGCATGAGTGCAGCAAAACCTTTTGGCATCCTACAATTAAGCATGCTTGAGAGGGAGAAATTTCATAATGGGTGACCTGCTAGGAAGTAATAAAGATGTAAAAAGTATGAAGGATAAGATGTGCAAATAGTTGAATGTGGATACTATGAGTCTTACTAAGGCACCTGTTACTACATGAATAGAAGTATAAACAATATATAGTAGTCTCAAATGATGATGATGAGAATGATGATATTTGAAGAACTCCAAATCTTTAGAAGAGCATGAAAGATAGCTGAGAATTTTTGGAATGTTGCAAAAGCAAAAACTTGCTAAACTTAGTAAATGGGAGCTAGGCTCTAAAACCTATGGTTAGTAGGTTATAGAATCTCTCATAAGAATTGCAATAGATCTTAGTAAAAAAAATAAAGTTATGAGATAGGGGAGACCAAAAACCGGATTAAGATGAGAATTTTTACTAGTTTAGCAAGATATTATGAAAAATTTCTCTCTGTTTGTCTCACAACTATGTAGCCCAAAACTTTTATGGGAAAGGAATTGCGAAATGTGTTTTTTTATGAACTAAAGAGGCTAAATCTCCTCCCTTATATTAATGTTCCTGATCTAATGATGACCCAAGAATTCTATGATGATGAAAAACAAGAATGGATCAAAGTATGAATAATGTATTAGGGTTGAGTTGAGGTAGTAGCATATGTTTAATTGATAAAATTTTTATAAAATGCATTCCCACTTATGATAGCGATAATGAAGGCTCTTAAGATACGAAATTAGTACAAGCTATTATGCTTATAGCACTACCATACAGGTACAAAGACCATAGTAACTTCAAGTGATCATGAAATAAAAAGAAAAATTAAACTTGAGGTATAGAAAGTAGAACAAAAGAAAGGTTAAGATGACCTAAAAAAGTCATCTAGGTAGAGCTAATAAGATAAGCTTATGCTTCAATAGGAAGATTATTATGTAAATAGTTAGTCAAGGATTATGAAAAGAATAGGAAGTGAAAAGAAGGCAAAGATGGCCTCATAAGTACCATTCAAGCAAAGCTAATGCAATAAGCTTATGCTTTGGTAGAGAAGTTATTCATATGATTAGTCAAAAAGCATGGAAAGATAAAGAAAAGAAACATATCAAGTGCTGATAGAAAAACTATAGCATGAACAAGATGAGGACAAATTATGACAGTAAGAATAAATATGTTATGTAGAAGTTATCAATGCCCTAAGATAAAGGGAACTGTGAAAGTAAGAATGAATATGTTTTATGGAAAGCTTCTAATACCCCTACAGAAAGGTTGATATATGATGTCCTCGACATTTTCCCAATATGAAAAGTATTGACCAGACCTTGCAAATGTAGTAGATTAACAAAGAATACCAGAGCGAAGCATTGATTATTAAATCAAACAAGTAAGAAAGAAAGTATTTCTCTACTAAGAGATGATCTGGAAATTGGGAAACGATAAGCAGGAGAAAGTGATATGTAAGAATTAAGCAAAATTTTGAGGATGAAATTTTAATTAAGGAGGGGAGAAATGTAATATCTACATTTTTACGGGATTCAATAAAATATATGAAAAGATGGGAAATGAAGCGAGATGAAAAGGTTATATACTCAGGCTTTAGAAGGAATTAATTTCTCATCTAATTTTCTGAAGAAGTTATGTTTAGTCCTTAATTGGAATTAATTTTCCATAAGGTCCTTATCAGAAATTAATTCCAAAACTTACCCCAAAAAATATGCAATATACTACTTGAATGAAAGTTCATTCCAAGTTGATCGTAACGACATAATTATTGCGTAACCAAGAGGTCTAGATTAAGAAATAGATCAATTTGAAAGTTAATGTGAATAATAAAAAAGAAATAATAAAAAATTAGTTAATACCCGGAAGAATAAATAATTATGTTTTTACCCAACTCAGAGGCAAAACAGTCATTTTTCAAATTAGAAGTAAAATGTGAATATTATATTAAGCCCTAAGAAAAAAAATATTGATATCATAAAATGTATAAAGACTTGGGAAAAACGGAGAAACATTGTTAAGCAAAAAGAAAAGCAAAGAATTTATTTTTCGTGTTAAATGGAAAAATGAGAAGATTATATTTTTATCTCAAAAAATAAAATATTTTGCCATTTAGTCCTATTGGAGTGAAGCTTAATAAGTTTTAAAAAAAATTACAGCTAATGACGCGAAAGTTACAAAAATTATAAATTTGCCTTGATTAAAGGTATTTTTGTAAATATGAAAAATTATAGTCAAAATGAAGCTCTTGATAAGTATAGCCCAATGGAATATAGTATGAAATTTAATGAGATTAATAGAATATTGATTAGACATTAAAGATTTATTATTAATATTTTATCTGATAAAAGTCAGTTTAGATTGCAGAAAAAGATAGTATCAATTGAAGGACACTGAATGGACCTTGATAAAATATATTTTGGGAAAAGATAATAATTTTAGTCCAAAAGTGATTTTTGGATAATCATATACCAATTTAATGACAATTTCATCAAAAATATTAGGTAAATTTAATCGGTAAAAAGTATTTTAGCCAATCAAAATTTGTGAAATAATTTTTTGCCAAAAAATTGAGCAACTGGCGTCTGAATCAGGAGCTAGGACACAAAAGGAAGTTTTACAAAAAGCTTTTTAAAAGTAAAGGTTAAAAATAAAGTGTGTTAATTACATTATATGTATTACTTTTATTGCAAGTGGCTATCACAAATATCATCTTCTTTGTCTTCAAGCATGTTGCAATAGTGGGAAATAAGGGCTTACAGGCATGAAAAATAGGTGGAGAAAAGGAGAAGAAAAAAAGGCAAGGGTTTGCTTCCAAACTTCCCAGGTAACTTTCTTTAACTAATACCTTGTACATACTTGAGTTTTGTAAGGATTCATGGAGCATTTTCTCAAATATTCCCACTAAAATTTCTGACCTAGAGAGAGAGTATAGAGAGAGAAAATTGTGCCATGAAGAAATCAATCCATAAAAAGCGAAGCATATGTCACAAGATACAAGATTATGGCATTGGTTTCAAAGATTGATGCATTGTTATTTTTCTATAGTTTTTTCTATTTTTCTGCTATTTAGGTTTGTGAAAGGAAAGGGAATTTCAAGTTTTTAACCCCAAAAATGGATTTTTTTGGTCCAAAATAGGTAAGAACAAGTGTTGGTTCAAAGAAAAACCAAAAGGATAGCAATATGGAAATTTAAGGTCTTAATGAGCACTTTATGATGTAGCTCATTGAACTAGTGGCTAAAATGTTTAAATAATGATGTGTTTAGGTTCAAAGAAGTGTTGGAAGGCCAAAGAAAGAGTGTGCCAAGTTTGGAAAGGATTAGAAATCTAAAAAGGTAGTTTACTAACCTAAGCTCGCATTGTATTGTTATATATTTGCAATGGTTTTGATGTTTTGCTAAATGCTTGTGATGATGTTTTGTGATGATTTGTTGATATTGGCTAAGATATTGGAGGGGTCCTGTGACCCAGATGTCCAAAATGTAAGGGGAAACTCTATCCAATTTTCTACAAAATGTTTGAGCATAAATGATTCTAGATGTTGGAATGATGATTGGTGATGAATGCTTGCATTATATGAAGATATAATTGCTTGATTGGTGGTAACTACTAAGATTCCATGAATCTCACCCTTTCCAAATGACATCCATGATAGGTCCAAGGAATGTCATGAATCATGGCAAAGCTAAGAAGAAGAAGGAGGAGCATGATTATTAAGTCAATTGAATGCATTATTTGGTAATTTATATAGAATCATGCAACATGCTATGAATCTGTAATTTGGTATAATTATGCTTTTATACGTCTTATATGATGTTATGTATTGATATGGAACCATGAATGATGATGTATTATGTTTATGAAGTTTATCACGCTAAAGTATGAATGAAAAGATTCAATTTGAATACTCTGATAGAACATAGGTACTGTTCATTAGAAAAAGGATAATTAGTTTAAGTGATTTATATTTGAAAGTAGATGGAATAAGCATTTCATAGAGTCAAAGAACACCTAAATTGGATAAGTGTGCAATTTATGGTGAATTTTCAAAATTAGGGTTCAAAAACAGGGCAAGATTGAAAAATGGAACCTTAAACCTAGATACTGGAAAATTCAAAAGGTATTATAAAATCACACAAAGCTCCAAAAATTTATTGGTTTATATGTATGGAAAGATCTATGTCTTATCTTTAATGTGCTACCAGTTTGAGTGCAATTGGTGTAACACCTCATACTTACACTCATTTCCCATGTATTTACTATATTTAAGACCATTATTACTTGATTAGAGACTTGATTACATAAAACAACTTAAACCAATTTATTTCATTTCGGGTACCATTTCCTTGGTTAACTTCTTTTTACCCGGTGAACTTTGAAAATTCATAACTAAATCAAGAAAAATCATATTGACATGGTTCAAGTCTCTAAATACAGATTAAAAGATTCTATACATGGGAAAAATGTTGAACATGGAAGTTACTTGGCCAACTTATACAGTAAGTTCGTATTATATGTACTGTAGCAATGGTCATTTTTGAAAATTTCTGATTCTGACCATAACTTTGAAAACTCACCATAAATCATATACAACTCCAAATTGAGTGATCTTTGTGTCTATGGAAAGCTACACATGTCTAGTTTTCATACATATAAAACACTAATACATTAAACATATAGAGGTATGTACAGTACTTAGAATTGTCAACCATGTTCAGAAAAGTCTCTTGCATTCTCCTAACTTTCCAAAATACACACTAATATATACATAAATGGTCATGACTTACCTTTATCTTACATGATACTCCATAAGAACTTAGAGGAAAATATTAACATGGAAGCATAGCATGATCATATCCCATAAGGTTTTACATAACCTCTCATATAATAGTATCCACCTAAGTATCATTAGCTTGAATATTACTTTGCTTCTCCTTGCCTTTCCTTTCTTGGGTAATCTTGCCATAACTTGAACCTAAAATTGGTTAGACATTTGGAGAGGGGTGAGATTCAAAGAATCTCAGTAGTAACTACTATCATGCACACATATCATCATATATATATTGCAAGTATTCATCTCAAAACACATTAAGCATGCAATCAAATCATTTTGGCATAACCATTTTATAAAATTTTGGGCAGCACTTCCCCTTGTATTTAGACATATCCAGGGTCACATTACCCTTCAAACAATCCAACCAACAATGCCAAATCATCACAAGATAACATTCCAAACATTAAACACATCATTCAAACCAAGCAACATCAATGATAATACATAAGCATAGATAGGTAAGTTAACTACCTTTGGGCTTTCCACTAATCTCCAAACTTTGCAAACCTTTTCCTTGATCTTATAACACTCCTTTGGATCCTATAGCATCATAAAATAATGTCATTAACCACTAATTATCCAATTTCATTCACAAAGTGCTCACTTGAACTAAAATTTGCACTTGGTTATCCATCATGCATTCCTTGTACAACATACTTGTTCTAACCTATTTTGGACCCAAGGAATCCATTTTTGAGGTCAAAAACTTGAAATTCCCTTCCTATAATGAACCCTAATTGGGCAAAAAATTATCATAAATTATAGAAAAATAACTAACCGATTAATTTGTGATATAATGACACATTCTTACAACTTATGGCCTATGTGATACTTTATATGGTTTAGTTTCTCCATACCCTCATTTTCTCTCTCTACTCTCTCTCTAGGCTGAAACTTTGAGTGGAAAAATAGGAGAAAATAAACCATAAAACTCTTCCAAACTAAAGGTTACACAAGATTATGGCCATAAGATATTACCTTGAAGTTTTGGGACAAACCTTGTGATTTTCTCTTCTTCCTTTGGCTTCCACAAAGTCACGGCTTCTCTCCCTCTTTTCCCACTGTTGCTGTCGTGAAAATGGCTGAGGATGATGACCAAGATAGCTTAAATGATAAATATATAAAAATAATTAAGTTTAGTTAATGATTAAAGTAACTTGGGTTACTTTTTCAAAAGCTTTTCCATAAATTCCTTCCTTATCCCTAGTCTGATAATCTCACGCCCCTTATCCATTTTTTTGGCCAAAAAAATTACTTCAATACTTTATATGGACCAAAATATTCTTTACCGATTAATTTTACCCGTACCGATTGGGTATTTTTACCAAAATTGTCATTACATTGGTAAAGAATTATCCAACCATTACTTTTGGTCCAAAACCATTATCTAGACCCAAAATATATTTTAACAAGGTCCAATCATTGCCCTTGGATCAATACTGCCTTTTCCTGCAGTCTAAACTGACTTTTATCGGGTAAAATATTAATATTAAATCCTAATCACCCAATCAATATGATTTTGACCTTAATAAATTTCATACTATATCTCATTGGGTCTAACTCATTGAGAGCTTCATTTTGACTATAATTTTTCATATTTACAAAAATGCCCTTAACCCGGGTCTAATTTATAATTTTTAAAACTTTCGGGTCATCAGGTGTAATTTACCCCAAATTTCATAAATTCTCCTTCAGCCTTCTCCTGCGTCCACCGACTTGAATATTTTTATTATTATTACTTTTTTTTCCTTTTTCCCTTTTTTCCTTTTTCTTTTCTCTTTTTTTTTTCCTTCCAGGGGTAAAATCGTCATTTTTCATTTTTCCTTTCAACTGAGATAATTGACCTCTTTATCTTATTTCATGCCAAATGATGTACATCCATTTTTACAAATTCTTTATAGATTTCAAAGTATTGAGCCTCGAATATTCATAAAAATTTCAGGATGTTACAATTGGAGCTATATAACAAGAGTTATACATATTTTTCTAAGATTGTTCTAGTTAAAGTTGAGCTCTGACCCTTATTGATTTAAGTTAATGTCCTTCCCTATTCCAGTAGAATAAATGTATAAAAGAATATTTCTAAAAAATACACACTCAGCGTTTTCCAACAACATAGAGAATGCAAGATTTGCCTTAGAATATCAGGAGATATGAATTTTTAAAAATAAGGCCAAAACCTAGAAAGTTTCAAAATGACCAAATGTACAGTAAATATTTGAGAAATAAACTATATGAATTTGTCTATAAAATGCTCTATTTCATATTTTTTCCATCAAGAAATCTTTTTAACTATTATTAAAGACCCGAATCACTATGAGATAATTTTTCTAGAATTAGTTTTAAATTTTCAAAATTCATCATGTAAAATGGAAAATGCACAATGAACAGTACCTGAAATAAAGAAAAAATTATTTTGATATTTTTTATGCAATCAAGTATCTAATCATGTAATAATGGACATAATTAGAGTCTAATACATGGGAAATTGACTTAAGTTTAAGGTGGTACAAAAAGTATTCGATAGAAGCTTTTGACCGCTTAGAGCTGGTAAAAGAGTTATGCAGATAGAAGGAGGAGACCATTGGAGTTTGATGCTAGAGACCATGTATTTTTTAGGGGGAATCACATTTTGGGACCAAGATCTCAAATTAATCACAAAGAAGGATTTTTAACTAAAATTCAGTAGTAAAAATGGAAGACTGAATTGCAAAATTGGAAGAAGAAGTAGTAAAAAAATCTATTTTGTAATTAATTTGAGATCTTGGTCCCAAAATGTGATTCCCCCTATTTTTTAAGGTCACTCCTACCACAGGCATTAGGAGATCAATTCAAGCGAAGAAGCTCACTCCACGGTATATGGGTCCATATCAAATCTTAGAGCAAATTGGGCCAATAGCGTATCGAGTGGTGCTACCGCCTACTCTCACAGGATTGCACAATATTTTCCATGTTTCTCAACTCAAGAAGTATCATCCGGATCCATCTCATATAATTGTTGATGAGGAAGTTCAAGTACGAGAGGATCTGACTTTTGAGGTCATGCCATTGCAAATTCTTGATGTAAAGGAGAAATAGTTGAGAAATAAAACTATTAAGTTAGTGAAGGTGTTGTGGAGAAGCTTGACATCCAATGACATCACATGGGAAATAGAATAATCCATGCAAATGAGATATCTAGAGATTTTTGCTTGAGGTAAAAGTTGAAATTTTGATGACAAAATTTTTATAAGGAGGGGAGAATGTAACAACCCTCATTACATTATCTGGAACTTAGTCCCTAGTTAACTATGTGTAATTGGCATTGTGTGTAGAACCGGAAGGACCAAGATGAAGGAAAGAATCAAAGTGAAGACAAAGGAGCTCCACGCCATAGCGTAAGATAGGACCGCCGTGGTGAGCAAGCTGTAATTTCTAGGAAAGTTTTTAGACCGAGAGCAACCACGTTGCGATGAGCTTATTGGCATCGCAGCGAATAGGGAAAATTTTGTTTAAATCAGAAACATTTCGGTCATACCGACAAAGGAGAAACAGAGGGAGAAAGAAGAAGCTCTACTAGGGTTCTCGATCTTCGACCTTTGGGAGTGATTTTTCACCTCCTGGAGCTTGAATTCTTGTTGGTAAGTGATCTCTACTCCTTCCTCTCCATTTTTCTTCAGTTTTAAGTTGGATGTTTTGGGGTGTATAGTTGGGTTTTCGGTGTTGGCCAAAATCCACCAATTAAAATGGATGAAATAGAATCAGTGAGGCGTGATTTGGTGTTTATGATACTTGGGTATGAGTTTTGGAAGGAGTATACATGATTTGAGTGTAATCCTAGGTTGAAGTTGTTAGAGGATGTATGGAATCTGAAATGTGTGTGGTTGATTAGAGTTTGAATAGTCTCTAGGAGCTCAATGATACATGAAAACGATGTTAGAACCATAGGTTTGGCCTAAATGGTTGAATTATGGAATTTGGACAATTGTATTATATGTTAATTAAGGGTTTTATGGTATTGTAAAGATATTTAGTTGACTAGAGGAGTACAAGCATGTTGGATAACCCAAGAAGCTCATGGAATCGCATGTGTGTGGTATTAATAACCTGAGGTAACCGGGTATTTGTATTGTTTGTATTATAGGTTATTATATAAATGTGCTTATATATGTATGTTTTCATTCATACCACGATATTGATATATGTGTATATGGTTTTTCTATATATATCACGGTATGCACATGGCTAGACATATAGTAGACGATGATTATAATGATGGTTAGAGATGATGATTATGTGACATTATATGATGCATAGCATGACATTGAGAAACATGATGATGATGATGATGATTATATGATGATATGACATGAGCATCACCATATAACATTGTGAGGTATATGGTGGATCGGGTGGTGATGATAATATGATATATGATATGATATAATAATATATGATAAGGGAGGATAAAGATGGGATCCGTGCAACTAAATCTCCTCTTATGGCCAGAAGAGAAAGGCGAGCAGTAGACTGCACCTTTCCTAAATCGTTACTAATTCGCGGTGGGAAAGGGGAAGGAGAACCATGATCCAAGCATTATATTACCTTTGGTCGGATGTACTAATGTGAGGTGAGCTTGTTGATGTCTCGGAATCAATCTTCACTGACTATTGGAAGGAAATCATCTATACGAAATGTCATGTTATGCGATAGCTTGTGGTTCTAGCTGTGTGCGAAGAAGACATGCATTCCATTTCATATTTCATTCATGGTATTTTTGTATGAGTTATATATATATATATGCATGTGGTTGTTCCTAGTTACTGAGACCCTGTCTCACACCCCCTTTTTCACGAACTAACATTTCAAGCGAAGGTTCTGGCACTATCTCGAAGAAGACAAGGGAAGCATAACCACTCCGGTATTGGGAATATTAAGTCAATGTAGCGTATGTGTGTATTATCTATGCATGTTGTGCTAAGTAGGATAGTGTGTTTGTAATTGACATGAGAATCTGGATGACTGTAATGTTAAAGATGTTGATATGGAATGGTGTTGAATGTGATGAGCATGATGTGATATGAAGCATGCATGGTTCAGAGTAACGATAAGTCAGTATGGTAGTATATGTGAGCCCAAAGGGGATTTTGGGCTAAGAATATAAGTTTTTGGTCTATAGCAATTTTGAAGATTTGGGGTTTAAGGGGGTCAAATCTTTGAGGAGTGGTCCCTTTTAGGTGAAACCCCTTTGAACTAGTTTGTTAAGTCAATTAGGACATGTGTGAATGATCCATAATGATCAAATTGCCTTTGGTGGCAATTAGAGGGGGAAAGGTTATACGTTTTGGTCAAAAAGTGGCCAAAATGGTATTTGTAATATCCTGAAAATTTTCTTAAATGTTTAAGCCTCAATATTTTGAAATCTATAAGGAATTTGTAAAAATGGATATACGTCATTTTACATTATATAAGGTAAAGAGGGCAATTATTTTGGTCAGAAGAAAAAATGATAAAATGACCATTTTGCCCCTGAAAAAGAAAAGTAAAAGAGAAAAAAGAAGAAGAAAAAAAAAAAGAGAGGATGAGAAGAAGACGTCGAGGCAGTGGACTCGAGAATGAAGGAATTTTATGAATTTTGGTGAAAATTACACCTAATGACCTGAAAGTTTTAAAAATTATAGAATTGTCCCGGGTCAAGGGAATTTTTGTAAATATAAAAAATTATAGTCAAAATGAAGCTCTCAATGAGCTAAGACCATTGGAATATAGTATGGAATTTATTAAGATCAAAATAATATTTATTGGGTAATTATGATTTAATATTAATGTCTTACCCGATAAATGTCAGTCTGGACTGCAAGAAGAAGCAGTATTCATTCAAGAAAAATGTGTGGGTCTTATATTTGGACCAATTGGGATAATTATATTATGGTAATTTTATGATTATAATTAGTATCCCAATAATAATAAAATATAATGCTAAAGTAGTTTTAATTGTCCAGACCGATCCAGGATATATCTGGATAAGTAAATATTTAAAATTTTTAGACCAAAATACCCTCCATTTCGTGGCCAACAAGCAGCACATGGGAAATTCCAATTATTTAATATTTATGCCATTTTTACATGAACTTTCAAGTACATAAGTTGGCATAATTTAATTGGCTCAATTTCTCTATATTAACTCCCACTTCCTGGACGTGAAAGACATATGAAAAGGTGAGAGGAGCAGCTGCATACACAAGGAAAGAAAGAAGAGAACGTGAGGAAGGAGAAGAAAAAGAGAAAAGATAAAATTCAAGAAAAATAGGTAAATTCCTATTTGTGATTTTTATGGTTCCTAGTTTAGTTTTCAAGTGGTTTAGGCTAAGCTTTGAAGCTTCTCCTCTTCTCCTCTTCCTGTTTAGTTTCAGTTTGGATATAGATTTAAGAAAGGAAGTGGTTTTATGCAATAAAGTTTAGAGAAAGTAGGAGATATAGTGAAAGAAATAAGTTTTGGAAGGTTATGAAGCAATTTTTGAAAAAATTCCATTCTTCCTCCTAAACCCTTGATTTTGGTCAGTTTAATATGATGGAAGGAGTTGGAATTTCATTAATTTGATGGCAAAAATGAGTTCCCCATGATGAAAAACCTTAAAGACAAGCATTGGCTCAAAGATAAAGCTTAAGATAAAGAGTTTGGGAATTTAAGGGTTTCAAGAGTTTTATGAGAGCTTTTTGTGATTAGCCATGAAATCAATGGCTTGAGCATGTGTTGAATAATGTTTAGGGACTTGAGGAAGCTTGGTAAAACTAGAGGAAGCTTTGGTTTAAAGAGGAAAGCCAAGTGCAAGCACCAAAGGTAGCTAAGTTTCATATTCTTGCTTTATGTTCTTTCATTATCTTTTTATGATTAAATTGTGTTGCCATATGGTAATTGTGATTTTTTGATTGGTCTTGGCTGTAAAATGAGGGATTTTATTTCCCGGCATGTCCATTTTCTAAGCCGTTATGCTGCCGAATTTTTTATGACCAATGTGGTAATTTATTGTTTAAAGGTGATTGATGTGATTAAATGTGATCAAATGTGAGTTATTTGACATGATTGAAATAATTGCATGAAATGTAACTTGCTACTGAGATTGTCCCCAATCTCATCCCCTCAAGTATCCCAAATGACTAGGCACAAGCTATGGCAAAGGAGTCCAAAGAAAAGGCAAGGAGAATGAAGAAGAGAAAGATGCTTGATGGTGTTTTCAAGCTATAAGTGTATATTTTGAAATTATGTATAAAACCATATATATGCTTTTAGATCTTTGCCATTATGCTATTATGTCCTTATGAGCATTATGAAATGTTGAGCATGGATTTGAAACATGGAATGATCATGTGAGCTTATTATGAAGTCTACTTTGCCATGTTATATTGTTAGAAGTTTATTTTGTAGCAATGAAAGTAAAGTCAATACTGTTTGACCGATACAGGGAAAGTAAGTCAAGTGTTATATATTATCTGAAACTAGAGAGAACAAGCTTTCCAATGAACTAAAGAACACTCAATTTGGATATGTGTACAATTTATAGTATATTTTTGAAGTTAAGGGTCAAAACTGGATAGTAAAGTAAAAGCTGCGAAATTCACTGTAAGTATCACTTATTTTGAAAGGAAGTATAAAATCGTACAGAGCTCCAAAAATTCAGTGATTTACATGTTTGAAACGATCTGTGTTTTGAGTTCAACATGCCACTGGTTTGAATTCAATTGGAGCTGTACAATGAGAGATATACAAGTTTTCCCAAGACTGCTCCAATAAGAGTGAGGTTCTGACCCTTAGTAATTTAAGTAGAAATCATGCCTTGTCTAGGCTAAATAAATGTATAATAAAACTATGACGGCAAGTAGACATATATATATTTCCAAGGGCATATAGAATACATGATTTGGCTCAGTATAGAGTTAGATATGAATTTTTAAAGTTATGGCCAAAATAATGAAAAGAGAGAAATGACCATTTGTACAGTATAATTTTGAGCAATAAATTGTACTAATTGGTCGGGTTAAAAGAATTTTTCATATTTTTATCTTGTATTTCATGTTTCTAGCTTCATTTAGAGACTTGAACCACATTGATACGATTTTTCTGGATTAAGTTATGATTTTTCAAAGTTCGTCCAGAAAACTTGAGCACCAAATGAATAGTATCACGTTTTTTTTATTTAAATATTTTGGTTCTATTAATGGTTCAAGCTCTTAATATGAGCTATTTGGATATTGTACATACTATAATATATGAAAAAATATAGATAAAAGTAAGGTGTTACAGTATCAGATGTCCAAAAGCTCCATACGGAGATGGATTGAGGTGAAATTGATGTTCATGGTTAGATTGGGACAAGATTGACTTGTAGGAGTTGGAATCAGGTTAATCAGAGGTCTGAGCATAAAGTAATGCTTGTTGAAAGTTCACCCCGGAGTTGAAGTTTGTGCTGATATGGTATCAGCAGGGGCGCCGCGACACCAAGGCCAGGCTATGATGCCAGACATTTGGTTTCACCAATAATGGAACCTGAGAGCACCAATGTCATGGCGGTACTGTAGTGGTTGCAGCCTTGTACTCTGTCTCAACTATCCTGGTGTTCTTGAGGTGTCTTGTGGAATTTTCCACTACTCTGATATTTGGAAGGTAAAGTTGAGGTGTTTTGGTTGCGTTTGATTAGTTTTTGAAGGATTTGTCAAGTTAGGAGATGTATTGGAATAAGGTGTTACAAAATTTCATTATCCTTTTTCACCACAATATTTTTGTTTTCTCTAATGCATAAGGATTCAGGAACCTTAATGTGAAAAAAAAATCACAAATTGAATATTTTTGTAATAAATAAAAATGTGAAGTTCGTTATTTTTCTTGAAGTATTACATATTTCTAACTTGTACATGTGATGACTTTCATGTTTTGCATCACTAGAGTGATTAATTATTATGAATATATATTTTTTTCTCAATAATAATGCACATCTTGTATGGACTCCTTTAGCTATTAAAGTAAAGGGTTCTGGTGTTGCAATGGTTGAATCAATTATTCTCTTCATGCTTTCTTCTCTTTTTACTTTGGAAAATGCCTCCTCAAGTCTGAGTAATGGGTCCAAACTCATAATTCTACTCCTTACTTCTTCAAAGGTTGGATTTAAACCAATGAGGAATTTGCACACCATCTTCTCGTCCTTAAGTATGTTGTAGAGCTTTCCATTTGCTATACATGATCGTTATGGGATCTCATAAAGGTCTAGCTATTGCCAATGTCTCATAAGTAGATCATATGCTGCTACGTACATCATGAAATTGTTTCCTGTATTGATGGTCATGGAGTTGATTAGCTACAACTGTAGCATACTGATTTTAGCTTCCTTAGTGGCATATTCTGGTCCTTCATGTTTGGTTTAGTAGTAGTATCAGTGAGATTCCTTACCTTTCCCTTCCCACAAACATAAAGCATCATGCTAGGAGACCATTGGAGATATTTGTGGCCGTTTGAGTGGTGTGGGGTGTTAATGATGGGTATGCATTTGAGAGTGTTCGATGGTGAGGGTGTGAGGTTTGATTCTCATGAACCACAACATTGTACTCTTTTTTTCAACATCAACAAAGGTTTATGTTTGACTTGGTTTCATAGGTTTGGCATTGTAGAATGTTTCAACAATCAAGACTTTTGGCAGCTTGCATTGATCTGCAAGGATCAACCCGTGTGTGGGTGATTCAAAAAAAATTATTATCTTTTAATGGATTAATATTATATTGTTTTCATTGTTAACATTGTGCATCACTAGATAGCCTTTTTTCTTTATGTGATGACTTTCATGTTTTGCATCACTAGAGTGATTAATTATTATCAATATATTTTTTTTCTCAATAATAATGCCTTTTTTTTCTTGTCTTCATATGGTGCACCATTGGCATCTACTCCTATTTGGTACTGCAACTTCAGGTCATCAGAGGAGTTAATTACTGAATTTTGCAAAGAATGCAGAGTTATGGATAAAGGTATAATTAATTCTCTTGCTTTGGATTTCTTTATTGTTGGAATAAATTTATTTTTTGAGAGAATAGTCGTGCCTTTTATTCTAAAGATGGCTGAATGATCACAAGGATTTTTTTCATATGTCTATTGCTTTTATGAAAATAATTAACGGTTATTGGCATAAATGGTTCCTATTTTCACTTATAGTTTGTCTAACATCTAAAACTTATTTGGTTATCAAAGAAGAACAACTGGGTACCCTTTGTGTATTTCTATGTTAGTCCATTATAGCATTGGTAACTATAATGCCATAAATGAAAGTTGAAGTAATGTTTTAGGATTGGTGCATATAACAGCTTTCCATTGTAGTATTAATGTGTGTGTATTACAATAAAGGGTTAATGACATTTGAAGACCAAAAGTTTAATTTAATGTCAATTATGAATCCAAACATTCCAAAATTTCAAAATCAGACCAAGGTCCAAAACTGAACATAATTTGCCAATCCGAATGACCTAAACACCCTTAGTCAAGTGTTCGTTAACGCTAAGACCCAACTCCAGCATTCTCATCCCTGACTCAGTGATACTCTGCCCTAAACTCCTTGAGACAGAGAAAGGAAATCTCTGAAGAAAACAAATACCATGATAGTTGGAAAATGCCACCATGTTGATCCAATTTAGGGATTCTCTAAATACAAGTTGTCCTTTCTGTCTTACTTTTATTTCTTCAATATTCAGGTTGGACAATGTCATTGGAGTGGAGCCTTCAGAAATTCATATCAACGTTAGCTACATCTACCCGACTGCATCCCAGAATCAGAAGACAAGATGTCTTCATGGCTCAAAACACTGGATGTCAGTAGTAAATTTATGATTCCAAGTGGCAAAACCTGGGCCTAAACACAGGAAATGTTTAGTGACCACAATTTTAGCAGTCCAAAATTAGGGGAGTTTAGTGTCAAATCTCTGAATACCAATAGTAAATACGGGGTTCCTAGTGTCAAACAATGGACTTGACCACAAGAAAAATTGTGACCACAATTTCATTAGTGTGAAATTGGGGGAGGTCAGTGTCAAATCTCTGGATGTGAGTAGTAAATTCATGGTTCCGAGTGTCAAAACCTGGGCCTGAACACAGGAAAAATTGTGACTACAATTCCATTAGTGTGAAATTGGGAGAGGTCAGTGTCAAAATACTAGATGTCAATAGTAAATTCCTGGTTCCGAGTGGCAAAAATTGGGCTTGACCACAAGAAAAATGCTAGGTTCCAAGTGTAAAATTCTAGACCTGATTACAATTTGATGCACGTAATTTCTAGTGTGAAATTCTGGATCTAATTAATTTACTGCATAATTTCTTCAGTGTAAAAGGGGGGCTGTTAAGTGTCAAATGAGATTTTTCTAATCAACCTTACAAATTTTTTTTCTAAGAATTTAGAATTCACTCATACATTTTCTGCTATGCCAATAAATAATTGATGTAGTATAAGATATGATCTTTGCTCTTCAATTATCATCTAGCAACTCATTCATTCCTGCACTTGTTTGACATAATCTCATCCTCCCACATCCACAAAACAGGGGATGCAATTACATGAAATATCAAGTTGTACAATATTATTATTACAAGAAAAGCATAGTTCAATAAAACAGCAAGCAGAAGCCAGATCTCTGAACACAATTTAGAGACATGGACTTTACGCTAGACAGAGAACAAAATGTACAACTTGCATGTTCCAATTAACATAACAACCACCATGAAGTTGGAAATATTGTTCAAATGAGATGGCTCCTTCTCCAGTTCGTGCTCATGAAACTGCCCCAGGCCTAATAAATTTGAAAGTTATTGGTCCTTAACCTGGAATCTAGACATGAGCCATGAAGACATCTTGTCTTCCGATTCTAGGATGCAGTCGGGCAGATGCAGCTAACGTTGATATAAATTTTTGAAGGCTCCACTCCAACGACATTGTCCGACCTGTATATTGAAGAAACAAAAGTATGACAGAAAGGATAACCTGTATTCAGAGAATCCCTAAATTGGATCGACATGGTGGCATTTTCTTACTGTCGTGGTACTTGTTTCGCTCGGAGATTTCCTTCCTCTGTCTCAAGGAGCTTAGGGCAAAGTATCACCGAGTCAGGGACAAGAATGCAAGAATTGGATCTCAGCATTAACGGACACTTGACTAAGGGTGTTTAGGTCATTTGGATTGACAAATTATGTTCAATTTTGGACCTTGGTCTGATTCTGAAATTTTGGAATGTTTGGATCCATAATTGATATTAAATTAAACTTTTGGTCTTCAAATGTCATTTCCCCTATAATAAATGATTATGAATGTGGTCTTCATTGTTTAATGCTATTATTGCTAAATGTGTTTTCATTGCTAGGGATGTCCATAGTTATTACGATGGAAAATGTTATCTTAAAGCATGTTAGAATATGATAGGAGACTTGAATCCCAAAAAAAAAAGAATATGATTGGAGACTTTTTAAAATACATAAAAAACAGGGAGTTATAGGGAGAAATTTAATGGTATTGATTTTTGATTTATCATTTAATCTTCATTCTCTTAATTGTCCCTTTCAAGAACCAAAAGTCTTCATCATCATTTGTCTCTTGTTTAGTTCAATTCACTCTTTGATTAAAAGAAGTTATAATATTTTTAAAATCTAAAAAAATGTACGGTAAGCTACTCCCTCTGGTCCATATTATAGGGTGTGAGACTCATTTTCACGCCCATTAAGAAAGTTAAAAAATATTCTTAAATATACCCAAAGTTCTAAATTTTTCCCTATTTATTGAGGGAATGTTACAATGATTAAAGCAAGCAATTTACTATAAAAGGTTAGATTTTCATGACTGATTACACTTGTAGGAGAGAGAGAGAAATAAACAATTAAATATAGCAAAGGTAAAATTGTCTCTTTGAGTCCCTACACCTTATATTATGGACCAAGAAAAAATGGGTCATACATCTTATATTATGGACTGGAGGGAGTATTTTACTTTGCAAATGATTAGGAAAGATAAAAAAGTTTAAAATGATAGAGATCAAATCAATTTATCATATTGGATTAATTTTGATTAAGGGTTAATTTTATATTTCCAATACCTTGCTAGAAAATAACGTCAGGGGTTTTTAGCATGCTATTCTTTTGGAATTGTATCCATTTTTTGAGTTATTGTGCAAATTTCAGTCTTCTTGATTGTGTAGTATTATCACAAATGTCTTGATTTCTTTTCTTTCTAATTTTTTTTAGCCTCCATAGATATACTATTCTTGATGGACAGCTTATAGTGACTTATTCAAACAAAACACCAGTAGATTCTTCAATTTAACCTATAAATCTAATAAAACTATAACTCATAAATTCACCAGTGCTTTGTACAGTGCCCTACCTACCACTAAATTGCCCCCTAAAATCCTTATACACTTACCTGAAAATTTCTTCTTATTTTTTTACACTATTCTACTTTTTGTTTTAATTAAGGCTTATTTGTTTTTTTATTTTTTGGATTGTGTTTCTATATCTTTAGAATTAGTTTGAGTGCTCTATTTTAAATAGAATAAGATTAAATGTGTTGTTTCAATCAAGATAAAGTTATTTTTATAGTAATTTGTTGTACTTAGAGTAGGAGCCTAAGTTTTTTTTTTTGGTGCTATGTTGTTGATTAGATTGTGGCGTATGACTACAAAATACACCATTCAAATTCAAATGTGTTATTGGTGCTAACTGATTGCATGTAAATTAGTATACATTCTATATTATTGTAAATAGGAAGGATGGATGTAAGATTTAGTATATATATTTAAAAAAATCACACTTTCTAGATCGGGTTTGAATCATAACCGATCTAGAAAGTATACTCTCTAGATCGGTTATGATTTAAACCCAATATAGAAAGTTTTACCTGCACATATTATCTTTTTTCTAAAATGATTTTCTAGACTGGGTGTTTAAAAAACCGATCTAGAAAATATTTTCTAGACCGGTTATTTAACCGATCTAGAAAGAGAAATTTTCTACATCGGTCACTTCTGTATCTACATTTGAACCAATCTACAAAGTCCATTTTACCCAATCTAGAAAATGTCTAGTGTAGTAGAATTTTCTGGAGGGATCAAATACAAAATGCATGTTCTTGTGAGCATACTCACGCCTACTTTCATAGCTTCGAGCTGCGCTTGTCCTCGTGAGCATAGTACTCATGTATGTTTCCTTAGTTTCAAGTTGCACCTGGTCTTGTGAGCATAGTACTCACACCTGTTTTTGTAGCTTCGAGCTACACCTATTCACGTAAGCATTGTACTCACGCTTATTTTTGTGGCTTCAAGCTATACTAGAGTGGTTACTTACCCTCATGGACTATGTGATCATGCTTGTTACTCTGTTTTGTTGAGGTCCTTCTAAGAAATAAACTTCATAAAGATCTTTTAATCTTTGTTTTGATTTTAAAAGAAGGCTCTAATTTCTTTCCTTCTATTATTGAAAATAAGAGGAATTCAAAATGCATTATTTGCATTCTTTATGCATATTTGTTATTTATGTTTTTTTATCATTGATTAATGATTTGTCATAGCAATATATAGTTATTAGAAGGTATTCAGAAATAAGCGCTTAAATAGCTTTATGTCACTAAAAGGTATGATTCCCTAGTCTTGAGATTTACCAAGGTGGACTTCATAACTAAGACAAATTCTTCCTCACTCAATTGTACTTTTAATAGAATTGTTTTGAAGAGAGAATATTTTAATTGCATATGGAAACTACAGTATACATAATTGATAAAGAATGAATAATTAGAATTTTTAAATAAATATATTTTATTAGGATCTTTAGATTTAATTTTGTTTATTTTGAATTTATTAGAATTTGAATTTTATCTTTTATTTATTCCTGGTATTTAATTATTTGAATTAGGATTTATCTTTTGTTTAAATTTAAGATATTTTGAAAACAGATATCTTATCTTAGAACTCTAGTAGGACTAGGATTTGAGCTCTATAAATAAGAGTTCCACTGCTCATTTGTATTCAGACTTTAATTATTAATTTGAGTTATAGTTTTAGTAATTTCTGTTGCTTTGTTCGAGTTGATGATTCTCATTAAGTGGAACCATAAATTGACTCGGTGAAGGTATATGCCTACTGCCTAAGTTGACATGTGGATTTCCAAGTATACTTTCAGTTATCTTACTCGTACGTTGATTTCTCATCATGTGCATCATGTCCTCACACAATTTCTCCAATCTTTCAAGCCTACGATTTGTTTCTTCTTGATCATGGGTTGCTTCTTCAAACTTACGATCCATGGAGTTGAACCCTTGATTCACTGTTTCACTTGCTTGATATACATATTCTTTGTTACTTCTTTCGACTTCCTCAAGGTGATGTTGAGTAATTTGGGAACTTTTAGTCATGGTGGACTTATATTCTGGTGTGTGGAGCGTGTTGGGAACCTGGCTCTGATACCAAATGATGTGAATAGAAGGAAAAGGGGTAGAGTAGAGAGATAGAGAGAATAAAAAAGGGAGAGAGAAAAAAACTTAAAGGAGGAAGAAAAGGAATTCTACGAAGATTCAACTAAATCACAAATAATATAACCAAGATGACAATACACAGTTGCTCACAATGCTTGGGTTGCCTAACAAATGCCAATTGATACTTTTGAAAAATATCCTAATTCAACCCTATCACTCAGAATACCAAACATAATCAATGACTAAATAACATCCCATAATGTAATAATCAATAACTTTATTCATTCCTTTTATTTGAGATGTTTTATCAATAACAATATCAATATTGGGAAGCAAGGTTTTGTTTTGTAAATTATCTTGCCCATTTTTAGTTAATTTTGTTAAGTGCTTATTTATATGTACAATTGATAGATATTGATAGCAGTGCTCTTATATGTTTAATTGTTGTGCTTAGACTATTGTAGAAATTTCAGGATTTCCTTTTTAGGGGACATTTTGCTGAATTTTTTAGCAATGAGATGGAGTAAGCCTTAAGGCTAATGATTTCAATTAAATAGTGTGTTTAAATGCTTTTATAAGCTTACGGATGCGAGAGCCATCGATATCTTGCATTCATGCCGTCACGTTCTCGGATTTTGGATCATGACAATTGCAATCCAACTTAATTATAGTAATAGATATTATGATGAAAATAGAGATACGAATCCTTTGCAGTCATTAATTGAACACAACGGATGCAGTGGCATAGATTATGTGGCTAAATACCAACAAAATTTTGATGTAATTGGTAGACTGTTAGATTTTCTAAGTATACTCTTTTGAGTTCAATTTTTTATTTTTTGTATGAAAAATGTTTTATTATGAGAGGTAAAATCCACTTCGATATTCTCTAAGTCTTGAAGGTATTAGTCTGTACGTTGGAGGATACTGATAATTATGAATTTTTATTATTTTTATTCCCCTTATTTAAGCAATTTTAATATTGAATTTTGGCTAATTTTGTGTGATTTATATGATATTTAGAAAATTCGCCTTAATTTGAAATAAATGAGAATTTTGGGATGATTTTTTAAAATTAAGTTTAAATTTTAATTATTTTTATTTTCTAAATTATTCCAAGAATTTAATTCTTCCATTATATTTTATTTAATAATTCTCATTGTAATTATGGGTCATTTGTGAATTTATTGTGATTAATGAAATGATTCAGAATTGACCCTTTTTTTTAAGGCAAAATTGTTAAAGAACTTTGAAAAAATTTTTTTAGTATTTTATTTTTTTTATTTTTATCATTTTTGACTAATAATTTTCCTCCCAATTGAACTTAAATTTTATCCTATGATTAATTTAATTTCCTTGGATCAAAATTTAATTTGTATTTATTTAATTGGGGATATAATATATCTGATGTAATATTTTCTTGCAGGTTATGGTCCATAAAAATTAAAATTTTGAAGAGGTATTTTGGAGGAATTTTATGGGAAATTTATTTTCCCAACTAATCCATTTTTTCTTATCTTTAATTATCCATTTTTATCTGTCTTCATTTTAATTAGATTTTAAACCACTTTCTTGCTTCATTTCCACGCAACCAAACAGGGCCCTTGCAATATTCTTCTTCTTTATTTCCGAACCCTTCGTCCAGGCGGCCGACATTCATTGTTCATGATATATTTTTCTCGCCTCTCAACTCATTTTTTTGGGGTTCTTGATTTCTCTAAACCCAATCCCAAATTTCTTCATTTCTTACCCTTCCCACATCAATTCCGAACTTCTCCCCACCATTCTCATCTCTTTTCAACCTTATTTCATCCATTTTCATAACTTCCTTCCACCTAACTTTGCTTATCCACGGGAAGAATGCCATGGAAGACTAAGGAAGCTTGAAGCCATGGGGTAGCATCCATTTTCCACTTGATTGAGCTTGTTGATCTTCACATTTCCATTCCTTCATCATGGTTGAACCATTCCTGTCTTCCTTTGGTGTTATCTTCGTTCAAATGAGGAGTTAAGGAGCTTGGGTGGGTCTTTCATGGGGGCAAGGCAAGGAGTTTGGGACTTGAGCTTGATTACAGCGTAAATGGAGGAATGGGAAGTTTTCTTTTATTATCTTTATTTTTCTGAATTTTATTTGATTTTATCTTAGGTTTTCTAAGTTAAGATTGATGAAAATTTATAAATATTTTGATGATTAGAGACTAGATTTGAGTTTATAATGCATTGTATACATTATTATAGTTATTTAATGTTGATTTGAGTTGGATTTAAGCTTGTTTCAAATCTGGAATTATGTGTATTTTGCCCAATTTGGTGTTATATTGATCAATTCATTGGTTTATGATGCAATCTAGATAATGTTATATTTAGTGCTGCATAATTAGAGAGTTAATTATCTAATTTGGTTTAATTAGATAATTTTATCTAATTTTTCAGATTTAACATAAACTCAATTAACATGGGATTAAGTTTAATTAATTAGATTAGACTAATTCTAGATAATTAATTAACAACTAGAGGTATCTAGAATTACTTAATTATTTAGATTATACTTGAGGTAATTAAGTATTTAATCTAATTAGTTTACTGAATTAAAAACTTACCCATTCCTATTTTAATTGGACTCAAACTAGGACAGGCCTGAATTACTTGTCAAGCCCATGAATGATCCATATTTTCTAAAATTAAACACTTAGTTTTCTTTTAATCCTTATTTAGTATTTAGTTTGTTTTAATTAATTGTTTATTTTAATTTGGTTTAACTTTGAATTAAAAATAATCCCCCCCTCAAATCTTAGTTGATAATTGACATTTTCATATTAATTAGTTTGCATTTTGTTTATTCTTTTAATTTAATTAGTTTAGTTTGCATTTCATTTTATTTAGGACTAATTTGATTTACATTTTAGTTGCTTTTTAATTTAGTTAATTTTGCTTAGTTTCAATTTTAATTTTTGCATCATTATTATTATTATTATTATTATTATTATTATTATTATCATTTAAGTGCGTCATTTTAACTTAGAAATTTACAATCTTTTACTCGCATATTAACAGTTGCCTCTCTTAGAATACGATCTAAGTTGCACCTATACTGCAAATCATTTGCACCTAGTATTAAATTGTACACCTCTCGACATGGATCGTCAGATACCCTTAATACTCACCAAAATATATATATTAGCTTTCTTTTTAATAAAAATATTACAAAAACTTAAAAAGATTCTGAGATTGAAAAATGTATGTTAAAAAATGTTAAAATCATAATTACTTTTAAGGTTTATTTTGGATTTTGAATATCGAAGGATATATTATGTAATTTCAATAATATTTATTAGAATTTTAAAAAAGTAATTAACATAATTCAATAATTAACATAATTTTTTAATATTTTTTTTACATACATGATTTTGTCACAAGTTTAATTGTTAAAAAGAAAAAAAATCTTAATAAAAAAATTTAATTTTAAATAAAAACAGTGACACAAGAGCCAAATAGGAGGAAAACTTGAGTTGGAAAGCCCAAATAGCTCCCATCCTAAATGTAGAATATACACTTAAAATAATGTATGATCCAAAATATAAGATATATTTTGCAAGATTATCTTGTGTATTAATTATTTTTTTATTCATGCTCTGATGTATAATTAATATGTGAGAGATAAATATTATAAGAATTAAAAAATATAAAAAATCATGTAATTAGTAAGAGTAAATAGTAAAAAATATTAGGTAATATAAATCTAGATATTAATCTTCAACTGTTGCTTATGATACCCTCTTGGTGCTTAAAAAAAGGAAAAAAGTTCTGTGCATGGTATTTAAATAAGTGGACAAGTGTTTGATTGGAAAATATTTAAGTTGATTAATTACAACATATTAAATAATTATTGAATGTAATAATCATTCATATATTCAAATTTTTATTCATAATTATTTATTAAAATTTGACATAAATATTTATTAACTTGAATCAATTAGTCAAATTATTGATTGAAAATATTTAATATTGATTGGTTCTATTTAATTCAAAATTATTTTATCTTAATTTGAAACTAATTAGATAGGCATTAGACGATTTACATTACTTATTAGTTTTTGAATTTATTAATTAATTATAAAAATCTCAAACCAGAATGTCTAATTGAAGTTAGGTACATGTGAGGACAAAGAGTGCACAACCATGTGGTTCAAGATCTATAAATATTGTCCCATCTGTTACTTTGTTATTTCCATTCCACACATCATTGCCTTGGCAAGTTTGGAAGCTACCACGAAGCATGCCTCCTAATACTGATGTCTGCATTCGTATCTGCGAGTTCTGATCATTCATTTAGATTGAAAGTTGCAACATACACTTTCCCTGAATGAACCACAACCATAACAACAACATTTAGAGACTTTATTGACTATCGTGAACCACATTGTATGCTATGCAGTATTATAAGAGAAATAGAGATGTCAGATGATGATGATGAAGATGTGGGATGAGATTTATTTTCTGGTGCAAGGATTCCCATTAATTTTTTATTATAAGATCTATTAAAGTTTAGAAAGAGAGAGTGATATATACAAACTAAGAAGCGTGTATGAGGCCCACATCTATCTCCTCCTACTATTTCTGTCCCGATGTTATGAAAACCATATCAGATCAGTTAATTCAACCAGTTAACTAGGGAACTAATTAAACTTGACACTGTCGAGAGCATCTAAAAAATTATAACCATTTAGGACTTAATTAGTAACATCCATTAAAAAATAGGTAAGAGAAAAAAAAAAGAAACATGCAAGAACAAGTAAAGTCAGTTTTTTTATGTTATATAAATATAAAATTAAATGTGTACTACTTAAATTACCGCTTAGTTGATCACAGTTTGACTACAATCAAACCAAATAGATCTAATATCAATACCTAATTCAATAATTGGTTTAATTTGAGAGACATTGCTCTCTCTCTCTCTCTCTCTTCTTTTTACGTGTGAACTCGATATCTTGACCCTTTTAAGTGGCAAGCTTTATCATCAAAATAATCTGAATCAAGTTGGGTAAGATATTTCATGTGGCAAGTATTACTACCAAATATTTAATGCAATTACAATTTCAGAATTCAAAATCAAAACCTCTAATTAAACTAGTATAATCTCTAACTAGTTGAAATAAGTGCTCCATGGATGCTCTTTTTTCTTTACTCTCCAAACTATACTTGAACTTTATACCTAGACACACAGTAGAAAGATGTAGAAGGCATGTTTATTTTCTTTTAATTACTAAATCTTTTCCAATGTTATGAAACACAAAAATGGAGATGACGCTTTAGTTAAAAAATTGACCAAATTATGCATAACTCTGAACTTTGGGTTATAAGAAAATAACTTATCTAACCTTTAAAACTTGACACTGAATGCTTCTAAACTTGTAAATTGATGCCGATAACTGGTCATTAATTTATATATCTATTGCTTCATCAATTGAATGTAACATGACAAAGATTAATTATCAGCACCTGATTTAAAGTTTGGGAAGGTTATACCAGCATATCAACCAAAGCCTAATGGGGTTATTAGCACATAAATATAAATTTTAAGTAGATATATGGTCAATGAGTAATTGATTTACACTAGTGAAATAACTAACTAATTATTTTTTGACCAAAAAATAACTGACTAATTAAAGGCAAGGTTATATACACAAATTTTAAAAGTTTAAGGGGGTTCCCTAGTCAACTTTTAAAAACAAGAGAAGTTATTTGTCCATAGCTCAAAGTTCAAGCGAGCTTTGTGTAACAAAGCCTAAAAGCTATAAATTATATTAAAGAGTCAAATTTGGTTAGTTAGAATCATACCTTCACTTCCAGTTGCAATCCAAGATCGATGTCCGAGAGTAGTAAACGGATACTGTCAACCGAAGCAAAATAGTAAGATTCAATTACGTTCAATTTCTTTGTAGGGTAAGTTTGAATTTCATTTAAAACCAAATTAGTTATAATACTATTAGGGTTCAGTATTGCATCAATATAAGTTTTATAAATTGCAAAAGTGGCTGTGCCATAAACTTAAACTAGACGTGACAAAAACACTAGATTTATGGCACACCTACGTACTTCCACATTGTTTGAGCTATTAGAGTTTATCCCTAGGAGAGTAGGAATTGTGATAAGATCATATGTCTTTTGAACAAGATTCCTCAGGTCGCCTCCATAAATGAGAGGAGATTTTGCCATTCTCCACAATGTCACCTGTCAAAGTAGAATATATTGTTCATTCAGAATAATCTAATCAAGTTATAAAGAACCAATTAATCAATTGTATATAACATCTTGTGAACAAGACCTGAGTTATTTGTTCTGTGTAGCTAAGATCAGAAAATCTGTGTGGACCTTCCTTCGCACCTATATAAGAAAGTAACAGAAACCAAAAAAATAATGAGTTTTAAAAGAATTTTTATTCCCAAATTAGTCAATTTCAATAGGATGTCCAGATACAAAAGATAAGTTTTTTAAGATGAGTAGATCACACAGTCTTCTTTTTTTATTATTGTTAAAATTACATAAACATACTTCATATGTTCTAAATTGATACACGTATATATTCCTTAAATTTCACTAAAATTATTTGGGATTTCTCCCTATTTTTAAAACCTACGTAAGACTCTTCTAAAACAAAGAATAAATAATATAAACTTTCCTTAAATTGATATTTTATTCTTTTCTTTTTTAAATACATGTTTGTGTAAGGTTTAAAAAATAAAGGAAAAATTTATGTAATTCAGCAAAATTGAAGGGGGCTTTGAATCATTCAACCTTTTATCGGTAGTTAAAAATAGAAGAAAGATCAATGATATTTTTGTAAAATTAAAAGGAAGTTCACAAAATTCACTCTTTTATTATCACTTCAAAGCCAAAAAAAATGTTCAATTTGCTACGAAAATTTTTCTATCGGAAATCCTCTACAAAGTCTATCACAAAATTTTTGTATGAATTTGTGATAGATTGAGACAGAAATTTCACAAATCTATTGCAAAAAATTTTTGATAATCTAATTTGTAATGGACTTATCTGTCACAAAATCCACTGCAAAAGAATTTTCTGTCACAAATTTTCCTAATTCTTTCTCAAATTTTTATCATAAATTGTGTTGTTATAGACTATAAGTCTGCTGCTTATATGATATAGACAAATTCAGTTTAAGAATTTAAATACGAAACCTGGATCGGTTAGCCATCCGAATGGAAGAAGCATGTCCAAATCAGGCCACGAATTACCCTTTAAACCTTCAACTCCAATCAACTTAGCATTAGCAAAATCCCTGAAAGAGAAAGAACTAAGTTGAACTCACACAAAGGAGACACAACTTTTTCTTGAGCTGAAACATAGTAATTGAATAAATCACCTTGAGATGTCAAAATGACTTGCCACATGTTGCCATTGATCCCAGTCATCTCCTGTTATACGATACGTGTTAACTAGTCCACTTACCTTCTTAGCCATGCCTGGTGTTGCAGCCAATCCAGGAGACAAAGAAAGCACTATGGAACGATTAAGGTCCTTCAAAATCTATATATGGCAAGTTTTTTGGCTATTTGCCTTCAATTATTACAAAAGAGAAGTCATAAAATCTCAGAATTAATGTAAGAAAGTGCGAGAGAAGAATCTAGTATACCCCTGATACTGTCGTTATTTCATCTAAATCCAAGTTCTCACTAAACACACAATCCAGTTTCACTGCAAAAAGAATAGCAAATTCATATAATCAGCGCTACCACGACATTAGTTGCCTCGTTTGGAAAAACTTTATGGTTAGGGTAGATTTTCCAGTACTCATTACCATCTTATTTCGTTTGTATATATTTCGTCTTATACTTATCATTCATGTGAGTCTTAATTCTTTCAATCTTATACTGAAACCCACATGAAATTCTATTCCTCCATAACCTGTCTTGTCCCATATCAAAATCCAGGTAAAACATTTTTTATATTATAATAAAACATCTTTCAAAACAAATTTTTTGTCAACATAAATATTGGATCAAGAAATCTATATAAAACTGAATAATTTTAAGAAAACCCTCTTGAATATGTTTGAGTCTAAGTTTGGATATCTATTTGTAGTATGTCTGAGTATATATGACATAAAGTGTGTGCATGTGCTTGTGTATGTATGTGTGTGTGTGTGTGTGTAATTGAAGAGTGTAAGTATCAAAATCAACACCCGATGAGGTATACAGCTCATAGATAGATTCAAGTAGGCTCTTGCAGCTCCCAATGTTAAATTGATCGCCATAAAACTTTTAGGCATCCAGCTACGAGGTCTTGACTTTATTCCTATGTCTCCTGCATGCCACTCTCGACCAGCTTCCTGATAAACAGCTCCCTAACAAAGTTGCAATAATACACCCAAATCTAAGAGTCCAAGAAATGCAAGAGAAAATTCATTATTGAAACTTGGAGGGAGATTGAGGAAGTGATAGATCAATATATATGGTTGTTGTATCTAAGATGGGAGTGTTTTGTTCAACTGCTTGCATGCTGATTCCAGCCATGAGATGAATCCCAAACTTTAAACTCAAGCTGTGAACTTTGTCAGCAACGTGAGTGAATCCTTTGCCATCCATGGAAGAAGGCCATCTTGTTGTATCAGGAAGCAGTCTTCCCCATTCATCCCTGTTCTATTTTCCAGCAGACTGCTCGCCATCATCAACACTCCTAAACCAAAGAAAATCCACCACTGCATACTATAAAACAAAATCGAAAAGTCAATAATTTCATTTCATAAATTTTAAAGTCATATTCAATCTCTATTGTTTCCTATTTCTTTTTAGTAATTTCATCCTGCCAAGGTGAAGTAGTTGATGTAGAAATGTGGTTTAATATTTTGAGTACATTATCAATATCAATATATAATAAAATATATAGTAATTTACATCATTCAAAACTCATCAACAATGCGACTCATTCTTTAAATTCCATATATTACACAGGAAAATGTTCTACTTAGTTTTATTTTACTTAGTTTTATATCTTGTTGTAGAATTAAGTGAACACACTTAATAGTTACATGTGTTTCATATTATTTCAATTCATCCATTTCTATCAAGTTAAATTGTTCAAAATCTCGCTAAATTTTGTATTATGTGTTAATAACTATTAATTCCTTTAAACTATCAAATACGTGAAAAATTGGACAAAAGAAAGTATGAAATTAAAAAAAAATTGATTTTTTAAATATGATGAAATGAATGGAAAAAAGAAATGACTTGTAAAAACGAAAAGGACTCAGAAAAACTGAAACATGGGCTTGTTTAGAACACCCAATGAAATGAATGGAAAAAAGTATGGAATGAAAATATTGATTTTTTTAAATATGAAATGTCATGTGTCTCTAGGTAAAAATTAGTAATAAAAGAAATTGTGTTCTTGAATAATGATTACATAAATATGATGGACATTCCACATTTAAAATGAAAAGAACAAAAAATTCTTAGTGGACCATCAAACGAGGCTTGGGCCACGAACCACGGGACATTAAAATAGGGTGTATTTTTCAAAAGCTAAGATGCCTATTTAATTTAATATATTTATTTGCAACTCATTTATAATAATTAATATACTCATAGATCGCATCAAGAAGAAAAAATACGCATGAAAATTTATTATCATACCTCATATCCATAAGGAAGCAGTCGGTGGGAAAGTACTTCAGCAGTTCGTAAAAATTCGCCTTCAGAAATTATCCAACTGAAGGAATCATAAGAATTCCAGCCTCTTGCTGGAGGGACAGCATTTTGAGAGGATACTCTGAAAAATCAGTGTCACCAAGAAAATTAAAAGACAATTTCTTTTAGAATATTTAAATAATGTGGGAAAAAAAAGAAAACATATAACATAATTCGTAACATTTCTGTCTTTTGAAGATATCATTGTAGAATTAGGATGGATACGGCGTACCTCTGAGTGAAGAGACAGAGGAGGAGGCAAAGAGAGACATAGAAAAAATCCATGGTTGCTGATGAGGATGTCATACACGTACGACTGTAGGTTTTCATGTATGAACCAAGGCATCCCTTTTATAGTGGTGAGGATCTTATAATATTCACATTTATTGTGGATATTTTTACATCTGTATCAAGACGAATTCGAACTCAATGCAGTATACGATTTTTTAGCTCAGTCTTATTTGGAAGATTGATTCACTGTCTGTTTTTATTCGTTGCTCATTATCGTGTCACTGTCACGTCATTCAATTTGTGCTTCAAAACGACATCTTTTCTGGGTAGTGGATTATGTGGTGCAATGAATCGAAATAGATGATGAAAATCTTCTTGGCAAATTAGATTAATTAAAAACCAGCTTCAAGCATTGAATTTAAAAATAGTAATTACATCCTTTTAATATATTGGGAATTATTTTAATTTTCATTTTATATTCTCCTAATTATTACATCCTTATGAGAATTACATAGTTAATGACTTGTTTACACAATTTTAGTAATATTCTTTCTTACTCACATAGACAAGTCCAAACTATCTAAATTTCAAATTTTTTTATTTTCGTTTTTTAAGTTTAAATATCACGTATCTTTTATAAAAACTGATAGTTGTTTTTTTTTTTTCCGAGTCAATGAAAGTCAAAATTTTTTATTTTATATTCTACTTCTTTCAAAATACAAATATTTAAACTTATAAAAGATTAAAAAAAATAAAGCATCCAACTTTGGTCTAAACAATTCATATTAAATGTGAACACTCCCTAGTCATCTTTATTCTTTAAGATGAGTAGGGGAATAATCAAGTTACTCACATACTCTCTCGTGATCTCTCTCTTTCTAAATCTATTTTATTACTCTTAATGATTTTATGTATCAAATTTACAAAGTGGTTTATCGAAATGTCTCTATATTTATCTCAAATTCTCCTATAAACGTTTGAAGATACATTTTAAATTAATTATGGAATAACATTCAAGATTAAGACAAAACCAACAAGGGGACAACAAATTAAATTAAATTCTATTAATGATAGGCTAGACCATATTGATTAAGAGAATGCACTCATAATTTAAAATTCAATTAGTGTATCAATTCAATTGGTTAACTTAATGAAGTCAAGATTGATTTGGCATTTTAATTTAAAATTCTGGTGCATGCAAGATCTAGATATATATCATGTGTAATGGCCGATGATTGAAAACTTAAGTTGTGTTTGAGTACTAATTCATGCATGTGTGTACATTCGCATTATGTAACTAGGAAAACCAAATATTTATGCTTTGTACAAACCTTATTTTTTTAGGGAGAACTAATTCCTAGTCCCATAGTTTGCCTTGATTTTCAATTTGGTCCTTATAGTTTTTTTTTTTTTAAGCAATCCTTATGATTTCCAAAAGTTAAAAGTTTGGTCCCCGGCCATCTTTTTCTATTATCTCTCCATTTCCTTTGTGCTCACTTAGTGTCCACGGATAAGGACGGAGGGAAGGGGGGACTTGGGGGAGCCATGGTCTCCCCCACCCCCTCCTCCTCCTCATGTAAATGAAAGATGTGCTCCCTCCAAAATTCTCTAAATTCATATATTTATGTATTGATATTTGATAATTTCTATTATCTTATATTGAGAAAGCCCAATGTCATATTTGCAATTAATGCTTATCAATTTAGTGAAATAATCAGTTCCATTGCTTCTTCTTTGATAGAAACTAGATCTATTATGCTGGTTGAGATGTTTTGTAATCTAAATTGAACCAAAAATTGGTCAGCTTATAGAGGCCCTTATTTAGTTTTCTCTCTCTTATAGATATTAATATGTTGCAATTTATATCTAAGTTATCTAATATCTTAAGATGCATACTATCCACTGTAGCACTATATATCATCAAAAGTGATTCCAAGTATCTCAATAAACAAAAGCATAATATTTATCTATATATACAATGTATATGTATTTTCTTATATGTTTTGCTATCTTTTTTTTCTTTAAAATTAATATACTAGATGATATATAATTATGCATGATTGTTTATCTAATGCTCCCTTTCAAGCAATAAATTATTTTTAAAAAATAATTATGATAAATGTTAAAAATTAAATTAATAATATATATAAATTAATATTTAAAAACTTGGCCTCCCCACACTTTTAAGTGCTAGCTCCGTCCCTGTCCACCTGTTATAAAGAGGAACATAAATCTTGCCACACTTGAAAATAAATATTGCACAAATGTGATCCTAATAATAACGAAATCCACTGTTGAAGGAAAAGCAAGAATCTTGTAGCGTCGTTATCGTCATCGAACCTAGATTTGAATTTCTTGCTACAAATAGATTTCTTGGATCAGGCACAAGAGAGAGATGGCCATGAGGAAGTGCACCCCATAGACGCAGTTTTGAATCATAGGTTGGTGTGGATGGGTTTGTGATTGTAGTTTTGAAACATAGCTTTTATTACTATTATTATATTTTGTCAAAATGAGAGATAATGAGCCTCTTGTTTCGCTAACATTTAATATGCGTAGGCATTAAATATTAGCACATTCTGAGAGGGATAGTGGACCAAATTGAAATGCACAGTATATATATTGGAGACAAAACGGATACAAAGGTTGTTCTCTTCTCCAGACAGTGACATGCTTAGTCCACAATTCTTCCTTTGGCTCCATTTTCACTGGGCTTCAAGTCTATTTCATCACCTTCCCAAGTAATGTTCTACATTCTTAACCTTTAGAGGTAGGCATAACTTTTCTATATTAGCAAGGAGAAGATATGATGGATATTGAAAGCCAAGCCGCTATCAATACAAATAATAGAAACGTCCCTTTATCTTTTTTTTTTTTTGGCTCAGTAGAACAGAGGTGGAAAATAAGTTTTTCCCCTTTTTGCGTATTTGGCTACATTTGTGTTAAGGAAGGAGAGTTGCATGAAATGCATGATTTGAACTTGATTTGACTATTAAATAAAAAAAAGGTGAGTTTTCATATTAATAATGTACCACTGAAATTTATGGAAGAATGAATACATAAGCAACAACGAAAAACAAGGCAAACTATGAAAGTAAAGAGAGATATGTCTTACACGGCCTGACTTATCACCTCTTTATAACATGTGGACACTAAGTCCACACAAAGGAAACAGAAAGAGATAACTAAAGAAGGCAGTAGGGATCAAACCTTATTAACTTTTGGAAATCATAAGGATTGCTTTGAAAAAAAAGTAAACTATAAGGACCAAATTGGAAATCAGGGTAAACTACGGGGACCAAAGGATTAGTTTTCCCTTTTTTTATTATTTGTCAGTCAATTAAATTGAAAAGGTACATTCAAGGTATTATTATTAATGTATAAAAAATCAGAGCGGATCGGTCGATTCGACCGGTTGGATCGAGATCGAATTGATGCCATGTCCGGTTAGAAAAAAGAGCAGAATCGGAGGGTTACAAAACCAGTGAGAACTGGTCAAATTGGGCTTGAACCGGTGAGAGCCAATTGTAAATTGATCTAGAACCAGTTCGAATCAGTTAGAACTTTTTTTTTAGTTTTTTTAAAATTTTAAGATAAAATAGCATTATTTTTAATACTAAATAACATTATTTTTTGTATAAATTTTTTTACATTATAATTTTGTATAAACATTACTATAACTATAACACAAGATTGTTAATAATGATAAATTTATTTAACAAATAATAAGAAAATAGATTATTAATTAAGTATTTTGAATTCAAAATATGATTATAAATAAATATTAACTTATTTAGATTTTAATATTAGGTTATGAAACTTATTAATAGCATTTTTAATAATATATATAAAATTAAAAATATTATTAATTTTATCACTACCGATTTAATTATAATTCAATCATGGTTGAACTATTGAACCTTGAATCAGTGCCTTAACTGATTCAATAATTGATCCTGTTTTTAAGACCTTGATTATTATACTCCATCCATCTGTTTCAAAAACCTATTGCCTTTGGAGTTTTGGTTTTTTCTTTTCCAAAAAATCTATTGCTTTAGAATTTCAATAAGTATTAATTATTTTTGTATAAAACTTTTATTAAAAATCACTACACGAAAATAAGCTTTTCTTGGTGCCCATTTGTTAGTGGTTATTGAAGAAAATGCCAAAAAAAAAAGCCTACTGAAGGGATTCGTTGGCGGTTATTTTGTGCAATGCCAATAAAAGTCAAGACTTTTGTTAGTGGTTAAGTTATTAATCACCAAGGAATACTTTTCTTTGTGTTTATTTAATGAAATGCAAAGAAAAGTTACAACTTTTGTTGGCAGTTCCCAAAAGAACCATCAACGAATAATTTTCTCTACATTTATTTATTGAAACACAAAGAAAGGTCATAACTTTCATTGGCAATTCTCTTGATAACCATCAATGAAAGGTTTTAAAATGACCTAAATCCTCCCTAGACTTAGAAAAACTTCACGTTTCCTAACTTGCCTCCACAGATCTTCTTTATAATTCCTCCACCATTGCAACTACCCAAGCATGACTCTGGCATACCCTTATCTGTGACAAACTCCCATTGCAACTAAACCCTCATTTCCAGCATACCCTTATCTATAACAAACCCTCTATTGCAACCAAACCTTTATCTCCAGCATCCATTGCTATAGGTCATCTTCATGGGTAGCTCCACCTTGCTCCAATCTTCATCATCATTTTCGTGCTTGTAGAGTTCATTGGTGGTCATCCTTTGTGGTTCCCTCTGCAAATTTCTCAACCTATTTGTCCCATGGCCACAACCATGGCCAAGAGTCCCTCCAGTTGATAGCTCTGCACTTGGTCTCATCTTCGCCATTCTCCCGTTATCACTCTCCCTCTATCCTAGCTCTACTCTTGATCTCATCTTCATCTCAAGTAACACTAAAGCCCTATTACCCAGAGATTTTGATGGTTTAATGTTTCCATCTGCTTGAACTAGTTCACTTTCTATTGGGATAAGCTACTACCTATTGACTGCTTTGGATTTTGGAAGCTTTATTAGTGATCTCACAACACCATCTACTATCAAGTTGTGGATTTCATTCATGTTTACATTGCTTAAGTTGTTGTAATGTTTTACCTTGAACTTTATGTGATAAATTGTTGTCCATGGTTATATGTGTTAATGCTTGTGATCGGGATCTTGCAAGTATATAGGATCGATCGTAGTAATAAAAAGTCTAGAGTATTACAAAGTCAAACCCAAAGGAGATTGTGAAATCTATCAGCTCATAATTTTTAATCCAAAAGCAATTAACAATTCAATTGAAAAAATTGGAAATTAAAAAGTGAAGCAAACAATTCAATTTATAAGTTTAATTTAGTCATTAGAAGTGTCAAGAGATCGGGGTTTACCTATCGGGATAACTCAATTTACTTTTTTGATTAGACTCTATGCAATTATAGTGACAATTGTTTCTATTATGTCATAATCACCTCTCAGTGTCTTGGTCCGTGTTTAATTAGAGTTGAATTCACTCTCACACAACCCACTTATCTAACTAAACCATGAAGCTGCAACATAAGTCATCGCAAATTCTTAGATCTATCTCTAGTCTAGTTATCTATGTTTATTTTCCTAAGTTTAGACTTACTCTTCTCCTTTCGGTTCTTGAAGTTTGCCCAAAGATTAGATTTTATGGTGGCCAGTCACAAAATTAATATTGAAACAAGGAAGACAAATATAATTATAAAAATCAAATATGTATATATATTTAAAGCTCAAATTCTAGAGTTATAATCAAAATTATAAAATTGAGTTAATCCTAACCAGTCTACATGCCTATCCCTGACTGAGAATTTAGTAATCTATAAACTTAATAATCTCAACAAAGATAAAATCGCAAATCATAAAACAAAAACAACACAAAAGAGAAAGGTAAAAAAGAAGAAACTTGAAGATTGCTCCAGAACTCTGACAATCTCTTGCTCTCTTTGCCTTTTAATCTCTTCTAGTTGCTAAAAAAAACTTTAGTATCATGTTCTCTAGCCTCCAGGTGCTTAACTGAATTCTTTTTTAATGTTTCCACTGTGTTACTTTTTATAGGGGAGGACCAGAAGCCCATAAACCCACTAAAAGTCGCATATGTGCTTGAAAAGAAAGCTAGAGTGCGGAGATGAGCCGGAGCCGGAGCCGGAGCCAGCTCTAATGTGTTCTCCTCTACTCGACTCTACAAAATGAACCCACCTGGTGCCGGATAAAACTCCTTTTCTCCAAGCTAGTGCCGAGTCCTTTCATAACTTCATTCCTTATCATTTTCTCACCCATCCATGGGTAAGAATTCATGCTGGGCCTGATGAGTTCGCAATTCAGTGCTTTTTTCCCCTTTTTGAACATGCTTTGCTCAAAACTACTCATAAATATTCCTGTGAAACAAATCTATTCCAAGTTATGCAGAATCATGCTAAAAAGCTCCAAATCACAATATATTTGGATGAAAATAGATACTAAATATAGGTATTTTGTAGATATAAAATAGACACATCATGTAGTTTGTAATATGTTTCTTTATCCATTTCAAGAACTAGTGAAATGACCCTGAGCATCATTTTAAGAAAGACCTTGTCAAATGAAACAGGATCGGAAGGATCAGGACCCGAGAAAGGATCAAAACAGAGCAAGTTGGAGAGAGGAGATATAGGGCATTGGCGCTGCGATGAGGAACAATAACACCGCAGCCACAAAGAAACAGAGAGTACTGGTGCCACGGTCAACTTAAGTGACCTCACGGTGAACATATCTAAACCAAGTTAAATCAAAAGTTGAAACCAAATGCGAACAAAAAGAAAAACGAAGGGAGAAAGGATTTCTCTATTAGGGTTTGATCTTCTCTGCCTTGGGGGTTTGATTTCTGGTAGTTTAGAGCCCAAATATTGTTAGTAAGTCATCTCTTAACCTCCTTCTGTGTTTCTCTTCAAGTTTCACCAAAAATTTTTCATGGATTTGGTTAGGGTCTAATTTGAGTATGTTTCCACCGATTAAATTGTTCATAAATGTGATCTAGAGGTGTTGTTGGACGTTTCTATGGATTAGGTGTTGGTTTTATAGTGTTTAAGTAGTATATCTCCCAAGCCCTAACCCTCAAATGTTGACATATTTGGGAATCCGAACTTGGGAAAGTATGATTATGATTCTAAGAGTTGTTTAGAGTGTTTTGATGCTTGGATTTGCTTAATGAAGCATTATTTTCCATTTAGAATATGCTTGAATTGATAAATATGTATGTTAAGGTTGAGGAATTGTGATAGTAATGAGAAATTAATGTTATATAGGTTGTCCTATAACTTGATTGTGGTCTCTTGCCTCCAGATTATAATTGTAAAGCATTGGATTAGTGGTGGTTGCTCTGTTTGGCCTACCAAGGTGTCGAGTGGGTTTAACAGTTAAGGTAACTAGGTTTTTCTATTTGTGTATGATATATGTTTAGTTATTTTCATATCATAATATGCATGTTATATATATATATATATATGTTTTACCTTTTCATATCATGATATGTCTTATAGTTAGGTTAAGGTTGATCATATTCATATCATGATATGTGCAAATACACGGTTAGTAAGTATCTATCTCTACCTCATTGTATAATGAAATGGTAATATGATGTTAATGATTATGATATGTGTGAATGGTGATGACTGTTGATATGAAATAATGATTATGCACCCCATGATGTATTTTATACCTTGATATGGCATGCTAGCACATTTGAAAGTGATATATGTTGATATATTAGCATGCATTGGGTATTTCATATTGTGTACATTGTTAGGACATATGATCTAGGTGACGATGCTCTATATACTACGTGGTATGCTAATCTGCTAAATAGCACATGAGGCTTTGTGTTCAAGCAGTGTGGCTTGTATATGTATTCTAGTCACTAAATAGTCATTCTATGACCGGGAGACTTAGGTGACTGTGAATTGGGGTGCACCTTTTCTAAATAAGCACCAATTTGGGTGGTTCAGGGGAAGGAGAGTCATGGTCTAACCTTTGGTGCAATGGTCTTTGACCAAGTCATGACCATTGGGAGGAGAGCTAAGTGGTGATCTCGGAATTGGCTGTCATGGGTCGTTGGAAGGGGGGCTATTGGTTGACATTACCCTGTCATGGTAACTAGCTCATGATCCTAGCCATATATTGATAGGATTAGAATCCACATATCATGCATATTGCATTGGTGATGATCTATGATTGTTATTAATATAAAAGTATGAATATGTGGATTTATTTGTTTACCCTTAGTTACTGGAACGTATGTCTCACCTCGTGGCTAACATTTCCAAGTGAAGGATCTAGCACTAGTAAGGACTAGGAGAGCTTGGGTAAGGAAGATTGAGAGTGCACTTGTGGGTGTCAGGGACTATGTTCACCATGTTGTTAATTTTTATTAATTCCAGTAAAGTATCACTATGTCATGTAGGGATTATGGATTAATGTAATTTGGGGAGTAAACGTATTGTGTGCCTTGTTGGACACATCTTGGTTGCATTAGGTGGCCTAATTGGTGTTGATGGGCCTAAACCCCATTTGTGTTGTATTGAATGTTGATGGGATCTTATGCATGTTATATGATCTTGAATGTTAGCTTGTATTGGACCCATGGTTGATATTCCTAGCTCACTTTGAATTTGTATGTCTGGTTGTGATCCTAATGTGGATCTTGGACCCTTAGTTTTGTGAAATGGGCACATAGCCCATTAGTTGAGTTGGGGATCAAGGGGGTCAAAACTTAGGGAAGTGGTCTCTTCAGGTTAGAGCCTTCTTGGACATGTTTCTCGATTCCCTTTTGACTTGTAGAAATGGTCTCGACATGCCAATTCCCATTGGTGGTTTTTAGAGGTATTGAGTTCTTGTTTTTGGGGAAAAGTGACCAATTTGGTGTCGAATGTCCAAAATCTCCATACGAAGTTGTTTAGATACATGGTTGGTATTTACAGTTAGAGGGGAAGTAGGGTGACTTGTAGGAGTCGAAATCATATCAACTAGAGGTCAGAGCACAAAGTTGGGCGCGTCTGAAGCCTAGTTAAAAAATCAGCAAGCAGCTGAGTTTCTATCAGTTGTGGGTGCCGCAGTGCCATAACTGTGGCCGTGGCGCCATGCGTCTCAAGTCAATTCCCAAGCTAGCCCAAAAGCATCCCGAGCCGCAGCACCACCCCTCTGTTCTGTCTTTTCTTCCCTATTTCACTGCTTAAAATGGCTTAATAAGGCCTTGTGAGTTTAGGGTCTGACAACTGGCTCTAGAGCAACCTTATTTGTAGGAAAGATAATGGTAGAGTGCCTCTCTACATCTAGAGCAATAGAGGATTTTACAACCTTGTATGCAACTAAAAAGAAGAGTGTTTTATAGGAGGCCTTGAGGGATGCAACTTTGTATAGGCTTGATTTACAGGTTGAATTTTCTGTTCCTTAGGGAGGGAGCTTTGGTTTTATTAGGAGTTTTCCCTTTGCCTTTTGGCGTAGCAAGTGATGGTTTAGAGTTGTTAACATGTAATATGATCTGCACTTCTTTTTGTTCACATGTGACATCCTTTGTGCTTGCTAGGGGTTCGTATCTGCTACAATTGATAATTTGATTGCCATCATCATATTTCTTTTGTACACTTTTGTCATTTTTCTTGGTTCTTCTCTGGACATGCATCGAAGGTCCATGGTTAATTCTTTCACATGCCTCCTCTATTGTTGTATTGCTAATATGGGCTTTCAACATGGCTTCTTGCATCACAATAGAGGGAGGTAGAGTTGTGTTACGTCTTGGAGCTCCCTGCTTTTTTGGACAAATATTTTTTAGATAGTCATGCACCCTTTAGTTGTAGCAAATGGCGAGTAGCCCTTCATACTCCACAAAGAATGTGCTTCCATGAATTTTAATCTTTGAAATTAATGGCACTAATAAATCAATAAGAATAGCTACGTGAGCAAACCTGACATTTTCTTTAGACCTTTGATGTAGTCTATTCTCAACACCTCTCCCAATAGTTGTTGGATTGCTCTGAGGAAACTTTTATGGTAGTACTTGTAAGGCAATCTCAAAAGTCTAATCCACCTAAACACCTTGCTAATTTTGAGTGTGAGTGGGGTGAAGGATTCTTGCTAGGGCTATATAGAAAGATAATGACCCAACACCACCCCACCGGTTTGTGCTATATTATAGTCTTGCTCCCTTTGGAACTTGACTATGTAGCGGTTGCCTTTTGATTTAGTGAGTTGGAAATGGCTTACCAGCTTCCAAAAAAAAAAAGTGATTTGGTCATGAAATGTTTGGTATCATATTGTTCTTCTGAGTGGTTAGACCACTACAGTATATTTCAAACTCTTCACCATCAAGTCATGTATCCTTTGGGAGAAGGTGACAGAGGGTCTCACTTCATCTCTTTCTATTGTCACATCCTTTTCCTTAACTACAACCTCCTATTCATGCACAAGCTGCCCTTGTTGAGATTTGGTCGGATTTCTTGCCAGTAGTTTATCCTTGAAGGAAATTGGAGTCCTGCTTTGTTCTGGTGCAGCTAATGGCATGCCTTGCAGGCTTGTTTCTTCTATACCCATGACCTCTAGCTTTTCATTCCCTTTTTTCTTCTTGATTTCACATCCATCTTCTGGTGGTAGGAGAGATTACCCTCGCTCCGGCTGTTAGTGACGTATTGTGAATTTGATAGTAGATTATGGAGAATGTTCTCAGTCTGGGAGCTAGGTTCAATCTGGAAACCGTTCTCATTCTCTGGCTGGGTGAAGGTAGTGGAGTTCATTGTCTATCATACATGCTTCTAAGAGGAAATTCTGTTTCTGTGTATGGCTTTCTCCAAAGCATGATAATATGATATATTGATTTGCCATTAGAAAATAAGCTTTTTTAAATGGATAAAAAAAAAAGAAAAACAAACTTTTTTTAAGATATTCTTGTTGGTTTTTAACAACTTGACTGGAAACATGCCTTTAAAATAATATAAAATACAAATAGTTTTTAAAAAAATATAAAATACAAATTTATTTTGTCATACAACTTCTCTAATTTATTTTCATTTTTAAAAAATAGAAAATAGAAGTATTTTTTATTATTAATTTAAAATAAAAACTAAAAATATACAATTGAAATAATTTGAATTTATTAAAATTTTGATTAAAATTACTACATTTTCTAAAAAATAATAATATCTTATGTCCTTATTACAATGATAATTTCATTTAAAGATAATAATAATATTTTTGTCAACAAAGTAATTATAATTTAAAAATATTATTATTATTAAAAAAATTCGATTCAAATATTAGATGTTATACATTACTAATTTATAAAACCTTAATAACTTTTTCTCTGTGAACAAATCTTAATAATACTTTATTACCATAATCTCGGATTTTAAATTCCTTGATTTTCTCATATATTCAAAAGAAAAAAAGAACTTGAGCAGCGAGGAAGGGGATAAAGATTAGGCACAGATCATCAGCATCAGACAACCCCACCAACACAAGACACACAGAAATCTAACAAAAAAGCAAAATTTTTTAAAAGAAAATTCAGACAGAGATGAAGAACTAAGACCCAGGATTATTCCCTTGGAGGAGGTGGCGGTGGCTGGTGAGGTTGTTCCCATCTTCAAAGGCTGAACCTTATAATTTTCTCACTCACCAACCATCTCCAATCCACCCTTCATCTTCTTCGTCTTCTTCATCATCATCACCCATGCGACGATCTAGAGCCGCAGATCTGACGGCAGCCACAGCAGCAATAGCTAGTCCCAAAGCGATCGATCAAGAATCTAAGAACCCAGTGAAGGAAATCAGATTCAGAGGCGTCAGGAAGCGACCATGGGGTCGATTCGCCGCCGAGATCAGAGATCCGTTGAGGAAAGCGCGTGTCTGGCTCGGCACCTTCGACTCGGCCGAGGATGCAGCGCGTGCCTACGACGCGGCGGCTTTGTCGTTTCGCGGATCCAAGGCGAAGACCAATTTCCCCTTGACGAACCCAGAATCGGGTTTGTCTCATCAGATTCCGTTGTATAATCAGCGAGTCTTCGAGGACCATCATAATCATCATGGCTTCTCGAAGTTCGATTCTGGGGTTCCGGTGAATCGGCCTACCACGAGCAGTATGAGCAGCACCGTCGAGTCGTTCAGTGGACCGAGGGTGTCCAATCCGGCGCCGTCGATTCCGAGGGTGCAGCGTAGACCTGTGAACCCAGTTCCACCGGATGATTGCCACAGTGATTGCGATTCCTCGTCTTCGGTCATCGACGATGAGGATTGCGTCCTCACCTCTTCCTTCCGTAAAATCCTTCCCTTCGATCTGAACCTCCTGCCGCCGATGGACGACGAAGGCCTCACCGCCGATGAACTCAAAGCCACCGCCTTGTCTCTCTGACGGCCCCCCCGATGATGATGGTCTGTATGATTTTTTTTTTTCATATGTATTTCCTCGGAAAATGTCATTTTCCCGGGAAAATAATCTGGGGAAAAAGCTGGTGTCACTAGGTGGATAAGGAGAAATCGATTTTAGTTCCTCTTTCAATTTTTTTTGTTTCATCCCCACGTTGTTGAGATATAAAAAAGGAAAAAAAAAAGACGGAAAATTCCCACTTCGTTAGGTAACTATGATTAGAATAGGACGTGTATGAAATCTGAGTATGCGATCTTCAACTTCATAGGCACATATTGTCTGTGTTGTAGTAAGTTATTGGATGATCCTCTCTCTGATGCCGTTGGATTATCATGATCTTGAATTTCTGCTTCTTGATCTGCTACTTTAGCGATTAGAACTTCTTTTAATTTCCACTGTACACAAGTTATCTAAATCAGTTGAAAAATTAAATTACAGACTGAATTGTTCTTTCTTTGTTAGTTTCTTCAGAATATTAGCTTGCATTGCTTCTGCTGTTGAGAATTTGAGACAATGCCTGAATATTAGTTTTGATGTTATCGTTGATTTAGATTTAACTTGTGTAGTATACTTTGAGTAGAGAAAAAGGGACCTTCGGTCCAAAAAAACAAAGTAGAGAAAAAGGGATAATGATTTTTTTTTTAATAAACGGAACAAATTTATTATTAATAGATAGTAGATAATGGATAAATGTTGTAATTTAGACCCCACAGAGTCTCATTCTTTTATATCATATTCTCTTCCAATAAATTTTACTTAGCATGGCAATATGCTTCTAAATGGTATATTTTATTAATAAATTTGGTACATGAAATTTAAAAGGATTCAAATCCGCTGGATGAATGCCTCATTTGAGAAGCAGTAGACAGAAGATTCATACGCACAAAAAAAACAGATAGAAGATTCTTACGCATGTGATGACATAAGAAAGGGAACGAACTTCAACGATACTAACCAAGTCGCCAAAAATAAAATCTTTCTTGATAAATAACATTACTAGAAAATAGGAGTGTGAAAAATCAAATTAAAACTGAATATTGAATCAAATCGCGTTAAATTTGGTTTATTTAGTTTTTTTTTTGTACAATTTAGTTATGTTTTTAAAGAATTTCGATTCGATTCAGTCTTAAGTAGACTTAATCAAATTGAATTTTTTTTAAGTTTTCTAAATTTATTTAGCCTATACCTATTTTTTGCGTTAAGATATTTTAATTTAATAAATAATTTAAGAAAATAAATAATACTATATATAACCCACTATTGCATTTTAATTTATTTTTTAATTTATTGTTCTGAATATTATTATGAATGATATTATTGAAATTAATATTATTTTAAATTTGTTATATTTTTGTATACAAATATTCTTCAATTTCATTTAGATGAAATATTAAAATGTATATAATTCTGAATTTTTTAAATGTTTTGAAAGCATTTGTATTTTTTAATTGCTTTGGAAGCTTTTGAATTTTCTTCACAATTAGTGATTAGTGTCATTTTTTTCCAAACTGAATTGCAAAAACTAAACTAAAACAATTTGAAATAGTTTTTCCAAATATTACGCTTTAATTTGGTTACTTTTCTAACACTCATTTAGTTCTCAGCTTGTTTTGTTTTTTGGGCTAAACCAAATCAAAAAATTGAATACACGCCTCTACGAGAAAAGATTTTTACAATTTTTTTAAGCACTTTAGATAGAGTAAAAAATAATAGGCAATTATCCATCAATTTGGATTATCTAAAGTGAAAATATCTCTAAACCAAAAGAGAGTTGTTAAGATATATATATATATATATATATATGAAATTTAATTCTTATCTTTCAACTAACTTTTTCCCATCTCCCTCTATTAGAGTTTTATAATGGAATTGTCACGTGGACATGGCAAATGAGTAATATTAGGTCTGAGTTGGGAGTCCCCATTCTCATATTTAATGGAATTGTCCAATCTCATTATTCATAAAACCCTTACACCAAACAATGTACTCACTCATTTCCTCATTCATTTCCATTCCCTAATCTTTATTTCATTTTACCAAACAGAGCTTTAAAATATTATGGGAAATCCCACTTCCCAAAGGAATGAAAAAGACAGAAGGTATAAAAAGATGAAGTGAATATAATCATCTGACATTTCTAACCAAGTAGTTTAATCTATTTTGACATAATGGACAAGCTCAAACATGTAAGCCGTACATTTATAAAAAGAAAAAGAAAAAAACCTCTTCTAAGCGCTTCACTAATTTGTAACTTCAAGAGATTCTAATTTTAGCAGTTGTCAATCTCTCTCATAACTCGACCCACGAAGAACAGTAACTGTAAAGCGCTCAAACCAAAACTGATATTAAAATATCAGTGTTGCCAATAGCATACGCTTGCGCAACTAGTACTAATTTCTCTAATCCCCATAGTGATGATTTTCCTTTACAAAAACCACAGACCCTAATAATAATGAATGATCAACACCTAACGGTGATCAAAGCATCAGAGTCTTATATTTTCACAAACCGAACATCGCTCTGACCAAAAGCAGTTCCGCAGGCAGGACACTTGCGATGGCGGAGTTCTAAGTTCCTTTGAATGCATGGATTGCAGAACAGATGGTAACATTTCACAATCACAACCTGCACAATGAAGATCAAACCTTAAATTTTATATGGCAGAGAAAAAACAAAGTATGCAGGGTACCTTTAAATTTTGATAAAATTATATAAACTTGTCTTGTATTTTTAAAATTTACACAGCCCTTTATTAAAAAAGAGAGCAAATCAAACATATATCACTTGAGTTTTGCTGAAATTACACAAACCTGGTTTTTATTTTTAGGGGATGTTTATATATATATTTTAAAAAGGTTTATGTATACGAAATTCATGTAATTTGTTCCTTACTTCATGAAATTACCCAACTCCCATTGCATTTATTATGTCTTTAAGTTAAAAAATAAAATGCTTTTTCATCAAAACACCCCTAAAAAGATTGCTGACCCCAATTTGACTGTCGTGGAGGTTAACATTTCCCACACACACCCACCCATAACAAACTTTCCTAGCGTTACCTCCTTTGGACGATCAGAACAGACGGTGCACTTGATCATGTTCTTGCAAACCCTAATTTCATCTTGAAGTTTTTGTACTGCTGTCTCTCCAGTTTCAGAACTCAGCTCCTCAATTTTTTCATTTAATTCCCTGAGTTCTTCCTCAAGCTTCTCTCTCGAACTCCTGTTTGACATGGTGGGTTCAACTTATACATAGATTTGAGTTCAGAATGACCTTAATACATAAGAAATTCCACACAGCAAAAAAGACAACATACCCCTCTTATAGCATTACTTTTCACCAAGCAAAATGATACATAAACCCATGTAATTATATCTTTGAAGAATCAATGGATCATGACGATTGGAAGAACAAATTTAAAAGTGGTATTTTAGGCAACAAGCCCATCTTCCTCACCAAAGCCCTCCATTTGGCCGTATCAGTAGGAGCTTGATTGTAAACAGCCAACTTAAGTTTTGTCTTGAGAACAATAATTTATATTACAAGTATTGTCCGGGTTCAACAGAAGATGTTACAATGCTGGAGTTGACTCCTCCTAGAGTTTGTTTGGCAGTTGAAACAAAAGCAGAAAGGAAAGGAAACACAAGCTAAGAGAACAGAAGAGAATAAAAGGTTAGTTGGTTCAATCCAAACAAGCTGTTATGTAGATGCTATTCAATGAAGACATAGAAAGGCTCATTTCTCTGACTATTTAGTCGTTAGGAGCATTGTATGTCTAGGTTTTAGATAAGTCGTTAGAAGCATTGTAAGACTCATTTCTCATTTCACATAAGCATGGTAATTTGCATTTGCAAAAGAGAAGGGGAAAAAAGGTTAGAAATGAAGAGGAAAAGCAAGTTTCATTAGTGCAAATGGATGGGCATCCTTGACTACCACTATTCAGCCTCCAATAATTATCTAGTTCAGACTTTTGATTATTCTGACTCCTTTAACTGCACATCATATCGCATATTTTAGTTCCCAATCATTCCAACCTAAATAAATCCAGCCGACATATTTTCCTTTCAAAGGCCATTTTGTTTGGTAAGTGAAAGATAAAAGCATAGACGTAATATCTAAGACAATCATTAATTTGCCAGTCCCAAGTTTTGATATTTTGAGTTTGCCAAAATGATAGAGAAACCTAAAAGGTTAACAACCTTAGAGATTTCCATAAACCATTTAACAATATGGTTCAGGGTAAACTTAGTATAACCAAAAAAGAGTAATCCACTATAGTTTATTTAAGTCACCAACATTACTAATTAGCAAAAACAAGCGATTAGCAAACCATGTAGATTATACAACTGAAACAGTATGCCATACATAGCTCACTAGACCATTTTATAAATGAAGTGCACTTTGGCTTTGATAGAGAACAGAACCAAGCAAGAAATAAGTTATGGTAGCCAGGGGTAAGGACAAAACTCAAGAGAAGTTGAAAGTTCTAAATTTCATCATTTAAACTGTTTGATTGAGACTTGGATAGTATGAAACATTTAAGTTCTAATTAAGCAGTATAGGATGGTATATGGGGTATTTAAGTAGATTAATTCTTCCATCTCAATAGCTAGCTCTCAAGGGATGGTTTCCCATCTAACTTAAGTACCCATCAGTGTTGTAACATATAATATTGACACCAATCGGCCACGGATTCAGACATGAAACCATGAAACTTCTTAAAAAGAAAAATACCTATTATAATAAAAAAAAAAATACCTTTCAGCCTCCAACTCAATTTGGATCGTTTCCAAGTCTTTCTGAATTTGATCATACTCTTTCTCAGAAGAAGCAACAACTGACTTAAGCCACTTCAACTCCTTTTCAGCATCTGCCAACTCCCACTTTGCAGATTCCAGGGCAACCGCAAGGAGTTTTTCATCTTGAGTATATTTAATGGCTTCCGATAAAAGAACTTTCATCTGCAGGATTAAAATTTCTCAGTCATGACTTTTAACCACTGTAAGAAGCAGCAAAGTTGTTCATCATGATGGAAAAAATATATGAATATGAAGAAACAAAAAGTGAACAGGCGCCAGGACCTGGTCTTCACTGTGCGTAATCCTCATCTTTAAAGTTTCTATCGAAGTATTAATTTGTTGAAGTTGTTTTGCCAAGGCCTGCTTCTCAGATAGTAAAATGCTATGTGCCTGTTTTGTCTTTACGCTCTCTGATACAAGCTGCATATAAGATTGCAAAATGATAAAATAAAACCAAAGCATCCACGTCATTATTGACTAATGCCAATGTAAATCAGGCAAACTGTTGCGAGGTGGAACTTACTAGATGTAACAATAAGACCAACCTTAATATTATAGTCATCCCTCTCAGTCACCTGCTGCAATAGATGTTGGTTCTGCGTCTGCATATCTTCATATGCTTGTCCAATAGTCTGCAGGAGAGTGACAAGTTATTTAACACAAATAAGAGGAACCACAAATTGATCAGTAACTTCTGCAGCACATCCAGAAACTGGAGAGGGGAAGAAGACACAAATCAGAGAGACAACCTCAATTTCAGATATATATGCCTCTGACTCAGCATCTTTGACTTTAATAGCCTCAATCAGCTCCAAAATATCTCTGAAAGTAGAGATTCAGAAATAATAAACAGCTTGATAAACAAAGCGAGTGTTATGTGGTAAATAAAGAAATTAGGGGTGTTTAGTAGATATTAGGGTTGAGGGTAGTTTGGGAATTAGTAGTTTAAGGTTCTTATAAATAGGAAGTTGTACAGTGATGAAACGCAAATGGAACAAAATTTGGGCTATTTAGACTCTTGAGTCCTTTGCCACGTAACACTGGTACCAGAGCCAAGTTGCCATGGCAAGATAAAGGGAAAGGGTTCTTCAAGCGATCCTGAAGAACTACCAAAGGATGGAGGTACTCAATTAATCCGAACAACGAAGGGAGGAATTTCACATTCGCATCACAAAACTGTGGGAAGAGGAGAGGGAAACAGTCAACAATGGTGGAACACCAAAACTCACCCCTACTGAACTTACGAAAGAGGAAGATGGATGGGAGAAGGACGAAAGTGATGAGAGTAAGGAGGAGCTAGAAGAAGACAACGGAGAAGCACTCGACTTAAGTGGCAAGAAAGTAGAGGAAATCGAAGAAGGAAGATACATAGATGGCTAAGATGCAGAAGATGCAGCTCACCTAAATGAAGATCCAACCGACAAAGAACAATTTCACAGCTGAGTGAGAAAATTAAAGAGGAGGAGGAAACAAAGGTCACTCCTACAATATTCACAGATAAGGATAGTGAGCCAAAAATGCTCAACAAGAAGGTGGAAGGTGGAGATGAGAAAGACAAGGAAGTTAGAAACGAGGGAGTCGTAGAGGTTGTGATAGACGAAGGTGAAGAAGGAAATGGCGAAGGTTTGAAGAGGGTTGAACATGGTTGCCAAGACAAGCATGTCGAGGAGGTGAAATGGGTTTCGGTGACCAAGTAGGGTTGCCTAGTCAAGCTAGGAAAGATTCGATGGTTCGAGCAATTCTACCTCCATTCATGAGCAAACCAAAACCAGTCATGGATGGGAATGTCGAACTCCCACTAGGCAGCAAATCCGAGCTCAACAGAGATTATGAGAAGCAATTGTTGCTTAGACTAGCATCTTGGACGCATAACATGGAACTGTTTCACTTCAAGTGGCCAATCAGCAGATTCGTGAAGCTTGGCACATTTCTGAGTCAACAGGTCCAAAGGGTGAGGTGTTGCGGCTATAGCAAAGGAACCATTGGGGATGAAGGCTTAGAGTTTGTCGGTGGCAAAGTGGTAGCTTTGATAGTGATTGGGAAATTTTTGCACCGATTTTTCAATTTTATCATCCTCCCTATACAACTACCACACCAATTACTAAAGATGGCCACATTGTTCACTCGGTAAAGGAGCTTCAACCACAACAATGGGAGAGGGCTCGTTATTGTTGGAGGCAATGCAGGAATCATAGTAGGCGACATTCATAATGGGGCTGACTATGTTTTTGGGTCGGGTAGGGCAATCAAAGAGTCGAACCGGATATGAAAATTTTTTGGTTTTAGGTTGGGTGAAAAAAAGGGTGGGTGGCATGAGCGGCAAGATGATCATGATGGTTTTGACCATGGGTTTGGTGGAAGTGGTGAAAGAGGTTGTGGATGTTGCCATAATGATACAGGTTGCCACAAAGAAGGAAGGGTTCAATGCCACTATACCAATCAAGAAGCAAATGAGCCAAACGCTTCTGTTTCGCAACTTTTTTTTACTAACGCCCTTCAAACCCCTAGACCAAGCACGACAACATTTTCAAAAAATACAAAAGGAAGAATGGAGTCAGCGATGATTCGAGACAAAGGTAAAAAGGATGTAGGATCTGCACTAGGTGTAAGGGATTTTAACAAATGGCTGGTGATTCCTCGAACGTGGCAGTAGGTGGACAATGCTATTTTCCTTTCTTTAGTGGGGTTGAAACATTATGCTAGCATTTTGTATCTTGTGGAAAAGGACCCAATAAAACCTGCTTGTGTAATTCTGATGCAAAATAAGGTTCTATTTGTTGGGCTTTTGCAAGGTGAAGTTGACCCAATATTCAGTCATAGTGGAGGATGTGAGGACTAATTTTAATGGGTTTTATGTTGAGCCATATATCGACTTGAATCAACAGGAACTTTGGTTTTATGGAGTATTGGCTATTACCCAAGAAATTGGGATCATCATGCAAGGAAAGCCCACAAAGTACATGGATCTGCTGTGTCACGAGAGCAAGCTTGAACCATCAATATGGAATTGTCAACTACAAAATGGAATCAATCAAATGCCTCCAGGTTACTGCTGAACTAGGATAAGGATCGAGTTAAAGGCAGGAACAAAATTTTGGCTATTCAAACTGAGTCTTTGGCCACGCAACAGCGAGTTTGTGCAATCTTAATTGCATTCATTTGAAGAGAAGGAATTGGAACAAAGTAGCAGAATGCCAGGAGGAAAGGAAGCCTCTCTTTTATTCTGCAACATACTTAAAAGTTTAAAATGCTACAAAATGTTTAACAACAGAAAATATGTACTGCATGTTAAGAAGCATAAGTGTTTTGTTAATATTAATGTAACCAATGTAAAAGCATCACGTGAAAAAAAAATTAATGTAAAAGCATAAATACATTTAATCATATATTTAGCAAACATTTATTATGTTTACGTTAATACATAGCTCAATTAAATATGTAATCCTTGAGCTCAATCTTCCACACCATCTGGCTACTATTGCAAATTTTATTTCATTTTTTATGTTACCTTCCATGGAAACAGAATTTCATTATAATATCGTACAAATTAGAGGATAGTAAACTTTTCTTGGGGGAACAATAAATAAATTAAACACATTGTTAAAACACTCATCAATCCCATTGCATCTTCCTCAAAGAACCCCCAACAAAGAAACTACTAGTTGAAACAAGGTGATTTAAAACTATAAATGTCTGGCAAAAACCCAAGAACTATGCATCAAACATACACACAAATCTCAGAAGAACATACTTACAACAAGCCCAGCACTATTTCTTTCCATCCAAAGAGATGTGGATGGTCATAAAGTCCTTCGATTCATCACTGACCCCCCATTTGTGCAGCATACCATTACATCAAAGTTTATATCATGTCACTACTCATTCAAGAAAGTCATTGTGTGATATTAACTAAAATGCTGCTATTGTGAAACCTTCACCTTAGGGCAAGCACGTATGCATTGGGAGCAGCATAGCATGATTAAAGTGACAAATCAAACTATACATATAACTTAAACCTTCTTCCTTCCAACTCCTTATCACCATAAACTTAAATACCTTTCAAAAACGACCACCAAAATAGGTTTGAAAAAGGGGAAAACACAATACGCTCCAGTAGTTTGCCAATGCAGGAAATTTAAAATTGATGCAGAAGTAGTCATAAACACAAACCTTTCAGAAGCATCCAGCTTGGCCCTTAGATCCTCTATTTCAGCTTCTGCTGCAGAGAGCCTTTGCTCATAAGCAGCTTCAGCTTCATAAGCAGCTTTTACTCTCAACTGTAAACTATGCTCATCTAAGGCATTTTTCAGTAGTTCAGCTTGACAGAGAGCTTTACTTTCTGATTCTCTAATTTCTACCAAACCTCTGAAACATGTTTAGCACCATATCTAGAATGAATCATTCAACCGAACATAAGAGAAGAAAACTTGTTTCCAATCTTTTTTATTTTTTATTATTATTTTTTTTTTTTGGGTATATGTTTTCAATCTTTTGAATGCAACAGAAGCTTTTTCTTTTGCCATCATCTCATCAACCTCAGATTAGCATACCTTTTATCATGATTTTCCTGTCCATGCAAATCCAGAAGGAATTGTAATTCCACTTTTTCCTTCTGCAACTTTTCAATCTGCAACAAACAATAACTAGATTTTAAAATAAGAATCATGAAAATTTATTCTGGGAAAAAAAAAACTGAGCAGGAAAACATTCTGCTAAGATATAAATACTTCTCCTTAGCTCTATTTTTGGCATGAGAAGAATTCAATGAAACAGAAAAAGACAAAAACAGAGGATGAGGTATTCTCAATAGACTACAAAACGAGAAACAGAAAAGGAAAAGGAAACACAAACATCAACTCCCAAAAAAAACAACGGTTGCTCTGTCCTTCAGAGAAATAACCCCTACAGCAATTAATATGGCCAGACAGCAGAATGGGGACAGAAAGGGAAAAAACTACACAAGCTGCAGGAGTAAAACTTACGCTGCCAATCCTATAAATACAATAATATCATCAAACTCTATAATTTAGGTCTTTCTGTCATATCACTAGTTCCCGTCATCATGCTTCCATATCCATTTTGCATTGTGAACTATAACAACAAAGGTTGGCAATCAAACATTACAAACTTGACAAATAATATGTTTAACAGGCCAACAAAGTAAAGGGAGGTTCTTGAAAAAACAAATAGACACTTTGATGCAAGTATGCATTCAGAAAGGCAGACATAGGTGTGCATGCCCATGAAAACACAACACAGAAAAACAAAATCTGCTTGTAACCAAATCTGAGTTATAGACATACTTGAGATTCTGAGAGCACTAGTTAAGAGGGCCTTGGTCAATTTGAATTTTGAATGATGAAATTGGAAATTGCCATCAAAGAACAGGCAAATAAACAAATTATCTGTATGTGATACATCATCATCTCAATACAAATAGGTATAAAAGAAGAAGATTCATAAAGGAGACAAGGCAAGACTTACCGATGTTTTCAAAGATTTTATCTCCACAGCCTGTTCAGAACATTTGCTTGCTAAGCTCTTTATTTCACTTGTCTACATCAAAAAGAGGAATTGACCAACTTAGTGCAAACAATGTGCCAAGAAAAAAAATTAATTATGAACAGCACAATGGAGAAGAGATCAAGATAAACTTTGGAAGTTAATGAGAAAAATGTGAATATATGACTCCTTCAAAGATTAAACTTAAAATTATGTGTTTTTCCCCCTTTTAGCTTTTTCTTTTTGAGCCCATCACATGGACTGCTTCCAACCTAATGAAAGGAAAGTTTGGCGAGATAATGGAAGCTATGGTACTTCAGAGAAATAAACTGCCTAACTCAGATACAAGACCTTTATTGGAGCAAAGTTGGCTCCAATGGCTCCATCTTTGCGGTGATATTGTTCACACACTTATGATCTATAACCAACCTGAAAAAAGGAGGATTTGGCTAAATGACAACAATTTTGGCTCCAATTAGAAAAAATTTGGCAAACCAAGAGACAGGGCCTAGAGGGTGAAGACATACTATCAAGCTATGTTGCACAGATATTGGATGACATAATAAGATACGTCGGACACAGAAAATTATAAAATTTTAGGATACAACTACAAATGGTGTATATATATATATATATATAAACTAGAGTGGGTTCTTTATATTTGCATGCAGCCCGAAGTAATGATTGCTGGTGAAGGTAAGTTGAAGATATTTGAGTTGTGGAAAGGGTTCAAATGGAGAATGCAGGGAGAACAATTTCTTGGAGATCTCAAAATTATTGCTCTGAATAATTATGATGTTGTATTGTTGTATTGGGGCTTGGAAGGGTGCAGTAGGACTTCCCTACTCAAATTGTGTTCTTCTGGTATAATGGAAAAATTTTCAAGTTGTCAGGGAAAACAGATTCAAGGGAGTCTAATGGAGGATATATTATTGGGAAAAGGAGGGAATATTTGAAGTTGCAACACGGAAAACACACTTCAGCAGCTTTACATCACTTTGTTGTCTTTGACCCTTGAGGTCAAGGGTCTCTGGGGGAGGGATTTATTGATATAAAATGTGCGTTTGTGTGTGAAATGTTTAAAATATAGTTGAGGAGGTTATGCCGTTGGTAGGGCAACAGCTATAAAGGGAATGTAAGGGGAAGATTAAGTGGCTTTTTGGACTTGAACTAACATAGAAGAATTTCGTTTCTCTCTTCCCTCTCTTCTCTTCTCTTCTCTCCCGTATGTCTTCGCTCTCCTTCCTCTCTTTCTCTCTCTATTATCTATTCTAAACATATAGAGTTTCCTGACAATTAAATTTAAGATGCCTCTAGATCCATGCTCTCATCTTGTGGCACCTACATTCCCTCTAAATGAAAAAATGGACAGAGCATCAAAGTCAAACCAACAAGGCACATTTTTGTAAAGACCTAATAACAAGATTAGTTTAAAGCAAATTGAAAAGGCATTAAAACTCGGATATCTGTGTGAGACAAACCTTGCCACTTAATAGAGATCTTAGTGAATGTGCTTTCTCACGCAAGGAAACTGCCTCATGAGCTGCATCCTTCCATCGTTTCAATTGAGCTTCCATCATTCCCATTTCCTTAGATAAGGCCGAAGCCATGACATGAAACTCAGAATTAATATCCTTTCTCCCTGAAACATGTACCATTGTTAGAAACTGGAAGATCCAATCACATCATTCATGAATCAAAACAGATAACAGGTAACATGTGACAAAACCAGTATCCTGTGTAGCTTCTTCCATCTTTATTTCAATATCATTCTTTTCAACAGTACACTTCTGCAACTGATGTTCTAGCTCTTCTATCCTAGAGTCAGAATTATCAACTGTTTGCCTTGCAGTATCTGCAGCCTCAAATTTTGAGTTCAGTTCCTTTTCCCATTTCATGACATGGACCCTTTCAGCCTGTTTTCATTTTTTTTTTTTAATTATGGAGAAAAAAAAAAGAACAATGTAAGAAGTGCAGGGACCAAATATAGCCATTAATTCACCTAAAAAGGGGAAGGAAACAAGAAAATCACTTTTAACCTGCAGAGACTCTGTCAGTGCTTTATACCGCTCCAATTCAGTATTCCAATGTTGAAGTTGATCATTAACCAAAGAATATAGTCGGGATGAGCGTACATACTTCTCATCAGTCAATTCATTCTGAAAAGAAGAAAATATGAAAAGAAATACTTTTTCATGGCACAGAAGTAATTTCCTTCCTTACTTTTCAAGAAAGCATGATTATAATTTGAATTTATAAACCTGAAGATCTTGCAATTGCCCTCTCAAGGTCAGATTGTCTTCCTGCGCTTCTTGAAGCTCTGAAAGACGGTCAGCTGCCACTATCTAGGACATTATACAAGCATACATATTCATTAGGTAGAGAATAAGGAAATAAGTACAACAGAAAATGCCATGACAGACCTTCGCTTCCTCAATTGAATCTTTCAACTCACGCAGACCCATTGTCTTGTCTGAAGGCTTTTCAGGAGACAAAGTTCCATTCACTGCATCTGAACTGGGAGAATTCATCCCTATTGCTGCATCCTTTTGCATTTTCAGATTGACCAATTTTCTTCTACTCTCTTCAAGTTCAGCCATGCTTTCATCAAGTTCACCTTTCAGTACAAACAGAAGACACCACCAAGTGGCCATCATAAGAAGTCATCAGCTAAACTGAAATAACCACATAATTATCAAATTCAAATCTTGGCAAAAAAACAACAAAATTGATGTTAAGAATTCTAACAGATTTATGCAAGCTGAGTCATATGTTTTATACTTAAAGCTGAGTCATGTGTTTCATACTTATAACAGATAAGTATAAAACATATGACTCAGCTTGCATAAGGTTGTCCACCTATGAGGCTATTTTTCAGATGTCAGATTTTCTTCTCTTCTAAAACTTTCAAGCAAGACCAGCTTTTCTGACATTGTATGGCTCATCATCAATTAAGAAAATGCCCTTTGCTACTCAAGATCTTATTGAAGCAATGCTCAAAGTCCCTGACACAAACGATGGTTGGGAAAAAGTTTCTCTTATGATTTACAACTGAGGAGTACATGGGTATTTATACAAGTTACCCTAGGAGCTAAAAAATACATACAGAATATTTACAATAAATGTAGGGATTATAATCCCTGATTCTATGGAAGATAAGAATCAAAAAGAATTAATCAATACAATCTGAATAATATCTTAAAAATATTCTAGTATCTTAACACTCCTCCACAAACTGGTGAGTGAATATCCTCCAATCCTAGCTTGGTGTTCAAGTCTTGAAAATGAACATTAGACAATCCCTTTGTGAGAATATCAGCAAGTTGCTCTCTTGTAGAAACAAATGGTGTGCAAATTAAACCATTATCCAGCTTCTCCTTTATGAAATGACGATCTACCTCAATATGCTTAGTCCAGTCATGCTATACTGGATTGTGAGCAATATTAATCACCGATTTATTGTCACAATAAAGCTTCATCGTACCGTACCATTTAACCTTCAAATCTTCCAAAATTATCTTTATCCATAACAGTTCACAGATCCCAAGTGCTATAGCTCTGAATTCAGCTTTTGCACTAGATCTAGCAACCACATTTTGTTTTTTACCTCTCCAGGTGACAAGATTTCCACCAAGGAAAGTATAGTAACTTGTTGTGAACCTCCGATCAACCAAGGAACCTGCATAATCTGCATCCGTATAGGCTTCAAGAGTTAATCTATTACCCCTTTTGAATAAGATTCCTTTTCCTAGTGTACCTTTCAAGTATTGCAGAATTCGATGTACAGCCTAAAGATGTGATTCTTTAGGAGCATGCATGAACTGACTTACAACACTAACAGCATAGGCTATGTCAGGCCTAGTATGAGACAGATATATTAGTTTGCCAACCAGCCTCTAATATGACCCCATATCAACAGTTGTATCGTCTAGAAAGTCACAAAGTTTGTGATTAACTTCTTGGGGTATCTATCGGTTTACATCCCAATTTACCTGTCTCAATTAATAAATCAAGAATATATTTTTGCTGTGATATAAAGATTCCTTGATTTGAATGAGCAACTTCAATGCCTAGGAAGTACTTAAGCCTCTCTAATTCTTTAATTTCAAACTCTCTCATCAACTGCTTCCTTAAGGAATTAATTCCTTCCATGTCATCTCCTGTGACTATGATGTCATCAACATAAACTAGTAACACTGTCACTCCCCCTGAAGCTGAATGTCTAATAAATAGAGTGTGATCACCTTGACTTTGCTTGTACCCCATACCAAGCATGACTTTTATAAATCTACCAAACCAAGCTCTTGGAGATTGCTTAAGCCCATAAAGTTCCTTTTAAAGTTTGCAAACTGTGCCTGATGGAAGCTGAGAATGAAGTCCCGATGGGACCTCCATATAGATCTCCTCTTCTAAATCACCATGTAAAAAGGCATTTTTAACATCAAATTGCAATAATTGCCAGTCTTGGTTAGCAGCAACAGACAATAAAATTCTAACTGTATTCATTTTTGCAATAGGGGCAAAAGTCTCAACATAATCTATGCCATAGGTCTGAGTATATTCTTTTGCAACTAACCGTGCCTTGTATCATTCTAAGGAACCATCAGAGTTGAACTTAGTTGTGAAGACCCAGTAACACCCAAATGGTTTATTTCCCTTTGGCAACGGAACCAGGTCCCATGTCTTGTTTTTCTCAAGAGCTTCCATCTCCACTTTCATTGCTTGTACCCAATTTTCATTTGCCAATGCATCAAATAAGGTTTTAGGAATGGAAATATCATGTAAATTTGCAAGGAAGGTTCTATGACTGCAAGACAAATTGTTATAGGAAATGAAAAATGACAAAGGATATAATGGACGTTTAGTGCAAGTTTGGGTTCCTTTGCGTAAGGCAATAGGAAGATCATCATCTATATTTTCAGAAATATTTTCAAGGGAAGGAGTTATCTCTCTGCGTTCAGGAACAGATTCTGATTCAGAAGATTGAACTTGCTCTGATTGAGATGTCGCTTTCCTACGAGAGTAAACCTATAAAGGACAAGTGGAGACAAGGGGCTGTTGGGAATCATAGGAACTAGAAGGTTCAGATGAGTCATTTGGAATTTCAAGAAGGAAGAGATCTTGACTCTGGTTATTAGGAAAGAAAGTTCTCTCTAGAAGATTATTATGAAAAAAGGACTCACACTCAGAAAAAGTAACATCAGCTGAGATATAGAACCTTTTTGAAGGAGGATGATAGCACTTGTATCCTTTCTGAGTAGAAGAATAACCAATGAACACACATTTCAAGGCTCGAGGATCAAGTTTGGTCCAATTCTGAGGATACACGTGAACAAAAGCAACACAACCAAATATTCTTGGGATGAGATTATTGGAAACATTGAAGTAAGGGAAAAAACGAGGGAGAAGTTGTATAAGACTTTTTGAACCAAGAGTCTGTGTGGGACGCCTATTAATCATATAACTTGCAGTAAAAACTACTTCTCTCCAAAATTATTTCGGAACATTATTTTTAAATAATGAAGCTCTTGTGGTGGCCAGAAGATGACCATTTTTCCTTTCAGCCACCCTATTTTGTTGTGGAGTATTAATGTAAGAAGACTCATGAATGATTACCTGAGCATCTAAATAGGTTGACAGAAATTGATTGAAAAAATCTTTTGCATTGTCAGAACGGAATCTATGTATTCCAATCCCAAATTGAGTTTTGATCATATTGTAAAAAGATGGAAATATAGAGCTAACATCAGATTTTTGTTTCAAAAGATAAATCCAAGTTACACGAGTGCAATCATCAATAAAGGACACAACCATCGAGATCCAACAATATTAGGAACATTTGAAGGGCCCCAAATATTACTATGAATTAAATTAAAAAGACCAGAAGCCCTTTTATTACTAATAGGAAATGAAGATCGTTTGTGTTTAGTAAATTCACAATCTCAATAAAAGGACTCAACATCCAAGTCTTTAAACAAAGAAGGAAACATCATTTTAATAACATAAAAAGAAGGATGACCAAAATGATGATGGTGAAGCCAAATATGATCTTTATTCAAACTGAACTCTTTGGAATGAAAGGAAGAGGAAATCGAACTTTGAACTCCATCGTGTCCACTACACTCATCAAGGAAATAAAGCCCATTTTTTTCTTTAGCAAGCCCAATCATCTGTCTCATGTCCAGTCCCTGAATTTCACAATAGGTAGAAAAGAATAAAACACAACAGTTAGAATCACTAGTGAGTCTTTTGACAGATATAAGATTGGTACAAAGCTTAGGAATGTGCAACACATTTCTCAAGATGAGATATGGACTTAAACGGATATCACCTTGACCAGCAACAGTAAGAATATAACCATCAGCTATTATAACTTTTCTGGTACTAGGACATGGGTTATAAGAGATAAATTTTTTTTGAAGAATTGGTCATATGGTTATTAGCTCCAGAATTCATAATCCATGAGTGAAGAAAAACCTTATTTGAGGTAGTAAGATCATATGACAATTAAGTAATAACAGATGAAGGTTCAATAGAAATACTTAAGAACACTAAAGAACATGTACCTGAAGTACCGGTAGTATTCTTCTCCAGTGATTCCAGTAAACTCCTTAATTTTCCAATCTCATCCTTAAGATCAAGATGGTTAAAGCTTTCCTCACTATTTGAGACTACTGTTGCTACAGGAGCTTGCCTTTGTCCTTTCTTCATATTCAAAGGTTTACCATGAAGCTTCCAACACCTTTTCTTGGTGTAACAAGGCTTGTTGCAATAAGTACACCATAGGGAGTTGTTAGATTGCTTTGATTGAGTAGCTTGATTGGTACTTTTGGATATTAAGGCAGAACTTTCAATTGTCTTGGGCTCCATCATCACAACCCTACGGCCTTCTTCTACTAAGACAATAGCAATGGTTTCATTTAGAGTAAGTAACTCTTCTTGTCCAAGTATTTGAATCCTTACAATATCAAAATCTGCATTCAATCCTGCAAAATATCAAAAACTCCTCTTTTTCTCCAAAAAGTGCTTTAGGATGACAATATCTTCAGTACATTTCATCACAATACACTGATAATGATCTAATTCCTGCAACAAATTTTTCATTAGTGTAGAATACTCATTAACAGATTTACCTCCCTATTTCATAGCAGAGATTTTGGTCTTAATCTCATAAATCTGAGTAGCATCCTTCACTTTGGAATAGGTCTGATGCACAGAATCCCAAATCTCTTCAGCCGAACTCAGGAACAGACATGATTTACTAACTTTATGATCCATGGAATGCCACAACCATGACATGATAAGCGAGTCTTCTTCATCCCAAGCATCAAACTTTGGATCACCTGGTTTAGGACCCGTGCCTAATAAATGACTAAGTTTTCCATGTCCCTTCAGAGACGTTCGAACAAATTGGGACCAACTCAAAAAATTGTTCCCGTTCAATCTATAGGCAGATGAAACAACCTGCAACTCTTCAGATACACCACTAATGCCAGTTTGAGTACTAACACTAGAAGACTCAGTATTAGGACTAGTAGTAAATGACCCACTCATGGTTGAAACAAGCTCAAAAGACAACGACGAAGCAATCGCGGATGACAGATGGTCGAACGGTGGTCTCACGCGCCTTCACATGCCAACGCGTGTTCTTTGGTGCAGAAAAGTGACGATCGGGCATGGCTGGCCGAAAAAGGAGCGGTCATCGGGAAAAAGCCGATCAAAAGTTTCTGAGGCCAGTGGTAAATTGCTTTGGTCGAGATCAGGCCGATACATAGGAATTTTGAACGTGAACAGTAATGAAAAAAGAAATTAGGGTAAAGAATTTAGAACAATAACACGTTAACAGTAATGCGTGAACAGTAACAAAAAAGGAATTAGGGTAAATAAAGAACAAGTGATCAGAGAAAAAATGAGCCTAACTCTGATACCATGACACAAACAATGGTCAGGAAAAAGTTTCTCTAACAATTTACCACTGAGGAGTACATGGGTATTTATAACAAGGTATTAAAAACCGGACCGGCCATTGAACCGGATGAGGTAACGGTTCAAGGTTCAGTGGTTGGACCGGGATCGGACCGGTTGTGAATAAATTAATATATTTTTAATAATATAAATAAAAAATATAAAAGATATTTATCCATAATCATAAAATTAACATTTATTCTAGAATAAAAAGTAAATTTAATAATATATAGAAAATTAAAAATATTATTAATAAGTTTTACAACCTAATATTAAAATCTAATCAAGTTAATATTCATCTATAATTATATTTTGAATTCAAAATAGTCAATTAATATTCTATTTTCATATTATTTGCTCAGTAAATTTATCATTATAAATAATTATGTATCATAAAAATACTTATAACATATTATAATATAGAAAGAAAAAATTTTACACTAAAAATAATGCTACTTAGTACTAAAAATAATGCTACTTTGTACCGGTTTTTGACTGGTTCAACCGGTTCTTGACCAGTTCACACCAGTTCTAAAAACCCCCGGTTTGTATCTATGCCCGAACCGGACCAGAGGCCGGTTCCTAGTCGAACCGGCTGGTCCGTTCGGTTTTTTCTTCATGGATTTATACAAATTACCCTAGGAGCTAAAAAATAAATACAAAATATTTACAATAAATATAGGGATTATAATCCCTGATTCTATGGAAGATAAGAATCAAAAAGAATTAATCAATACAATCTGAATAATATCTTAAAAATATTCTAGTATCTTAACAGTCCCCACTTCTACTTTGACTTAACACTAAAACCTGATGCTTTGACCTATATTCACAATTGACTTTTTATTTATTTTACAAAATATTTCAAAGAAAACTAAACTTCAACTCAAAAAGCTTGAACTATGAAGCAAAGGCCTATGAATAGTTTTAATGTAATCTCTAACATGCACCTCACATGAAAGTCCACTGGACTCTTAGAAAAAAGCTCAGACTCACCATAGCTTGTGCTAAAACTTAATTTTAATTAAGAGAACAATTGATTCTTTCTTTTTTTTTTTTTCCCCTGAAAAGAGAACAATTGGTTCTAATAGGTCTTAGAAGGTCTAATATCATGCTATTAGAGGTTAAAAGGGTCCTAGAAATCAAAATGGGAAACAAGGATAGAAGAAATCTTGACCAATTTGGTCATAGAGGTTCTAATATCATGATACTGTATCAATGACTACTCCAATCAAAATTTATGCCATTAAGCTAAAGCTAATGAATAATTCCACAGCAATCTCTAATAAAATACCACAACTCACCGAAATAAGATGTTCTCAATAAACAAAGTTAAAAACTAAACAGTGAAAATTTACCATAAAAGAAATAGCATCATAACAAATACTGAATGTAAACTAATAGCAATTAGAAATTACCCAAAAATTCTCGCATCATAATTTATAGCTTTTACTCAAAACTCAAGCATATCAACACAAAAAAAATTTCTATATAAATTTTTTTGCTATACTTGCAGTTTATTTGGAGAGAAGCAGAGTTGTGCAAAATTGCCTTGTTATTCATAGAATCAAATAACCAAGCTTATAAAGAGACCTAAACCACTGGGTTCCCTCAGAGTATTGCAACTAGGGTATAAAAGAGAAACAAAAGGGAAAAATCATTTACAATAGAAAAGGAAGAAAATAAGAATTTCACAGAACAGTCACATGGGTGCCCAAGAAGGATAAGTACCTTTGGGTCTTGATCTTTACTCAAATGAGGATAATAAGTTGTGACTTTAATGGAGATAGGGTCTAAAGGCTCTTTTACTCACTAACAATATTTATAAGCAACTTTTTATTTTCCAAAACAGAACCTTTTTTCTTTTTCCAAAAACAGGAAAAGGTTACATGCATTACCAAGAAATTTACCATTAAGAATATTTTACAAGAGTTGCAAATTAAGTTGCAACTTTTTCCAAAGAGTTTACCGATTTCATTGCAAGGCACATTTTCAGGCAATGTGCACTGTAGTCAAACCAAAAGTTCAAACTTATCTACTCAAAATTTATCCACAAAAGTTTAAGAAAATAAAGAACTTGCAATGTAATGGATATATTACAAAAAGTTAAATACACCAAGGCACATGTGAAAGAAAAAAGGATGTTTCAGAGACCTGCTAAGCGTTTAATCTCAGATTGATCCTGTAAGTGGCAGCCGATATAATTTTGAATACCAGCAGCATACTCTTTGTGCTTGACATGGAGAGCATCAATTACTTCACGTAAGTTGTTCGCCTCCTCTTTCATCATATCATCAATCTTAGACATTTGAATGAGAGCATCTGCAAACCACATAATGAGTAAACATAACAACATCCATACAAATTTCCTCAAATAATCCTACATTGATGATAAGTAGAAAAAAATTGACTTAATCATTAACAAACAAAAAGGTGAACAGTATTGCTCTACAACAGGATAGCACATCAGAAAATTCTGACCTTCAGAAGTTGATCCTTGCAAAACCTGGGCAATACAGTAACTTCTTTCCCTCTGAGCATCAATGGTATCTTCCAGAAGTTTCAACAACCCCCTTGTAGATGACTGGTGCAAAGCAAGCGCTTCCTCCACAAAGTTAATGACCTCATTGTGACTGTTGGTTTCAGTGAAATCTTTCTGTATTAATCTGGAAAGGAAGATATCCTCCACCGGACATAGAAAAAGTGAACCTAGAGAGCAACTCAAACAGAAAAAGTGAACCTAGATAGCAACTCAAGCCAGTCTGTTACATTTTCTTGAAAGTTCACAAACAATAAGGAACTTGGAACAGAAGAATGTCCACTACACACCCAGACATATATAGGTATACACCACAATGAATTTACCAGGATACTCCAAATTTTGTAATGCATTTTGGCCTCCCCCAGCTCGTATTCCAAGAAGGATCAGATCATCAACCAGCTAAAAGGACAAATAAGAAAGTTCAACCGACATGCATTTTGTACACAAATGTGACAAAGAATGACTTTCCTTCCACCCCAACCACCGAATAAGCACTGCTTTAAATAATAGTCTACTTCTAAAAGAAAATTCACAGAATTGAAAATGACGAAGAGAAGCATAATTATAGAGAAAAACCTGACCAACCCCCCCCCCCCAAAAAAAAAAAACAAGACCTAACAAGCACAGCTTTAAATGATAGTGTACTTTGAAAAGAAAATTTACAGACTAAAAAGATAAACATGAACTGAGAGTAGATGCATGGAGAAGAAAAGCATAATGGCAGAGAATAACCAGACTCCACAGTTGGTTCACTGCAATTATCATGTCATCATACGACTTTTGCCTGTCTTTTAAATCTCCAACTTTAACTTCAAGGTCATGCAATGCCTGTTTTTGGAGGTCTATCTGTTGAACAAGCTGCTGGTTCTGGAACTGCAAGACTCCCACATCAGCCTGCAATTAACATAATCTTCCTTTTTATTCAAGTGAAACTTCTAATTAATTTAATGAAAAGGAGACTCAACACACATAGGACAAATGGCACAGCATAGAAGGAAAGGAACATTCATGGATGCAAAGGTTATGAGTTGATAACAGGATACACAAGAAATGAATATTCTCTTCTGCCGCTATGATTAGAAAAAGCAAGTATTTATCATTATATAATAGAATAAGGAGAGAAACTTTTTATTGAATGTACAGTAGTAATATTATTATATTTAAAATATTAAAATAAAATATTTTAAATATCATACATATATTAAAATAATTATCTAAGCACAAAAACAACTATCTTAAAAAATTCCCCTCTTTATTATTATTCTTACACATTTTCCACTTCCTTATTTTTTTCATTTATCTCTTTAATCAAAACTAAAAGTCAAACACAAATATCTCCCATTCCTCATATTCTTTCATTCCCACAATGACTCTCCTCGTTTCCCATTCTCTCAAGTACTTTTCCTCTTCAAGCTCTTTTGTCTCTGCACCTTTTCTTCCTTCAGCCATTATATATTCGATTCACTTGTTCAATTCCCTCCCTCTTCATCTTACTTAACAGGCCAGCACTCTTCCTCTCCCTTCGTTCAGTTTGGTTTTGTCATTGTACCATCTTAGTTCATAAATGTACTCCATTTTGGTACGGACAAATCGAAACGAGATTTGCTGAGAAGAAGGGTAAATTAAGTAACAATAGCTCGAATAGAGTGGATTCATTGGATTCCATTTCTACAGCACACAAAACAAGATATATATTATCTATTATATTCTTGTTATCAGCACTCTTTTTTTTTTTTAACTTTTTAACCCAGAGAAATCAATGTCATTTTTCATCTATAAAATCACCTTTTTTAAAATTCTTTCATTGCATCAATTTTACTCTATTTCTGTAAACCAAACTGCCCCTAATAGTTACAAGGCACTAGTTTGACCTACCTTGCACTTCTCTCTGCTAAAGAACAAAATCATATTACCATACTCTACGAAAAAAAAAAAGAGCAATAAGGATCGAGTTACACAGCAGAAAGAGAAGAGCCTTACCAATGACCTAATTCAATGCGAATCCCAAAATTCGAAAGTACCATTTATAAATATATCTAATATCAACATTGACAAAGATAGATGGGGCTTACACATTTGTTGTTGGTTGATGGATTTGTTGAATTCCGCGCCATGGGGGAGGATACTGAACTCAAATGCGGCCTCTTCTTTTCGGGTTCATCGGAGTCTGTATTTTCCATTAATTCTGAAATTAAAAAGATAACCCAGCACAGCAAATTAGAAATGAGAAAGACATAGACTCGAATCGATGAATTGCCATGTCACGAACCCGAAGATGCGTAAACCCAAAATCCAATCATTAAAAGGAAAGATGACACCTAATTTTCGCGACTACTTACGGAAAGAAAGAGGAAAAGAGTGGGAAAAGATGAAGACAAAGAAGTGAAGATACCTAACTAATGAGAACGAATTTTCAATATTTTCTAGATATGGAGTATATAGTAGTAATCCTCGAGCTTTATTAGACAGTGGACTTTGTTTTCGGTGAAGCGAGCTCCTGTGCCGTGACAGATAAGGCTCTGCTTGGATCAACGTGAAGGCAGGGATTTTAATTGAAAGGATTGAGTGAGGGCTGACTTAAGGGTTTTAAAATTTTCTCATTGAGGGACTGAAGAGAAATAAATTGGAAAGATTTTTTTTTTATACTTGAATAGGGTAGATTTTAATGATATATTGTTTGCAGAAATTTTAATGATATATTATTTAATTAAAAAAGGAAAGTTAACAACAAATTTACTGTTATATTTTGTATGTTAATTTTTTTTTAATTCATTTTTAAGTCAACACCAGAAGCCAAGAAACAAATAATAAGAAATCGCAAAGATCAGGGGTGGAGCTGGCTATGGAGATGGCGATGAGGCGTGGAGTAGCTGGATGTGAGGTTCAATTTCTGCTAGGGCAAGGTGAATGCGAAAGAAAATGGAGTGGATTTGTTTTTCCAGTCAATGGCATTACTGAGATATTCAGAAAAAGTAAAGTAAAATAGTTATAAAATTACACATAATACTCAAACTCCTCCAAAATATCCAATTTGGAAGGAAAAGAAAATTGAATCGATTAGGGGGTGGGAAGAAGAAAAATTGGGTCCATTCCCCTCTAAATTTTGAAATAGATGATGGGAGGAGCTCCTCTCCTCCATTCCCTTTTCATTCTTTTAAAAAAAATTTATACCAAATAAATCATTAATATTTGGTTTGGGTGGGGATGGGATTTTTTTAAAGGGATTAAAGGGAATTTAATCCCTTCTCCTATTTAGTTTAAAAAAATTAGAGCTAATCCCCTCTAATTTCTTTTCCCATCTCATTGTTAAATCCTCCCAAATTAGCTTTTTTTCATATAGAAAAAAATATTTATTACTTAATTCCCTCCAATTCTCTCTAATTATTTTTTGAATTAAACAAGATTTTATTAAAATCACTCTAGTCTCCTCTACTCCAATCCCGCTAAATAAAGAAATTTTAAAATTCTTCTAATCTCTACCCTTCTAATCCTCTCCATTAAAAATTCCTCAAATTTCGTCATCTTCAATCCCATTAATTGAACCAAACAGATTCTAAGAATGTGAGTCAAGCTCCTAGTTTAGCATGTGTCTAAATAAAAAAAAGAAATAAAACTTAATTTTTGGGTTTTTGTATTGGAAATTTTGGAATACTAGAAACAAAAGGTGCTTTATTAATTATACTTTTTCCCCTGAGGGTCTTACTGCTAGCAATCTTTTTAATCATACTCTTATGGCATGTTTGGTTAGATCACATGGTTGGATTAGGTGAGGGGTTGAGTCTCACATCACACCACTGGTCTGTTTGGTTGGCCCAAAAATCATGTGAACAAGATTACATAATGTGAAGGTCCTCACCTCAATTAATGTGAAGACATTCACTCCCAATTTGCAAGGTGAATACGTTCACACTACTGTAAAAGGGAGGAGAAATGACTGTACTACCCTTAAAACAAAGAGCATTTACAGCTAACCCCACCAATCAAAACATCTTGTGCGACATTGTAGAAGTGGGGAGTCTACTAGCAAGCCCTAGCTTGACTGACAGTGGAGAGAACATAGGAATCTCATTAATGCCGAAGGAGAGATCCCGCTGGCAAGGCTTGACCAACCGACACGGTAAGCCCATGAACTTCATATTCTTCTTCGCTTTGATCGATTCCCTTTGATGGTTGCTCAGTGGCTATTCTTGTTCAATTGTTGCGAAGGGTTTGTACTTCAATGGCATCCTTCTCACATTTTAGTTGTATCAAATTTACTCTTGTATCTTTATGTGAGATTTATACTTTCACTTTACTGTTGAACTCCTACCCTTCCCCCCTGTTTATATATGTACTTCGTGGTTAAATGATAATTGTAGTAATTCTTTATTTCATGTGATCTATTTCCATATTGGTGTAATCTTGGCTATTTTAAGTATCTAGCCCTTCGAAAGTCTATAGTCTTATAGGAGTGTGATTTCTTGCTAATTGCCATAGAGGTTTGGTGGGTAGTGTGACAAGGTCTTTTGTAAATGGGATTGTCAGCTTGGGTGATAACTCTACTGAAATTCAAGAATCATGCCTTTTGGGAGTCACACTTTGTCTAGGACTACTTTGGGTATATTCATGGGACTCAACTGAAATTTCTGATAAGTTGTATCATTGAAAATTGGGATTGGAATTGGATATTGGACAAGGAACTGATTTTTCATGCTTTTGATACACAAAATTTTGGGTCATTAGATATTTTGTACCTTTCATTGTAGTCTCAGTTGAGGCCCATATGTTATGTTGCTTAATAAATTGTTGTCTTTGAGAAACAGATTGGTTTATTGCATCTTTGTTGATAGCATAAACTATAGACTCCTGAAAATAACTGGAAAAAAGGAGTTCTATTAGGTAGGTTTCAAAAATTCTTATTATTGGAGAAGTTAATGTTAGAATAGCTGGCTTTTCAAGAGGAAGGATAAATTAAGAAGTTAAATTTTTTTCTGCAAAAACATAAATTTACAGTGAAAATAAAAGTTTGCATAAAAATAGAGTGCAGTGAAAATAAAAATAAATGTAAGGTAAGGGAAGAGAGGACTCAGAAATTTATCATATTCGGTCTGATCTACTTGACCTACGTCCAATCCCCAAATCACCATTTGAAATTTTAACTATCTACAAAAATTCAACGAGCTCCTTGCAATACCTCAATATAACCTTGTACTATATTCTAAGAATATTCAAATTCTACACTCTGCACTCTAACAAAGTGTTTCTCACTTCCCTTTGTGACTCCCCTCACAAAGAATCATTCTTCAAGATGAAGAAAAGATTTTTGTACAGAATATGAACTCTCTAAATTAGAGTAGATATGGAAGTTGAAGTATAGTAAATGAAGTGTGAGAGTAAAAAGTTTTAACTCAGAAATTTAACAAAGTTTTGCACAAATAAGATTAAAATCATTTCCCACAACTTCAAATGAAGTTCTATTTATAGATTTGTAGTTTAACTAGTCGGTAAACATAAAATCTAATTGTTAGAAATATTAACCAATGGTTACTCTACAAAAAAAGTCATTCACCAACCTCATTTAATGCATCTGACATGCCAAAATTTGAATTTTGGGTGTCAACAGACGAATTTCACAAAGACTGAAGGTTAAGGATTTCAACATTGAACTTCAACATTCGTCTATTCAAAAGTGAAATTTGAATTTTGAGTTTGTTAAAATTATCCCATGTTAGAACATACAAATTTTTATACGGAAAGTACATCTGTTGAGTTTAAATAGTTATCTCATGTTTTCACAATGTACTTGAAATTTGAATTTTAGAATCTAAAATTCGTCTGTCAGAGGCTTATTCAATCATGGTACAAGAGTTCTCCTTTGTGAAATTTGAATGTTAAGTTATAAAATTTGTTTATCAGAAACTTGCTCTAACGAGACTTATAAGTTTTGATTTTGAAATATGAATTTTGAAGTTCAAAGTTTATCTGTTAAAGAGAGTAACTTTGAACTCACTTTGTACTTCAACAACGTTCGAATTTTGACTAAGTGTCAAATAAATTTTGCACATATTCATTAACAATACTAAGCCCGAAATTCAAATTTCATAACTGAAATTCATCTGTTACAGATGAAGCCTCTGTATATTCAAATTTCTCAAAGCAAAGTTTAAATTTTGTACAAAATATTCATGAGTTAAGAAACAAAATTTGTCTGTTAGTCAGTATTTTTCAAAACTAACACATGCTAATATAAGATAACTTCCAAATAATATATTCAGACATTGTGGTGAATTAAAAGAAGTACGATCAAAGCTTTTTACCTAAATTACAAGAGTATAAATCCTAAAAGCTAAGCCTTCTCATGTTCTTCTTTGGATTTCTTCACTTGATCCCTTCATATTCTTTTCATATTCTCTTTTCTAAGCTTTTGTTATTTGGAATTATCAAAACTTCTAATTCAACATTCTCCCCCTTTTTTATGATGACAAAACAACTCGCAAACTGGATTAGTACTTGGGTTTACTTCCAAGAGCTCCCCATCAACATATACATTACAATTCGAATATAAATATGACACATGTATTAGAGTTGAGAACGTAGGAGAATAGAAAAGGAAATATGGAAACACATTGTATTGAATTTTAATCAAATTCAACTAAGTTTAATATGACTACAGATTAAAAGTTCAACAGGGATCAAATTTCAAATACAAAATCAACAAAGGCAAGGTGCAACAAATACAGAATCACACAATCCTAAGATCTAAGCCCTAAGGTTCTTTATTTCGCTACTTCTTCCTGGCCTTGAGCTTGATCTTCTTATTTCCATATTGTTGAATCAAGAGTTTTGATGATTCCAAACCAACATCCAAGAGCTTGGATTAAAGATATCAAAGGAGATCAAAGTGCTTCAAGTGAAGAATTTGAAGAGTATTTGCTGCTAGATTTTTTGTAGGATCTTTAGTTTTTATTATGATTAGGTAAAAGATTTTGATTTGAAGAAAAGATGTTTTCAAACCTTAATTTTATGTTAAATCTTGACTTATTTGAAAAACACCCACAAACAGACAAAGTTTGAAAGTTTAAACTGAACTGTCATGTTGAAAATTCAAACTTTGCCTTTGGAAATTCGAATTTCGAGCTAAAACTGAATAAGTCTGAAGAGATATCTCTCTGTCAGACAAATTTTGGTCATCCAAAATTCGAATTTTCATCAAGTCTGAAAGAAGCCTTTTTAGTGACAGACGAACTTCACAAAGTCAAAATTCGAATTTCAGACAAAATGCAATTTGTGAAAACTAAAGAAATTCGTCTGAAACTATGTTAAAGTTCATCTGAAATCAAGAAGAAATTGAGTTTGAAAAATGCTCTCTGACAGACGAACTTTGACTCTGCAACATTCGAATTTTCATATAAGTCTGAAAGGAGCTTCTTTGAGACAGACAAATTTCACTCTTTCAAAATTCGAATTTCAGACAAAACACAACTTGAGAAAACAGAAGAAATTCGTCTGAAATAATGTTAAAGTTCATCTGAGATCAAGAATGAATTAAGTTTCAAAACCGGTCTCTGACAGACGAATTTCACTCTGTCAAAATTCAAATTTCGAAGAAAGTGATCTATTGTGCCTCTTTGAACGTTCAATGGACAGACGAATTTTGGGCATCCAAAATTCGAATTTCGAGGGTACTGTAAAAAATTAAAAACACTGTTCACGATTTACAGAAAAACTTTCTTCTTGAAAATTCGTATGTCACATTGTGAAAATATTTTATAAGTTTCAAAATTCAAATTTCACTCTATGGACAGACGAACTTCGTATTTTAACGTTGGAAGCTTTAACCTTCGATTCCTTCAAAATTCGTCTATTGACCAACCAAAATTCGAATTTCAGTATGTCAGAAACATTAAATACGGTTGGTAAACGGATAGTTTTTCAAAGTAACCGTTGGATAACTTCCCCAACGGATAGATTTAGTCTCTAACGGATAGTTGAGACCTAAAACTATAAATATAACATCATTTGAAGTTATGGGTAACGAATCAAACTTGTATATACCGAATTTCTGCTGAATCTTCTTCTCAAAAGCTTTTACCCTCTCAACTTCAATATCTGTAATTTAACCTTCATATCTACTCTATTCAAGAGAGTTATATCTTTGTAAACAATCTTCTCTTCATCTGGAAGATAGATTTACTTGTGAGGGGAATTCAAAAGGGGATTGGGAAGCACATAGAGAAAGTGCTTAGAGAGTTTGAGAGAGCTCAGAAACAGAGCATACTCGTGTACTGTGGCATTAGCAAGAGGCCCGTTGAAATTCTTGCTGTATAGTGGATAAATCTCAAGAGTTATCTTGGGGACTGGACGTAGGTCAAGTGGATAGACCGAACCAGGATAAATCACTGAGTCTTCCTCTCCTTATCCTTACTTATCAGCTTACTCTGTTTTACTCGTTGTTTTCATTACACTATGATATCTTCACCCACTTCACTTTGTGCAAAAAAATTGCAATCTTCCCAATTCACCCCCCCTCTTGGGAAGTCAGCCTTGCTAACACATATGTCTTTCCTGAATACCTAGCTTCAAATTGTCCAGTTGCAACTTCGCTAGTTTGCCCATCCTTCTTATTTTTATTCTTCCCCTTTTTGGCATCATCAGACATAGGGGCTTGTACAAAGGGAGGAGGTATCTGAAATATGGGAATGGCTTGAAGAGGAACTGGAATAAATGACATAGATGGAGGTATCTTAGGAAGATCATCTTCAGCATCTGAGACTATTTCTTGAACCTCCCTTTGAAGGTTGGCTAATCTAGCCTTTTGCTCCACTAACTGGCCATATCCAGAGGATGGAGGTTGAGGAATAGGTGGAGGAAATATTTCAGTCAATCTTTACTTTTGAGCTTGCACTACAGCATTATGTGCAAGAGCAGCAAGGTCAATATATGGCATAATGCCTCTTTCCTTATTGAGGGCTACTTGAATGATTAGTGTAGTAGTGAGACTTGCAACCAGCTTCTCTATTTACTCAGACTCTAATGAAGATAGAACTGATTCTTGAGCTTCCTTCATTATTGGCTCGTAAGAGCCTTCTCCTTGAATGGCTTCTTCCTCCATGGCATAATAACTAGGACTAGTTTCATTACTAGAGGCCTGAGGGGTAGCAATGGTGCCGGCAGCAGCAGTGGCAGCATCAATAGCTGTAGCCTTAGGGGAATCTATCTAAAAAGGGCTATGAATTTTAGGAGAGATAGATTTTATGGGTTCTAAGGGTTCAGTTTGAGGTGGTGCTGATGTGGTAGGAATATAGTTTCTAACATCTTCATAGGTATCAGCAATCACTTTAAGATTCTAGGCCAGATTAGTGATTTGTGCTTGCAGGTATGCAAACTTGGCATTTTGTTTCTCTCTGATACTCAACATCATTATAGATAGGCTATCATACAATTCAATTATGGTATTAGGTTTGGCCCAAGTAGATAGAGTGAAGGGTTGAGGTGGCTGTGTGGGCTGTGGTTGAGGAGAATCTGGTTAGGTTGGTTATGGTATAGGTTGGATGTTTGAAACAACTTCAGAAGTACCCTTTTGTTGTTGTGATTCTCTCTCTTTATAGAACAAGTCTTCTTATTTACCAGCTCCTTTCCCAATCTACCTTCCTTCTTTTCTTTTAATCCCCATTCTCATCAATTCTTCATCTTTAAACACTTCGGTTGACTTCCTTTTGCCTTTTTCCAGATGCTGTATTTTAGCAAATTTGAGCATCTTAGTGATGATAGAGGCATAGGGCAATGTTGAGTCTTTTCTTTGATCCCTTGCCTTAATCATTCTCTGGAAGATGATATGCCCCAAGTTTAGTATTTTTTTCTCATATCAGGGAAGTCATCACATGAGCCTCAGCTCTAACTATTAGATTGAAGCGTTCTCCTTTGTTGAAGATGATCCTTAACACTATGTCGTGCAAGACTCTAGCTTATATACTCAGATCAAAGGACTTCACAAGCTTTGGAGGAGGCCTATTCTCACGTCTTCTGAAGAGAGCATTCAAGATTATGCTTTCCTTATAGTTCATAAATTCTCCACTTTTCTTATCTGCATTATCATCCTCAACCATGTATTTGGAGGTGAAGATATCAATCTCGAATCCCTCTTGTCCAGGAATCTCCAAAATCTCATTAATATTTTCATCTGATAACTACAGAGTCCTAGACCTAACTGTCACTTGGTACTTTCTCTTCTTATTATTGTATTTTAGTGTAGCATATCAGGTCTTAATTATCTCATCATCATACTTTTCCTTAATCTCCAACAAATTCTTATACTTGCTCATCCAAAACCTAGCATCAAAGTTGTTAGAAATTAAAAATTCTTCCAAATTGGTGCAATGAGGAGTTATTACCTTCTTTGTCACAAATTTCGTGTTGTATTCTTCCAAGATTTGATCAAAGCTGCAAAGAGGCTCCGTTGTCAACTGCAACTCTTTTGACTCAATATTGGATCCAGAGGTAACAAGGATTGACTTCTTTGATTTAGCCTTTGGAGTTGTTTTCTGCTTTTTAGATAGAGTTCCCTTGCTAGATTCAGCCTTTCTTTACTAGGTTTCTCCCTCCTTTGAAACATACTATGATTTGGTTGTACGTTTGGACCTGGCTTCTTCCTTTCCAACGTTGGCAGTCTTAACTCTCACCATTTTCACTCAGAATGTGTTTCAAGAAATGCTCTAGAGGTGTTTTAGGGGTTCAGTTTGATGTTTAATCAATGATAAATGAGGTTTGGCCGAAGAAATTTAAGAATGGTTAAGAGATGAGAGGAATAGCTTCAGTTAAAAGACATATATGGTTGCATCTATTCAGAATGTGACCCTTGGATTTCTTTATGTAATAGTTTGATAGGCAAATTTTGATAGTCAAAATTCGAATTTCAATCAGTTACGTTGCCTATGTATTTAGAGAATCTTGACGGACGAATTTTCAACCTTAAAGTTCGTCTGTCAGAGACTTAACATACGAGAGATAACCTTAACAGACGAATTTTAGTCTTGAAATTTGATTGACAGAGACTTAACATCAAGAGATGTTTCAACAGATGAATTTTGTACTCTTGAAGTTCAAATGTTAAAGTCTTTTACTGAAAGCAATCATGCAAAAGAGTTTCAACAAACGAATGTTTGGAATTTAAAGTTCAGATTTTAAAATTTTATGAAAAATTGTCTAAAATGCGAATTTTGAACCATCAAACTTCAAATGTTTCTCACACGGACAAGGCAAACATACATACAAAGATTCAAAATTGGAATTTCAGTTTGTCAACAAATGATCGTTGTCCATAGAGACAAGACAAACATGTATACAGAGATTCAAAATTTGAATTTCAGTTTACCAATAGACGAATTTCGAGAGAACTAAAACACTGGTGCAACACTTGAATTACTGAAATATGTCTGTTTAAGCTTAAAGTTTGAATTCTAACTATGTAAAGTCATTCATCACACTGAATGGAGCATGGAAATTCATCTATCAGCATTTAAAATTCGAATTTTATAAGATTAAACTTACAGATAGATGCTGAATATTCAAATTTCCATCTTTCTTCAGCAAATGTTGATTAAGCAGGTTTGAGATACTTCATTATATTGATTTTTCTATTATTTAAGCTCATGATATCTTAAAAATACTTTGAAGCTTAAGTTAGAGTAAGTTTTAACAAATTAACAAATTATCTTCATAAAGTAAACAGATTTGGTTCAAGGCTAGTTTACAGTTCATTGGGATTTATCATTCCCAATTCTTTTCTAATCTTGCGATATCTATCCTCTGGAAGTGCCTTAGTTAGGATGTCTACAAGCTGATCTTCGATAGGGAGGAATTCCAACATAATGTCTCTTTTCAGAATGTGGTCCCTTATGAAGTAATGTTTGACCTCAATGTGTTCTGTCCTTGAATGCATTACTGGATTCTTCGTGATGTTGATGACACTTTAATTATCACATCTTATAGGTATTTCCTTCATTTCAATTTCAAGATCTTCAAGTTGCTACTTCATCTAAAAAATTTGTTCATAATAGCTTCCAGCAGCTATATATTCAGCCTTTTCTCTAGAGAAAGCCACATTGTTTTACTTCTTGCTAAACCATGAGACTAGAGATCCTCCAAAAAATTGGCATGTACCACTTGTGCTTTTTCTATCAGTCTTAGATCTAGCAAAGTCAATATCAGTATATTCTACAAGCTCTTCTCCATTGCCCTTTGGATACTAGAGTCCCATATGTGATGTTTTAATTAAATATTTGAATATTCTTTTCACAGCTGTTACATAGGACTCTTTGAGACATGATTGGAACCTAGCACATATGCAGACACTAAACATGATGGCAGGTCTACTAGTTGTTAAGTATAATAAGGAACCAATCATTCTTTTATATTCAATTATATTAACATTTTCCATTCTAAATTTCTTTAGTAACTCTTTTAAGTACTTTGATTGACTGAGAAAGATGCCATTATCATATTATTTAATTTGTAATCCAAGGAAAAAGTTGAGTTTTCCCATCATTGACATTTCAAATTCACTCTACATTAACTTAGAAAAATTCTTACACAAAGATTCATTAGTAGCATCAAATATGATATCATCAATATAAATTTGAACAATAAGCAAATCTTTGTTTTCTTTTTTAGTGAACAGAGTTGTATTAACTTTATATTGGAGATTGTGCCCTAGGTCAATTATTGTATTATGAACATTGTTCTTCATCATGAAAAAAAGGTGTTTTCTTTTACATTATTATATTGTTTACATGTTTTCTTTATAATAATATCCTTATATAAATTATTTTATCCTAAATGTCCCTAGTCAATCATCTTTGTGGGAACAATGATGAACTAAGACTAGTATGATTTTGATTAATAATTATGTATGAAGATATAAATCAAAATTATAAGCTCCTATTAGAGAATAGGCGCTGGATTGACCCGTCATGCGATAGTTGTATGGATCAAGTCATAAGAACATCTCATATATAACCGTGTCACTAAACCCTCAAACCTGAGATCATCATGACTTCCTATATGGGGAACTCTATACTTTGGCATAGTCAAAAGTCACCTTTAATCGGGAGATCATAAAGGCTATGATTGGGTAAAGTGGAACTCGTGTGGAGGAAGATGAATGGTCAAGATGGAATTTGTCCCTCTAATTAATGGAGAGATATATTTAGGCCCCTCAATGAGTAAGACTGAAAAATGCATGACCGTGCTCGAATGGAAGAGTTTTCATTTGTTCTGTCAGTCTGCTCGGAGATCGAGAAAGTGATGGTCGAGTAAAATAAGGATAACGTTTCCATGCTTCATACTTGATCCATATATCATGAGATAAAAGGGATATGATCGGATTATATGATAGGTTACATCAGATCTTCGATCTCATATGATTTGGGTAGTCACAATGTCTTGCTAGATGTCACTTGTGACTTGTAGGTCCAATAGTGTTATTAACCCACTGCCAACATCATATGGGCTTACAGGGTCGCACACAAGAATGAGTCAACTTGAGTTACAATGTCCAGATTTATTGAATCTAAAATGTATCTGGATTCAATAAATTTAATATTTAATTTAAAGTGATAGAATTATATGTATATATTTGATGTGTATATATATATATATTAAAATTCGAAACATATATATGTTTGATATATTATATATTTGATATATATTATTTCAAAATATATATATTGTTAAAATTAATTCAAATTAATTAGTTTTAAATTTAATTCTATATGATAGATTTAAATTTAAACTAATGTCATAATCTAAATTTGATTTATATGATAAATTAAACCTAGATTTGATTCTAGATATAGATTAGATAGTTAGTTTAAATTTAATATATTAGATAGATTTAAATTTAAACTAATATATTTAATTAATATTTGATTTAGTTTAAATTATTGATTTAAATTAAACAAATATTAAATTATATCTATATATTGATATAGATTAGGGTCCAGAATCAATACAATTCGAATAACCCTAAAGAGAGAGCGGCCGTATACTCAGAGAGTGAGACTGTACGGATGAATGACGAACAATGTATGGACGTACGGACTAATAACGAACAGCAGACTGTGCAGACCGGACAGCGGCGCTGTATGGACAAACAACGGGACTATACGGACTAACAGCGGGCTGTACAAATGAATAGCAGGACTGTATGAACAAACAGGGGCTGTACGGATGAACAACGAACTGTATGGATAGACAACGGGAATGTACGGATAAACAGCAGGACTGTACGGGGATAGTAGTGGGATTGTACAGACAGAAAGTAGGACTTTATGGACTAACAGAGGGCTATATGGACAGACCGTGAGACTGTATGGATAGACAGCAAAAACTGAACAGATATATGAACCTTCACAAATAGAGGTGCTAGCACACCGTTTGAGTTGGACTCACCGTTCATGTGGATACCGGTAAAGGGAGCTGACTGATCACGTTTATTCCTAGGGTCTGACAAAAAGAAAAGAATACCAAGGAACGCACCGGAGATAAATTCTTTTCTATATTTCAATCTAAACAACATTGATGGATCCATGGGAAGGAATTTCTTGATAGTTTTTCCGCTGAGTGTATGTTGAAATTCCCAACACTTAACCCCTATTAAATCCCTTTTCAACCAGAAAGTTACTTAGCCTTTGGTACTATACTTTAGGTGCCTGTTTTAAACTATAAAGAGCTTTCTTTAATTTATGTACATGATTTGGTTTAGTTGAATCCTCAAAGCCTAGAGGTTGATCAATATAAACTTCTTCTATGATATAACCATTTAGAAAGGCACTCTTTATATCCATCTGATACAACATATCTTTTATACAAGCATAGGCTAGAAGAATTCTTATTACTTTCAATCTTGCAATTAGGGCAAAAGTTTCCTTATAATTTATACATTCTTCCTAATTGTATCATTTAACTACCAACCTAACTTTGTTTCTAATTATTGTTTCAGACTTATCAAGTTTGTTTCTAAATACCCATTTGGTTCCAATAATTAGGTGATCATTGGATCTAAACACTAAATCTCAAACTTGATTTCTTTCAAATTAATTAAGTTCTTCTTGCATAACTAATATTCAATACTCATTTGTTAAAGTTTCTTTAGTACACTTACGTTCAATCTGAGAAATAAATGTACAGTTATTTATTTGATCCCTAAGAAAACCATGGTCACAAACAAAACCAAGAAGATAAAGACGAAAAATGAATAAGGGGAAAGGATGCAAGGGTTGACTTGCATCCAACGAACAAGGAAAGGGTTCACTTACAGCGGACAAAGATCTATTAAGCTACTCTCTCTGACATCGGCAAAGATCCACAAGTGTGACAAGACACGAAAGATGATAGAGAAGAAGCAATGGTTAGTCAGAGGTGTTGGACACAAGCAGGGGATTAGGGTACTTTATGCTTGACTGATGAAGAGAGGTTTTTTTTTTGGGTTAAATTTTTATGTTTTTTCATCAAGGGCATTGTTGTCTTTTTAATTATTATTGCATCCCATCACATCTAATTTTTTTAGTCCAACCAAACAAATTTGGAGATATGAAGCCTATCATTTACATGACCTACCAAACAAACTTCGTGTAATCATCATCCCATTACATCCCCTCACACCCTTCACATTACATCACCTAACCTTTTATGGCCCGTTTGGATGGATTACATAGCAGGGTATGTGAAGGGTTAGTCTTCACATCACTTCATTTTCTAGTGTTTGGTTGTCACCATTACATGTGAAGATTATTACCTCATGTGAATCCTTTCACCTCAATTAATGTAAAGGGTCTCACACACAAAATGCTATGTGAAAGCCGTCACAGTACTGTAAATGAGATTGATATGACTATAACACCCTTGTGAACAAAAAAAATTACAGCTTCATCTTCTTCCTCTCTTTACTCGTGAACTTCGGCCTCTTCCTCTCTGCATCTTCCTCCCTTCCTCCTCTCCCTTCTTCCTCGCTTGGTCCACCTCCGATGACCTCTGATGACTTCGACGCCCATCATTCTCATCTCATTCCATTCGGATCCCAACCACGCCCATGCCTCCCATGCCCACACAAACGCCGCCCAAGAGAGAAATGTGATGGGAAGTCATCTTCTGAAATTGAAATCGTAGAGGTAGAAGTCTTCTTCTGAATGAACTGTTAGTGATAAAAGGCAGTGGGTAAATTGAAATTTGTCCCAATGAAACAGCAACCACCAACCGAGCAAGAGGTGGAGATTGGCGTCGCACAACTTCCATGGTCGAACCCATCCTCTTCCTCGAACTTCGTCACAGCATCCATGGCTAAGCAAGATCTGGCCATCAAACTCTGTCATTGCTTCTCCCAAGTCTATAAACCTCGATCTACACCGCCACACAACTTTACTGTCGACGTCGCAACTTCAACTTACATACCCACAAAAGTTCATCTTCAAGATCTGGGTTCAAATGGAAAGCAGACCGATGGGGGAGGGAGAATTTTTTTTTGGGGTCAGGGGTAAAATGGTCTTTTCATTTGGATTTTTATTTTTCTTTTCATTAAAAATAAACATCATCCCCTACTATCTAAATAACCTACCAAACAAACTATCATGTAATCATCTTCCCCTTCCATCCCCTCACACCCTTCACATTACATAACATAACCCGCTGTGTGTTCCAACCAAATAGGCTATTAGTAATTGAACCAAATGGATTATTAGCTCCTTTTAGTTCATGGTGTGGCATGGGAATCCTAGGGAATCTTGTATGGATTCCAACAGGTAGAGAGGTTCGGTTGCATCCATGCTATACCTGGGAGACAAAATTACCTCAGATGTGGGAGTTCGGATTGATCAACAAAATAGTGGGAATCATTACGCCCATACCTTGAAATCCATCTCTCCCAAAACTATCCCTCACTTGGGCCTCTCCATATTGTCCTTCTCTTCCTTCTTCCCTCACAGTCACTGTCACCTATCTACTAGCGTCGCTATTGTAGTTCTCAATCTCCCAACATTCATTGCTGTTCTCACCTTTGTCACTGCTTCTTCCTCTTCCTATTCTCTTTCAATCTTTAATTATTATTTGATTTTTTATCTTCCCATTCACACCTCCATAGAAAACTAGCATAGCCTCTCCACTATTCGTAAAACACCCATGGCAATCGATAGGAAGGAGCGAACTTGGCCATTGATAAGGTGTCATTGCCACTAAAATTTATGACTGATGAAATTTTAGATTTGTCGTAGAGATTTCTCTGGCAACCTTTCTCAAAGGCTTTCCTTTGCAATTGTGTTCATTTTTTCCCCTTGGATCTATATTTTCCAATATATTAAAAATCGGACCGGATCGATCGGTTCGACTAGTCTGATCGGGAACCGGCCCCTAGTCCGGTCCGGTCATAGATGAAGACTGGAGCTCTTTAGAATCGGTGCAAATCGGAGAAAAACTGGTCAAGAACTGGCAAAAAACTGGTACAAAATCGGTTTGGCCTCTTTTTTTTTTAAATATTTTTTTTAATTTTTAAGATAAAATAACATTATTTTTAGTACTAAATAGCATTTTTTTTGTAGAAATTTTTTATTTCTATATTATAATATAGTATAAGTATTATTATGATACATAATTATAAATAATGATAAATTTATTTAACAAATAATATAAAAATAGAATATCAATTGACTATTTTAAATTTAAAATATAATTATAGATGAATATTAATTTGTTTAGATTTTAATATTTGATTGTAAAACTTATTAATAACATTTTTAATTTTCTATATATTATTAAATTTATTTTTCATCCTAGATTGAATGTAAATTTTATAATCATGGATAAATATCTTTCATATTTTTTATCTACATTATTTAAAATATATTAATTTATTCATAACCGGTCTGACTCCGGTCTAACTATTGAACCTTAAACCGTTACTTCATCTGATTTAATGATCGATCCGATTTTTAATACCTTAATATTTTCTTCTTCTCCTTTTTTGATAGAAGGGAAAACACATACTTTCTTCTTTATTTGAATATGTTGAAGAGGATAATGGTGGAAGGAGTTGCAGGTTCATGGTAATGACTATGGGATGATGATGGTGGAGGGAAAGGAAAGAGGGTGGAGGAGTATTTATTCTTTTAGGGCATTTTTAACTTTTCACTTGTAATTGTATTTAATTAATTATAAAAATAAATTTGATTCCCACATCCTTTGTATCCTTCCCAACAGATTAAGGTGATTATTATTTCATTTTAATGCATTATATTCCATTATCATTATTTCAAGCAACCATACGGCTTTAGGCATGAGAGGAGGACTGGGAGGTGACTCAGTTTTTATTTTTAGTGTCATTTTGCTGTAAATATGAAATAAACATAATATTTGTTATTATTATGATTGAATATTAATTTTTTTCTATTAATTCTTAATTTTATCCTAAAATATAAAATTTTTTTGTACATAAAATAGCAATTTTTTAATAGTTTATTCCATTTTTCATATTAAACAGAGTAATTTTTCCCTGGATCTGTAGTGCCCTTGTCGCTTATCATATTTAATATTTATCTTTTAAAAATTTTTACGCCCTAAACTTTTCTGTGTCTTCTTCTCATGTCTGTTCCATCAAAACCATATCCGATCACTGGAATAGCTATAAAAACCCAAGAACCCTCCTTCCCTCCCGAAGTTGCTAGCTTTATTTTTTAGCGTTCTGGGTATCAATTTCAGCTTGAACTCGGCGATTCGATCGCCGTTGGATCAACCGGCGTAAGAGGATCTCGAGTTGAATGCACTATGCAGCGGCTGTGGTGTTCTGGGACCTCAATCTTGGGTTCAATTTCAGCAGCCAATGTTAAAAGAAAGGCTCAAAATTCATGGGCTGCTGTGCAGGACACTTATTTCTCAACCAAAGTACTCGCCTTCTCTGTCCTTTCCTTTTTCTTTCTCCCTTTGGGTTTTTCGTTGTTCAATTTGATGGATGGCAATAATTTGTGATCGATAATTTTTTATTTGACTATGATTGACGGTTACAAGGCTTTGTGGATTTTGAATTACTATTTCTTTTCGGTTTTCGACTTACTAGGATACATTTGAGAGGCATCGGGTGGTGTTTGCAGTTGGGACTTCCATAGCATCAGTCGCCACGGCTTGGATCGGTATGTTGCTTTCGTATTTTTAATTCCTTTATCCATATGGTTTTTCTTTTTTGAGATGAAAATACATTTATTGACTACATATTTGTGCTTTTCTTAATTCACATAATCATTGCCTCATTAAACTCTCTTTCCTGAATAAAAAAAAGGAAGGGAAAGTAAATTGCTGAAAGCTTTACTTTAAAGGAAGTGGTCCTGATGTGAATTCTGTTAACTAGACGAGATAATGGGTTGGCCTTTCTCATATTTGGATCTATGCACATTGCAACTTAGCAATCTTTCTATTGCCAATGACTTTCTATATTCCTTGTTTTGTATTTCTGCTAAAGTAGAAGAGTGCAAATCACAATGAACCAAAATTTCAATAACATTTTAAAAGACATCTCAAACAATGAGAATTTGTATTTGGAAGGTGAAAACTAGGGTAAGAGCTTCTTTTTGTTTTTCCCCAACATGGTTTATTATTAAAATCATGAAACCCTGTAGAAAATTACTGTGACAAGGTATGCTATGGAATATGATTCCAGCTATGAAAGTTGAAATAAGCCTGATTTCAATTCTGTGAACTTCTTTCTGACTCTTTAAATCCAAAGAATATGTGATGTGTTCTTTGATTTGAGGCATCTTTATCAGGAGGATTCTAGGGCATTGGGATTGGAAGGAATGACAAAAAAAGAAGGCTAAGAATTATAAAAGTTTAATTACACATGATGACAAGGTTCAGCATAATATTTGAGTTGTTTTCTCGAACTCAGTGTAATTTGATGAATAGTTTACACTTATTTTATGTTTTAACTCTGAAGAACTAATTAGATGCGTGTATGTAATTACTCAGGGTATTCTTTACGTCATTTGCATGACAGCAAAGTTGATCAAAGGCTTGAATCAATTGAAAGAGCTGTGAGTATTTTGTAGATTAATTTTGGTTACAAATCCTTGATATACCCTCTATTATGCTACATTTTTCCCTATGATCAGTTGATCTTGCTATCTAGCTAAGAAGTACTTAATTTCATAAAGTATATCTTAATAATTGCTCTTTGCCATTCTCTTCTATCTATTCGCTCGTCTTGGGGATTGCCTTATCCTCATGTAAGTTGCACTTCTTCATTCTCTCTGGAAAAAGATTTTCTTCTTCTTTAACTGGTTAAAAGACAAAAAAAGAAAAAGAGGGGGGGGGGGGGGAGAGGAGCTGGAGAAGAAGAAAAAGTTGTAAGTGCTAGGAATTTGGGTGAAGCATTCTACTTGTCATTGAACTGGGGTTTCTATCTGAAATTTGATTACTCTTGCATATTATGTTAGGTACATGGAGCTTTTGTGGTCAATTTTGAATAACGAATTTATTGAAAATCTTCCAGGCGAAAACTCCATACGTAGAAAGTATAGAATATAAGGAATGCTTTGGGAGTTACTCTTAAAAGACTGAAGTGAATTAATTTGAACATATTATAAACATATAGTCGTATCAATATCATAAAAGTTCGATAGAGTTTTACATTAGCTGACCTCAAATATTGAAGAAAAGAAAAAGAATGAAAACAGAAACAGTGATCACTTCTGTTTCTTTTGCCTCAGCTTACTAAACTTGAACAAGTCATTCTGACATCAAACTACCATTTTGTGCCTTTGTTGTTTTCTTGCATGATGAATAAGTCACCATGAGGTGATGTCTTTTGGTGCCTCGCCAGTGCCTTAGGCTGCTATAACTTCTCTGTTCTAGCCTTCATCTAAATATGCTGATTTTTGTTTCTGGCAGATGAAAAACAATTACAATCTGGAACATCCAGAAATCCAAAAGATTGTTGGTTCAGGAGGCCTCAGTGTTCCTGCTTGTGTTGCCACTGCTGGAACCACGTTAATCATCGGGTATGTTCTTTGTTTCTCATTATTAATTGTTCTCTAATGAGAACCTATAAATTAAAAAAAAAAGAAATCTCTTGCTTCTTAAAGTCAAGGCCACCACAAGATTTCCCAAAATCTACCCACTTCACTCCCTTACCTCCTTATTTCCATTCTCCTAGATAACTTCTTCTGGTGATTCCATCCATGAAGCATGGAATACATGGACATAGACATGAACAAACCATTCTTCCCAAAAACCAATTAGAATGGATTAAGATCGGTGTGGCCATTTTTCTTTTTCCTTGACAACCAAGCTGTTTGATTCTGTTTTCTATTTCAAAATGAACCAAATGAACCGTCTTGTGCTTATTTTAATAATTTATAATTTTATATTTGTATTAATAATTTTTGTTAATTTTATTTATTAAACATTAAGTTGTACATAAATATCTAAACTATCATTAGCTTTGATTTAAAAATGATTATATAAAGCCTTTTTATATAAAACTGGTAAAATTGAGCCTTTTTTAATCATAATTTAATGGAATTAAATTAAGAAAAGAAATTAAGTTCAGAACAAACTGATCTCAATTGAACCTAACTCATTGCGCCATGTTTGGTTTGGCTCAATCGAGTCATTAAAAAAAAAAAAACGGAACAGATATGATATATTGACGAACAGATTTTCTAGATCATCTTTATGTTCTAAAACTACAATCTGGTCAATTCAGATCAGTTTGTTTTGATCTTAATTTCTTACCTTTTTTTTTTCAGTAGGGGTACAAGGGTCATTTTTCATCCATTTCATTAACTTTTTCATTTCCTTTCTCTTTCTGTACCTAACATGTAAAGAAATGACCCTTACATATTGCCCAATGTTTGGTTTGGCTCAATCGAGTCATTGAAAAAAACTGAATAGATCTGATATATTGACAAACCAATTTTCTAGATCAGTTTTTTGTTCAAAAACTACACTCTTTGGTCACTTTAGTGCTCTACTTTGTTAGGTATTGAAAGAGAAAAGAAATGAAAAATTTAATGAAATGGATGAAAAATGACCTTTTGAGAAATGATTTATCTGAGGAGATGGCGTTTGCTAGAGTCCATTGGCGTCGTATGATTCATGTAGCCGACCTCACTTAATGGGATAAGGTTAATTTTGTTGTTGGATGAAAAATGACCCTTGTATACCTACTGAAAAAAAAAAAAATAACAGAAAGGGTAAGATCAAAACAAACTGATCTGAAGTGATCTAACTTATTGCCAAATGTTTTGTTTGGTTCAATAAAAAAAACTGCATAGTTCTGATATATTGATGATACTACGTTGTTTGATACTCGTGATAATCTAGGACATAATTTGCCTTGCTATGCAATTGGCAATTAGCAACTTCTATAATTTCAGTTCCGTTAATTATTTTATCATATATTTAATGTGAAGCTCTATTGATTGCCATATTACCTCTTCACTCTGCATGGTAACAAGTCTTGAGAACACAAATTTTGCTTCTTTGTACCTTACCTTTCTAATATTAATTTCTTGGTCATAGCTACAGAGACTAGGAAAACTGCCCTGTATAAATAGTAGGCATTCAATGCTGATGGCTATAAGGATAATATAAGGAGAACTAATTTTATTTTTTGGCATTGTATGAAGTAAGATATGAGCTGCACTGGTTTGTGAATAGTGTGGCTTGTTATGGATTTTTTTTTTTTCATATTTATATATTGATTGCCTGAAAACTTGTGTGAACATCTTTCTTACTTTGTTAGCTTTTCACCATTGCTGACATGTGCAGATATGGCTTGGGATGGCGAACCGGGATATGGTATGCAAATAGGAAGTTTAGAAAGGAGCAGATGAAAATGCTGGGACTGATTAAACCTAGAAGGCTGGTTTTGAAAGAAAAATGGCAGCTCCTTGGGCAGATAAAACCCAGAGGGTGGCAATTCCATTTCCTTAGAAGGCCCTTAAAAAGATCCAAACTACCAGAAACTGCTGCGAAGACACCTGAAACAACCACAAAGGAATCATCTGTCAAACTTATCACCAATGAATTACACCAGTCTTGCTAGGGATGGCTGAAGCTGTTGTATGGGCATTGTATAGTACTCTCTCCGGTTCTAAATGTAGGGCTTTTTACTCTGGTTATAAATATAGGATTCTTTATAGTATACAAGGTAGTATTTATTATGCATTTCTAAAAAATATTGGGAAGGATAGTTTTCAAAGAAATGTTGGGATTTTCAGAAAAATCGAGGTAGTTAATTAATTTTAACTCTAATTCTTAATTTATGTGGTTTGATTAAAAGGATTTTATATTAAAGATTAGAAATAGAAGTAAGCACATATGGTTTCATAACCTGAGGTGTTACTATTGGCACTGATAGTCATTTTAGGACTATGATTGGTCCTCACTTCATCTTCTTTATTGTCATTTTTTGGACTACGATTGTTGGGTCCTCACTTCATCTTCTTTATTCTTCCTACACCTGATGAATGTTTAAGAGATGCTGACAAGGCTGGTTATGCTTTTGTACTGATTGTAAATTTGCAAGGAGAGAAATGCAAATAATGTCCTTTCAACTTTTGATATATATGCACCTTCAAGTTTCACATCAGACTTATAAATGACCTTGAAAAAAGTTCGGGGGAATCACAGTTAAAAATTAGTTTAGAAAAATTTTTAATATATAAAAAGTAATAAAAATTGGAAAGATAAATAGTAATATCTCCTGTTTTATAATGAATTGCTATTTTGATCCTAAAGTATGATTTCCTCAAAAAAAATTTCATTAGGTACTTTGTGGTCCTTTAAAATGGTATTTGTTTCTTTGGTGATTTTAGTATCCCAAGCCTAAGGTTTTCTACGAGGATGAGAAATTGATAGGTGGATTAGTTGAAAATTCAACCCAAAATCTCAAGGGAGTATGAAACTTCACGCGCTATATGGTTGGAACAGGCTGGATGAGGACATCTTTTTCATTCCTCCTTTTTCTTTTGCTGGACTTTTGCATTCCTCCTAGCTTCATATTTTTTACATTCTTGCCCAATACATCAGATATTTTGTTATCTAATTTTTTTATAAACAACATTTTATTATCTTTGATTTGAGAAAGTATCACCAAAGAATAAGAGCGTGTTATATGATTTTTTTTCTCCTTTGACCTATTTCTTTTTGTGTGTATATCTTTTTATTGTCTTATATATAGTTAATTTGTGATTATATATTCTGGTCAAAAAATTTGTGATTATATATGACCTTAATTACTCTGAACCCTAGCCTACTTCATCCAATAAATTTGAAATAAAAAGTATTTCAAGATATCATAATTAAGGTATTAAAAATTGAACCAGTTATTGAACTAATAGAGACATCAGTTCAAGGTTTAATAGTCAGACCAAAATCGAACCGTAGTCAGGTCAGACCAAAATCAAACCGTAGTCAAACTAGTTATAAATAAATTAATATATTTAAATAATATAGATAAAAATATAGAAGATATTAATTCATAATCATAAAATTAACATTTAAACTAAGATAAAAACAGTAATATGATACAATATTTAGAATTCTATACCCTCATCTGATCCTTGTTACAAGTTACATTCTAAAGTTTTTATATTCATAATGTAAAATGATTGGAGTATTTAATGTTTTTTGGAGTATTTAATGTTTTGTTCCACAAATTACATTTTACAATTAATATGAGATTACAATTAAATTAATTTAATTAGGCTTAATTAAATGAAGTAATGAAATTTTTAAAAAAATTAATCGCATTAACTACTTTTAATCAGTTTTATTAATCTATATGAAATAATTAAAACTAACTTAAAATATGAATAGAAATAATGTTATTTTAGATAAAAGTAAGAATTAGAATTAGAATGTGAATATAAATAATAAACTTTTAATTAATTAACAAGAATAAACTAATCCAAAAAATTAAAATGAAATGGAGAAAGGAATATAATTTAACTGATAAAAGAATAATGAATATAAAGAATTTTTATAAAACTTTATTTAGTTTGGGCATTGGGCTTTGTATATAACAAAACTTTTAAAAATATCGGGAAGTGTGAGGGGTCTGCTATTAAAAAATAATGTAGGTTAGAAATCCACAAATGAGTAGAGTCCTCCACCAATATCTCACGTAGGCCCTCGACATTGGGTATACAAATCCTTCTATGATACTGAATGATTCTATTTTCATGAACATCAAAATCTTGCGTCTCATCCATCTCAACTTGTTCTCTAACACCTAAGAAATACTCATCTTCCATTTATACAAAATGAATCTCCCTTTGCAAATCGCTCATAACATTAATTGATCCTAACACCAAGGCACCCAGTTTCACTAAGATAGAAAGACTCAGATCCCTTAAGCTCTCAATCAACTGCTATTTCCACGTCATTATAGTTGCCACATGAATAGATTTCCTGCTCAAGGCATCTACGACTACGTTTGCCTTACCAAGGTGATATTTTAGGGCATAATCATAGTCCTTTAGGAACTTTATCTAATGACGCTGCCTCATATTTAATTCTTTCTTATCAAAGAGATACTTCAAACTCTTGTGATCACTGAACACTTCAAACCACGCACCATAAAGGTGATGTCTCTATATTTTTAGAGCAAAACGCACCGTTGCTGACTCCAAATCATGAATGGGGTAAATCTCTTCATAAGGCTTCAGCTGTTTTGAAGCATAAGCTATTACTCTCCCTTGTTGCATCAAGACACATTCCAGACCCTTCTTAGAAGCATCCGTATAAATTATGAATATCTCATGTGGGTTAGGAATGATTAACACGGGAGTAGATGTTAGACGAACCTTTAGTGTAACTAACTAAGACCAAAACCCAAAAACACATAAAAAAGAAGCCAAAATAGCACCATCACAGCAAAAGAACTGACAGTGCTGCGGCCTGCTATAATGCTACTGCGGCATGAAGGCTTATTGGACAAAACAAAAAGAAAATAGAGGAGCATGGCGTCGTGGCGCTAGATACTGAAACAATATCAGCATTTTGCTGATTTTTATGATGAACATTCAACATGCATAATTTCTTCCTCCGATCTCCGATTGACTTCACTTTACTCCCAATCTAACTATAGACACCAATTGTAACACCTTACTTTTAGACTCATTTTCCATGAATTAGACTCCTTTTAAGTCTGATTATACTTGATCCTAAGCTTGAATCACATAAGAATGAAAATCAGAATTTCCAAAATTTTCGGTTACTGTTCATATGGTAGTTTCCACTTTACCGACTAAACTTTGAAAATTTATAACTAATTATAGAAAAATTATTTCATAGTGATTCAAATCTGTAAAAATAGATAAAAACCTTATATACATGGAAAAAATATGAAACATAGCATTATCTTAATTAATTTATATAGTTTATTTCTCAAACATTTACTGTACATTTGGTCATTTTCTCTTTCTTAGGATTTTGTCCTTATCTTTAAAAATTCATATCTCACTCTACCCTGAGTCAATTTATGCATTCCTTATGTCATTGGAAAGCCTTGTGAGTGTAATTTCTAAAAATATTTTTATTGTACATTTATTCAACTTGTACAGGGTATGACATTAACTTAACTATTATGGGTCAAAACACTACCTCTACTAGAATAGTTTTAGGAGAAATTACATAACTCCTTCTTTATAGCTCCAAATGGTTTCAAACCAATGGTATTCGTTCCCTAAGACTTGGAGCTTTCTATAAATGTAAATCACTGAATTTTTAGAGCTATACACGATTTTATAGTACCTTTTGAAAAATCCAGTGTTCATAGTGTAAGTTTCAGTTTTTCCAATATTGTCCAGTTTTGAATCCTAACTTCAAAATTTCATTATAAATCATACACTTGTCCAATTTAGGTGTTCTTTAGTTCTATGAAAAGCTTGTTCTGTCTAATTTAAGAGAATATATAACACTTATATATGATGCTTTGTTTTGAATAAAGTTCCTCTACTCAAATCAATACTGGTCATCTTGTTCATAATTATGCCATAACCCATATAATAAACTTTATCAACCTCATGCATCAACATTTATTGTTCCAAATCCACACATAAAATCATAAGAGGACTTTAAGGAACATAATCATGTATAATTACAGAATTTCATCTCATACATACAGAATTACTTGCAAAATCAAGTAATTCTCCATCATCTTCTTCATTTCCCTTGCATTTGTTTGAATACTTTCATGTCCTTTCCCTAGCATAGTTAATATTTGGAAAGGAATGAGATTCAAAGAATCTCAGTAGTTACACTGATTATGCAAGCATATTATCATAACATCTCATAAAATCATCAATGGTAATCATAAGATCATAAATTCATATTATGCCATACAATTTCATAAAAATTTTGGCATGGTAACACCTTAGAAACTGGATATCCTAGGGTCATAAAACCCTTTAAACAATTCGCCAACAATGCAAATTCATCACAAAGTATCCAAACAAATATATGGCATAGTTATAGAATCATGAAAATCAAGCATGATAACACTAGGCATAAATGAGAAAATAACTACCTTCTTGCATTCCAATGATCTCCAAACTTTGTTGACACTTCCATTGATCTTAAAACACTTTCTTGAACTCTAATATAACACAATTTAAGGTCATTAGCCACTAATTTGATGAATCCCTTCCCAAAGTATACATATTTGGACTAAAAATTCCATTTTGCTTTCCTTGAGGTATTTCTTGTACAACACACTTGTATTTACATAATTTGGACCCAAGGAATCCATTTTTGGAATCAAAAACTTAAAATTCCTTTCCTATATTAAACCCTAAATAGGCAGAAAATTCACAAAAATGTAAAAAAATATCTACCCGATTAATTTACAATCCAATGGTATATCCTTAATCCTTGAAGCCTATATATCACTTTTCATGGATTAATTTATTCATGGCTTCATTTTCTCTCTCTACTCTCTCTCTAGGCAGAAGATTACAGAGGTGAAAGAGGAGAAAATACTCCATAAAACACCATAATACTCAAGTATATATAAGGTGGTGACCATAGAGATTTACCTTAGAAGTTTAAGGACCAAACTTTTTTTATTGATCTTGCTTCTTGGCCCCAATTTTTTTTCATGCTTCTCTCCTCTTCTTGCTGCAGTTTCAGACGTGAATGGAGGTGGAAATGAAGGCTAATCACTTAACTCAAGGCTTTTAGGAAAGATATCTAATGGCAAGTTTAATCATGATTAATCTTTTTAACTTTGGTTACTTTATAACATAAAAGCTTTTTACATAATTCCATTTGTATCCCATCTACTCCTTCAAACGTGTCTCACCCCATTTTTTTGCCAAAAATTACTTTATGAAATGTAATGGACCAAAATACTCTTTACTGATTAAATTTACTCGTACCGATTAAGTATTTTTACTAAAATTGTCATTAAATTGGTACAGGATTATCCAACAATTACTTTTGGTCCAAAATCATTATTTTGACCCAAAATATATTTTAGCAAGACCCGCAAATTTTTCTTGAATTACTACTGCCTCTTCTTGTAGTCAAAACTGACTTTTATCAGGTAAAATATTAATATTAAACCCTAATTACCCAATAAATGTTATTTTGATCTTAATAAATTTTATACTATATTCCATTGGGCTTATCTCATCGAGAGATCATTTTGATTATAATTTTTCATATTTATAAAAATGCCCTTGACTCGGGGTTAATTTATAATTTTTAGAACTTTCGGGTCATTAATTGTAATTTTTTCCAAACTTATTTTCTCTTTTTTCCTCTTGCGGCCAAAATACAATTTTCTTATTTTTCCGTTTAACCTGGAAAAATGACCTCTTTACCCTTTATGACATTTAACAGTGTCTTTCATTTTTTCCCAATTCCTTTTACATTTTATGATGTCAACTTTTTCATTTTTAGGCTTTCAATTCATTATTCACAATTTACTTCTAATTTGAAAAATGACCATTTTGCCCTTAAACCGAGTCAAAAAAGTAATTATCCATTCTTTCGGGCACTTTCTTGTAATTTTACCTAAAGACATATTTTTTTATTATTTCTTTCTCACTATTCACACTAACTTTAAATTGGTCTATCTCTTAACTTGGACTTCCTAGTTACGCAATACTTATACCGTTACGCTCAGCTTGGAGCGGGCTTTCATTCAAGTGGTATATTGCATATTTTCCGAATTAAGTTCTGGAATTAATTTCTGCTAAAGACCTTATGAAAAATTAATTCCAATTAAAGACCGAACATAACTTCTTCAGAAAATTAGATGAGAAATTAATTCCTTTTAAAGCCCGATTATATATAGCCCTTTCGTCTCGTTTCGTTTCTCATCTTTTATTCATTTTATAACATCTCATAAAAATAGGGATATTACACCAATCACATCTCAAACTATCTTTTTATGGAGATTTTGAATGTCCAAGACCAAAATGGTCAGTTTTGGACCAAAACTTGGCACTTGGGTCTCCAATTACCAAACCAGACCACCAAAGACCCAACTATCCCAATGATTACGTTTAGGATGATCTCATCCTAAGTAAACATTTCCTATAGAATTTGACCTCCTTGGCAACCAGTGGATTAGATACTTACTTGACCAACCAAACACCTATACCTTCCATAATCACACATATATAGCCTAACAGGACTAGCACACAACACATACACAAAGTGACCCATATCAGGGTTCTAAAAAAACCAATTACAGAACATGGCCAGCAACAAGGGCTATATGCAACGATAACATCAACGGGTCTTCTAACTAGTCCAAAGAGTTCATAGTATACAAGCAATACATAATTCCCAAGATAATGACATTACATGCAACAAACACAACAAGGAACTACTTAGCACAATACGTTACATAAACCGAGTACAGAAACTACCAACTACAAGTATACCCTCGTGAAATGGAGTAAGCTAAGATTCCTTTGTCTTCTTTGTGATAATGCTAGAGTTTTCACCTAAAATGTTAACTATAGAGGGGTGTGAAATAGAGTCTCAGTAACTAAGGAACACGCAATCAATAATATATACATACATATGAATACAAGTAAGGCGATGTTATGCAATGTAATGTAATGAATGTCCCCATATGTACACGACTAGGATCACGGGCTAGTTACCATTACAAGGTACACCCAATAAGTGATTCTCTTCTAACAACTGGTGAAGATTGATTCCATGACATCATTAAGCTTTCTACACACTAGCATGACCTACCAAATGCCATACTAATTCTTAGACCGTGATTTTCCTTCCCCCTGGACCATTCGAATTAATAGTGATTTAAGGAAAGTGTATCCTAAAATCCACTGCCACTGACTCTCTTGGCTATAGAAGAGGATTTAATAGCAGTGATATATAATCATCAACCTCATCATCATCATCATCACCCCAAAGTCATCAAGGTATCCATGCTTTATGCATATATGTATATTCTTATCATTTCATCATCATAATCACATATGGTCACATGGTGGGGATGCTAGTATATAAAATGCTACAAACTCATACATAATTACATACGTAAGGCTAGGAAAGAGATTACCATTCCATTCACGAGCCGTGACTAGGACATATCGCAATATGAAAAGAATAAACATATATATATATATACATCAATAATAAACATACACCATGCATAAACATACACCCCAATTACCTTGAATTGCCGACACAACGCACACAGAGGTTTAGCAAGCCTTTGGAGCACCAACAACGAATTGAATGCTTCCAAACAACCAATTAAACACAATCAAGATTGAAGCTTTCCAAGTATAGAAATCAAGCCCAAAGACCAATAATGTTGAACCCTAGCAGAGAAATCTTCTTCTTCTTCTTCTTTTTTTTTTCTCCTTTGCTTGACTGAATCATTTTCTGATTTAAAGAAAATTTGTGATTTGCGCAGTGGCATGAGACTTCTAGGCCCGAAATTTTTGAAAATATCAACTCGACTGTCATGGAAGCTTTGCACCTCATCGCAACATGATCCCCTTCTGTTTCTATTTCAAACTTTGTCCCCACTTTGATCTTTCCTTCAGTCCTGGTCCCTTGATACTGCACAAATTAATAGTTATACTTCTCATTAGCTCAAAGCTAAGTCCAAGATAGTATATAGAGGGTTGTTACATCTAGCTCCTGAAAGGCTCTCTCATACTTGTTATCCCAGATGAAAGGTTGGTCCTTCCATATTAATCTTGTCAAAGGCATAGGAAGCTGAGAAAACCCCTTAATGAACCTCTTGTAATAGACAGCCAAACCCAAAAAGCTTTGAATTTTCATCACAGACTATGGTCTTTCCTATTTCAACATTGTATCACTTTACTGGGATCCACGACCACACCATCCATTGAGATTACATGCCCCAGAAACTTTACCTCCTTCAACCAGAATTCACACTTATTCATCTTGGCATACAACTGATGATCCTTTAGCACTTGTAACACTGTATGAAGATGTTGCTCATGCTCATCTTTACTCCTAGAGTAAATGAGGATATCGTCAATGAATACAACAACAAACTTGTTCAGGTAGGACCGAAATACCAGATTCATATAGTTCATGAAAATAGCAGGGGCATTTGTTAGCCCAAAAGGCATTACAAGAAACTCATAGTGCCCATACTGGGTTTGGAAAGTGATCTCAGGCAAGTTTTTTGTGCACACGTTGAGTTAATGATACCTAGACCTTAAATCAATTTTAGAAAGTACAAATGCACTGGCCAACTGATCAATCAAGTCGTCAATGCGTGGCAACAGATACTTGTGCTTAACAATCATCTAATTAATCTACCAAGAATCGATGCACAAACCGCAAACTTCTATCTTTCTTCTTTATAAACAATACTGGAGCTCCCTAAGGTGAAACATTAGGTCAAATGAAACCCTTCTTCAACAACTCTTCAATATGCTTTTTAAGTTCTACCAGATTTGCTGGTGACATTTGATAGGGGGCTTTAGAAATAAGGCCAATACAAAGAGTTAGATCAATAGAAAACTTCAATTCTTTCTCTAGCGGCAACCCAGAAATTTCCTTAGGAAACACCTTAAGATAATCATAAACAACCGGAATATTCTCTAATCCTTCTTTTACTTTTACTTGGACCAAGAAGAACACTAGAAACCCTTGACATCCTTTATGTAGACATTTCTCTGCTTGAGCATAAAAAAGGTGGAGACCAACTTCACCACCTCAACAACCAGGAACATTCATTAGTAAAGACACTGTCTTCCTGGTGCAATCCAAAATAGCATTGTTGGCCTCGAGCTAGTTTATATTGATGATGACATTAATCCCTCTCAATAGTAGGAAGATCAAGTCTAAGGTGGTACTCCGATTCTCAAAGTACATCATACAATTTAGACATGCCTAAGTAGTCCTCATAGAGACTCCCGTAGGTGTCAAGATGGGCAGCTTAAAAGGTAACTCAATGGCCACATACCTAACCTCCTTGCACAATCAAATGAAATGAAAGAGTACGAAGCACCAGAATCAAATAATGCATGAATAGTAAAGCTGTTGAGTTTTAGAGTACCTCTAATCATATTTGGCATGGCATCCGCTTCTTGCTGTGTGATAGCGGAGACCCTTCTTGGTACCATCAACTTCTTTGCAAGGCCATCTTGCTTTAAGGCAATACAGCCACGAGAAATATGCCTTGGCTTCACACAGTTGTAGCAAATCAAACAAGGGTGCGCTTCATGGCGTATTTCACATTTTTCACATGGTGCAGGGGTGCTAGTAGAACTGGATTAGGATGGCACCATATATCCTTTGTTCCACCCACTATAGGTAGATCCCCCTATATTTTGAGCACTTCTATTGAAGCTATCTCTGTTATGACCTCTCTTAGGGAAAGAATCCCTTAACCTTTAAGAACTACTACTACCACTGCTATTACCGCCATTATGACCACCTCTCCTGCTAATTCCACCAGTAGATCCTAAATGGGAAAAGACCCTAATCATAGAGTTCCTTCTTTCTTCTTCAAACTCTCTCATTCTCCTTGCCACAATTCTCATCTTAGAGCATAAATACTCGAATGCGGTGAAATCCACAATAGACAATCACTTTTTCAACTTGGGATAAGCACCCTTTAATAGGCGCTGTGCCTTCCATCTATCATCTGGATAGCTTTTCAGATATATGAAGTATTTGGCCAAGTCAAGGTGTAACATCCTGAAATTTTTATGGATATTCGAGGCTCAATACTTTGAAATCTATAAAGAATTTGTAAAAATGGATGTACATCATTTGGCATGAAATAAGATAAAGAGGTCAATTATCTCAGTTGAAAGGAAAAATAAAAAATGACGATTTTGCCCCTGGAAGGAAAAAAAAAAGAGAGAAAAGAAAAAGGCAAAAGGGAAAAAGAAAAAAAAAAAAAAGTAATAATAATAAAAATATTCAAGTCGGTGGACGCAGTTGAAGGAGAATTTATGAAATTTGGGGTAAATTACACCTGATGACCCGAAAGTTTTAAAAATTATAAATTAGACCCGGGTCAAGGGCATTTTTGTAAATATAAAAAATTATAGTCAAAATGAAGCTCTCAATGAGTTAGACCCAATGAGATATAGTATGGAATTTATTAAGGTCAAAATCATATTGATTGGGTGATTAGGATTTAATATTAATATTTTACTCGATAAAAATCAGTTTAGACTGCAGGAAAAGGCAGTATTGATTCAAGGGCAATGATTGGACCTTGTTAAAATATATTTTGGGTCTAGATAATGGTTTTGGACCAAAAGTAATGGTTGGATAATTCTTTACCAATGTAATGACAATTTTGGCAAAAATACCCAATCGGTACGGGTAAAATTAATCGGTAAAGAATATTTTGGTCCATATAAAGTATTGAAGTAATTTTTTTGGCCAAAAAACTGGATAAGGGGCGTGAGATTCTCAGACTAGGGATAAGGAAGGAATTTATGGAAAAGCTTTTAAAAAAGTAACCCTAGTTACTTTAATCATTAACTAAACTTAATTATTTTTATATATTTATCATTTAAGCTATCTTGGTCATCATCCTCAGCCATTTTCACGACAACAACAGTGGGAAAAGAGGGAGAGAAGCCGTGACTTTGTGGAAGCCAAAGGAAGAAGAGAAAATCACAAGGTTTGTCCCAAAACTTCAAGGTAATATCTTATGGCTATAATCTTGTGTAACCTTTAGTTTGGAAGAGTTTTATGGTTTATTTTCTCCTATTTTTCCACTCAAAGTTTCAGCCTAGAGAGAGAGTAGAGAGAGAAAATGAGGGTATGGAGAAACTAAACCATAGAAAGTATCATATAGGCCATAAGTTGCAAGAATGTGTCATTAGATCACAAATTAATCGGTTAGTTATTTTTCTATAATTTATGATAATTTTATGCCCAATTAGGGTTCATTATAGGAAGGTAATTTCAAGTTTTTGACCTCAAAAATGGATTCCTTGGGTCCAAAATAGGTTAGAACAAGTATGTTGTACAAGGAATGCATGATGGATAACCAAGTGCAAATTTTAGTTCAAGTGAGCACTTTGTGAATGAAATTGGATAATTAGTGGTTAATGACATTATTTTATGATGCTATAGGATCCAAAGGAGTGTTATAAGATCAAGGAAAAGGTTTGCAAAGTTTGGAGATTAGTGGAAAGCCCAAAGGTAGTTAACTTACCTATCTATGCTTATGTATTATCATTGATGTTGCTTGGTTTGAATGATGTGTTTAATGTTTGGAATGTTTTCTTGTGATGATTTGGCATTGTTGGTTGGATTGTTTGAAGGGTAATGTGACCCTGGATATGTCTAAATACAAGGGGAAGTGCTGCCCAAATTTTTATAAAATGGTTATGCCAAAATGATTTGATTGCATGCTTAATGTGTTTTGAGATGAATACTTGCAATATATATGATGATATGTGTGCATGATGGTAGTTACTACTGAGATTCTTTGAATCTCACCCCTCTCCAAATGTCTAACCAATTTTAGGTTCAAGTTATGGCAAGATTACCCAAGAAAGGAAAGGCAAGGAGAAGCAAAGTAATATTCAAGCTAATGATACTTAGATTGATACTGTTATATGAGAGGTTATGTAAAACCTTATGGGATATGATCATGCTATGCTTCCATGTTAATATTTTCCTCTAAGTTTTTATGGAGTATCATGTAAGATAAAGGCAAGTCATGACTATTTATGTATATAGGAGTGTGTATTTTGGAATGTTGGGAGAATGCAAGAGACCTTTCTGAACATGGTTGACAATTCGAAGTACTGTACATACCTCGATATGTACAATGCGTTAGTGTTTTATATGTATGAAAACTAGACAAGTGTAGCTTTCCATAGGCACAAATATCACTCAATTTGGAGTTGTATATGATTTATGGTGATTTTTCAAAGTTATGGTCAGAATCAGAAATTTTCAAAAATGACCATTGCTACAGTACACATAATACGAACTTACTGTATAAGTTGGCCAAGTAACTTCCCTGTTCAACATTTTTTCCATGTATAGAATCTTTTAAGATATATTTAGAGACTTGAACCATGTCAATGTGATTTTTATTGATTTAGTTATGAATTTTCAAAGTTCACCGGGTAAAAAGAAGTTAACCAAGGAAATGGTACCCGAAATGAAATAAATTGGTTTAAGTTGTTTTATGTAATCAAGTCTCTAATCAAGTAATAATGGTCTTAAATATAGTAAATACATGGGAAATGAGTGTAAGTATGAGGTGTTACACAAGGAATTTATTAATATACTTATCCTCTGACAGGTTTCTCTGCCTAAAGGCCAAGAACTGCGCTTCTTTTTGCATCATCAGTGCTAGGGGAAAATGTAACACCTCCTTTATAGGCCCATTTCCCATGAATTTAACCATTCTAAAGTCTATTTATATCATAGTAGGATCTTGAATCACAATAAATGTCATAACAAAATTTTTCCAACTTTGGCACTATTCATTTAATCTAATTTATTTATTCCGATTAAACTTTGGAAATTCATAACTATGCATGTGATTCAAGTCTCTATGCATAGCTTAAAACATTATTTACATGGGAAAAATATCAATCAGAGCAATTACTTGGCCAATTTGTACAGTAAATTTCGTGAATTTCTACCATTCATATGGTCAATTTCAGAAATTCCAGTTTTCTGGGCTAACTTTGAAAATTCACTATAAATCTTACACTCATCCTATTTGAGTGATCTTTGGACAACATGAAAGCTCTTTCTATCTAATTTTTAAACATAGATAACCTTAATACTTTATACATCAACAAGCCCATACTGTAGCACATTCATTTGGTAGTGGTCAGAATGACTGTTTGTATCCTTATACTTACAAAAGAAAAATTGTAAGATATTTACATGACCATAATTCATCTTCATATCATGCCACACCTTAGCTAGAACTTAAAGGAATATTAAAATCTAGAAGAAACTTATTTATCATCACATTTACCAATTTATGCAACAGATCAAAACTCATGGCTGATGCTTTAAATATCACGTTAATGTCCAAAGTCTTTCTCCTTTCCCTTCTCTTCCTTGGTGGACTTGCCATTGTTGCTACCTATTCATGGTTAATATTTGGGAGGGTGAGATTCAAAGAATCTCAGTAGTTAACACCCAACATGCCATCACATCATCACATTAAACATAAAAATATCAAGATAACACATTTTGCATACCTTAACACATTTTGAATGCATTATCACATTTGCGTCATATGAATTCATAAAATTTTCGGCAGAGTTTCATTTTGACAAATGGACATCTCGGGGTCTCAATGCCCCTCCAACAACTTAGCCAATACACATAAATCATCTCAAAACATCATTGCAATCATATGACACGGCATGCAATACATTGAAACAAACATGATAACATAATGCTTGTATGGGAAATTAACTACCTTATGATGCTCCCTTGCTCTCCAAACTTGGTCCACCACTTTTTGAGCTTTCCATAACCTTCTTGAACCTATCCACATCATCATTGAACCAATTTAGCCATTGGATTTTCGGAATTACACAATACTTTATACACCAAAACCCAAAATTATCACTTTGTTTTCCTTTGCTTTTTCTTTGTACAACATACTTGTTCCTAAGATTTTGGACCATGGGGAATCCATTTTTGAGGTCAAAATCATGAAATTCCAACTCTAAATACCTCCCCTATTCTGGCCGAAATTATCTCGTAGTGATTAAAAAAAATTTCCTTCAAATCACTTCAAACCATCCATGGATTCATGCTTATAGTGTCTAGTCTATGCTTTCCCTTAAGTTTCATGGTCCAAAACTCATTCCTATGCTAAAACCCAATTTAGCCAAAACCCTAAGGTGTAAAGGAAGAAAACTAAACCATAAATCATGCTTTGAAAACCATGGATAGTAAGCTTAGGGTAGTAACATAAAAGCTTACCGATTTGAGTTTCAATTTTGCTTTGACTCCTCTTCCTTTTCTTGCTCTTTTTCCCCTTTCTTTTCTTGCATTTTCTTCCTCTGGTTTAGCTACTGGTTCACGCGTGAAAATGAAGAAGAAAGAAGGAAATTAAATGACTTAATTAGGTGGTTAGTAATATGGCTCATCATGGTTAATTAGCAAAAGTAACCATGATTACTTTTTGGTCTCCTTCTTCAAGAAGTTTGCCTTCGAAAATCATTAAATAATTTGGACAATTGGCTGCAGCAAATCACGCATGAGAGAGAGGGAAATGTGTCCAAAAATTGCCCAATTTTCCTGCTCCAGATATACCTCAATCTTGGTACTTTTTAATCGTATCGATAAAATCGTCTTTACAGTAATTTAGCATTTTTGGGATACAGGACTATTCTAATTTTATTTTTATATTTCCATAATTATCCTGTCCCAAATGGTATCTGTGTATGGTCCATATCCAGACCCGGTTTCTTTTTAACCATCGGTAGGGCCCACAGTTTACTTTATCGGTTTACTATTACTTTTGAACACTCGGCACTGATTATTTCTTTATTCTTGAACATTAACTCTCAGTACCATATACCATTGGACTTCTCTCATCGAGAGTTTCATTTTAACAGTAATTTTACATATTTACAAAATTATCCTTGACTCGGGGCTAAATTATAATTTCTGAAACTTTCGGGTCATTAAGTGTAATTTTCCCCAAGACTTTATTACTTTTGGGACGTGGATGTCCTTTTTATAATTCTTTGGGGGAAAAAAGATAATTTTCTTATTTTTCCATTCAACCAGGAAAAATGACCTTTTTGCCCTTTTTCACGTCAAACGGTGTTTGTCCATTTTTGTAAAATCCCTATACATTTCTACATATTTCAGCTTTCTTGAGATGTTACAATTCCCTCCCCCTTAAAATAAATTTCGTCCTTGAAATTTAGATACATACTTGTATCACATACTTTCTTTCTATTTATTTCCCAATTTTCAGACCATTTTTACTAGAGGAATACTTTCATATCTTAATTATATGACTTAAAAGTTAACTTTTCACTTTGATTTTATTCCTCTATTCATAGCATCTGAAAGATCTGGCATACCTTTTATGTTAGGAAATGTTGAGTACATCATAAACTTATTTTACCTTAGGGGTGTTGAAAATTCCATGTAACATACCCATTCTTAATCATTATCCTTGCTTTCATAATTTTCTTTTCTTATTCATACTATAGTCTCTTCTTTGGCACCTGACATCATTCCTTTTCTTTATTTTTCATAACTTTATGCTATTTACATGAATAATCTTTTTATTAAGCATAAGCTGACTACATTAGCTTTGCTTATATGGTACTTACACGGCTATCCTTTCCTTCTTTTCTTTTTCCTTACCTCAAGTCCACTCATCTTTTATTTCATTATCACTCGAGGTTCTTGGTGTTCTCATAATACTTCTATGTTATAATCATAAAGATTATAACTCATTTTAACCTATCACAATTCCGTATCTTGAGAGCATTTTTCACTGTTGCTATCTGTGAGAATATATTTTTCATAAAAATTTATTATATAAAACATAGGCTATTATCTTCAACTCAACCCTGCTTTATTACTCACACCCTGATTCATACTTTCTTTCCTTATTATCGACCCCTTGGGTCATCATTGGATCAAGATTAATCATCTCAGGGGAGGAGGTTTAGCTTCTTTCAATTCATAAAAACTCATTTCTTACCTCTTTTCCCACACACTTTTCTTCTTAATCAAGCGGTAAGACAGTCTGAGAAAAATTTTTCATAATAAAATTTTTATAACATCTTACTAGACTTAGTAAATCTCTCATCTTATTCCGATTTTCAGTCTCTCCCACTCATAACTTTACTTACTTTATTAGGATCTACTGCGACCCTTGGGAGATTCTATAACCTACTGACCGTACTTTCATGAGCTACATTCACTGAGTTTAGCAAGTCAATAATTTTATTTAAAATATTTTTAAAAATTCTTTTGGGACGTGGATGTCCTTTTCATAATTCTTTGGGGACAAAAAGATAATTTTTTTATTTTTCCATTCAACCGGGAAAAATGACCTCTTTACCCTTTTTCATGCCAAACGGTGTTTGTCCATTTTTGTAAAATCCCTATACATTTCTACATATTTTAGCTTTCTTGGGATGTTACAGAAAATAATGAACAAAGAACCTTTCCTTAAAATACTCCCAGGTTAGATGATTCTCTACCCTTTCTCTCTCTGGCTTGATGCTTTTCCACCACTGTTTTGCCTTCTATTCAAGCCTGAAGGCAGCCAATTGAACTTTCTACTCCAAGGTACAATCTATCACCTCAAAGATAGTCTCCACCTGGTCAATTCATTCTTCAGCAAAAGTGGGGTCTATTTTCCCCTCAAAAGCAGGAGGGTTAAACTTTCTAAAATCTTTCAGCAGTTCGGATATGCCTCGTTCCATCTGCGGGGCCTGATTTTGATTCCTTGAACCTTTACCTCTATTAGCATTTAAGTCAATGAACATTTTCGCTTCTCCTTGTTGTTCTATCCTCTCTTACATCCTGGTCATTGCCTCCTCCTGACTTCGAACACAGTTACTCAAACTCGTTATCATTGCATCATCTCCCTCAGGTGTTCATTATTGTTAGGCCTGCCACCTTGAGCCATAAGTGACCTATACATTAGCAACATAATTTAGATATTGAGATTCTAGTCTAGTAAGAAACCAAGGAGTATGAGTGTACACAATTATAACACAAGTAAAGTGCCAATATAGACATGACATGAGGAAACAAACAATGGCTTGAACTAGTGCTTTGATACCAAAATGTAACACCTTATACTCAACAACCCTATACATACCCAAAGGAATATAGAAACAGGGGAGAGAGGACAAGATGACAGAATGGTGCTACAGCCATGCCCTGTGGTGCTGTGGAGAAGGAGGATCTTGGAGGAAAAGCGGATGGAACCTGAGACACATGGTGTCATGGCCAAGATTATGGTACCATGGCGCCAATGATAGAACTTGCATCAGCAAACTGCTGATGCAATTGATGAACTTTTGACATGCATAACTTTGCACTTTAAACTCCGATAAACCCAATTCCAAAGCCTACATGTTACTTTATTCTCATTTTAACTATAAACACTAACCACACCTCCAAACACCTCTGTATGAAGGTTTTGGATACCCAGAATGAAATTGGTTATTTTTTAGCAAAATTTAGAACCAAACGCCTCCAATTGCCACCAATGGGCAATTAACACCCATAGACCCTTCCAACGGGTCACACAAGACATGAGGAACATGTCCAAAAAGATTTTAACCCAAAGAAACTACTCCTCCAAGTTTTGATTCTCTTGAATCCCAAATTGAACTAGTGAGCTATGTGCCCATTTCACATACCAAGGACTCAGTAACAACACCTCACAATCAAGACATATATACTCAAAGAGACTTAGAGTCATCAGTCTCAAATCCAACATAACCAAACATTATGAATTAAAACATCATATAATACACATAGGATATTGTAACACTTTACTTTTATCTATATTTTTTTATATATTATAGCATGTAAAATGTCCAATTAGCTCATATTATGAGCTTAAACCATTAATAGAACTAAAATATTTAAAAAAAAACATGGTACTATTCATTTGGTTATCAAGTTTTCTGGATAAATTTTGAAAAATCATAACTTAACCTAGAAAAATCATATCAATGTGGTTCAAGTATCTAAATAAACCTAGAAACATGATATACAAGATAAAAATATGAAAATTTCCTTAACCTAACCAATTAGTACATTTTATTGCTTAAACTTACACTATACAAATGGTCATTTCTCTCTTTTCAGGATTTTGACCATAATTTTAAAAATTCATATCTAACTCTATACTAAGCCAAATCATGTATTCTATATGCCATTGGAAAGATATATATGTCTACTTACCTTTATATTTTCTTATACATTTATTTAGTCTAGACAGGGCACAACATCAATTTGAATCTCTAGGGATCAGAACATCACTTTTTCTTGAACAGTCTTGGGAAAACTTGTATATATCTCATTGTACAGCTCCAATTGAACTCAAACTAGTGGTATATTAACCTCAAAAGATAAATATTTTATAAATATAAGCCACTGAATTTTTGGAGCTCTGTACGATTTTATATCACTTTTCAAAGAGAAGTAATATATTTAGTAAAATTCGTAGCCTTCACATCACTGTCCAGTTTTGATCCTGAACTTTAAAATTACACTATAAATCGTACATATATCCAAATTATGTGTTCTTTAGTTGATTGGAAAGCTTGTTCTCTCTAGTTTTAGGGAATATATAAAACTTGATTTACTTACTCTGTTTCAGTCAAATAGTGTTGACTTTACTTCTATTACTACAAAATGAACTTCTAGTCATATAACATGACAAAGTAGACTTTATAACAAGCTCACATGATTATTCCATGTTTCAAATCTATGCCAAACATTTCATAATGATCATAAGGACATAATAGCACAGTGGCATAGATCTAAAAGCATATACATGATTTTATACATAATTTCAAAATATCAACTCATAGCTTGAAAATACCATCAAGTATCATTCTCTTCTTCAATCTCCTTGCCTTTTCTTTGGACTCCTTTGCCATAGCATGTGCTTATCATTTGGGATACTTGAGGGGGTGAGAATGGGGGACAATCTCAGTAGCAAATTACATTCCATACAATTATGTCAATCATGTTAAATAACTCACATTTGATTACATTTAATCACGTCAATCATATTTAAACAATAAATTGCCACATTGGTCATAAAAAATTCGGCAGCATAACGGCTTAGAAAATGGATATCCCGGGGAGTAAAACCCCTCATTTTACAACCAAGGCCAATCAAAGAAATCACAATTTCAATATGGCAACACAATTTAATCATAGAAAGACAATTAAAGAACATAAAGCAAGAATATGAAACTTAGCTACCTTGAAGCATTCCTTTGGCTCTTCCTCTTGAATCTAATGCTTCCACTACCTCCTTAGGCTTCCTCAAGTCTCTTAACATCATTAAACACTTGCTCAATTAACTAGAACAAGTAGCTACTTCATAAAGTCTCATTTAAAACCATAAAGACTCAATTTCTTTATCTAAAGCCTAATCTTTGAGCCAATGCTTGTCTTTAAGATTTTTCATCATGGGAAACTTATTTTTACCATCAAATACATGAAAATCCAGCTCGTTCTCACCTTATTAGTCTAACCGAAATCTACTCTTGGAGGAAGAAATTGGTTTTTTACAAAAACTTGCTTTAAACCACACCTAGTTTGCTTTTCTTGAAAAATCTCATGCTTTCTTATAAATTTATGGCTTAAAAACTCCTTCCCTGTTATTATCATGCTTAGGCCAAGATTAGAACAGCAAAGGGAGAAGGAGAAAATCCAAGAAAACCATCTCAAATTACTTAGAAACTAGGCTAGAACACTTACAAATTAAAAGAAACTTGCTTACTAATTTATTTGGGATTTTCTTTTCCTTTTTCTCCTCTTTTTTTCCTTCATCACGTGGCTTCCCTTCCTTTCTTCAATTTGCAGACTTCTTTTCCTTTCTTCCTTGCTATATGGTCGGCCAAGACATGAGAAAGGAGGGAGTATATATAAATTTGCCAACCAATAAAAACTTCCCACTTAATGTTCTTGAAATCTCCATGGAAAATGACATAATTAATTGAATAATATAATTCTATCATGTGCAGCTTGTTGGCCACAAAATAAGGAGTATTTTGGTCCAAAAATTTCAGATATTTACTTATCCAGATATATCCTGAACCGGTCTGGACAAATAAAGTTACTTTAGCAGTATATTTTACCATTATTGGGATATTAATTATAATTATATTGGGATATAAAATTACCATAATATACTTATCCTAATTGGTCCAAATATAAGACCCACACATTTTTCTTGAATGAATACTACTTCTTCCTGCAGTTTAGACTGACCTTTATCGGGTAAGACATTAATATTAAATCATAATTACCCAATAAATATTATTTTGATCTTAATAAATCTCATACTATATTCCATTAGTCTTAGCTCATTGAGAGCTTCATTTTGACTATAATTTTTCATATTTATAAAAATGCCCTTGACCCGGGACAAATTTATAATTTTTAAAACTTTCGAGTTATTAAGTGTAATTTTTGTCAAAATATTTGACTTCCCTCCCCCACGTGAATTCTTATATGCTTGGGACAAATTTTCCATTTTTATAATTTTTAGGAGCAAAAATGTAATTTCTCATTTTTTCGTCTAATGGGGAAAAATGACCTCTTTGCCCTATTTCACATAAAATGGTGTCTGTCCATTTTTGCAAATTTCCTATGCATTTTTAGTTATTTAACATTTTAGGGATGTTACAGACATAATCATTGTATATTATACTACTAGCACAACCATAGGCCTATTAACTCACCAAGGACCATACACCAAGCATAAAGAGTATAAAAGGGGTCACACAGCAATTTGACCCTAAAACAACAAAGGTAAGTCAGGTACACGATACATTATATAACAGTACAAATGACATTTTACTAACAACATAACTAAAACAACAAAAACAAGGAGGAGGTAGAGCCTAATATCCACGAGTACTCTCAATCCTCCTTTCCCAAGCCCTCATTAATCCTTTCCTTGCTAGTGCTAGATCTTTTACTTGGGAATTGTTAGCCATGAGGTGAGACATATGTTCCAATAACTATGGGTTTACACATGCACAAACATATAGGCATTCTTTCATAACAGGAATCAAACGTAATAATCAATATAAATGCAACATGCGTGATATGCAGACACAACACCCATCAATACATGGCTACAACCATGAGCTGGAGTACGATAAATATACCACTTAAACACTTAAAATCCTTAAACCTGAGCTTAAACATGTCCAATAATATATCAATAAGGCATTTAAACATAGATTAATTGGTAGAAATGCAACTCAAGTCAGAACCCTAACCAAATCTAAGAAAAGCACTGAACAATTTGAAGAAAAACAAAGAGGAGAGGTGAGGGATGATTTATTGTAACACCATTCATGACTTTGTTTTGGCATTGTGTGTAGAACTGGAGGAAAACAGGATGAAGGAAGGCTCAAGTAGAGGAAAATTGAGCTCCACGCCGCGACTTGGAGTAGGCAGCCACGGCGAGAAAGGCTCCAGAATGAGGTTTCCGGCTGGAAGCACTAGTGCCATGGCGAACTTACTCGGAGCCGCGGTGAGAATCGAGATTTTTGTTTAACTCCGAATCATTTTAGTTAGATGAATGAAGGAGAAACGGAGGAGAACAAGGGAGCTGTGCTAGGGTTTGAAGATTTCGGCCATTGGGAGTGTTTTCCAACGTCCAAGAGCTTGGATTTAAGTTGGTAAGTGATTTCTACTCCTCCCTCTCCATTTTCTTCCATTGAAACTTGGGGATTTTTTGGTTATAAGTTTAGATCTTCGGTTCTGGTTGAAATCCATTGATTGAAATTTCAAAGCAAAGCATTGTTTAGTCAGTGCCCTGAACCAGGATGAATTCTACAGAGTCTCGCAATGCACCACTACAAAAGGAATGTGGGATACTCTGCAGATTGCACATGAAGGAACATCTGGAGTCAGGGAGAACAGACTGAACACGTGCATTGGGGAGTATGAATCAACTGAAGAGCCTGGGAAAGGAATACACTCAGTCTAAGAAAGTAAGAAAGATACTCAGAGCTCTCCCTCTGGAATGGCAGCCCAAGGTGACAGCAATAGAAGAAGCCAGAGGAGAATCAATGGCCTCTGTCACAGCTCTCTTTGGCAGCCTTGAAGAGTATGAAGGAAAAATCAAAGCTCTCAAGGAAGCTGGGCTGGACAGAAAGAAGAAAGGCCTTGCCCTCAAGACTGCTGATGAAAAGGAAGAAGAATCTGACGAAGAGGATGAGATGGATGAGGAAACTCTGGCTATGATGGTCAGAAAATTCGGAAGATTCTACAGTAAGAAGAAGAACAAGAGATTCTTCAAGAAGGGAGCTGCTGGAGAAAGCAAGAAAGAGGCAAAAGAACCTGTGACTTACTATGAGTGTAAGAAGCAGGGACACATAAAGTGGGACTGCCCCCAATTCCTCAAGAAGCAAGAAAAAGAAAAGAAAGTTGCTGACAAAGGGAAGAAGAAGAAAGCCTACATCTCATCCATATGGGGCAACAGCTCAGATGAGGAAGAAGAAGATGAAGATGAGATTGCTAACATTTGTCTGATGGCACTTGCTTCTGAAGAAGCCACACCCTCATGCAGCAGTGATATGGAAGAAGAGGTATATGAATCTGAACCTTCCTATTCTGAATTGCTGGATGCATTTCATGAGCTTCATGATGATTTCATTAAAGTTGCTAAAGAACTAAAACTGGCAAAGAAGAAGATAAATAAGCTGGAATCTCAAAGCACAATCTCTGAAATTACTTCTTTACCTACTGCTGAATCTATTTGATGTACTTCATGCACTGAACTTAAGCAAACTAATGATTACTTAGTTAAAAGCATGTCTAGGCTCACTAGAGATAAAGATATGTTGTTTGCCTTGATGGGGAGCCAAAGAATTTCACAAGGAAAAGCTGGTCTTGGCTATGATCCATGTGCAGTCAAGGAAAGGATTAGGAAGAAAAACCAAAATGCATATAGGAGACATTTTATGCATGCTGAGAGCAATAAGAAGAAAAATAATGCATCACCTCACATTGAGACATATAATCAACCAAGGCATGCTAGACAGAAGTATTATCTGCATTGTTTTCTTCCTGCTTCTCAATCTAGCAGTCCCTTCACTATCTGTCATTTCTGCAACAAAAAGGGACACATTTCTAGTTCCTGTATTTTAAAGAAAAATGGACTTAGCAGGAAAGTTGAATGGGTTCCCAGAGTTGCATATGCATCTAGGGAAAGATCTACTAACCAAAAAGGACCCAAGTAAATTTGGGTACCTAAAAAGAAAACATGAATATTGACTTGCAGGTCTGTCTTAAAGCTAAGAAAAGCAACAAATGGTATATGGACAGTGCCTGCTCAAGCCACATGACTGGTGATAAGGAAAAGTTCATCACCCATAGAGACAAGAAAGGAGGAAAGGTGACCTTTGGAGGTGATCAATATGGCAAAATCATTGGCATTGGCATTGTGAGGAAAAATCCAGAAACATCCATTGAAGAGGTGCTGCTTGTAATTGGCCTCAACCACAATTTGCTGAGCGTGAGTCAGACCTGTGATAGAGGAAACTGGGTGCTGTTTGACTCAAAGTTTTGCCTGGTCATCAGAAAAAGTGATCACAAAATAATCCTAAAAGCTCAAAGGGATGGTAACTGTTATACTATTGATCTTGATGAACTTCCTCCCTTAGATTCTGTGTGCTTAATTAGTCAAAATAACGATAGTTGGTTATGACATAGGAGATTAGCTCATGTTAATATGAATCAATTGTCTAAACTGGTTAAAAATGAGCTAGTTACTAGTTTGCCAAAAATATCTTTTGAAAAGGATAAAGAATGTGATGCATGCTTAAAAGGAAAACAACTTAAATCATCCTTCAAATCTAAAAACATAGTTACCACAACTAGACCACTTGAGTTGCTACATATGGACTTAATTGGACCTTCTAGGGTAAAGAGTCTTGGTAGTAATCTGTATGTGCTTGTAATTGTAGATGATTATTCTAGATTTACTTGGACATTATTTCTTTCCTCTAAAAGTGATACCTTTGATGCATTTGTAACCTTAGCTAAGAAAGTGCAAAATGAGAAAGGTATTTCTATTGTGTCTATCAGGTCAGATCATGGAGGAGAGTTTGAAAATGCATACTTCCTGGAATACTGCAATGAGCATGGAATTGACCACAACTTCTCAGCACCAAGGACTCCTCAACAAAATGGAGTAGTAGAAAGGAAGAACAGAACTATTGGAGAAATGGCCAGAGCTATGCTGAATGAGAAGGAACTTTCTCAAGTGTTTTGGGCTGATGCAGTGAACACAGCAAGTTACATCATCAATAGAGCCTACATCAGACCCATCCTTGGAAAGACTCCATACGAGCTGTACAAAGGGAGAAAGCCAAATCTGTCCCATCTCCATGTGTTCGGATGCAAATGCTTCATTCACAACAATGGAAAAGAAAATCTAAGTAAGTTTGATGCCAAATTCGATGAAGGTATATTTCTAGGCTATTCTAGTAGGAGTAAGGCATATAGAGTTTATAACAAAAGGTCAAATGTGGTAGAAGAGTTTGTGCATGTTGTTTTCATTGAAAATGAAACTGTTTCAAAACATGCTACCAATGAAGATGATCTTGCTTTCAACTTTGAAAAATTGGGCATTTTCGATAAAAGTAAAACTCAACCTCCAAAGATATCTGAATCTGTTAACACAGAGGAAGATATCCAGGAGCAAGAGTTTGATGAAAATAATGAAGAAATATCTCAAGAACTCCCTAGAGCTTGGAGATATCAAAGGAATCACCCTGTTGATCAAGTGATAGGTAATGTTCAAGAGAGAGTCAAAACCAGAAAACAGTTAAGGGATCAAATGCTAAACTGTGCTTTCATTTCTCAAATTGAACCCAAATGTGCTGAAGAAGCCTTAACTGATGATTACTGGATTTTGGCTATGCAAGATGAACTAAATCAGTTTGAAAGAAATCAAGTTTGGGATTTAGTGCCTAGGCCCAAAAATCATCCTGTCATTGGTACCAAATGGGTTTTCAAAAATAAACTTGATGAATCTGGAATAATAATCAGAAATAAAGCTAGACTGGTTACTAAAGGTTATAATCAGGAAGAAGGTATTAATTTTGAAGAAACCTTTGCACCAGTAGCTAGATTAGAGGCTATAAGAATACTGTTAGCATATGCATGTATGAAAAACATTTTACTATATCAAATGGATGTAAAGAGTGCTTTTCTGAATGGATATATCATGGAAGAGGTTTATGTAGATCAACCTCCAGGCTTTGAGGATTCTACAAAATCGAACCATGTTTATAAACTGAAGAAAGCTCTTTATGGTTTAAAACAAGCCCCTAGAGCATGGTATGAGAGACTGAGCAATTTTCTAAGTGAAAAAGGATTCAATAGAGGCAAAGTTGACACAACCTTATTTACTAAGAAAGAAAATAAAGATTTACTAATTGTTCAAATTTATGTTGATGATATTATTTTCGGTGCTACTAATGAGGCACTTTGCAAGAAATTTTCTGAGTTAATGCAGGGAGAATTCGAGATGTCAATGATGGGTAAACTCAATTTCTTCCTTGGATTGCAAATCAGACAGCGAGATGATGGCATCTTCCTCAGCCAATCCAAGTATCTGAAAGAACTGCTAAAGAAGTTTGGAATGGAGAATGCCAAGCCAATAGGAACACCTATGGCTACTGCAACCAAACTGGACATTGATGAGAATGGGAAGATGTTTGACATTACTCAGTACAGAAGAATGATTGGATCCCTGCTGTACTTAACTACCAGCAGACCTGACATTATGTTCAGTGTCTGTATGTGTGCAAGGTTCCAATCATGCCCCAAAGAGACCCATGCAACAGTTGTGAAAAGAATTTTCAGATATCTTATTGGAACATCACAGATGGGTCTTTGGTATCCAAAAGGCAATGGAGAAGATCTCAAAGGATACACTGATGCTGATTTTGCAGGATCCAAAACTGACAGAAAAAGCACAAGTGGAACTTGTCAGTTTCTTGGAGGATCCCTGGTCTCATGGTTCAGCAAAAAGCAAAACAGTGTGGCCCTATCCACTGCAGAAGCTGAGTATGTTGCAGCTGGAAGCTGTTGTGCCCAAGTCATCTGGATGAAGCAGCAGCTTGAGGATCTTGAGGTTAAAATGAAAGAGATACCAATCATGTGTGACAACCAAAGTGCCATAAATATCACCAAGAATCCTGTCATGCATTCAAGGACAAAACATATTGAAGTTAGACACCATTTCATCAGGGATCACGTTCTAAAAGGAGAAGTTAAGCTAGAGTACATCCCAATAGAGGATCAAATTGCTGATATACTCACAAAACCTCTATCAAAAGACAGGCATTGCAAAATAAGAAGAGAATTGGGAATGGTAAATCCCAATAAACTGTAAGTTATTCCTGTGTAATCCCAATTTTAGAATGTTCAATATTAAAATTAATTCTAACTTGAGCATTGGAATATGTTTAATTTTAGTTGCAGGTGCTCCTTGTGAGAATCAATGGCTGAAAGTTTGAAAGATTGGAGCACTACAGAGTGGAACAACCAGAAAGTGAAGTAAATAACAAAAATCCTAAGGTCTGAATCCATTCTGTAAGTTTTTAATGATGATGTTTGTATTTTAAATATTGTTAGACATATTTTGCTTCATAAACTGTGTTTTTGTACTGGTCAACGTGGTCAACATTCGAATTTTAAGTGATCAACAGACGAACTTCGACCTGTTATACTGTGGAACAGTTCTCGCTGATGCCTCAAAATTCGTCTGTTGAATAATGGAAGTTCGAATTTTCAAGAACAAAAATTTTCAAAGTTATGTTTGTCCATCACTATTATACGAATTATCACTTCTTAACATACGACTGTTGGACAACCTTTACAAAAGCTTAAAAATTCAAATTTTCAGTTCAAAATTCGTCTGTTGAATCATGTTCTTCATGCTGAATGCTTGAAAGATGAAGTTCTGCATGCTAAATTCGTCTATTGGTTGAAGTTTTGATTGTTGATACTGTTTTCTCTTCAACATTTGAACTTTGTTGAAATAAAATTTGTCTGTTGTGCTTGTACTGCTTGTTCCAAGCCTCTATCAGACGAACTTTCAGATGAAAATTCATCTGTCAGTAAGCTTTGCCAAACGGTTTAACCTGTAACTGTCCGAAGTTCGAATTTTGACCCCTCAAAATTTGTCTATCAGACGGTTACATACGTTAAAACCGATGGTTTTCTCTTGAACAGACGCAGCCCTATTTGTAACTCCTCCGAGTCTGTTCTGATTCTCTCTTCAATCCTCTTAACTCCTGTCCAAAAACCTTCATTCTTCACCGTTTAAACTTCCTTTCGCATCCTATAAACATATTCTCAGCCACATTCTGCATCATTCAACCGAGAAATAACAAGAGTCAAAAATCCTGAAGCAGGGAAAGCTGGAGCTCGGCCAAAAAGAGCAGCAAAATCTCAATATGCTACAAAGGAAGGAGAGAAATCCAAGAGAAAGGCTGAACCCAGTAAAGCTACCCCTTCCAAACGTCAGAAATCATCATCCAAGGCAGATTCGCAGAAAGCAGGACACTCCTCATCAAAATCTGTAAAATCTTCGGTTCCTGTTTTTGCTGATACTGCTGCTATTGCTTCCTCCTCTTCTACACAATCTGGAGAGTATGAGCTTACTACACGACCACTATGGAGTACTCCTGAGATTCAAGAAGAGTATTCTACCAAATTTTTCAGCAAAAAGGTAATCAAGCCTCACTGTGTGAATATGGAACAATTCTTAATATCTAACAACTTTGATGCTGGAATATGGTTGATAAGATATAAGAACTTGTTGGAAATTACTGAAAAGTATGATGAAGAAGTAGTGAAGACTTGGTATGCCTCTCTTCAATACAACAGTAAGAAAATGAAATGGGAGGTCAACTTGAGATCAATGACCATTTGGCTTGCTGATGAAATATTAAACGAAGTGCTAGAAATTCCAGGACAAGATGGGCTGAAAATTGACATCACAGCCTCTGGGTATATGGACAAGGCTAGCACAGCTGATGAGGAAGGTGGTTCCTTTCTGAATTACAAAGAGAGCACCATCTTGGACACCTTATTCAGAATAAGGGAGAATAGGCCAACAATAAATCTGTTGAAGCCCACAGACCTAAGTGTTCAAGTAAGAATCCTGCACTACATAGTGTCAAGGATCATATTCAACAAAGGTGGAAGCTTCAATCTGATAACAAGGGCAGAGGCTCATGTAATGACAGCTATCATACGTGGGAAACTAATTAATATGGGTCATATCATCCTCCAGCGTATGATAAAGGCAAGGGATCAAAGGAAGGATTCCGCACTCCCCTATGCAGCAATTATTTCAAGAATCCTGCAGTATGTTAGGATTCAACACATTGAAAAGGGGAAAAGGAAACTTATTGAGGCCTTCAAAGAAGAGGAACTGCAAAGGATAAGTATTGAAAGAGATTAAGGAAGATGGATTGGAAAGGGAGCAGGGAAATCTGAAGACTTGTTCTTTGTTGCTGATGCATCCCTCCAACAAGAAGGTACTTCTGAGGCCCCTGGCAGATCTGTACCTCAGCCTTCTCAACCTATTCCATCTCCCTCCAGGCCTACTCACCCTCCTTCCACTCCCTCCTCACGGGCCAAGCCAACAAAGATCACTGAGTTGTTTGACAGTTTGTCAACACTCATTCTTATTATTCGGGATGAGCAAAATGTCAAATTTGCTCACCTGCAAGATCAGATCCATCAGCTGGCTGTAAATATGAAAGTGGTGGCTGATGCTTATGAAGAGATAAGAAATGCAATTCCTACCACTTTAGCTCCACCTCAGCCTGGTGTCCCTGAGCCTACTCTGTCTCCATCTCCTGTGCCTCCAGGTCCACTTGAGTTGGATTCTCCTGTCCTTGGTGTTGGTGTGCAAAAGACTGAACCAGCTGGCACTCCAAAGGCCTCTAGCAATGAGGCAAGTCTTGGTCCTCCCTTGGACTATGGCATAGAGGAAGAGGGTCTGCAGGAATCTAGCCCTCTTGAGCCTACTGAAGCAGTTGGAAAAGACTCTATCCTTTCCACCCAAGAGTCTGAGCAAGTTAAGCAGCTAGTAGCATCCATATCTGCTTCACCATTTCTGCAAGCTGCACTCAATGAGGAAAGGAGCATTGTGCCTGTTATTGATTTTGAAGCTATTGCTCACAATGCTCTTCTACAAGCTCAAAGGAGAAGGCTTGAAGAAATGTTTCCTCCTCCTGAACCTGCTTCTCCTTCTCTTGCTGCTTATGGGCTTTCAGAGGAACAGAGAGCTCGACTAGCTCTTTCCAGGCAGGAAATGCAAGAGCTGCTTGAGGTCTCTGATGATGATGAAGATGAAGAACCTAACCCTGAGCCTGCGGCATCAGTTCAGCCAGAGATTCCTTTTGCTCCTGTCCCTCTTCATGCTGTTCCTATCTCTCAGATTCCTCCTCTAATGGACTTTGTTGGGCTTTCTGATGATGCCAAAAAGGGGGAGAAGATAAAGCAAACTGGGACCAAGCAAGCTGGAAAATCTGCTGAGTCATCTGGGAAAGGAAAGACATACAGCAAGAAGTCTAAGCCAAAGAAGAAGTGATTGTTTTAGATCTTAGGCTGAATCTTCCTGTTATATCTTGTTTTAGTTGTTTAATTGTATTTGCTTGTTTGATGTTTTAAGAACTGATCTTAAATTGAAATATGTATTGCAACAATTTGATTAAATAACTTATGTTCTTGGTTGCAATGTTTTGGGCTTTGAATCTCTTCACTTAATCTGTTGGAAATGATATCTTATGAACTGTAATGAATATGTTGAGGGGGAGCTTGTGTAAGCAAACCCAAGTACTAATCCAGTTTGTGAGTTATTTTGTCATCATAAAAAAGGGGGAGAATGTTGAATCAAGAGTTTTGATGATTCCAAACCAACACTCAAGAGCTTGGATTGAAGATATCAAAGGAGATCAAAGTTGTTTTAAGTAAAGATTTTCTGAGCATTTGCTGTTAGATCTCTTGTAGGATCTCTAGTTTTAGTTGTGATTGGGTAAAAGATTTTGATTTGAGAAAAAGATGTTTTCAAACCTTGATTTGAAATTAAATCTTTACTTATTTGAAAGACACCCACAAACAAACGAAGTTTGAAAGTTTAAACTGAACTGTCAAGTTGGAAATTCGAATTTTGCCTTAGGAAATTCGAATTTCGAGCTAAAACTGAATAAGTCTGAAGAGATGGCTCTCTGTCAGACGAATTTTGGTTGATCAAAATTCAAATTTTCATACAAATCTGAAAGAAGCCTTTTTGTAACAGATGAACTTCACATTTCCAAAATTCGAATTTCAAGTAAAATGAAGTTTACGAAAACCAAAGAAATTTGTCTGAAACTATGTTAAAGTTCATCTGAAATCAAGAAGAAATTGAGTTTGAAAAATGCTCTCTGACAGATGAACTTTGACTCTGCAACATTCGAATTTTCATATAAGTCTGAAAGGAGCTTCTTTGAGACAGACGAATTTCACTCTTTCAAAATTCAAATTTCAGACAAAACACAACTTGAGAAAACAGAAGAAATTCGTCTGAAACAATGTTAAAGTTCATCTGAGATCAAGAATAAATTAAGTTTCAAAATCGGTCTTTGACAGACGAATTTCACTCTGTCAAAATTTGAATTTCGAAGAAAGTGATCTACTGTGCCTCTTTGAACGTTCAATGGACAGACGAATTTTGGGTATCCAAAATTCAAATTTCAAGGGTACTGTAGAAAATTGAAAACACTGTTCACGATTTACAGAAAAACTTTCTTCTTGAAAATTCGTATGTCATATTGTGAAAATATTTTATAAGTTTCAAAATTCGAATTTCACTCTATGGACAGACGAACTTCATATTTTAACGTTGGAAGCTTTAACCTTCGGTTCCTTTGAAATTCGTCTGTTGACCAACCAAAATTCAAATTTCAGTGTGTCAGAAACATTAAATACGGTTGGTAAACGGATAGTTTTTCAGAGTAACCGTTGGATAACTTTGCCAACGGATAGATTTAAGTCTCTAACGGATATTTGAAACCTAAAACTATAAATATAACATCATTTGAAGTTATGGAAAAAGGAATCAAACTTGTATATACCGAATTTCTGCTGAATCTTCTTCTCAAAAGCTTTTACCCTCTCAACTTCATTATCTGTACTTTAACCTTTATATCTACTCTATTCAAGAGAGTTATACATTTGTAAACAATCTACTCTTCATCTGGAAGAAAGATTTACTTGTGAGGGAAATTCACAAGGGGATTGGGAAAGCACATAGAGAAAGTGCTTAGAGAGTTTGAGAGAGCTCAGGAACAGAGCATACTCGTGTACTGTGGCATTAGCAAGAAGCCTGTTGAAATTCTTACTGTATAGTGGATAAATCTCAAGAGTTGTCTTGGGGACTGGACGTAGGTCAAGTGGATAGACTGAACCAGGATAAATCACTGAGTCTTCTTCTCCTTATCCTTACTTATCAGCTTACTCTATTTTACTCATTGTTTTCATTACACTGTGATATCTTCACCCACTTCACTTTGTGCAGAAAAATTTCAATCTTCCCAATTCACCCTCCCTCTTGGGAAGTCAGCCTTGCTAACAGATGTGATGACGATATGATATGATGATATATTTTAGGGAGGATAAGGATGGATTATATATTTTAGGGAGGATAAGGATGGGATCCCTGCGGCTAAATCGCCTCCGATGCCCAGGAGGGAAAGGCGCGCAATGGACTGCACCTTCCCTAAATCGCTGCCAATTCATGGTGGGAAAGGGGAAGGAGAGCCACAGTCTGAACATTAGTGTTATCTTTGGCCGGGTGCACTAGTGGGAGGTGAGCTTGGTGATGTCTCGGAATTAGTCTTCACTGACTGTTGGAAGGGAGTTACCTATACGAAATATCCTGTCATGACGATAGCCCATGGTTCTAGCTGTGTGCGAAGGAGACATGCATACTATTCATTGCACATTGCATTCATGAGTTGTATGGAATATACATATATATATATATATATTTGTGTGTGAGTGTTCCCGGTTACTGAGACATTGTCTCACCCCCTCTCCCATAAACTGACCTTTCAAGTGATGGTTCTGGCACTAGTCCGGAGAAGCCATGAGAGTAACTGCGTACGTGGGAATAGTCTATGTAGTGTGTGTATTTTGTATTTGTAATCTGTGCCAAGTAAGGTAGAAGGTTTTGCAATGGATGAATGTTATGTCTGAGGATTGAATAGATGTATGTATGGTTATTGTTAAGGATTATTATGGATGGATGGTATGGCTATGTATGTTGTATGTTTGGTTGCATGGTTTTGGATATTGAGAAGTCTGCCTATTAGTGTTAGTGAGCTCAGAGTGGTTTTGGGCCTTGTTGGTATGTTTTAGGGCCTGTACCCCGTTTGGTCAAGTTGGGTTTCAAGGGGTCAAATCTCAGAGGAGTGATTCCTTTGAGGTGAAGCCTCTTTGAACAAGTTGGTTAGGGGGTTTTGGACCTGTATGATTGGTCGGTAAGTGTCCACTTGCCTTTGATGGCAATTGGAGGTTGTTAGTGGTGAGTTTTGGTCAATAAGTGGTCAAAATGGTGTTAAGGGTCAATAAGATGGGGACTAGATTTACTTGTAGGAGTTGGAATCAAGTCAATCGGAGGTCAGAGCATAAAGTTATGCGCGTCGGAAGTTCGCCCCGGAAGTTGAAAATTGTTGATTTGGGATATCAGCATAGGGCGCCGCGGCTCCAGTGAAGCCAGAAGTGGTGTAGAAATAGGGGAGGCTGGAGCCGCGGCGGTACTGTAGCGGCCGCAGCCCTAGCCCTGTTTGTGGTGGTTTTAAGGTTGTTTCCACTGTTTTGAGGCATTGGAGAGTTGTTTTGAGATGTCAGGGTTGTGTTTTGCAGAATTTTGAAGTTTTTGGTCAAGTCATGAGGTGTCAGGAGGTAGGGTGTTACAATATATGTATATGGCTAATCCTTTTCATATCATGATATGCATATTTTATGTATTATGTTGTGTTCTGTCATATTATGAGTATTCCTTTTCATATCATGATATGTGTAGTTACATGTCTAGTAAGTTCTCTATCCATGCTCTATATTGTGCTGATATGGCTATTGGTGATATCGAACATATTATACATATGTTATGATTGAATGTTATATTTTGGTATTAGAGCAATAATTTAGACCATTGTTTTTCTTCTCATGTCATGTCTATATTGGCACTTGTGTTGTAGTTATGTACTCCCATACTCCTTGGTTTCTTGCTAGACTTGGATCTATATTTGAACTCTTGAGGCCTAACAATAATGAATTGATAAGGGAGATGCATGCAATGATCATGGGTTTGAGCGACCATATTCAGAGTCAAGAAGAGGCAATGACCAGGATGTAAGAGAGGATCAAATATCAAGAGTATGTTGATCCAAAAGGGGAACCACAAGGAGAACTGGAAATCTTTGTTGACTTAAATGTTGCAAGGGGTGAAGGTTTAGGGAACCAAAATCAGGCCCCACGGTGGGAGCGGGGCATATTTAAACAGCTAAAAGATTTTAGAAAGTTTAACCCTCCTACTTCTGAGGGCAAAATGGACCCAATCATTACTAAAGAACGGATTGACTAGTTGGAGACTATCTTCAGGGTGATGGATTTTACCTTCGAACAAAAGGTTCAGTTGGCTACCTTTAAGCTAGAAAAGAAGGCAAAATAATGATGAAGAAGCGTGAAGCTTGATTTGGAGAGTATGGGGAACCAGTTGACTTTGGAGCACTTTAAGGAGAGATTATTTGCTCACTATTTTCCTCCAGCATTGATGATGCAAAAAGAAGCTGAGTTCTTGGTCTTCAAGCAGAAAAACCTCTCAAAGGATGAGTATATTGATAAATTCCTTGATTTGGCTAAATACTCCACCTACCAAAAGAGCTATCTGGATGACAGTTGGAAGGCATAGTGCTTACTAGAAGTTGTTCATCCTGAGTTGAAAGAAAGATTATCTGTGGTGGATTTCAGCTCATTCGAGGATTGTGTATGATAAGGATTGGGAATTTTTTATGTTAATGAGAATTTGATGTTGTATAGGTTGTAATATTGTTCAATTGGGATCTTTTGGCTCTAAGTTGTACTTGGAAAGCATTCAATTGGAGATGGTTACTCTCTTTGATCTACTGAGGTGTCGAATGGGTTGGACGGTTGAGATAATCGGGGTGTCCTTTTATGTTTCTGTTTGATTATATATATATGGCTAATCCTTTCCATATCATGATATGCATGCTTTATATATTATGTTATGTTCTTTCATATCATGATATGTGCAGTTACACGGTTAGTAAGTTCTTTATCCATACTATATATTGCGCTGATATGGCTATTGGTGATACTGAACATGTTATACGTATGTTATGATTGAATGTCGACATATAGTAATAATTATGTACCCCATGACTTATCATATATGATCTGATGTCATGCTAGTAATGTAGAAGACAGTATATGTTGTTATGTTAGCATGCATCGGGCATTGTTACATGTTTTACATCAACGGGACATATGATTTCGGTGACGATGTTTTATAAACCACGTAGTATGCCAATCTACTAAATAGCACATGAGACCCTGAGTTCAAGCAGTGTGGCTTTTAATATTCCAGTCATTAAATAGCCGTCTTATATGGCCGAGAGACTTAGGTGGCTATGAATTGGGGTGCACCTTCTTTAAACAACCACCAATTTGAGCGGTTTAAGGGAAGAAGAGCCATGATCCAACCTTTAGTGCATTGACTTTTGGCCTGGTTAAGACTATTGGGAGGAGAGCTAGGTGGTAACCCCATAATTGATTATCACAAGTCATTGGAAAAGAGCCACTAGTTACTTGTCATGATAACTAGTTTATGGTTATAGTCGTATATTGATGAGACTTGTCTCTACATATCATGCATGTTGCATTTATATTGAGTATAACATTGAATATTGTTATGGAAGTATGTTTTATCATACGTGTATATATATATATATGTATGTATCTACCCCTAGTTATTAAGACGTATGCCTTACCCCATGGCTAATGATCTCCAGGTGAAAGATCCAGCACCAGCAAGTAAAGGTCCAAGGAGGACTTGGGAAAGGAGGATTGAGAATACTTGTCGGTATTGAGTTTTACCCCTTTTTTCTTGTTGTTTTGGGTATGTTATTAATGAAGTACTGCCACTCGTACTATTGTGTAATGCTATATGTAATTGACTTATCTTTATTACTTTGGGGTTGAACTGATGTGTGGCCCCTTTTATGTTCCCTATGCTTGGAGTATGACCCTTTGTATGTTAACGGGCCTATGGTTATGCTAGTGGTATAATGAATGCCAATTATGTCTTATGTGTGGTATGTGATGTTTTAGCTTTTAATATTTAGTTGTGTTGGACTTGAGATTGGTGACTCTAAGTCCCTTAGAGTATATGAGCCTTGATTGTGAGCTCGGTGCTTTATTAGGCCTTTGGTATGTGAAATGGGCATGTAGCCCATTAACTCGATTTGGGGTTCAAGGGGTCAAAACTCAGAAGAGTAATTTCTTTAGGTTGAAACCTTTTTGAACATGTCCCTTGTGTCTTGTGTGATATGTTAGAGTGGTCTGTGGTTGCCAATTTCCTTTTAGTAGCAATTGGAGGTATTGATTCTTGATTTCTGGTTAAAAGTGACCATTTTAGTGTCGGTTGACCAAAATCTTCATACGGAAGTGTTTTGAGGTGTTATTAGTATTTATGGTTAGAGTAGGAATAGGGTGACTTACAGGTTTTGGAATTGAGTCAATCGGAGGTTAGAGTACGAAGTTGGGCGCATCAGAAGTTGGCCCATAGTATCAACAAACTACTGATGCTTCAGCTGTCATTGGTGCCACGGTGCCATGACTGTGGCCACTGCACCTCATGTCTCGGTCCCTTTTGTCGTTTTGGTCTAGTATTGTCTCATGTCGTGGCGCCACCCCTTTGTTTTGTCATCTTGTCCCTATTCTCCCATCTTTAAGTATATGTTTTTGGGGTTTTAAGTCTAGGGATTTACACACACAGATATATATATATATATATAAATATAATGTACTGGTTAGTGATAATCGCAGGTGGAAATGGATTGATTAACAAAAGCTTATTAAAATGAATATTTCAAATGGTATATTGACATACTCCAGTAAGATTTTATTATTTACTATGATTGATTGTGTAAGGAGTATAACTAAAAGTTTTTTGTTATTAGTTCATTTGGTGTGGGTGTGTATATATATGTATGTACTTACCTACGTCTATGTGTGTCTGTCTACACCTAGGTTGCTTTCCACTATTTGTATGAGATTTTACCCCACTACAGAGAGGAACAATGAAAAATTCAACTTGAATTATTTACACATCCTTAAAGAAGTATAAGTACACATTTATTCTAAATCATTTTGATGAAATCTAGACTACTCAAAGTTTTGAATTAAAGAAAAAACTACAGTAAGAAAAAGTGCACCTCATAAATTTTATTTAGAATTGCATGTGCAAATTAGATGTATACTATAAACAATTCTTTAAACAAGTGCAACAGATACATGTGCATGAGGGAATGTGTGACATCTGGGAGCTGAAGAGGGCAGGGAGTGATCGCCGGTGCAAGAAAAGGGGTGAGATAAAGTGATGAGGCGCGAACAAGGTGCACCTACCTTTTCGATAGCCTATCCCTTAAGAACTCCTTAGTTAAGCTTGCTTGACCTAGAGCAATTCTGGGATGGGTGACCTCCTGAGAAGGAGTTGTGTGAGTGAGGACAAAACACCGAAAAGGCTTGTGTGGGTTTATGGGGACAGTCATCAATCCCAAAAAGTGTCCGGACGTTATAGTTGGTATCAGAGCCTGGCCTCTCTTAGTACAGTATGGTTCAGGGACGAACTAAGCGGAAGCTGGTGGGCATGTGACATTCGGGAGCTGAAAAAGGAAGGGAGTGATCACCGATACATGAAAATGGGTATGATAAAGTGATGAGGCATGGACAAGGAGTAGCTTTTGGCATGCTTCTAAGTGGGAGGGGCATATGAATGAATCGAATATATACTGGAATGAGAGGGATACAGAGACTGTATAAGTATGAGACTATACGGTTAAAGGATAGTTTAAAGGAATTGATAGGTATTATCTATACCAACAAGGCGCACCTACCTTTTCAGTAGCCTATCCTTTAAGAACTCCTCACTTAAGCGTGCTTATCCTGGAGCAATTCTGAGATTGGTGACCTCCTAGGAAGGAGTTGTGTGAGTGAAGACAAAGCACACCGAAAAGGCTTGTGATGGTTTGTGGGGACAGTCATCAATCCCAAAAAGTGGCCAGACATTATAGAATGGAAAAGAATAAGGAACAAAAGGAATTTAAATTCTATAAGAAAAAATTATTACATATGGTGCTGCTGTGGTAGGATAAGTTATGTGGTAAGGACTGGGTGGAACATGGGTAAATGTTTAGAATTCAAACCTTTTGTCATAATAAAAAATTTATTGCATATAGTATTATGAGAAAAAGATAGAGTAAATCGCTAGTCAATATTGGTCTAACTTATGACAATATGTCCTGTACCATATAAAGGCATGAATTTAAATTTCACTGTCATTATGATGTCCTCATTGGCAGGTAAAATATGAGTATTTTAGTAGGCACTATTTAAGGCATGAGACTACCACCACAAAAACAAAAACAAAAAAACAAAAGAGATAATAGAGAGAACAAATTTGAGTAAGGGTAAATAATAATGATAACAGTCATGCATTTTTATTTCTGAGCCCCCAATCTCTCTTACACGATTTGAGGATCCCAAGTGGAAGAATTATATGTTGGTGTCATTCACATAAAGGACATAGAATCTCTAATCCTATAGGCTCCATAGCGATGTTTGATTACAAGAACAACAATGAGAACACAAAACACTACTGACAGTTGACTCCTCCCATATATAACATGTCAAGAATTCTGAACGACCTTCCTCTCTTCCTCAGTTATGGAGGAGCTGATGCTCTTTCTTATGTCAATGATGTGAAACATCTGTTACAAGGCCTTCAAGGCCACGATGCAGATTAGCTTGTTGTTAAGTTCATAGATAATAATGGTCATGCAAATTTTATTTCTGGTGAAAGTGCTAAGCAAGATGTGTACGATGCTCTTATTTCTTTCCTTAAACTTCATCAACGACATCTTTGGTGGCGACGTTTCATGCTTTGAGATCCCCGACAACTCTCTCCTTGGCATTCGTCAGGTAAGAAAGGGTCTGGTGAAGGTGAGTGCCTTTGTGTGGTTGTTTGTCATGTGCCTTTCTGATACTTGTTTTGGATCTTTATTTATTTGTCATCAATGTCTATATTGTTGGATCCTTTGCGTTTTGAATCAAGTTGTGGTTTAGTCGGGTAGGATTTTATGTGTGGGTGTTGTAGATTCAATAAAAAACTTTTGTCCAAAAACAAAAAATCTTCAACAAAATTTTTTTGTGATTTAATTTAGATTTTTTTTTGAAATTCTTGTTAGTCAGACTGGCACATTGAGATTTCAGTGTGTTTTCACAATCTCCCAATAGCTATATTTGGTTCAACCAAGCGAATGAGAGGGAACGGATTTTAATGAAGAAAAAGAGAGAGAAAGAGAGAGGAAAAGAAGAGATTTCAATTTTATTTTGTTTGGAGAAAAAATGGAGGATTTTAATGTTACTTTATTTGGTTTAGGAAGGGGAAAGAAGGAAAATAATTATTAATGGACCATTATACCCTTATTATATTTAAATGAAAATTTCCTATTAAAATATAATGGCCAAAAGAAAAACTAAGTAAGAATATGACAACAAAACTCATAATTAAAAAATAGTCATAATTTAATAAAATATCCATTTGTATAGTTGAAAATTGGTACGCTTTCTAATTTTGAAGAGTAGATTTACAGTAATCCATTTTATAATTACCCAAAAAAAAAAGAATGGGACACGGTGGGAATAATAGGAAATGAAAAGGGTATTTTGGTCATAATAACATAAAAATCTAGGAGGGAGTTCCTCCTATAAATTTTTTCTACCAAGTAAGAGGAGGGGACAATGCTAATGAAAGGAAAAAATGGGGGAAAGGAAAAATGGAGAGAAAATAAGGGGAGAAATTTTTTTTCCTTATACTTAGATGAAGAGGAGAAAATAGAAAATAGATAAAAGTAACTAATTTTACAATAATAATAATATTCTTACTATTTTTATAAAAATATTTATATATAATAAAACTTGTTATTCTATCATATTATTTATATTATTTCAATAATATATTACTAAATGAAATTAAAATATAATTTTAATTTTAATTTTAATTTATAATGATTTTGTCTAATTTTGATTTTTATTGCAAAAAATATAAAAAGATTTTTTCACTCTTTAATGGAATTAATTTATAATATATTACTAAATGGAATTAAAATATATTTAAGAAATTATAAAATAGGGGACAATTTTTTAAGAAGAGTTAAAATCTCTCTATTTTTTAAGAGAAAAGTTGGAAAAAAAAGGTGTAGACCAGATATAATTTTTTCTCCAATTTTTTCTTCCACTCACTTTTTTTTTTTTTCTCATCCAAGCCAAGTAAAGAAAAATATATATTTTCCATCTACTATTCTCTTCCCCTCCACTTTTCTCACCCATCCAAGCTTAGTTGGATAACTAGATGAATTCTCTCACTTTCTGGGATTTATTTGACTTAGATGGCAAAACGTATGCGTAAGAAAATATGTAAAAATAAATATAAAAAAATAAATTGACAAATATTTACCAAATTAGTCATTCACATTAAAATGATTTCAAGTTTCTGTAACATTAAAACTGTCCTTGTAATTCAATGATAGTTTACTTTTGTAATATTGCTAATGTAACATCCAGAAATTTCTATCTATAATTTAGAATTTTTAATATAGTTTATGTTCAGATTATGAGGAATGAAGATATACATTGAATTATGATGAGCATACATTAAATGAAAGTACATCATGAATTACGATTTTAATAAATTATATTGAATTATGATAAGCACACATTGAATAAATGTATACAATGAATTGTGATTTCAATAAGTTATATTAAATTATGATGAGCATACACTGAATGAAGATATACAATGAATTGTGGTTCCAATAAGTTACATTGAATTATGATAAGCAAACACTGAATGAAGGTATATAATGAATTGATGTTCCAATAAATTACATTGAATTATGATAAATATGCATTGAATGAAGGTACATAATGAATTGATGTCACTTAATGGCCAAGATATCAACATTATAAATACCCCTCTCATTTCTTCATTTCAGCACATCACCAGTTGTGAGTAAAAGAAAGTGAGAGCTGAGGGAGAGAAAGAGAGCGTGAGTGAAAGAAAAGGAAAAGGAAGGAAGACTAGTTTCAAGTAAGGTATGGAGTTATTTTTCTAGAGTTTATATTTATAGTATAATGAAATTAAAATTTTTTTTTATTCCTATATAGATTGTTGATCAAGTTAGGAATATATAATGAGAATTTGAGATTAGAAATGAGAATAATAAGATACCAGCAGTTAGAAATTAAGCTTAAATATTTTAGATTTATGCTCATGAGATAATTTCATTAGTACTCATGTGAGTATTAGGTACTTAAAAATTCAAGAAGGAAGGCAAGCTACTTAGTTCAGGATACTTTTCGGTTGAGGTAGTATATTATTTATTTCATGCATTTTCTGTGAATTAATTATGGATGTTATGTGATGCTATTGGATGAATTGTTTCCATATAAATATTTTGAAATGCTATGGATGTCTAATATTAAGAGGAGACTCTGCCGAAATTTTTATAGATGCATGAAATATGATTTATTTGGTTTGCCTGCATAACTACCTGATTGAGCATGATTTGCATGAATAAATATATATACTACTAAGATTTCCCTAAATCTCACATTCAATGACTAACAATATTAGGGCCAAGTAAAGGCAAAGGCAAATGTCAAGGCAATGCAAGGAGGTGGTTAACTAAGAGGAAGCAGATTAAAGATATTATTTTATACTAGAATAAATGTATTAAATTATGGTGATATGGTCTAGTTATGATTTCTATCCTAGATACTTGCTGGTTTTACTTTAGATGTTTTGGAATAATAGTCAGATAATTACAGTACAATTGGCTTAATTATTATTAATTAAAGTAAACTTTTAGTTAAACTATTGTCTTTTTTGAGCAATCTAATTTTAAAAAGTTTAAAAATTTAATTATTCTAGATTTTTAATTCTTTCCACTAGATATATAAAATATGATTAAAAGTCTAGTAAATTAAAATATTACAGCTAACTGTTTAGACAATATTCAGACATTTTCTACGTTTAAAATATGTTTAAATGAAACTATATATATAGTTTAGGGTTTAGGGTTTAGGGTTGTTTAAAATATATAGTTTCATTTAAACATATTTTAAACGTAGAAAATGTCTGAATACTACCTCTATATATATATATATATAGAGAGAGAGAGAGAGAGAGAGAGAGCTTAAGAATTTAAACACGTCACGCAGCTCTTAGTCTCATCACTTGACAACTACGGCTAGGGACACAAAGTAAGAGCAAGGATTTTCATTGCATGACTTCTTCATTGTCTTAAATGCAGTCTCTGCAGTATGCAAACACCATAGTAATTATTTTGTCATAAATTTAAATTTTTTTCCTGAAATTCAGAATTTATTGAAATATGAATTTATAATAATAAAGTTCTTGTACTATCAATTCAAGATGATATGAATGGTAGAGACCTATATTCCTTAAATAAGTGACTGAAAAATTCGATAAATTTGATTTCTAACCTTTATATATGAACTAAACCTAGATGGTAGGATTGCACCCTTTATCCTCCATATAAAAAAAGTGCTAATATGTACTACATGAATTCTTTCATAAATATATTATACAATAATTTTTAGACAAATATTTTCAATAAATTTAATTAGTGATTATGTGATTGGATAAAAAAAAATTTAGTACTCCCTCCGGTTCATATTATAAAAGTTATTTTAGAACCTTTATTTGGTTTAAAATATAAAGGATTATATAATTTTTAGTAAGAGTTTATTTTTTTATTCCTATTAATTATCACCTCATAAATTGAAAAAAGAGAGAAGATAAATTTTCAAAATATTTTTTATTGATAATTAATAAGGATAAAATTGAGATGTTAGATATTTTTTAAAATTTTAAGGTGTATAACTAACTTATTTTAATAAGGGTAAAATAGTTTGATACTTTCTATAATATGGATCAGAGGAGTATCTATTAGCATTCACTCATGGTTAAACGTTCCAACAATTTACTGGTCCATGGCAGGAAAATCAAAGCTGGGTGCATATATATACCAGCGAATACTCCGACAAAATTTTCGAACCTGACAGCCACGTTAAGCTAAATTATGAAATATACTTCGTTTATTTTAAGTAACCAATCAACGTCAACGCCTTTTTTGAATTTTTATCTGTATAAACCGTAAAATACGTTATAGTCCTCATGCTCGGACTATATATAAATTAAATGCCAAATCATTCTTGTTTGTGGAATAGGGCATCACCACTAGGGAATATGGCCAAGAAAATTTTATTGACTTTGGTTTCAATAGTTTTGATAGGCATTTCAGGAGCACAAGGAAGAAAATCTCTTTACTCATTGAATGGAAAAGACGAATTACCTGCATTTTCCCAGAGTAATGGAGTCTGCAAATCAATGGTGGAGACACAGGGCTACACATGTGAGGAACATAAGGTATGTAGGTCGTTTGGTCATGCTTCAGAAGATATTTTTCTTTCTTTTTTTTATTATTATTTTAAAGATGGGTTCTTGGTAAGTTTTTTCACACATTACTACTTTGTTTCGACCCTTGTTTTTCTTGAACGACAAGGCAAGTTCTTAATAGTTTGCTATCAAATTTCTAGTTCAAAACCCAACAAGTTTTTATTTTTTAAAAGCAAATTATACAGACATCGCTTCAATTTTACTAAAATTATATATATATCTTTATTTTATTTTCAAAACCAATACAAACTTCCCTTGATTTTTATTAAAAATTTTACAAACCTTTGATCCATTTTTAAAATTTACGTAAATTTCTCTTGAAACAAAAAAGTGAATTGAACAAACCTTTTTTAAATTTTATTAAAAATATATAACTCCCCTCAAGTTTCAGAATGGACACAAAACATTTCCTTGCAAACAATAAAAGATAGTCTTGAATAAGCAAAATATAGGAAAGGTCTGTGTAATTATTCTTTTTCTTAAAGGGGATGTTTGTGTATGTTTTGAAAATAGATGAATGGTCAGAATAATTTAAAAAGAAAATTAAAACAAAATTTGTAGGTTTAGAAAATAGAACCCAAGTACATGTCATTCGTGTAAAACGTAGTGCAAGTTTGAGTAATTTATTCATTTTTTAGTATCAAATCATGTATGTAGAGCTGTAAGACATATATATATATATATATATATTGGCCAGAAGCTGTCAAACAAATTTATTCATACTACTTTTAACATTCAACTAGAAACTATCCAAAAGTTTCATATAAGTTCCCTTCTTTTAAAAATATTCATGTCCAAGATGAATCATATTTTCAGAACACAAACTGCTTCAGCAGGCATGGTGAAACAAGGTTTTAGTTCTTCTTTATAAGGTTAACTTCACTAACATGTGAACATGAATGAGTGATACAGGTTACAACGAAGGATGGTTTCATCTTGAGCGTACAGAGGATGCCGATGGGGCGATCTGGTAAAACGGCAGATAAGCCACCTGTTCTATTGCAACATGGTCTCTTCAGTGTAAGTTGCCTCAAAACAAAATCACAAGTCTTTGTTTATGTGTATGATCATCATCGTCTTGATTGAATTAAGATTATGTTTGTTTTGTCGTTTTCAGGACGCTATAGTATGGCTGTTTAATTCTCCTGATGAATCATTGGGTTTTATCTTAGCAGACAATGGATTTGATGTTTGGCTTGCCAATACTCGTGGCACTAGATATAGTAGTGCTCATACATCTCTCACTCCTGATGACATGGTACTCCATTTAGAATTCTAAATATAATGATCACTTATCGTTCTTTTCTGTTCTAAGTTTATTTATAGCAGTATATGATGGTTTTCATTAATATTATTTCACATCTGATTCATATATACTACTTCTACTCATTTTTATTTTTATTAGGGCTAACATATACAAAAATGTTACTGGCCACACATTCTAGATTTGATTTTTTTTAACTGATTTAAAATACTGATGTAAAATACATTTTTTGTACTACTTAAGACCTTTAAAACTTGACAAGGAATATCTCTAAACTTTTATATTTATGCAGACAATTCCCATACCATTAGTTTGCCCGTTATTTCACAAAAGAAAAGTGACATGACAAAGGATTTATCAAGTTATTTGCATATTAAATGGAATTTAAAGGGTATATGGCCAATGACATATTATGATCTATTAGTAAAACAACAAACTAATTGATGGAAAGTTGGCCCAACACCTCTCCCCTCACAACACCCCCCCCCCCCCCAAAAAAAATACAAGAGGTTATTTGCCCAAAACCTGAAGTTTAAGATCGGTTATTGTCAGGTTTTGAAAATGAGTGATGTTATTTGCAAATGGCTCAAAGTTCAAAGGAGTTTTGTGTAATTTGGCGTTAATTTAAAATTAGAAATTGTAGGCTTATTGGGAGTGGTCATGGGATGAATTGGTCTCTTATGATCTTCATGCCACGGTCGAATATGTATACAACCATACTGGACGAAAGATGCATTATGCAGGGCATTCCTTGGTGAGTCTCTTAATTTTCTCAGTTTATTAGTGTTTATACTTCTAACTACAAAAAGTACAATTATTAGAGAAAAACAAAATCTCAATTTCGGTTATGTAATTTTTTTTTGGATATACCAACTGGTTTTTGGAAAATCAGATATTGAATTATAATTTTTTATTAATTTATTTTTCTTTTTCATAAAATTGAATACGAAACATGTCACAAGATAAATAGAGTATAAATTGATATAATATTTCAGGGAACATTAATGGCTCTAGCGGCATTCTCACAAAAGGTGCTGTCGAACATTATCAGATCTGCTGCTTTACTTAGTCCAATTGCTCATCTTAATCAGATTCCTTCCCCAGCTACAAAACTTGCTGCCAATATCTTTCTTGCCGATGTAACACACACTTAATTTCAAGAATATTTTTTATTGGAATATATATATAGTGCAATTAACTTGACACATATTTCTCGTTCTCTTTATAATACAGGTTCTGTACTGGTTAGGCCTTCGCGAGTTCATTCCAAAAGGGTAATTAAAATAAAAAGGAAAAAAAACAAAGTTATTGTTGAACTTTATCACTTGTGTATGCATCATAGGCGTTACTTGTAATTAGAATTCAAACGAATATTTACAACATATTTTGATTAATTGATATGGTAGGAAAAGGAAATTTATAATAACTTTACATATAATCTGACTCATGACTCACAGTTTTATTTTGTTTTATCTTTTTTCCTTAATTAGAAGATTCAAATGGGCAATCTCTGAACTTGTACATTAGGCTGATATCGATTAAGCTGTCTGGAAGTTTGACAGATTCAAAAGAGTATGTAATAGAGGCTTATCATCTGTAGTAGTTCAAATCTATCATAAATGAAAAATATAAAATATAAATAATTAATTAATTTAGTCATTCTAGTGTTTGATGATATTCTATCTCAAGAAGTATACACTTACCATTATAATTCTCTAGTCTTAATTATTACTAAGATTAATATATCTCAAGAAGTATAATAATTTCTTTAAATTATTACTAATTAATTTACTAGTGCCATGTTTTCTACATCAAAATCATGCATATAGATGATGCACAGTATTCTATATTAATTACTAAAATTATCAAGATATCTATAATTTTGATGAACAGGCAAGATGCAGCGAAACTTTTGGAAAATATCTGCCAAATTCCAGGCTTCAATTGCTCCAACCTACTGACTCTTTTCACAGGTACTATACTATAAAATGTTACTTTCATGTCGCTAAGCACATAGATTATGAAAGTTACCCCTCAAATTTTTCTTACTCCGAAATTTTAGGTCCAAACTGTTGCATTAATTCTACGAGGATTGATGTTTTTCTTGATCATGAACCTCAGCCAACAGCAACCAAGAACTTGATCCATCTAGCTCAAAGTAAGTGTATTTATTAGCTTCATTATTATTTGCTATGACTAATAACTTCAATGCCAAAGCCCTATACTAACACAAATTTGCAGCACTGTTCTATGATTTGCAAATCATAGAACAGAACTGTGAGAGATATCATAGTGATATCTATAACAATACAAGTTGAATCCCATTACCAGGATATGTTCCTACACACACACGACACACACATCCAAGACAACAAGACAATTATGTTGTAAATGCATTTTTATTTAACTAGGCAAAAATTAAGCAACCTTCTTTCCCTTGTAAATATGTTAATTTTATTAATTAATTTGATAGGTTCTCCAAAAAAAGTTTGACCAAACACTTTAAAAACTGTTTATTAGGTGATTTTTTTTTTGTCATTTTATTGGGTGGTTTGATTAAACACCATTCTTCATTATTTGTTACGGATCTTATTAAAAAACTTAATTTAAAATAAAAAATTAAGTTAAGCAAAAATTAAAAGCTTGGCCAATCTGAATGAGAAGTTCATATTTGTTTTTCTCATTGAGCCTCATATTCTCATGTATTTTTTTCTGTGGTGATTTTGTGCAGTGATCAGAACAGGGAAGATAGCAATGTATGACTACGAAGATCAAGCACAAAATATGCAACACTATGGACAAGCCAGTCCTCCTCTGTATGACATGACCAACATTCCAAATGACCTTCCTCTTTTCCTCAGCTATGGAGGAAAAGATACGCTATCGGATGTAAAAGATGTTAAGGTTTTGCTTGACGATCTCAAAGATCATGATAAGGACAAGCTTGTCATGGATTTCGTAAATGAATATGCTCATGCTGATTTCATCATGGGTGTCAATGCAAAACAAGTTGTTTATGACTCTATGATGGAGTTTTTTAGGAATAACTGATTAATTAGCTGGGAAGTGGGGACTATGTACTTATATGGAACCCGAGGAACGAGTCATACTGAACAGAAAGGTTCAATATAAAGTTCAATTTGATATATTTATCGATATTAATGAACAGCATTTTTACAGTTCAAATGTTTTGTGCTAGAGTGAATTGTACGTCCCTAAGGTTTCACAACAAGAGATTATTGTATTAGGGAAGGACTATTCTATGGTTAATTTACTACAGGGCAGGATTAATGGTTAATTGGTGAGAGGGTACATGTAGGTATAGGGCTGCAAATGAGAGATATTTCACTCATAAATTTCTTTAGCGAAACTTTTCTATCAATGGCAAAACTTTAATTTTAAAACAATGGATCGAACCATGTTAGTGCCTCATCTAGTTGGTTTATATTGGATTTCCTGATCATGTTTTTATTTCTCATACCTAATTGATTATTTTCTAGTCAATTATGAGTCAAATAAATTGGAGTCCATGAGGTCTAACTTAAGAAGTAAGTATGGGCTCAACTTAGGGAGAAAATATACTTCTAAAATTCCTTTTGACTGTCCAAATTGCACTCTAATCTTATCATCACGTTCTCCTCTTGCCTTGTGACCTTAAATATCCATTTAGGCTTTAATGAGCAAAAGTAAGACCTCATTTACTTCCTCCATGCTTATATTAGTGTCTTGCCTCTTCAATGTGATGGAATAGACTCTTATTAGCACATATTCTCTTGGGCCTTCCTCTTCTTATTGGGCTCTACAATGCTATAGTCATTCTCCTCTTAACCTAGATTATGTGCAATGATGAAATTACCCTCCTAATTCATATCAGTCTTTGGGCTAGATACTCATGCTCTTAGACCTTGTAGCATGCAAACAACTAGAAAATCACTAGAGTGAATAATAAAAGAAACTAAAGACTAATAAGAAAAACCAAGAGAAGCAAACACAAAAAAGAAAAAACAGAATTATGTGATGAAAGTTATCTGTAACAACTCTCATTACACTATCCCTAACTTTGTTACTAGCTAACCAAGTGTAATTATTGTCATGTACAGAACCGGAGGGTCAAGATGAAGGAAAGGTTCAAGTGGAGGCAGAAAGAGCTCAATGCAGCGGTGAGAAGCAGGGCCGTGGTGGTGAGTGAGCTCTAAATTTTGAAATATTTTCTAGCCAAGGGCACTCGCGTTGTGGCGAACTAACCCCCCGCCACGGCACCACACCTCAAAATCATTTAAATTAGAAACATTTTAGTCGGATAGAGAAGAAGAAAGCGAGAGAGAAATAGAGGAAGAAAGAAGAAGCGGAGCTAGGGCTAAGAAATTTGGCCAAGGGAGATCCTTTATGGACTCTAGAAGCTTGCTAAATCATTGGTAAGTGATCTCTACTCCTTCCTCTCCATTTTCTTCAGTTTTGAGTTGGGATTTTTCGGGTATATGTTGGGATTTTCAGTTTTGGACGAATCCCACCGATTAAAATGGATGGAATAAGATTAATGGAGTGTGATTTGGTGTTTATGATGCTTAGGTGTGAGTTTTAGAAGGAGTATGTATGATTTGAGCTTAACCCTAGGTTGCAATTATAAAAGGGAGTATGGGATCCGAGGCATGTGTGGTTGAGTAGAGTTTGAATGGTCTTTAGGAGTTCAATGGTGTATGGAAATGATGTTGGAACCTTGGGTTAGGCCTAAATAATCAAATTGTGATGTTTGGATATTTGGATTATATGTTAATTAAGGATTTTATGGTATTGTAGAGGTTTTTAGTTTACCGAAAGGAGTTCGAGTATGTTGGACAGCTCAAGAAGCTCATGGAATCATATATATGCGGTATTGACAACATGAGGTAACTGGGTGTTTGTATTATTTATATAGTATGTTATGATATATATATCTATGTGTGTGTACATATACATGTTTCCGTTCATACCACGATATTGATATTTGTGTGTGTATGGCTTGTCTATATATTGTGGTATGCACACGGCTAGACACATAATGTATGATGATTATGACGATGATTAGAGATGATAATGATGATGTGACATTACATGATGCATGCATGACATTATGAAACATGATGATGATGATGATTATATGATGATATGATATGAGTATCACCACATGACATTGCGAGGTATATGGTGATTGGGTGGTAATAATGATATGATATACGATGATATGATATGTTATATGATTAGGAAGGATAATGATGGGATCTCTGCGGCTAAATCTCCTCTTGTGGCTAGAAGAGAAAGGCACATAGTAGACTGCACCTTCCCTAAATTGCTGTCAATTCATAGTGGGAAAGGGGAAGGAAAACCACGATCTAAACATTAGTGTTACCTTTGGCTAGGTGCACTAATGGGAGGTGAGCTTGGTGATGTCCCAGAATCAGTCTTCATCGACTGTTGGAAAGGAATCACCTATATGAAATGTCATGTTATGACGACAGCATATGGTTCTAGCTGTGTGCGAGGAAGACATGCATTTCGTTTCATATTACATTCATGCGATTGTATGAGTTATATGTATATATGTGTGTGGTTATCCCAGGTTACTGAGACATTGCCTCACTCCCCTTTCCCATGTACTAACATTTCAGGTGAAGGTTCTGGCTCTAGTCCGGAGAAGACGAGGGAAGTATAGCCATTTCGGTATTGGGAATAACAAGTCTATGTACCGTATGTGTGTATTATCTATGTATTGTTGTGCTTAATAGGATAGCATGATTGTAATTGATTTGGGGATCCTAATGTTTGTAATGATATTGATTTGGAATGGTGTTGGATGTGATGAGTATGATGTTTTATGATGAATGCACATTACAGAGGGTTGTTGAGTCAGTATGGTAGCGTCTGTTGTTAATCATACCAATTTACATCCTTTTAGCGCATTTTCCTTGAGTTACACATTCATATTTGTACATACTTGACACTCATGATAGAAAAATGTATAAGTTAATCCTAATAATGTATGGTAGAATGTTTTTGCGTTATTATGCATTATTTTATTCCCATGAAAGATTATAAATCCTTATCTTTGTTGCAGACCTCATAGGGAAACTAGGCCCCTTTTGTAGAGTTGGGAGACCAGGAAAAGAGGGTGAGAATGTAACTTGAGAAAGACATGGGAGCAAAGAAGGAAGCAAGCATTTGAAGAAGACCACGCCGAGGCTTGATGGAATGAAGTCGCAGCCTAATAGCAGATAGTGACGAAAGACCATAGCCTGAGATGCCCACGCCATGGCTTCATGATATGAGGCTATGGTCCTATGACAAACAGTGAGCTAAACACCACAGCTTGACGACATGAAGTCGCGGCCTGGATCCTATAGCTGTGGCGCCAACCCTTCATCAGCAAAATGCAGAGCTTCACTTGAACTGAGTATTTGAAGGGTTTGAAAGAAATATCCAAGGAGGCTAAGCGAGGGCACGAAGAAGACGTCCAGAACTCAACTTTGGGAGTTTGGGTGTGCTAGGGTTTGGCTTCTTGAAGGAGATTAAAGCTAGGGTTTGAAGCGTTGAAGAGATTTTAGCTTCCCTCTTTGGTTTTCTTACATCTCCTTCTTCCTTTTCTTACTTGTGTTCAATAATGATGTTGATTGAGATATATTTTGTTGTGATTTTGTTGAACATGAGTGGCTAGTACTCAATTTCTAGAATTATTCTAAACCCTTGTATGGATTAAATACTCATTTCTCCGTTATATTTGTGATTAATGTCATTTTTATGTTGATTTAGCTCTATTCTTAATGCCTCTTATTGTTTGGCCACCAATAAGATTGTCTGGTTTATTTAAGTTATACTTGAGGAAGCTAGCTTACATAGAGAACTTGAGTTGGGTCATGTGAGAACTCGAATCTTGCCTTGTTGAGTGAAGAGTTATATAAGTAGGGTAGAGATATACTCACTAACACTATATAGTCACTTAAGATTTGAATTGAATTTGGGAGTTTAATTAACTAGTTAGGAGATTACTTAATTAATTAAACTAAACAGCTATTTGGAGATTCGAGAGAGCACATATAGCTAAATCGGTATCCTGACTAACATAATCTTGCATTAAGAACAAATGTAAAAGGAGTTCAATTGGGTATTTATGAAATACAAGGGGGATGAATAATCCTAGATCTCTTTGAATTCTTCAAGTCCTAGTTGTCCTTGTTGCTAATTTTATATGCTTGTCTTTCATAGTAGAAGTTAATTAAATAGTGAACCTTTTAATTACTTTACTCAAATTAATTGAAAATGCAATGTCCAATATTTGATCACTTTTAATCTAAGTCCCTATGGAAACCACTTACTCATCACTTTACTATTATCTCGGCCAGTACGCTTGCAGTATAGCCTGGTGGCAAACAAGTTTTTGGCGTCATTACTGGGGACTTAGCATCAAAAGTTCTTTGGTCAACCTTAGACTAGTGTTAGTAGATTAAGTTTGAGTTATAGATAGGAAAATAGATACTTTGTGTAATTCAGATTCATATATGATGTGTCCATTTTATACATATAAAATACCCACATTTCAACTCTAAATTATATTTAAATATGTTAACATTGGTATATTTTAGCATGATTTGACATATTTTTGTGTTTCATGATATTATAGGCTTATTCGGAAGCATTTGGAGTAAAAACGTTACAAATCATTCATGCTGAAAATTTTCAATACCCTTTAGTATTTTAATCATAACTCTCACATATAAACTCCGATTGAGGTGATCTAAGATACATTGGAAATATAATACATATATCTACAACTTTCATGTTTTTAGTTTTCCCAAATTTCAACGTTATCATGGTGAAAATTGAACTCAAAATATCAACACGAGCTGATGATGTTATGAAGCTGGAGGTGTACTGTCCGTACAACAGTAACCACCCGGCGCCGGGTCAAATCCGTATGGCACCGGGTCAACTCATATTTTGACATTTTTCAGCAAGTTAGAAGCACCCGGCACTGTATTAATTAATTTTATGGTTACCCCGCGCCGAGTCATGCAACAGGGGTCTGTAGAAACACGTTTTTTGACGTGTTTTCATGATATTTTGGGCTTTTATGGGCTTCTAAAATTTTTCTATATAAAGATACACGATAGAAACACAAGGGGGATTCAGAAACGCACTCAGAAGTCAGAGAATACGGTTCTAAACACATCTGGGAGCAACTGGGAGTATCATATAGAGAGAAAGTAAAAAGATTTAGGGAGTATTTAAGCAAGATTATATTTTTCTTTATAAACTCTTTCTTTTTGTTATTCTTATCATGATTTGGAATTTTAGTTTTGATTTGACTTTTATTTCCATGAGTAGCTAAATTTCCCAATCGGGGGTAGGGATGTAGCCTAATTGCGATGGATTAGATTTGTTTCTCTAGTTAAGACTCTTTGATTTGTTCTTCAATTTATATTTAATTTATCTTTTTATTATATTTACCTCTTTTATTCGTTCATGTGGATTTTATGCTTGATCACCATAGAATCTAATTAATGGGTAAACTTGATGAACTAAGAAGTGAAGAGTGAACCTAGATATAGAGAGATAAACATGAATAACTAATCTAGAGATAGAATTAGGAATTCATGGTGATATATGTTGTAGTTTTCAAGGTTTAATTAGAAAATTTAGTTACGTGAGAGCGAATTGAATCCTAATTAAATAAGGACTAATTGATCGAGAGGTAATTAGGACGCTTTAGAAATAACAATCACTATAATTATGCAGAGTCTAACTAAGAAATAAAATCTAATTATCTCATAAGGTGAATCCTAATCTCTTGACGCTTCTAGAATTGAACAAAACTCAGACTTCATTTTGTTTTCTATTTCTTTTCTTTTTAATTTGAATTATCAATTTCATTATCAATTAATTTTTGGGATTAAAAGTTTGGACTATAAATTTACTACCTCCCTTGGGTTCGACCTCTGGAATACTCTGGAGATTTTTTATTACTGCGATCGACCCTGTATACTTGCAAGATCCCGATCAATATACTTTTTATTTTTGTTATTAACTCGATACTTGTTTGTTGTTTTTAGTTTGTAGGTACCCATCTCACGCGCATGCAAGGCTTGGATCCCGACAGATTCGAAATGGTTCTGGAGGGTGAAAATATCTTTGAAGGAGGCACTCCTAATACTCCTGAACCTCAAGAAACTCCAGCCATGAATGAAAGTGAGGTGGATGAAAATGACATTCGAACTCTTGACGACTTTGTCAGTAGAGAGAATGAGGGCTATCACTCTAGTATCCGCATGCCAAATATCCAAGCTCAGAATTTTGAAGTTAAGTAAACGATGCTATAGTTGTTACAAATGAATGAGCAATTTGGTGGAACATATTTAGAGGATCCCAATGTTCATTTGACTACTTTTGTGGAGGTGTGTGACTCATTCAAGCAAAATGGTGTGTCTAAGGATGCTTTGAGATTGAGGCTCTTCCCCTTGTCATTAAAAGATAAAGCAAAGGCGTGGCTCAATTCTCTTCCTGAGCAATCTATTGATACTTGGGATGAGTTAGCAAGAAGATTTAGGGCAAGGTTCTTTCCTCGGGGCCGTAGAGCCTCTCTTCGTGGTGAACTTCTATCCTTTGAGCAAGAACTAGGTGAACTCTTCCATGAAGCTTGGGAGCGATTTAAAGATAAATTGAACAATGCCCTAGTCACGCACAGCAAAAATAGGTGTTACTTGAAGCTTTTTGGAATAGGCTTGATGATGATTCCTTGAATATGCTAGGTACGGCATTTAATAGGACTATTGCAATCATGACAGTTAATGAGCTTTACAAATTGTATGAGAATCTTGCTGCAAACACAATGCAAAAGGCCAACAGAAGGAGAACCATGAAGAAGAAAGATCATTCATAAGCTTTTAGCTCCATTAATGACATTCTAAATCATTTAAAAGCTACACTATGAAGAATGTGAACTACTTGAACAACTTTCAAAGAGGGCCAAACAATCTACAAAACTCACAAACTTATAATCCGGGGTGGCAAAATCACCCTAACTTCTCTTGGAGTCAAGGACAAAAAGTGAATCAGCCTTCCTCATCCGGTGTATGACCTAACCATCCTCCCAGTTTCCAACCTCAAGCTAGGCAAATTCCCATTAAGGAGGAAGAATCCAAAATGGAGAAAATGTTGTCTCAAATTCTAGCCAACTAAGAATCTGCAAGAGCGAAGACTAAGGCTACTTTTGCAATTCATGAGATGGAAATAAAAAATCTTGAAGTGCAAATGGGTACCATGGCTTCTCAACTGACTGCATTGCAAAAAAGTAGGTTGCCAAGTGACACAATTCCTAATCCAAGGAGAGAGGGTAAGGAAGAATGTAAGGTGGTCACCGTGATAACTTCATCTTTCCGAAGGGGATTAATGAGGATGTGCTTATGAGAGTAGGTAACTTCATCTTTCGCACTGATTTCATCATTCTAGATTGTGAAGTAGATCGAGAGATGCCCCTCATTCTAAGGCGTCCTTTCTTAGCCACTGGTAGAGCCCTCATTGATGTGGAAATGGGTGAGATTACATGGAAAGTTGGTGAAGAAAAGTTGACATTTGACATTTTCAAGGCCATTAAGGCACCTAATGAACCAAAGGAATGTTGCTTTACTGATGTCATTGATCAAGTAGTGCATGAGGAATTCAACAAGTCAATCATGCAAGACCCTTTGGAAGCTCTCTTAATTGGGTGTAAAATAGAGGGAGAAGAATTTGAAGAATGTTTGGCTTTGATGAATGCTTCCCCGACCATCTCTAAAAGTCACATTGCATTTAAGGCTTTGGATGCTACTTCTCTTGAAAAACCTTCTTTGAAGCCATCTCTTGTTGAGCCACCCACTCTTGAGTTAAAAGCACTCCCAACTCACTTGAAATATGTTTAGTTGGGAGGAGAGAATACATTGCCGATCATAATTGCTTCTGATTTGAATGAAGATCAAAAGAGGCAACTTTTAAATGTCTTGAAGGCATATAAGCGGGCTCTTGGGTGGACCATTGCAGATATAAATGGGATTAGTCCATCAATTTGTATGCACAAAATCTTCTTAGACTCCATCATGAAGGATGCAGTGAAGAAGGAAATTCTAAAGTGGTTAGATGCAGGGATTGTATATCCTATCTCGGATAGTTCTTGGGTGAGCCTAGTATAACGTGTTCCTAAAAGGGGGGCATGACTGTAGTGGCTAACACCCACAATGAACTTATTCCTACTCGCACTGTCACTGGTTGGAGAGTATGCATGGACTATCGCAAGCTAAATGCTGCCACACAGAAAGATCACTTTCCTCTACCTTTCATTAATCAAATGCTTGAAGAGTTCCATCTTAATGCTTACGAAAGCTCAAGGTTGTATAAGGAGAGAACAACGAAGCTGCATGATCAGAAAATTCTGCCCAATGCATTTATGCCTAGCCAAAAGGTGCTTTTGTACAACTCAAGGCTCAAATTGTTTCCAGGCAAGCTCAAATCTAGGTAGTCGGGACTATTCACTGCAGTTCAAGCATTTTCTCATGGAGCTGTAGAACTTAAAGGAAATGATGGTGAGAAATTCAAGGTCAATGGATAGAGATTGAAGCATTATTGGGGTGGAAAGGTGGATTGTCAAACCTCCACCCTTCATTTGTCGGAGCATAGCTAGTGCTGTGAAGAGTCACGCAGGTGACTATAAAACTAGCACTTCTTGGGAGGCAACCTAAGCTCTTTAACTTTCATCTCATTATTTTTTTTTTGTTAGTTGTGTGCTTTGTGCAGTAGGTTTTATATTTGTTCTTGGTTTTAATGTAGGTAAAGTAAGTGCAGCCATTGGGACCTAAAGAAAACAAATTCATGGCAAAGAGCGAAGAAATACTGAAGTGGAGATTGCATATCGATAGGGAAGTCACTAAACCCAATCCTCATTTAGCCCTATTTCTGCAAATATTGGTGATACCTAGGTTTTGGAGACTAATTTTGAGCAAATTAATGAATGATCAATGTCTGAGCATGAACAACTGTGCACGATTGAAAAGTATTGAGCTGTAGTAGTAGAATTGGATAGGATTTAAAATATGTCATGTGCTCTTAGCTGCCATCGTGTGCCTATCTTAGTTGTTTTTAGCATGCATGAGGTAAGGGATGTGTTTGATGAAAATTCTATGCATGTTTGCTACAACATGTGCTGATAGACTTAGCAAGAATACCACGCTGCGACATGAAAGGAAACAAAGAGGGTTTCAGGTCTGGGAACATCTGCATCACGGCCCACAAATCCCAGCCGCGGCTTGAGTGAAACCATTGGGCTACCCATTCACATGGTTAACATTTTAGCCACTGCCCACAAATCATGGCCGCGAGGAAAACAAACTCCAGAGGCATAAAAATCCTGGGAGCATTCACGCCTTGGCCCATAAATTCAAGGCCACAGCGTGAATGAAAATAGAGGACTGCTCTATTACGAGCAAAACATTCAAGCCACGGCCCACAAACTTGAGTCGTGGCGTGAGATATGATTCTGAACTTGGATTCTTACTAAACTCTGAGTTCAGCGACAGTGATACAGTACTTGCAACGGTGATATCAACCAGGTGGCTAAAAGACTACCTTCCCTCACGTGTCCTCTGAACCCTAATCGTTTCTTTTCTCTCTTCACGCCGCAACCTCTCTCTCTTCTATCTCCTTCAACCCCATACCTCCACAACTCCTTCTCGTTCCACCATAGCTTATCCCCTCGATTCCTTACCACTGCAGCCTCCCTCCGTTACGGGCTTCCTCCTTGTGAGATCATCGTAGCCTCCTAGGTAAAACCTTACATCTATTTTCCACTCGGTCCCCATCCTCTCTCTCTCTATCTCCACCGTCCCCTCCTTGTTTCACGGCCGCAGCTTCATCCACTCCTCACAATCTCCTCCTCCATTTACTTGGTCAGAAAGGGTCAGTGGCAGAGTTTGGCCTTCCCATTCATGGACGGGCTCCCTCTCTCAGCTCCCCTGTTTCAACATTATTTTGGTAACTCCCCCATATTCCTCCATGTATATTGTGTAGTTGGACACTAATCTGTGTTGGTTGTGCTGCATGAAGGCTGCATTATATAGGTCAGATAGGGAGTGAATAGGTCTGCGAATTTCTTTTGGACTCTCCTGTGATTTAATTGCTTTATCTGGTATACCCTAGGCGAAATTGTGTTCATTATACATGTGTGGGTCATATGGATTTCGACTGCTTTAAGAATTTACTTGAGTCTGATTGGAACCTTTTGCTGTTGACATAGACCTTATGTATTGGAATCTTTTACATGTAGTTTGATTACATTTGAGTATGTAGGCCCAGTGTATGATACCTATGTCGTTGAGTTGGCATGTGGTCCCCTGTTGAGTCTCTCCCCTGTTTGCCATTACTTTAGAGCTTTTTCCATATTATGTTGCTGTCCCATGTCCATTGCCATACTTATTGGTGGTCCCCCTAGTTGTAGCTTACAATTGGAGGTTCGTTTTGATAATTGTTTGTTAGTTCATATCATGATATGTGCAGCTACACGGCTAGTGAGTTTCCTATCACTATCCTGTTTTATGATGAAAATGACTGTTGGTATTCATGAATATGTAATAGTATGAATATAATGATATTGACATGTTATTGGTTATGATGCACCGTATGCTTTATTATATACTTCATTATGGCATGCTAGCATAATTGAAATGATGCATATGTTGATATGATAGCATGCATTGAGCATGATCACATGGTACACATTGTTCAGATGTATGGTTTAGGTGACGATGCTCTATATACCACGTGGTATGCCAATCCGCTAAATAGAACTCAAGGCTTTGTATTCAAGTAGTATGGCTTATGTCATTCCAGCCACTAAATAATCGTCCTATAGCCGAGAGTCTTAGGTGGTTGTGTAAAGAGACTTTGACTTAAGAATTTGGCAGAGTTTCTGTATATATAATGTAAAATCATTACACACATCTTCAAATGAAGTTCTATTTATAGATTTATGTCTTAATTATACGTTAGAGACAAGATCTAGCAGTTAGAGACGTTACCCAACAGTTACTCTGAAAAACTATCTATTCACCAACCGCATTTAATGCATCTGACACTCAAAGTTCAAATTTTGGTGGGTCAACAGACAAATTTCACAGAGACTGAAAGCTAAAAACTTTAATGTTGAACTTCAAAGTTCGTCTGTTCTAAAGCAAAGTTCAAATTTTCAACTTTGACAAATGTTTCTACGTTGAAACATACGAATTTTCAAGTTTAAAGTTCTTCTGATAAGTGTGAACAATTGTCCCATATTGCTACAGTGCCTTCGAAGTTCAAATTTTGGTGTCCAAAATTCGTCTGTCAGTGAACAGCTCAATAAGGCACAATAGTTCATCTTTTCAAAATTCAAATTTTCAAAAGCCAAAGTTCGTCTGTCAAAGAGAGCTCTTATTAGACTTAGTTCAAAGTTCAAATTTTTGAATACTAAAATTCGTATGTTAACAGATTATCTTAACAGACTTGCAAGCTTTATTTCTAAAATTTGAATTTTTAAAATCAAAGTTTGTCTATCAGTGAACTAACTTGGAACTCTTTTTAAACTTTACTTTCAAAAGAACTTTGACATATCCTCAAACAAATTTTTCATTTTTCATGAATTGTGTTTTATCAGAAATTCGAATTTTCAAAACCCAAAGTTTATCTGTCAGAGAAGGCTCTTATCAGACTTAATCGAAAGTTCAAATTTCTGAACTCAAAGTTCGTCTGTTAGAGGAATCTCTTTTCTGACTAACATATTTTCAATTTGAAATTTGAATTTCATAAGCCAAAGTTCGAATTTTCAAAGCACTAGATCAGTTTTAACACTTTAAAGTTTATCTGTTAATGGGTATTTTTCAAATACTCCATGAATTATCATAGAATCATATTTTTAAAATATTCTTTTGTAAATTCAAAGTCATTTACTCAATTTAAACACAGGAAGAAATTCTATATCTAATCTTGTGCTGGTTTTTCTTGGATTTCTCCACCTGATATTTTTTGTGCACCTTTGATATCTTCTTTTCAAGCTCTAGAAGGTTAGTTTGGAATCATCAAAACACTTGATTCAACACGGGTGATGATTCTGGCACTAGTCCTAAGAAACCGAGGGAGTAGCACCGGACGTGAGAATAGTAGGTCTATATAGTTTGTGTGTAATTTGGATAATGTATCTTACCAAGTAGGACAGAAGGTTTTGTAATGAATGTATGACATGGATAAGGATTGTTATGGATGGATGTACGTATGGTTATGTATGTGGAATTGTGTTGTATGTGATATATATGTTGTATTATGGTGTTTACATGGTTTTGGATGTTGGAAAGTCAATATGGTGGTGTTTGTGTGCTTAGAGTGGATTTGAGCCCCGTTGATGTGTTTTAGAGCCTGTACCCCGTTTTGTCAAGTTGGGGTTCAAGGGTATCAAATCTTAGAGGAGTGGTTCCTTTGAGGTGAAACCTCTTTGGACAAGTTGATTTGGGGGTTTTGGACATGTATGAATGGTCTTTGAGTGACTATTTTCCTTTAGTGGCAATTGGAGGTTGTTAGTGGTGAGTTTTGGTCAAAAAGTGACTGAAACGGTGTCAAGGGTTCAAAATTTTCATACAGAGTTGCATTGAGGTGAAGTTGGTGTCTATGGATAGATTGGGACTAGATTGACTTGTAGGAGTTGGAATCAAGTCAATATGAGGTCAAAATATAAAGTTAAGCGCGTCGGAAGTTCACCCCAGTGGTTGAAGTTTGCTAGTATAGAAAACCAGCAGAGGGCGCTACGAGAAGTAGGCCATGGCGCCATGAATTCCAGTAGCGTGATGAGACAGGGGAGGTTTGGAGCCGCGGTGGTACTATAGCGGCCGTGGCCCCAGCCTAGATTTTGATGTTGTTTGGTTTGTTTCCGCTGCTCTGAAGTTTTAAAAAGTGATTGTGAGACGTTTGGTTGGTTTTTGAAAGTTTTGATCAAGTTTTAGGTCTATCCCACTTAAGAACTGCATCTACTTTATTTGGATCAATGGCGACCCCTTCTTGAGATATTATATGACCTAAAAACTGTACTTCTGTGAGCCAAAACTCACACTTGCTCAATTTAGCAATCAATTGCTTTTCTTTTAAGATTTCCAAAATAATTCTCAGATGTCTCTCATTTTCTACTGAAGATTTAGAATATACTAGGATATCATCTATGAACACAACAACAAACTGATCTAAATAAGGCCGAAAGATTCTATTCATATAGTCCATGAATACTGCTTGTGCATTAGTGAGACCAAATGGCATGACTAGAAATTCATAATGACCATATCTTGTCCTGAATGCAGTTTTCAGGACATCTTCAGCTTTAACCCGTAACTGATGATACCCAGATCTTAAATCAATCTTGGAGAATATACATGCTCCAGCTAACTGATCTAAAAGATCATCTATTCTGGGTAATGGGTATTTATTCTTTATGGTCACCTTGTTTAATTCCCTGTAATCTATACATAGTCTGAGACTTCCATCTTTCTTCTTAACGAATAGCACAGGAGCTCCCCATGGTGATACACTAGGTCTAATAAACCCTTTTTCTAACAACTCCTCTATTTGCTGCTTCAATTCAGCCATCTCATTTGGAGCCATTCTATATGATGCTTTGGATATCGGCTCCGCCCCAGGTACTACTTCTATTCCAAACTCAACTTCTCTTTCTGGGGGTAATCCGCTAATTTCGTTAGTGAACACTTTAGGAAATTCTCGCACTACTGGTATTTTCTCAATTCCCACTTCTACCTCAACTCTTGCAGAGAAGAAAACTTAGTATCCCTGACATCCCTTCTCTAAGCATCTCTCTGCTTGGGTGGTTGTTAAGAAATTTAGCTTAGTCTCAACACATGGGGCAATTTCTAGGGTGGGCAAGATTAAGATTTTATTTTTACAATCAAGGAGGATATTATTGGCTGATAACCAATTCATACCAATAATCACATCTATATCATGAAACGGTAGACAAATAAGGTCAAGGGTAGTGCAACAATGCTCATATTGGATAATGCAATTTAAGCAAACAAAGGAAGTAACCACTTTGTCATCAGTAGGTGTAGACACATGCATGTCATAAGGTAACAAAGTCATAACTAGGCCCAACTTTCCAGCACAGTTATAGGATATGAATGAATGACTTGCACCAGAGTCAAATAATGCATGTACAAGATATTTATTTATCTTAATCGTACCTTCAATCATATCTGGTGACTTACAAGCCTCTTGTTGAGTGAGAGCAAAAACTCTTCCCTGGGTCTGTGATCTATTGCTGGTTTGTAGTCGAGTATTAGCAACTTCCATTGTACAATCTTTCGCAAAATGTCCAGCCTTGCCACATCTAAAACACACATTTTGACCAGCTAGACAAGGTCTATTCCCATGATTGCGTCCACACTGCTCGCAAACTGAGACCATCGCATTCCTGCGGTTACTAGATCCGCCTCTAGTATTTGATCGCCTAAAACTCTTGTTATTCCAAGACTTTTTACCTTTCTTTCCATTCTCTGGTTCAACTTCTATTGGCCTCTTGTTGTGATTTTCAGGAGTTTGGGTAGTGGTTTTAGAATGATTTAGACTTCCTTCAGCAATTCTGCTTACTTCCACCAGATTGTTAAAAGTCCTGATTTGCATTGGTGCTACTCTTTCCCTTATCTCAGGTCTTAATCCTCTTTCCAACTTCTCAGTTCTCCATCTTTCATCATCATGTTGCTGCAAGTAGGTGGAATACCTGGACAGCTGAACATACTTAGCAACATATTCATCTACAGATTCATTTTCCTTCTGCTTCAGTGTAATAAATTCAGCTTCTTTCTCATCCCTCACTGAGCGAGGAAAATACTTTTCATGAAATTGCTCCAGAAATATCTCCCAAGTTATCCGTACATTCCTAGCCCTTAGTATATTCTCTGTATTTTGCCACCACCTATCCGCCTCCTTCTCTAACATGTATGTGGCCATTAAAGCCTTAAGTTCTGTATTGACCCTCATGATTCTAAAAATTTTTTCTAGTCTCATGATCCAATCTTTTGCAATTTGCACGTCAAATTTCCCTTCAAAGGTAGGTGGGTTATGCTTCCAAAATTGTGTTATAAACCTCTGTTGTTGAGCTAGCTCTACCTCTTGATCACCTGGAACATGTGGGGGTTCCATTTGTTGATTTTGTACCGGCGGCACATTTGTCCTAGCAATTTGTTGTACTCTAGCTTGCTCTTGTGCTGTTAAAGCAGCTTGTATTTGCCCAATAGTATGTTGCTGTTGATCCAGCCTATTTAGTATAACGTGAAGAGGATCTATCTGAGTTCCTCTCGAAGGTCCCTCATTATGTGGAACTCTTCCACCTCTTATATTAACCATTCTGAAATAATTTTAACAATTCAGCAACAGCCTATTGGGTTATTTCACCTCGTATACATAACAGGTCATATATTATGCATTTATATAAAATTTATTAAAGTACCACAACATATAAACAACAGCAGAAACATTATACTTCATTATAAGTTTAGATGCTAGTAAATATTAACAATACCATAAAAATACTTAAATAATCTAATGTTCTAGCTTGCAATATTTATAACAAAAATTGCAATCAATACATTCACCTTACTATTATGATTCTATGGGAGACATAAATTCTAATCTTCATCAGTATCTTCATCAGAATCCTCCATAGGATTGTACTCTAAGTATTCATCGGAATCATAATCTATGTAATAGTCACTTGTATCATCATCTAGTCCAGCCTCCTTCCATAACTCATCAATGTCTGGACCATACTTTTCCCAATAATACTCCTCGACATTTATCACTTCCACTTCCTCTTCTACTTCAATAGGGTACTCTTCCGAATCTTCCTCCAGGTCTTCCTCTGAGTCCTCCTCTGGTATTTCTTCCTCTGAGGCTTCCATTGCCTCAGCCTCTTCCTCTTCCCTATAACGTTCTGCCTGAAGCGTGTAGGCAATAACACAGTCTTCCAATGTATTGAACACACGCCCTTGTAACTTCTCTTTGATGTGATTCCAAAACCAATGGTCAGGGAGAGCATCGAGCACTTGCTCAACCCAAAGCCCCTTAGGGAGTCTATGACCATGTTGCCTTTCAAGGATCTCTTTCACCTCCAATACTGTGCTCAGGAATTCTAAGACTGGAACATATCCTCCATATTGAGCACGACAGTTATCAGAAGCAATCATGACTATTAGTTGGATTTGGAGTCTTTGGTCTAGTTGGGAAAGACCACCATTTTCTCCAAATAATTCAGTCGAGTCAGAGTTACTGGAATCCACAGAGTTCATGGGTTGATCAACTTCCTCATCTATGTTCATGAATATTATCCCTGGTCCTGAAGGAACTATTCGTAAGGGATTAGTAGCAGTGAGATCATTTCCTAACTCCGGGTAATCTTTTAGGTCAGTGATTGTCACGTTGTTGTCATCGCTGAAAGTTAAATTAGATCCCATACTCTCCTCCATAGGGTCTAGGTTAGGCTCATCCCAATTTCCTGCATTCGGGTTATTGGCCATCTGCAACTAAGGCAACTGATAAGCACTAGCTATCTTAAGAGGAAAAAAACATACAAAACTTTCCAATTGCAAGGTTTTTACCCAGATTTTTGCTCTGATACCAAAAATGTGACATCTTATTTTACTAGGCTTTTAACTATATATTATATATCTAGCGGAAAGAAATAAAAGTCTAGAATAATAAAACTTTTAAACTTTTTTAAATTAAGTTGCTCAAAAGACTAACTAATCTGAAAGTTTTCCTTAATTAATAATAATTAAAACAACCATATTGTAATCATCTAATAATTGTTCCAAAACATCTAAAGTAAAGCCAGCGAGTAGAAATCATAACTAAAACATATCTCTATAATTTAATTACATGTATTCTAAAGCAAAATATTATTCTCCGGTCTGCTTCCTCTTAGTTAACCATTCCCTTGTCTTTGCTTTTGCTTGTACTTGTTCCTAACATTGTTAGTCATTAGGTGTGAGATTTGGGAAAATCTCAGTAGTATATATATTCATTCATACAAATCATGCTCATAATTAAGTAGTTATGCAAACAACCAAATAACTCATATTTCATGATGCATAAAAAAAAACTCAACAGAGTTTCCTCTTAATACTAGACATCCATAGCATTTCAAAACATTTATATTGAAATAACTCATCCAATAGTATCACATAACATCCATAATTAATTCACAGAAAATGCATGAAATAAATAATATACTACCTCCACCGAAAAGTATTCTGAGCTAAACAGCCTGCCTTCCTTCTTTTTCCTTCTCTTTCTCTCCCTTGGCTCTCTCTTTCTTTCACTCACAACTGATGGGGTGCTAAAATGAAGAAATGGGAGGGGTATTTATAGTGTTGATGTTTTGGCCAGCAAGTGACATCAATCCAATAGATAACTTTATTCAGTGTATGCTCATTAATATAATTCATTGTATACTTTTATTCAGTGTATGTTCATCATAATTCAATGTAACTTATTTAAATCATAATTCATTGTATACTTCATTCAATGTAACTTATTTAAACCACAATTCATTGTATACTTTATTGAATGTAACTTATTTAAACCATAATTCATTGTACACTTTATTTAATGTAACTTACTTAAACCATAATTCATTGTATACTTTATTCAATGTAACTTATTTAAACCATAATTCATTGTATACTTTATTCAATGTAACTTATTTAAACCATAATTCATTGTATACTTCATTCAATGTAACTTATTTAATCCACAATTCATGTAACCATATTAATCATAGATTCATGGATGTTACATAAACCATGTTCAAACTGTCATCAGAAGCCAAACTGTGATAAGATGTCAATCAATTAAAACTTACTTATTTTTGTAAATGATCTACTACCGTGATAGACTTGAGATTGAATCCCAATCAATGAAAATTATTAGTTATTAAAGCTTCTAACAAAAGTACTAATATCCCCTCCCCCAGACTGATCACATACCTCGAAAAGGTTATAGCTATATAAGTTTATCTCTTGGAGGATAGGGTTGGTGAGAAGAGCTTGCGTTTCCGGATCAAGGCCCTTCAAGTCCCCACCAAACATAACAGGAAATTTTGCCATTGCATACAGAGTCATCTGTGAAAGTAGAATATGTGTGTGTGTGTGTGTGTGTGTGTGTAATTCAATTGAAACAATCTTATGAAAATAGAGCAACCAATTCATCATGTTGAACAAGATACATGGACCTGAGTTCTTTGCTCTGCCGGTGAAAGATTACAATCCCTGTGTGGACCTTCCTTCACATCTACATAGAGAATTAGCAAGGGGAAAAAAAAAACATATCATGAAATTTTTAAATAGGTTATGGCATATATCCATTCTATATTAACATAGAATTGCAAAACTCTTTGCAAAGAAAAAAGCAGTGATTTAGGAAAAACAAAACCCTAGGTGGGTGAACTAAACCAATAATGAAATTAGAATAACTATATGCACTGTTGAAAAACAAGTTTGCCATTATAACTTATTTACTGACATGTAAACAATCGATCACGGAATTTAATCCTAACTACGATTTCTAATCTTGGTAATATGATCCTGGTCCTAATCGTAATTAAAAATCAATTGATGTTAAGAGAGCGTGTCCTAATGATGTTGTCCTAAAATTTATTTAAGATTTTTTTTAATGATTTTATTTTGAAGTGATTTCGTAAGGCATTTTCTGTGCTGATGACCAATCCCATAAAAGAAATATCAATATTTAATTAAGCCTTGTTACCTGGATCGGTTAGACGTCCATATGGCAACATGTACAAATCGGGCCATGAATACCCCCTTAAGCCATTAGCTCCAAACAATCCATAAGGAAGAAAATCGCTAAAATAAAAGTAATTAAATTGAAGTCACAAGCTTTTTATGACAGAATAAGACATATTATATTCTTAAACTAATCGTTGTTTAATTAATAAATGAATCACCTGGCTATATCAAAATGCTCTCTCACAATGGACCATTGATCCCAGTCATTCCCAGTTATGAAAACATGTTAACGAGTCCACTGACCTGCCTAGCTATCACCTCTGTTGCACCGACTCCGGGAGACACGGAAAGTACTATGGGTTCCTCATATTCTTTTAAAATCTGGGGATGACATGTCCTCTTAGTTGGGTACGTTCCCATGATTTTTTTTTTTTTTTTTTGCTTTTCGAGAAAAAAAAATGGATTGACAATCTGGTCATTAATTCATGAATGAGAGTGAAAAGATTGTAACATGCCTCAGATACTGTTGATATCGTATCTAAATTAAAGTTTTCACCAAACACGCAATCAAGTTTCACTGCAAAAACACACTAAATGCGTATAAATCAAAGCGAAATTATGAGCATGCGATTTTTTAAAAACAGCTTCTCAGTTTTTTAAAATAAAAAAATAAAAAAACTTATTTAGTAAACCTATTTTTTATAAACTATTCTAAAAAATAAAAAAATAAAAAACTCAGAACATCTTTAAAGTATTTATATAGTTTTTATTCTGAAAAAAAAAATAAAAGTGAAAAATACACATCTCATTAATGATAAAATTATAAATTTTGAATAACTCATCTATCCTTCACTAGTTATAATTTTAAGAATAATTATTCAAACAGATTTTTTTTATTTTTTTATTTTTAAAACTTAACGTTAAAAATAATTTTATAAAACTGTGATTTTAAGAATATAGAACAAAAAATCATACCCGATAGGGCCTATAATCTCCAGGACTCTTTTCTAGCAGCTGTATGGCCCTGCGAGACAGTGACAAAGAGAACAACACCAGAAATTGGTGGGCCCCACCTGACAAGTGGGTCCTCCAAACTCTTGTATTTTTCTCTTTCCCGCGGGACGTGGTACGTAGGGTGTTGCTAGAAAGGATCCAAATTCATACCATAACACAATATATGAATGCCAAGAAATGTGCAGGCAGTTCTAACAGCATAATAGTACAAAGGCGAAGAGATTATGTACCAAAATCGATACCCCATGAACCATACAAGTCAATGATAGATTTGAAGAAGGCTGTTCCAGCTCCCAATGTTGTATTGACCATCAAGAAACTAGGCGCATATAGGGACAAGGTGCTAAAGATATGTCTTTTGCGAACCACACTCTCGACCCCCTTCTTCCTCATAAGCAGCCCCCTAGCAAAGTTGAAATAGAGTGAAATCTTATTACTCAGCAACAAGTTTAAAAATTATTCAGGGACGTAAAACTATTTAGACATCTCTAAATTTAGCATTCTGTACGTCCCAGTGAAAATAGTAAAGTGCATTTGAGTCCTCTATCTTTGTCTTTTTCTTTTAATTTTGAGATTCAATGAAAAGACTAAAATGAACCTGATATACTCTACTCATTTATTTTTATTTGAAGACTAAACTAAAGTTGGTCAAAGACTAAAAATATTGTCAATACTTCATAATAAAAACGCAGAAAACGAAAGTTGATTTTAACTTGTAAGAGGAAGTGATATACATACCGTAGATGTATCTAAGACAGGAGTGTTTTGATCGACTGCGTGTGTGCATATTCCACCCAAAACATGAATCCCTAACTTCAAACCCAATCGATGAACTTGATCAGCTACGTCTTTAAATCCTTTTCCATTGACGCAAGAAGGCCACCTTTTTGGGTCAGGAATGGGTCTTCCCCAATCATCAATGGAATCAGTTCCATCATCAAGACTCCTATACCAGAAAGCATCCACCACAGCATACAACAAAAGGGGTTGAAAGAGGGGATATTAATAGATATATAAGCAGGGATGTACTTGAAACCTGTATTTCTTTTTCATATAAAATAAGAATATAAATAAAATAATAATAATAGGATCTATAATGTATTCCCTATTTCGATCTAAAAATACTCGAATCTAACACATAGTATAGGTTACCAAATGATTATACAAAAAAAAAAAAGATATTAATGTTAATCAAATATGTTAGGCATCTAAATGATACCAAGCCACAATTAACATTGACAAAATTTTGAAATGACTTCATTGAAATATCTAATTGTGAAGATAAATATAAACGTATTAAGGATTTTTCTTATAATAGTTATACAAAGACAGAATTAATCATATCCTAATCCATGATATATTTTGTGTCAATTCAGTCTCTCACCTAATTTTATATCTAATTTCCATCCTATTAACTATTTAATAGAGATGGATATATATTGGTCAACGGGTATTAAGGTGAGAGCAAAATTGGAAGAAAAAAAAAGTGTTTCAAAGAGCAAAATGAAGCATTAACATTTTGTCAAATTGCAGTAATAAACATAAGTTTTGAGAATTAATTTCTTTTCAATCTTATTTATCTATTAGCAATCAATTTCGTTTATACTTGTTTTTTAAGAAATTGGATAAAAAATTAACATATAATTTATTATACCTCCTATCCACTAGGAAGGAGACGCGAAGAAAGTTCCGCAGCGTTCTATAAGAATTCTTCTTCAGTGATTATCCAGCTAAACGAAGTATAGGAATTCCAGCCCCTTGGTGGAGTGATAGCATTTTGAGCTGACGCACTGAAAATAATTTTTTGTGTAACTTTTCTTATCTCTCTCACAAGCAGATCATTCGTCAAATAAATAAATAAATATGATATACCTGTGAAACATGAGAATGAGGAGGAAGCAAAGAGAGACAGAGAGAAACTCCATGGTTGATGCTAAAGATAGTTTGCACACTTGAGGTTGGTATTTTTGTAGGAATATGGAGACATCTTTATATAATTATTTGTAAATTTATTTTTGGAATAGAATCTCTCTCTTAACTTGTGGATTATAATGAAGGGAGAAAGAGATCAAAAGGTGAATTGAACATGTTATCAAATTCGCAAACTCGTGAGTTCAAACTAATTTGTGAAAGACGATAGATTCAATGTAGTATGTACATTATTTACAATATAAACTCTTAATAGCGTATTTCTTTTTCTTTTTTAACAAACATCCGATATATCCGCTCGAGTCACGTCATGCATGCTCCAATTGCGGGAAGCTCTCCCAGCGTGATACTTTATTTCTATTAACAAATAGATGTTGAGATTTCGAAAGATTTTGAGTAGATAATGAGAACACTTACAAATATGTTGAATTAAGAAAATAAAAAGATAATAATCAATAAAAGAATTATAAATATTTTATTAATATTATTATATATTTTATTAGAATTAAGGATGGTTTAAATACAAGCATTATTATGCAAAAGAAAAAAAGGAATAGTTGACCGTTATTTTTTATTTTTATTCACAATTTTAAACTGCCAACTATATAAACATTAATAAAGGGCATACTTTGCTACCAGTATGCTTGTGAAAAATAACTTATATATGGCGATCACCATGGATTAATAAAGATTGTCTAGCTTTCACATGAGAGAATTGATTAATGAAGGAGAATGATAATTGAGAACTTGATTAAACGATTAACGTCAAATAAGGACCTATAGCTTTCACTTATTCGACATTAATTGTCAAATCAGCTTCTCCATTGTCATTCTCCCAATTTATTAATCATAACATATTGTCCATGTATGTTTCGTACAGACGACTACCCAGCTGAACATGGCCCCATATGGCTCTATCCTGTGGTTGGTTCCGCTCTTGGATCTTTCTAATCCTAGGTGGTAGTCCACACACAAAATCCTGTGCCCGCTTTGCTTCGCTGATTAGATCCTCCAACTTCTCTAATCTCCACCGTCCGATCAAGAACTCCATGATGTCCGCTGGGTCACCACAGAGAAATGGTGGCACATGTGTGGGTCCCGCCCATCGTACATGAGATGGGCAGGCATGATGATCTTTTTGTCTGTCATTGCCTCATTGGGGTCCACTTCTAGAAGCTTCTCCACCATCGTGGTACGTAGGTAGACATATCACCCGCCAATGCTACAAAGTACTCATCGGGAAGCTCGGCCGTCCAATGGCGCAGTGCCTTCACATGATCGCTCAACTCATCCTACAGTAACGATGAGTCCTCATGGCTTTCAACGGCACCACCGGAAGAGGCAGTTGGCCACGGCGGAGATGTCTTGGGGTGAGTGCAAGAGCCTGAGACCTGAGTGGTGAAGATACATGAGGCCTGCATGGTTGGCTACTTTGGTTTGTTGTGTGTTGGTGTGGATTGCGAAGGGAAGTTATTCATATTAATTTATGGCAAAGGGGATCACAAAACCCATATCAAATGGTCCTCATGATATCACTAACAGAAACCCCATTCTATTTTCTCATGATTCCAACATCCGACTGTACCACATTTCAGGATAGACACTCCCATATTTGAAAGTATATATGTACTCTATTTTTAACGTTATTGATTTGATCTCAACACAGTTTTCCCAGCCAAAATGCAATATATATAGAATTAACCCAAAAAGAAATGGTATTTACAATTAAATTAAGGAAACACTGATGATGTCATGTTTAACGGCTAGAGTATGAGGAAGATAAGTTATTTTCAAGCGGCTGCAGATGATCTCACAATAACTCCCCATGTTGTCATACTATGTTGCCCAGCAATGGCAGGCCTACGTCTGGTTCCCGGCCCCTCCCCCAAATGTACACAAACACATATATTAAACTCTAAGAAGCCACATTATTTGTTAGATAGGAATAATATAGTTCTTCTTACAAATTAATACTTTGTTTTATACTTTGATTTAGAATTCATATAAGACATGAAACCACGTCTAGTTTCTTCAAAATTACTAATAAACAGCACATTATATCCCCAAGTGCTTGTTTAATTTTGACCCCTCTGAATTTGACCACCCACTGCAGACACAGACCAAGATAAGGCATTGAGAGACAAGAAGTAGAACGAATTTGAGAGTTGGATGGAAAAGCTACTTTTGGTTGAATGGAAAGGTTCCCGGCTTCCTGATTCCATTCCCATGATGCATCATCATTTGGTTGGATGGAATGAGGGTCATGGCAATGAAATGGGTAAGATGATTCTATGAGTACCTTGTTGATTTGGTAGAACGGAATGGAATGGTTTCTGTTTCCATTCCTCAGCGGAATCACCATTAACACAACTTTGGTAATAATGGCTATTCCATCACAAATTGGTTGGAATGGTTGGAGATTCATGCAATAGACCTGAAAAAGACACAAATACCTCCAAGCAATATATTTGTGCCATTTTTTATCCTAAAATAAATAAAGGGGAATTACTATTTAGGACTCAAACCATCATTTTATTAAATTTCAAGATCAAGAAGAGTTTGTGAAATTACAAAAACAGACCTCTGATCTTCAAAGTAAATTAATTCAAAATTAAGATTACTAAAAAATTCTTAATAAAGTTGAAATCTGATTACTCAATGTTAAAATTCAGAAATTAAGTTATAAAATCAAAACACATAAATTGCAAAATATAAGTAGGAAATTGCAAATTTCTAGAGTGAATTTTATACTTATAAAGTTGAAATCTGATTACTTGATACTAAATTTCAGAAACTAAGAAGTAAAATCAAAACATATAAGTTGCAAAATATGAGTGGGAAGTTGCAAATTTCTGGAGCGAATTTTATACTTATAAAGTTGAAATCTAATTACTCAATGTTAAAATTCAGAAACTAAGTTGCAAAATCAGATACATAAGTTGCAAAATATGAGTAGGAAATTGTAAATTTCTGAAGCAAATTTTATACTTATAAAGTTGAAATATAATTACTCGATGATAAAATTAAAAAACTATGTTGTAAAATCAGAACACATAAATTACAAAATATGAGTAGAAAGTTGAAAATTTCTTGAGTGAATTTTATGCCTATAAAGTTAAAGTCTAATTACTCGATGTTAAAATTTAGAAGATAAGTTGCAAAATCAAAACACATAAATTGCAAAATATGAGTAGGAAGTTACAAATTTTTTAAGCGAATTTTATACTTATCTTGTATAGGGTATTTTAGTAATCTTAATTTTGAATTAATTTGCCTTTAGGACCTATGGTCGGTTTATTTCACAAATTTTTGATCCTAAAATTTAGTAAAATGGTAATCTTGGTCCTAAATAGTAATTCCCCCATAAATAAATGTCCATGTGTTTTTCAAATAAAATATTATTTTATGTTAAATCGAAAATCATTTTTAGACTAAATTATTTTTATTATTATTGGTCATTAACCATGCATATTATGACACATTTTCTTCCATTATTGAAAATTTAAAAATGAATTAGTAATTTAAAAATATTTTTAAATAATTTAAAAATTAATAACAAATATTTTAATATATTTTTGTTTGGGAGGGGTCACTGACTCATTGTCCCACCAAATACAAATGACTAATCCTTTCTATGATATACTAAATACTTATCCCATTCCTTCAATCTTAATTTACATTCCTATTTTCATTCATGATCCTATTCCCATAAAATGATTCCGCGAATCAAAGAAATAGATTGAACTTGAAACTACATTAGTTGGATGTATGACGATTCCTTTTAATGGAAAACCATATGAGAAAATTTACAAATGGAACAACCATTGGGCTATGTCCAAATTGGAACGAGAAATAGGAAGTGAAGTAGAGAGAAACCAATTTTTGTTTTCGCATAAGAAATTACATATTGACACGTTGTACGCTTCCCAATTGAGCAAATGAGACTTGCCCTGATTTAGCGAATCTCTATAATCAACTCATCTAAAACTTTAATATATTTCCAAAAAAATAAAGAATTGATATTGAAATATATATATATATATATATAAAGAAATATTTCCAAATTACCCCTTTTCTTTTTCATTCCATTCCGTTATACAGACCCTTAAGTCCTCACTGGTCATCATTAAATACTATGAGCTATATTTCATCCTCAATTAACATACTCTTAAATCCTCAATCATACAGGAACTCAAATATCATCTCACAACGCAACCATTTCCGATTGCCACTAGGAAATAGCTGATACATTGGAACGGATCACTGATTCCTTTACACATCGCATAATAACTGGCACGAAGTTAATTTCACACCAGTTAGAAACGCCTGACATAGCTTTCCTAGTATACAGCAGCAAGCTGCAAATTTAACAACCTCATCTTCAAAATGAAACTAGGTTTCAGAAGGGAAACAAAACCAATTATCCAAATCCCATGATGTAATGTGGGTGTTTTTGGCTGCTACAGACTCCTTTGATAGCGTCGATTAGGAAAGCCTCGTTCATCATTGTCTTTGACAAAGGGTTTATATCCAGTGAGGTTTCCACTTCCACTATATGCTTGGCTTCTCTCTGCAGGTTGGGGACCAGATGAATCTGGATTGTTGCCACAGATCCCAAGTTTGACAATGAAGGTAGTCGTGCTTCCTTTATCAAGGCCCTCACTCTCTATCCATATTTGGCCTCCCATGAGATTTACAAATCTGATTCAATTTGAACATGGGTCAAAAACTAAATGAAGTTAACTGCGTAAGTACTTGTCCATCACCTCAGGATAAATGCAAGAATGGTGTAGTACTAGGTGGTAATCAACATCTTAAAATATGAGAACAATATTTCGAGCTTTCAGCATAAAAAGATAGGATTTAGCATGTACCTCTTACAAATGGCAAGCCCCAGACCTGCACCACTGCTAGGCCGTGCCGGTCCACTTCGAGATTGAGCAAACTTGGTAAAAAGATGTGGAATATCTTCCGGGAGAATTCCACATCCAGAATCCTTAACCTGCATAATCAAGGATGCTTGGGCTTATAGCCAAGGAGATGGGATTTAGTAATGCAACTAATTTAAATCAATTGCGATAGTGACAGAATCAAGGGAAATGTCTCTTGGCTTATTCCTTGTCTCATCTAGGCATGGATGTTATAAATAAATGACCCAAATCAGAAGCAGTAGAACATATCAGCATTTGGCTATAAAATAAATGAAGATGCTCAAGAACTTAAACAAGTAAAAACCAAGATATTTCTGATTCCAATAATCGATGGTTCAGTCATAACCTGTACTCGAATGTAGATATGGCCATCACTTTCAGGAGGTCGCCAATCCTGTAAAGATTCTGGTTTTGCAATAGATGCTCTTACAGAAACATAGCCCTCCTAAGTAAATTTGACAGCATTACCCACAACATTTAAGAGGATTTGCACAAGCCTTTTCTCATCACCAATGGCATACATAGGCAGATCAGGGGCCAGAATTAGTGTCATAAGTAACTTCTTCACAGATGCTATAGGCTTTATCATATTGATAACCTACATTAAAGACAGCACAATATGAATGCATATACATGGGTTATTCAAGGAAAATATTTTTCAGGGCATTATCAAACAAGCCATTGCAAGTTGTAGGAGGCAAGAATTGAAACTGCCTCCCTCACCAATGATGGATACTCGCATTAACAATTTGCAAAAGCTCAATTGTTTTAAGAAACTAAAGCAGAAAATTAAGGCTAATTACCTCTCCCAAAACCCCGTGAAGATTGAGTTTTCCCATTTCTAACTCAAGGCTACCATCTTCCAGTCTAGAGAGATCTAGAACATCATTAATGAGTGTTGCCAATACATTGCTACTCTTCAATACTGTCTCTATCATAACCCTTTGCTCTGGAGTCAACTCTGTCTCCAGGAGAAGGGATGATAATGCAATAATTGCATGCATTGGTGTCCTCATTTCATGATTCATGACAGAAAGGAAATCATTGCGAGCATGGATTGCCATCTCTGCCTCCCGTCGAGCTAAATCTAAAGCAACATTCTGTTCTATGAGTTGATCACGGGCTCTCATAGACTCCTCCAAAATAGCAGCATGCGAAAGGGCAACTGCTACCTATTTGGAAACTGAAAATAAATTTAGCATGTAGAGGAATATATGGCTTTACAGCACTTGGAAGAGTCAGTCAAATGTCAGAAAAGCAATGCTGCAAAAGTAATTTCCAAATGCTATGGCACAGGTAATTGAACATTATTAGAAAAGTTTATTAATGAATTATCCTGGAAAGGATACAACTGAACAGTTTCATTAGTTAATATGTCGTTATTTTAACCAGAAGGAATAGATTATTAAAAAAGAAAAGAGAGTTGGGGGAGGACCATTCGAAGTCATTAAAAATGAAGTTATATAAGATGGAATGGTAAACATTTAAGTCTACGACTCTCAATAGATATTGTCAGATGCAAGCATGTGTTTGTTTTCACTAGTTAAACTCTCCAAATAAGTTCAGGCCAAAAAAAGGGGGGGAAAACTCTCCAAATGAGTTCCTTTACTAAATTTAGCAAGTATCATTAGTCTAATTTCTATCTGGAATCAAAATGAGATTAAAATATGTGAGAATTAATCTAACACAGCCCCACTTTGTTCTTACTTGAGGCAAGGACAATGGTTGGTAGCCATTTCATATATAAAAAAAGGAGAAAAACACAATAAAATCTTGCAGCCAATAAGAGAAAGGAGATCTCAAAAGAACCTGATCTGCAACAACATCAACCAGTTCCAACTCGTGATCTCGCCATTTTCTAGCACTATCTGTAGGGAGGATCAGAACCATGATTGCATAACTTTTTGCAGAAAGATCAGGCCAATCATTAATCTGGAAATTTGAAAGATGTAAGAGAGGCACCCTCACAGCAACAACTTCAGGTGGCACATATCTTCCAACTAGAGGTCGGATTCTGGCAAGTGGACAGGTATGTGGTATTCGTATTGCTCGAGGGCTATTGAAAACTTCATTGACAATAGGTTGGTTTGTTGGTACAGAAGATCCAACTTGCACTTGGTAATTTAATGTATGGGAAAGCTGCAGATTCAAACCACTTCTTGATGGCATCCACAGCGCACATTCCTCCAAGACCAAAGTCCTACCCAACTCAACAAGAGTAGTCTTCAGAATGGTATGCCGGTCAAGAGTACTCCTAATCTCATGAGTCAACATTCTAACATGCCTTCCAGTTTCTTCTTGTGTAAGAATGAGACCCATTTCCCTGTCAAGCTCTTCAGCCTTGTTCTTAAGAATTAGCTCACGAGTTTTCACACTCAACAGATCAGGAATAATGTGGACAAGCATTAGTGCAGTTGCACAAGACACAATAGCACATGAGACTTTTGCTATGGTCATCACCAAAGCAACAGCTTTCGTGTGCACCGAGAATGTCCACAAACTTATAAAATGGGTTGCTCCACAAAGAACAATAAAAGCACCGAACTGAATAAGCACCCATCTATATGGAAAGAATGCAGACTTCTGCACAAAGTAGATTAGTTCAACAGGAATTGAGAAGTATGCAAGGGCGATCAGGAAATCTGAGATGTACTGATATTTCATAAGAAGTTCATCCTGGGGCCATTGCGTCTCAATGCAGTCACAAGACTCCATCATCACACAAGGATATGAATGAATCTGGCAATACCAAGGGATGGGGTTAATACAGAATAATCATCACAAAATACTATTTCAAAAGGTTGAGAACAAATACAGGGGTCACAAAAATTAATTAATGAACAAGCATTTAATTGAATAACTTGAATCTGAATTATTAGGTTGCACTTGTGACAGTAAACTATAATTTGAAGAATCCAAACAATCAGCATAAGATATCCAAAAATACATTCAAAAACCAAATCAAGCTTTTTTATAATCCAAACTCCATCATGAGTCAAAACTTCATCATTTGCTAATAATAACATGGATACTGTATATAGTAAACTGTGATGCTTGCTGGTTTATATTAGCACAGAAAAGAGACCACCCAACACAAGCCTTGATAGTCCAGTCCTTCGTAAGAAGAAAATTTTATTCTTTTAATATGATGGTACATAGATTTGAGCTTTATACCTCACGTGAACCACTGCCAAAGACTTGTTCAACTGAACACTCAAAAGCTTAAACTATTAAGTAAAAGTCAGTTAACAGTTTTACTCAAACTCAAAGATGCCCCCATGTAGTGCAGACAGCCACAAGCCCCTAGACCCTAGTGCTGAAATTTCATCTTTTAAATTTAATTATGAGGAATGATGATGGCAAGAGTCAGTACATTTGGTTATCAAAGGCTCTAATACCATATGAAAGACTGATTCATCTCAAGATATTAAAGTTTTAAGGGGAAATGCATAAATAATCTATAAATAATATAAAAATTCTAACAAGCCACACTTGTTCATGAGCAATGAATAGTTTGACTCATTTTTCAAACTGCATGCAATCAATAGGACCTATACTACAACAATAACAACCTTATCTCACTAAGTGAAGTCAGCTATATAAATTACACAACGCCATTGGGTTCTACCAAAAACCATCTCCATCTCCTCAAAATACATCATTTGTTAAGAAATCTCACTTTATAACCTCCTTAAGTGCCCTTCTTGATCTCCCTCTACATCCTCTTATAGGGCTAAAGACTATCTTAACAAAACCTCTTAACATTAAATCATTCCAATTCACTGATAAGATAAATACTCTAAGAAGGACCAAGTAAACAAAATATTGATAAAATCACCAGGGCGCAATATCACAGAGAACCCACTTATTTCTCACCCAAAACACCAGCCATCTAACCCCTCAAGAAAATTCACTTCCAAACAAACTTCAGGTAAAAGTCAAAGAAATCAATGACACGGGATAAAATGAGCGGAAAAAGATGCAAAACAAGCAGAAAATCTCACCAAAAAACAAAAAACCAAAAAAAAGCGTATTCTAGCTAATTGATTCACGAACCGAATACCAAAAGTAACTTAAAAGGCCGAAAGTTAAGCAAAACTATGTAACACGTCGCTCAGAATGAACAAAATTCCAGATCACAGTGGCAAAACAAGGGAGCGAACAAGAAAGACAGAGAAGCAAAACTATAACTATTCCCTTCACCTTCAAAAAGAGGGTTTTGCCGGGAGCGACTAGGCTATGAGACTATCAGAATGATACTCCTACTTCGCTAGCTAGTGACCATCTGCTATTCATAATGGTCGATCAAAGTCTTCAGAAGTTTCAATTAATAATGCATCAATCAAGAACACGACCCATCCAAAACAAAACTAAACCACAACCACTCAGAAAATGGATCCTGAGCCAAATTCAGTAGAGAATGAAAAGCAACAGAAGTGATGGGGAATTAAAGTTTACCAAGCAGAAGCAATCGAGAAACAGATCAGCTAAGGAGGAACGTTGGCATGATAGAAGCCGCCCATTTGAGTAGGAGGACGCATCCTTCCATCAAGAAGGAGGAGGACTGTAGGAGGAGGAAGAAGAAGGAGGAGGAGGAGGAGGAGGAGGATAAGCAAAAAGTGCGAAGGGAGAGGCAAAAGCATCACGGACTGTGATGGCGACTCCACTGTCTTTCAACCATGGAGCGTGGCGCGTGTGTGCACGTGCTCTCCGTCTAACAGTTTCCACTTTTATTTCATTGCCCTTTTTCTCCCATGTCACGTGGTTAGTGTTGTCAAGATGTTATGAAGAATTGTAATAAGAAAATTATTAACCGCTAATTAATATTTAATACTGTATTATGATATAATGCCAAACTAAAAAACTTTCCTATAAATGTATTCCAAAAAGCTTAAATTATAATTTTTTATGTCTAATAATTTTAAATGTTCTTTGATTTCAAGAATTTTCAATGACAACTTTTGTTCAGGTCAAAAAAATAAAATGACAATGTCTTGAACTCCTATTACAATTTTGTTGTGTTGTAATTTAATTATACACCTTAAAATTCTATAATTTCCTACAAGGGCATATAATGGCTGTTCAGTAAAGAATGCTACACATCTTAAAATTTAAAAAAAAAATTAATATCTCAATTTTATTCTTATTAATTATTAATAATTAAATTACCAGTCATTATTATCCCAATTCTAATTTATACTCTTTTTTTTTAATTTATGAGACAGGAATTAATATGAATAAAAAAAATAAATTTCTACTAAAAATTACACAAACCTCTATGTGTTGAAACAAATAAGCATTAAAAGAACTTTTATAATATGAATAGGAAGAAATATAATTTATGAAAAATATATAGATTTAACTGTAGAATAATTTTATTTTTTAATATTTTTAACAATGTAGGTTTTTTTTCTAAAAGAAATAAATTCTTTCAATCTACTGCCGTATTTTTCTTTGTACTAAATATTAGAATATAATTTTTATTTGTACTAATATTTTTCTCTACGATGAGACAATAATTATTTTTTAAATGTAATGCATTTTATTCTAATAATTATAAAAAAAATCATATACGTATTATTTAATATCATATATATAATTATTATAAAAAGATTCTTAAGATTTTAGAGGCTTATTATAAATATTTTAACAAAAGTTCTTATCAAATTTTAAGAAAATTATAGTTCTAAAAAAATCATTTTAATATTTTATAGCAGTTTTTAAACTTGTATAATGAATTTTCTTAATCAGATGATAATTTTTTATTTCAAAAGATAACTATGATTTTAAAATTTCTTAAATATAACTATATAAGTGTTTTTATTACATGAGGATGTTCGAATCTTAAACATTCACCCAAACTCCATCTCACGGCATCCTGACACCGAATTTGCCTCAATTTTGTTTTTTAAGAAGTGAGTGTTAATGCCAAGAAAAAGAATCTGATTAGCATGGAATTGACTCATATCTCATAATTAAAAGTATGAATTCAAATCATGTGGCCAATATAAGAAATATGGATAATATACAAGTGCTTCTTTAAACCAATGTTTTAAAAATCAGACCGAATGTCGAATAAAAAATGTCACCGAATCATGATTTTTATGGTTCAACAGGTTGGACCGGCAGTTGTACCGGTCACATAATAATTAAGTAAAAATAATATTATATATAATAATATATGTATAAAAATAAAATATCAAGTTTTTAAGAGAATAGATTTAAATAATTTAAGTTCATAATAAGTTAATAAACTCACATAGTAATAATATATGTTAAATCATTGAAAGTTATATAGAAATATTTTAGCATAATAACACTACATGACCATAATATTATAAAATAATTATACTCTCTCCGTCTCTAATTATAAAAAATAAATAATTACTTCATCTGTATAAAAAAAGTTAGTTTTAATAGTTAAACTCATTAATTGTACTATAATTTTAATTTTTTTCCAAAATTGCCCACATTAAAATTCTGAAATAAAACTAATTAATTATTAGTAATTATTAATATAACATTAATTATTTAAGGATATAAAAGAAAAATGATATTAATTACTCCACAAATTTTATCCATGTCTAAAAATCTCAAAATTCTCTTATAATTTGGAACTAAGAGAATATAATATAATAAAATTTTTCATTTTTATAATTAGTAATTTTAAAATAAAAAGAAAAATAGTATTTTACTCTCTAATAATTTTTATAATTAATAATTTTAGTAAAAAAATTAAATTTTAGTTAAATTTTACCCAATTCAAAAAATTATTTGGTTCTTTAAAAATCACTCAGGTTCTTAATTTAACTCTGGTTTTCAGCTCAAAAGTCGGTTCAAAATGATCAAATTTGATCTAATCTCTAAAAGAGTTTAAAACTGAAAACTAAGATTTTCTTCACACTGAACAATGATCCAACCGTCCGATCCTCATTATATTGCTCTAAACACTCAATGAGACGTAAAACCTGTATAAAACCCAACCCTTTTTTGCACCAAAAATATTAAGTGGAAAATGGTCATTTTTTTCTATAAATAAAAATAGTCAAAAAGGACGACTGCTTGAATGGAAAGGGGAAAGAAGGGACGATTCAATGCATGGATACATTGCAAAGATGAGAGAGAATGTTAGGGACATATTCAATGTATTTCGGTTGTGATGAATCGCACTTTACCACTTCCCATCACATCATTGCATCAGTATTTATTTTTTTATATATTTCTACAAATACCACTTATAATATTTCCCAAAAAAATATTAAAACCTACTATTTGTACGAATAGTAATAGTACTTTTAATATTTCAAAAAAAATAATTTCTTCGGTCATTATATAAAACCATTATTATTTTTGTTTTCTTATTGTATTTAAAATTCATACATAAATTAGCCTTGACTAATTGGAGAATTTAAAAGAGCGGTGAGGCTCATGACAGTTTGCTTAGCTTTTGAACAAAATCTTAAAACAAAAAGAAACAAAATCAGAGTCAAATTGTACAGTAAAAATAATTTGAAATTTTGATAGTTGTGCCGCTAAATAAATTATGATAAATTATTAAGAGAATTACTATTTAGAACCATAATTTTAATTTTACTACCAAATGAGAATTATTATTCATTTAATTGAAAAAGAACTAATTTTTAAAATAAATAAAAAAACATAAAATTACCCAAATACCCTCTAATTTTATTTTTCCATCTATCATCACCGATCAACTGTTACTAGCAGTCGATAACCACCTGCCAACAACCGGTCAACTAACACAATGATCGGTCAACACCATTCAATGGTAGCTGGCAACCAATCAATTTTCATCATGACAAATGACTTACAACATCTTTTTCTAGATTTTGTAACTTATTTTTCAAATTTTTATTATAAATTATTTCAGCATTTTACAACTTCTTTTCTAGAATTTACAACTTATTTACTCTGAATTTACAACTCATTTTATAAACTTTTACTATAAATTATTTCATCATTTTTGCAACTTGTTTTACATGTTTTACAATTTATTTACTCTAAATTTACAACTCATTTTCCTAATTTTTACTGAGAATTTTTTCAATATTATTACAACTTATTTTATATATTTTGTAACTTACTTACTCTGAATTTAGAGCTCATTTTCCAAATTTTTACCATCAATTATTTTAATGGTTTGCAATTTCTTTTCTAAAATTTATAACTTGATTACTCAAAATTTGTAACTCATTTTCCAAATTTTCATTACAAATTTTTCCATGCTTTTCAACTTCTATTTCAAAATTTTTTAACTTCGAATAATTCATGATAAAGATTTAAAAAATAAGTTGTAAATTTAAAGTAGACAAATTACAAATTCTATAAAAGAAGTTACAAAACATTAAAATAATTCATAGTAAAAATTTGAAAAATAAATTATAAATTAAGAGTAAGTAAGTTGCAAAATATATAAAAGAAGTTACAAAAGTATCAAAAAATTTATAGTAAAAATTTTAAAAATAAGTTGTAAATTCAAAGTAAGCAAATTGTAAAACATATAAAATAAGCTGCAAAAATAATGAAATAATTCATAATAAAAGTTTGAAAAATAAGTTGTAAGTTTAGAGTAAGTAAGATACAAATTCTAAAAAAGAAGTAAAATACTGAAACAATTTCATAATAAAAATATGGAAAACAAATTGCAAATTCAAAGTAACTAAGTTGCAAAATCTAAAAAAAAAAGTTACAAAAGTACTAAAATAATTCATAGTAAAAATTTAAAAAATAAATTATAAATTTAGAGTAATGAAGCTATAAATTCTGGAAAAGAAATTTTAAAGTAAAAATTTGAATACTAAATTGTGAATTCATAATAAGTAAATTGCAAAATCTAGAAAAAGAAGTTGTAAGCCATTTGTTTCGACGAACGTTGACCAACTGTTGTGACCGTTGAACGGTCTTCACCGGTCCCCACACGGCTGTTGACCGACAATGGTATGAGAGAAATAAAACTTGAGAGTATTTTGGTAATTTTATTTCTTTTATAGTTATTTTAAAAAATGGGTCTCTTTTTATAATTAAATGAACAATATGTCTCATTTTATAATAAAATTGAAATTCTAGTCATGAATAGTAATTCCCCCTAAATTATTTTTCTTTGGGGGAATGGATACTTGGCATGAATCCCCACACACATCACCAAACACTTGATTTAATTAGTTGGGATTGTATTAATTTAGGACATGTTTGGATAGCTTTCATAAATAATTATGGGAACCCATAATTACTTATTTCCAAGAAAAGCAAACACACCTCCCATTTCAATAACCAATTGTATCTCAAATAATCAAGTATTGAAAAAGCTATTTTTTCTTACTTACGATAATTACTTCTCTTCCCTTAATCACTTATTTCATTTTTTCTTCTTATTATTCATTCAATAATTACTTGAACCCCAAAATTCAAACACATTTATTTTCTCAAAATCACTTCTCAACTAAAGACATCTAAACATAAATCACTTTCGACATAATCACTTATCACCATAATTAATTATGAAAAATCACTTAGCCTCATAAACAATTATGAAAAAGTTATTCTAAACATGCACTTAATTAAAAGTTTTGAGTTCAAATTCTAAGTTCTGTGAATACAACTATGTTAAATACTTGGTTCTTGAGTTTATCACCCAAAAATATCTCACTCAGCTTGATCTAATTAATTTAGGCCCAATAAATAATTTAGTTAAAGTGAGATAAATCTAAAATATCAAATGTACACTAGGGTAACATTCAATGTTTTGTACTTTTTTTGTGATTTTTTCCTTCTAAATAAATCATTATATTGTTTTTGGCCAAAATAAATCATTGTATTGAAACGAAAGATATTTAGAACTTAGAAGTTGAGAATAAACTTGAATTTTCACGTGAAATATACTTAAAATTTTGAGCAAGAATAGGAGCGCTGACAACATTTTTTATTTTATTATTCTCAAAATAATTTTACAAAACTATTTTCAAGAACAGTTTTAAAAATAAAAAAATAAAAAAATCTGTTTAAATAATTATTATCAAAATTATAACTAATAAGTTTTAAATGAATTATTTAAAATTTATAACTTTACCATTAATGAGATAGGTATTTTTTACCTTTTTTTATATTTTTCAAAATAAAAACTACAAAACACCATAAAATTGTTCTGAGCTTTCTATTATTTTATTTTTCTATTTTTCAGAACATTTTATAAAAAATTGGTTTACCAAACAAATTTTTTTTTATTTTTAAAAATAAAAATAAAACTATTTTGGAAATAACAGTCAAAATAGACCCTGAATTATTTTAATAGTATTTGTCTTATTATTACACTGATTCGGAGTTAAAGGAATGAATGAAATCAAACAGACCGAGACCATTACGCTCTGATCTAGCGTCTACTATACTTGGGTTGGATAGTTATGTGAAGAGAGGGCTTTTACCATTTGACCATCAAGAATAATGGTATAAATAGTAATTAGGGTTTAAATCCTCTTAATGTAAATGAAAAAAAAATGAAGAATGATAATATATGCAGAGTCTAGAGACCAAAACATGTTAAACATTTATGTCGTGTTATCTTCATTCTTGATCTTTACAAGTTTTCAATGTTGAAGGAAACCTAGCCGTGGCCCCCGTGTTTTGGACAGTTCCAAAATAAAATGTTTGAGAGGAGCCGCACTATTTCATAACCTGTGAATAGTGTATTTATTGATATATATATATATATTGATTTTTTCAATGAATATATATATTGATTTTGATATTACTACAGCATGAAATGTCAACTGTCCTAACTTCAGTCAGCAAAAGCATAAAATAGAACCATAAAAGATCAGAATGGACCTTGTGCCAGGAGAACCAAAAAAAACTCACTGTGAACTGTCTAAAATTTAATGTGCGTCTAACCATTCTCCCCACTCCATAAAGCAAAATTTGGGGTTGGTCTGTGCAAAGTATAACAACTTTACAGACCATATATTTAGTGTCAAATTCAACGGCCAATCTAAATTTAGTATTTACCAAGAGCAGCCCGCACATACGCAATACCTCAACAGAAGAACATGCTACTCTGAACATTCTGATGCAGCCTCGGAAGCTCCAGAACTGGGGCATCTTCTGCAACTGAATCATCAAACTTCAAAAATTGCCCCATCTGTGCTGCAGCGAGGTGGGCATAGCATATGGGTGCCACTGAAGGAGAAAATGAGGGAAGGAATAACGATTGTGAACAGAAATTAAACATGGTTCCAAGGCAAGTGACAAGAGAGAAAAGTCTAATATAGTTGTTGCAAAAATGACACTTAAAGACCCGAGCAATATAAAATTGATAGCTGATGGCGTTAAAAACAATGTTGTCAGAATCGGACCGGACATTGAACCGGACAAGTCATTGGTTCAAGGTTCAATGGTTCGACCGAGGTCGAACAGGGGTCGGACCAGTAGTGATTAAAATAATATATTTAAAATAAACAATATAAGTTTAAACAAATTTTATAACTTAATTAAAATCTCAAACTAAATAATATTCAATTATCAATATATTATTCACTACAAACAAATTATTAATGAGTTTCATAACTCAATATTTTAATTTAAATAAACTAATATTCATCTATAATCATATTTTGAGTTCAAAATAATAAATTAATAATTTATTATTTATTATTTATTAAGTAAATATATAATTTTTAATAGTTATATATCATAATAATGCTTATATAATATTATAATATATAAAAAAATATATTTTATACTAAAAATGATGCTATTTTATCTTAAAAATCAAAAAGGATTTTTTAAAAAAATTTGAAAAAAAAAATAAATCAGAACCGATTCTACCAGTTCAAGGCCGATTTCACCGGTTTTGGACCGGTTCTCACCGGTTCTAAACAGTACCGGTTGACTACTATGACCGGACCGGACCAGGGACCGGTTCCCGGTCCGACCGGTCGAACCGGCCGATTCGGTCCGGTTTTTACAACAATGGTTAAAAGTCATAATCCTTTCGAAAGATCATAAAAAATAAGTTATTGGTACTTCTCAAAATTATCACTCATGTTCTAGAAGTTGTAAACTAATGTTGCCATGAGTGTTTTAATAGAATAATAAAATCCATACCACTTCCTGATCAAATTGTAACGTTAGAGAGTATGAGTGATAACTTCAGAAAGTACAAATAATATCTTCTTTCGATGATCCTTAGGAGGGGTTTTAATTGTCAATTTTTTAAGTTATGGGTTTTTACCTATCATTTTACTAGAGTTATTTTAAGAATGTATTGATAATAACTAGGGCTGAAATTACCAACTGAAGTTGCAGCTGTACTCCTCTGGTACCTGTAGTAAATATATTCTTCTTAGTAAAACAGAATAAAACATAAAATTAAAGCCTAGGTCACGCATGCCAAGCAAATGAAGATTAAATGCATACACATAACACAGTGAATGGATTAAATTTTGTAAGCCGTCCTCTGAGAAACCAATCTCATCAAGTAACACATGGTAATGTACCGGCCTTGAAGTTCCCTATTAATAAGAAAGAAAGAGTTAAAGAGAGTAAAGGAAACGAGATAAACCATCAGTGACTAAGTGCCTGTTTGGTTTATCTTTTTGTAAAAATACTTTTAAAATAACCACAGTTTACAAAAATGAAGTTTGGATAAAATAGAGAAGTTTACTGAAATACTGTTTAGATGAAAAAGAAGAAAATGATAATTAGAAAGTACAGTTTTGTTTTGGAAAATGAGAACCAAACAGGCAATAAATAGTAGAACTGAAGTAACTGAAATGATAATCGACTAAAATCAGAGATGCTTGTAACAGGAAAACATGAAAAAGGATGAGAAAGAACTAAAGATGCAAACTTACAAGCGTCCCTGCATGGGCACACATGAAGAAATCATAATTCCTTGGATGCACAATTTTCGTGTCAACCACTGTCCCTGAAGAGGAAATTTGGATTACTTTTAACATTGGTTTGAATTTGTACATAAACAGGACACGAGAAGGAGCCTACCAGGAGGGACATTTTCAGAACCATTAGCTTGAAACAGCCTTGTATGGTGATTCTTCTGTGCTACAATTACAGTGAACTGGGGAACATCACCATCTCCAAGATGTTGATAGGCCTAATAAATTCGAGAAGTTCATCAACAAGGGTTATCATTCTCCTTGAAACAACGTGTATTATTATGGTATCCAAATGTCACAAAAAGCAGTATGATAATCATCATGGGGGAAAGTTAAATTTAACAACCCTAACACAAATTGAAATGATGGATGAGAAAGTGTAGGGTTCCAGTAAAACCTTAATTATCTGGTCCAGCTCAATGTTCAAAACCTGATTAAATTGTGATTTACTGACTCCATCCCTAAAAGTAAAAACATAGTTCCGAAAATAAATAAATAAAAGATATCAAACACGTGATAAATGAAAATGAGAAGAAACAAAATGAGAGTCCATATTTCATACAGTTTAAACTTGATATATAGTGCAGCCACTCAACAAAAATACTTGGCACACTTCATATTAATGGTTAGCCATAAATTTTCAAAGATACAAAATTAAAATTGAAAACAAATAAAAGTGAGACAAGATTGAATAGCTTAGTGAAGTTGGTTGACGCCTATGAACTCATAAAAGAGTTGAAACAAGTTCAATCGACAAGCCGAAAAAGGATCCAATTATTACACATTTGGTCAACAAACACATAACCAGAGGAAATTTATTAGCATTATGAAGACAGTGAAATTTGATTTCACATTGCTACATTTATATTCATGGAATCTTGCAAGAAAGATATGAAAACAATCAGTGTGTTCTTAGACAATCCTGCAGACAAAGTAGCTTAGTATGAGAGATACAGAAGCAATAAGCAACTTAAAAAAGTACCGCATTTGTTATAAGTAAGGAAGAATCATCTTATCAGATCAAACAGCCAATATACGTTCTCAAGTTTCAAAAACAATGTGTAATGGTTAATCAATAAAGTTAGATTTTTTTCCCACGTAATAAACTTAACTAATTTTATAGAAGACATGTTGTAAAGAGAAATAAGAAAAATACAATAGGTGAGTATAAGATATTCTCCAAAATAAAACTAAAACAAAAGAAACGGGGAAAATATTAAACAAGCTCAAAAGAGGTTAGTTCTGCCAATCTAATATGTATTACGAAATAATAGATTATCTATTAAAAAGGGTGTAAGCATGACACCTGAAGACAATAATTTGAGTTGGTTTTCGACTATTACTTGAATGATAGAAATCCAAAAGCAGTTCTCTGCAAAAGCAATAACATGCAGGTATTAGCAGCATGAGGAATTTGCTGACCCCATACATATGGAACTCACAATTAATGAATAAAGAAATGGAATAAATGTACCATGTCATCATATTGCATCTCATAGAATGCACGAATATCTGACATATAGTCATCCTAAATAATGCATTGACAAGATAAACACTTCACTTTCAGGACTTTGAGAATGAAGTTTACCATCTTAAGTACTGTGTAATGGATAAAATTAAAAACAATCAAGCAATTGCACAATCATAGACAAATAAATTGGATAAATTCTTCAGGTCTTATGGAACAGATGATATGATACATTATTGTACTATGGCAGATTGAAAAAAGAAGAATCTTCTTGTATAATAATTTTAGAAAATATTAATAAAAAAGACTTCTTCATTCACACCATTGTAGATGGGAATTAAATTGTAGTTGAAAGTATTTTATTTAACTGACTTTATAACCTCAGTGATTGGAAAAAAACAAAAAAACAAAAAGCCTCTAAAAGAAATAGGGAAAGGGGATTCATAATGCACAAATGGTCATGCCATGCTGAGGGAAGATAGTAAAAATTATAAAAACAATCAACAGTAGTCCAATATACATTTTCACCCAATACCTGATGATGCCATCATCTTTCCCATCTGCCAAAGGCTTGAACAAAGTATCAATCATCTCTGCCTTAGATGATTGTGTTCGCACAGATGCTCTATATCTTGAAATTAGTGGCCAACATCTAGATCCAACAACCTGAGTATATGACATCATATAACACAGTATTATACTGCAGTGTCAATGCAAACAAAAAACAGAATGTCCTTTAAATGAAAGAAAGTACAAATATAACATTACTGCTGCTATTGATGGAATGTCTGATCGACCAGGGGAACCATGAGAAACATCCATTCCTAAAATCAGTGTTGGAGTGTCTTTTATCAAGGGAAGATGCCCAGAATGCTCTATGGCCAACAAAGAATTTATTCCTCCAAGCTATAAAGGGAACAAACATAAAAATTATCTAAATTGTAATGTACGTTAAATCAAAATAAATTGAGAAAATTTAGTTTAAATAACTCTTCTGGTCCCAATATTCTTACTCAAACTTCAATTTAGTGCCTATTTGTTTTAAAAAAGCTGAAATTAGATCATTATAAAAATTTCAAATATACTCCTTGGCTCCCTACCATTAAAGTTTCACCACAAATTTTGCTAATGTGACCAACCACAAGCTATCTCATACTTTGAATATACATGATGGAAGCCAACTCACCCAAATCACTAAACATATGTTGCATCACATGTCACATATGCAAGTTAATTTCAATTTGTTATCTACCTTTACTCTTTTCATTGGCTTAAGTTAATGAACCATGCATATGCATTGTGCTAAGATGACATATGGTAACGGAATAGTGACAACAATTTAATGAAAGAAACTACATTGATAATTTGCTTAACTATAAGGATCTGACTAAAATTAATAATAAAAAATTTATAATATATCACATCTATGAATCAGTCATTTACCTTAGAATTGATTTTAAGAAGTACATTAGTAAGGTATTGATCATTGATCTTCAAAGGGGAAATGCATTGTGTGACAACACCAACTTCACTCAAACATTTCTTCTTCCAAGGTCCTATAATTTAACAAAATAACATTGAGTTGTCTATAAAATTGATGGAAAGAAATAGGAAAATGTGCTCAAAGACATACCATAAATGTCACAATTTTTTCTCTCTGGCAAGACACAAAGAATTAAGTCTGGTTCTTTAGGAAGCTTGGCAAATACTAGCTCAAACATCTTTTCAACCCTTGCAACAGGGCTAGATCTTCTCATTTGTGAATCTTCTTCTATTAATGTGTATGGGCGTTCAATGTGCTATTAAAGTATATAGATATCTATGAGAGTCAATCAAATAAAAAATAAGATGACAGAACGGTAAAATAAAAAGCATTAGAATTGTTGTGAGGTGACATACAATTCCCTTTTTCATTCCACATTTGATAAGCTCCCTAGAAATGTAACTAGTATCACAACGAGCTGAAAAGTTTACAACAGCCCAGGTACCAATGTGAGTTGGTCGTAGAAGTGTCTGCAAGAGAAAGAAAGAGTGCATTACCGATTATAAAACTAGATAACCATATTTTAGATAACAGTGAAAAAAGGGTTTCCTTAGAATTAGTATTTCTTTCTGGATTCAAAATGATTATACGGTACCTTGTCATTCAAGTTCCACCGTCCATTACGAGGGAGGCATTCATCATTCTTACCGACCTTCAACTGTGTCTCAAATAAATATACAGCAAATAGTGTATTTAGTGCTAAATCAATATGATATGAAACCAACTCCCTTATCCCTCCTACTTCGACCTCTCCCTATTTATCTATCAATTACAAAAACAAATAACACATTTATGCACCCTAGGTCAGGGCTTACTTTTGGAGTCTCAAGAACTCGGCCTTCAACTTGTGTAAATTGCTTCTCAATAGAAATGCCACACGCAGCAAGAACAGGATCATCATCATAGTGATAATGTGCCATAGCCTATAAGTTTCAACGAGGTTTAATATAGTATCAGAATGGAGAAAAGAAGCCATCAATATATGTGAACTTACATGTGTTAGGGTTTTGATTCTATCTTGAGGCTTTTGTCGTGACTTTTCAACTAAAGAAGCTCTCTGCATTGGAGACAATGCCTTTGTATAACGCTGAAGGGAAACAAGTGAACAGAGCTAATCCACCCAAAGAAAAAAAGAAAAAAAATCAAATACAGCTAGATTGAAGGATCAAGCATGAAAGAAAAGAATAAAAGGGTTCTATCATAGCCCAGAATTTGCAAACCTCCATGGGCAGATAGTTGGGTCGTTTTGGCTTCCCCACATCAAGGCAAGGAAGATATGCAGAGGTCAGTTCTATCCCACAGTGTTTAGCAAAATACTCAAAAACAGTAATATCCACTGTGTCTGCTCCATTACTGTTTTCACCATTTTTCATCTTCATACTAAAACTGGAGGAAAGAAACCAGTTGAATAAGTTTTATCTTATTTTTTATTTCAAAAAAAATCGAATAGATGTCTAAGTTTAAAAAAAAAAAAAAGAACTTACAATTGCTGATTGCAGGGTTTCTCACTCAACCCAATAATTTTAAATTCCTTGTTGCGATGTGTAGCACGCACCCTTAAGTTTTTAAGCATTTTCTTGGCCTAAATATTACCAAGAAAGAAAACCTCACAAAAAGATTCAAATCTGGAAGCATAAACATTGTGCACACAGGTTAAAAGTTGGTCACCTTTGCCCAGTCAATATAACGGGGTTCCCTCACATTCTGGTTGGATAGGAGAAAACTAATTACAGGTCCAGGGGTTAAGATCATTGCTGTGGACACATCTAGACATAAAAATAAAAAGAGGAACTTGAGGAGAAAAAGGTACAATTTAATGATAATGAAAATTTATGATACGCAAAAGAATAGTCCTACCCATATTGAGAGACAATCCACCCTGAGTAGGATGAAAGCTGGAATGAAAACCACGAACTCCTGTTACCCCGCCTCCCACATCAATGAAATCTCTCAAGTCATCATGAAAGAATGATTGCCTTACCAACAGACAACCCCTTGACATTTGGAAGAGTTAATTTAATTAAGTTAGAGCTAACAGGTAATGGGTGAATGCCATTCAAGACACTTTCGAGACAACAATAAAAAGAAAATCTTTAAAGAAAGTACATGCAAACAGCTTGTTGCCTCAGTATGATGTCAAGCACTCTCAAAGCATCCTGAGCATTGGAATCTGACTCAGCTCCTTTCATGGCAAAAGCAATGAACTGCAGGGGTACTTTGGCAGCAAAACTTATCTCCACCTTAAAAGTCTTTGACTTGAAAGAATGCTTTGACCTTTTATTTCCCTCACTAAGGCTTCCATCAGCACCAGGACTCCTAAAACTACTGCTACAGCAGGAAGACAGGGTAAGCTTTAAGACAATATAGCACAACTAAGATTCATGAATTAAGTATACCATTTTGCTAATGATTCCTCAAGTACTACTGTGAATGCAAACTTTTGATGTGGCAGAGGACCCACTGTGTACAGAGTTCTCTCTCCATCATAGGCAAATCTTTTTTCACCAAGTTCAGAAGAGTATATTTGGTAAAGCCTATCAATCACTTTTCTCCCAATGCCCTTGCTTTCAACAGCTCTATCATTCTCTGAAGCAATAGAAACCTGGAAATCATTCATCTTCATAAGCCAATGTCCCAGATATGATGGAAATTACAGGGATGGAAAAGGGAAGCATACATTATACTGGAAAAATACTGCATCTGGAACATTAACAGAAACTTGGAAATGATTGGCGAGCAATGGCATGCATTTCCCTGCAGTCCCAACCCCACGCCTCCTGATAACAGAATACTTAATGGGGGCTGTCTGTTGTGGCTCTGTATTGTATGGTGCATCAGGTGTTGGTGGATGCAAAACTGGCATCTGAGCAGATTCGTCAGTATCAGCTACTTTCTCCATCTTTTTCCCTTTAGTCAGAAATGATCAATTAAGCATCAATCAAGAAAGCAGCAGAATAAGCTAAAGACCAGATTAATACAAATAATTGTTTCCAGAGATTCTTCAACATTGTGTCCCACTTCAAATGAGAATTGGCAAAATCTCATATCTTTCCCACCTTACAGCCCGTTTGCTTCGATTATCTGGGGTTAGGTGATGTAATGTGAGGGAGGTAAGGGGATAATGATTAGATGATAATTTGTTTGGTATGATATTTCAAAGAGAAGGTAATGATTTTTTTTAATTAAATGAAAAATACATATAAATGTAAGTATCATTTTGCTCTTGGTGTAAAAAAAACAAAAAGTCCTCCCTCTCGTTCTCCTTCCTTCCCGGCGGGATCACTGTCACCACCATTATCCACACTGAGATACAACAACACCATCACACCACTGAGTCCAAATCTTCCTTCCTCCTCAACCTCCAATCAGAAAATCAGTAAAACGGGGGAAAAAACGGGCAAAGACAGATGAACGAAGGTATATGATGAATGGTGAAGGTCTGCAAATGGTGATGAAGAACAGAGGCGAACCCAGATCAGCGAGTTGACCGGCGAAATCTGAAATCTGAATAAGCTTAACGACACGATGAACAAAGGCGAAGTACTCTTCCCCCAACGTCGGCAATCGTACGCGAATCCTTCCTCAGAAAGAACGACGTGATGAAGAGTAGAAGCTTCACCGGCGACGGCGCCTCTTCCTCCGGCGTCGGCGATCGTGCTCGAGTCCCCCCTCCTCACAGTCGATCGCGTTCGCTGGCCTCTACTTGGGTAGGCTTCAAATCGAAATCGAAAGAGGGAAGTTGGGAAATATTAAAAGGGTAATGTGGTCACTTGGCTGTGAAACCTCTGACATTCAAAAATTAGGGGGAGAAGCTTCATCTTCATTTGGGTAACACATAACCCCCAAAGTAAATGAAAGAAACGGCCCTTAGGAAGTGACTAGTGAAATGCCAATATTACCAAGCTAGTGCCATTCCTAGGTATTTTCCTAAAAGGCTCAACCTAGTGAGATTGTTGATTCAGCAACATAGGACAAAAACCTCTTTGACCAAGGGGTCAAAATTTAGGTCCTTGCAGCTTATACTTGATAAAAATTCTGTTTGTTTCTTCGATCAAGCCATCTAGGCCAATGTACTCTTGTTTATGGAAATGTACTTGAATGAGCGTTATCCTAATAGCTTGTGCATTTGATATTGTTGTTTAACCATTGAAAACAAGCTAAGAAGCTTGTGTGTATGATCATATTTGGATGCATGTTTTTGCTAGCAGTTAGCATAATTTAAACATAGTGATACTGAAAATGTCATGAAGCTACTTGTAAATCTGTACTTTGAAAAAATAATTCAAAAAAAAACCCAGAAGCTTCTTTACCTGCTTCTGACCACTTCTACCTTCCATGCTGAGCATAGTTGAATTTCTTTTCTCCATTTTCACTAATCTCTGACTCTATGGAATACACCATTCAACTCAGGTGAAAAAGAGCAAGTTTTATTTCCCCTTTTGCAAAAGTTACATAATCCATTATCCCTGTAGAGCACATTTACTTTTTGTTTTTGCTTTTCTCTTGGATGCCATGATGTTCTATTACAAGGAGCAAGAAGCACAACATAATTCAACTCATCTTTCATCGTCAACCAACTGTTTGACTGGGAAAAAGACTAATATAGAGTAAGAAAAAACCCTTTTAATAGATAAAAACAGAACAGTTCATGCAACAGCGCACAGAAAATATGATCATACATAAATCTAAAATTAATGAATAATGAAAGTACCCCTAGCAGGGAAAATATAAAACAAATAAACAGTAACAACATCTATACCTATATCTATAATCCATAAATTTGTAAATATCTGGAAACATAAGATGAATTGGGATTATTCATGATTGTTGATTATTATTACTATGGTCACATCAACCAACAGTGTTTTAAAATACTATTTTTTCTTTTTTTTTTATTTCAATTTTTTTGTGTATTCTTGACTTCTATGTCTTCTTATAAGTTTAAATCTCCCCCTACAATGTAGTGAAAAGACTATTCTAGCTATAAGAATACAGGGGGAAAAACAGTTGAAGATTTAAGTTAGCACCTTTGATATACATACCTTCTAATAAATATGAATGAATGAATAAATAACAAAAAATAACTAAACCTTATACACAATATCTTGACATTTTAAGCCTATGTATGCAAATATTGTATAGTGTAAAAACACACAGACATCTATTAAAAATTCAGACAACAAAAGAGTCAAAGAAACCTAGAATGGAAAAGCTCAAACATTATGTAAGAATACAAGGGAAAAACAGAGGAAGATACAAGTTAGCTACTTCATTATGTAAAACTTCTAATAAATATGAATATATAGATAACAAAAATTACTAAGCCTTAACATAATATCTAGACATTGACCCCCTATTTGGTTGGAGGGATTTGGAGGGGATGAAAGAGAAAATTAAAAATTTCTCTTGTTTGGTTCAATAAACTTAAGGGAAGGAGAGAGAAAATTGAAATTTTTTCTTATTTGATTCAATAAGTAAGTAGGAGAGGGGAGAGAAAATTTTCAAAATTCTATTAAAATTTTCTCTTCCCTCCCCTTCTATCCTTCCTCTCCAAAAGTAGAGATATTTAGAGGAAAAGTAGGTAACCAAAAATTATGATGATTAACTTAGCCTCACTCCTCTCTATCATTCCAAAATTACCCTTAACTAAATTTATAATGAATAATACATAATTTCTTGGAACAAAAATAATATATATGAGATTTGTTTATTAAATAAAATGAAAAATGTTTATTTTTCTAAAATAAAATGAAGATGAATTATAATTTAAAAAAATACCAAAAAACTTAAAATAGATAAGGGCATATATGTCCATGTATTATTATTTTCTTTCCCTTCCCCTTCCCCTTCCCTCCTAAATCAAACAAAGTAACATTAAAATCTCTCCCTCCCCTTCCCTCCTCTTCATTGAACCCAACAATGCCTTAAAACCTATGTATACTGATACTATACCATATAAAAACACACAGACAATTCAAACAAAGAATGAATCGATGAAACCTAGAGGGGAAGCTCAAACAAGTAGCTAGGCCTAGGCAATCAAAATGTATAAATAGCATGGCTTCTTTGACTCACTACTACGAGGAAAGTGGAGACATATATAAATGATTATCACCATAAGTTACAACTTCAAACAAACAACAACAAAAAGAAAATGAGAGGACAGAGATGACAAGCACCAAATATGACATGTATGATTGAAAAAATATATATATATATATTAGTAGATAGTTTTCTTTCTCTATTTGTATGGATGCATCTAGATTTGAACCTTGTGCTTTAATTTGCATTATTATCAATGGTAAATTTAATTGAAAACTCAAAATTAAACTGTTATGTGAAACAACTTAAATGGTTTTATCATAATCTCTAGCATACTGATGAAATGTAGACAAGCACAAAGCCCCCTATCTTGTGCTAAAATTCCAACTTTAAATTTGTGAGTAAATCAAACATTTCATTCTTGAAAGACTAGAAATATATCAATCTAGTCTTCTAAAGTGTAAGTCTCTAAATTTTGTGCATCAATAATTTTCTCGCAATCAATTTAGTCCTTAAACTAAGGTGAATTTAATTTGCTAACATAGTCTAACAAGAAGGTTTTGTGGCCACTAAATTAATGAAGTGGTCGTCTTTAGAATCACAAAAAGCAAAAAAAATGGAGTACTACAATCACCAAATTCATGGACTTTCTGTAAATTTTATGGACATTGAGCAGGGCTACATTATCACATAACAACAATGCATTCTATTAGAGTAGATCCGCAATTTAATTAAATTCACATCACTTAAGGGGGAATAAATTAATTAGGGGAGATTTTCAAGGGATGAAATTTAGGCTTAAGTTTAAGAGGACCAAATTGAAAACTTTGTAATCTGTCCAAGACAGTAGAATCTACTTTGAATTTTATTGAAAAGAATGAGGGCATAAGGATCTAATTCTTGAAAACTTGGTCATCAAGGCTTTAAAATTAATGCTACATTCGGTTTGTAGAAATGATTTTGAAGGAAGTGGAAGTGAAAGTAGAAAAGGAAGTGGAAATTGGGTTTAAAAGTATGTTTAATATGATGGTAGAAGTCTAATTTGATTTTTATTTGATATATGCATTTATAATATTAATTTACTAAAATGTCCTTATCAAAAATTAAAAAAAAAACACTTCATATATTTGAAACATTTTGCCAACCACCATAGAGTACAATGAAGACCATTGTGGACCAACATGAAAAACGTCGTGACCCACCATGAACAACCATAACCAGCAACCAAATCAGAACCCAGAAAACAAAAAAATGGAGGTTGAAGAACCCAGATGCTGATTCAGGAAAAAATAAATCAGAAGTTGATTACTTTTTACACAACCAAGGTGATTCATTATTACATCATTACATAGATCTAAGATCAAAATCAAGCAGGGCAAAATCAAACCATCGTGAACTCTTAAACCTAGATTGAGGGTAGAGAAATCGAATCCAACTGAAGATGAAACCACCAAATGAAAAACCAAAAATCTCTAGGACAGCCTCGATGAAGACTATGACATGCGTAGGCAATAGATGACTGGAGGTCTCAAATAGGGGTGACGAAGATGGTGTTGGATCAGTGAAGACACTCACCCATGATACCGGATCTACGAAGGAATCGAGGACGGTGTTAAAGATGCGAAGGAATTCACCCTCAACGGTATGAGGATTGGCAAAGGTCAAGGTTGAAGGAATGAAAGCTTTAACTTCACTGTTCACCGGCAGCAAACCTTCAAAGGAAAGGATGATAGTGACGTCGATGAGGCCGTTCATTGAATGGAGGATAGTTAAGGATATAATGGTCTTTTGACACTCACTTCCATGGAAGTCTTGACACTTCCACCCTCCCCCAAGGAACCCAATTCAAGACATTTTGGTGGAAGTCCACTTCTATGGAAGTGGGATTTTGGTGTACCAAACATGGTAAAATCTTAATTCTAATTCTATTTCCATTTCCACATTGAAACTTCAAGCATAACAAACATGGCCTAAGTGAACAACTAGTTTAACTCAAAAGTTTAGGCTGTTAAATAATATCTTGTAACTATTCAAACCCCTTTTTACTAAATCCCTCCTAGTCACTCACAAGAAAGATATCCCAAGAAGGGCCCAGTAAATCAAAATATTGATCAAAATTATCAATGTCAAACAAGAACTTTTGCAGAATAAGAAAAGAACAGTGAGTTACAATGCAAGGCACAACATCGTAGAAAACCTACATACTTCTCCCTTAAAACACCATTATGCAGCCACCCAAGAAAATAGACTTCCAAACAACCTTCAGGCAGGAAATATTCCAAACAACCATGTAGAACAGCCACACAATCTTGCCCAAAATGGCACAAAATTTTTACTACATTTTAGACAATTGAAATTGAAACAAAACAAATTCTGAAAACAAGTTTAAGAAAATGTACTTAAAATATTTAAAGACTATGACTCAGAACAAACCAATTCCTGCTCAAAGTGGCTACAAGAAACGAGATAGAAAGATAAGTGAAATTATAGTTTTACCTTTCACCTTGAGAATGTGGTTCTTCGCTAGGGTTTTACTGGAAGAGTGGGTAGTGATTCTTGGCGCCGCCTCTACTTTTGCTCAGTAAGTGAAGTGAAGATAGTGAGGCCTGTCACGCCAAATGAGTTTTAATGGAATCAAAATGGGAATAGAAATAAGGCTGAATGGAATGATGAAGTAGAATGAATTTTAAAAATATGTTTGGTATGAAAAGAAATTTTGTTGAGAATAAATTATTAAAAGACCATAATCTCCCCCATAAAAATTCAAAAAATTTCCTTCCTTCTCATAGATCTATTTCTTCCTCGGCATTTCATCACACCGCCAACTAGTGATATAGATCAAAGAGGCATTCTAAATATCCTTAGGCACCACTCACATGATCGCTTGCAAGGAGTTTTTAAATCCATTCTGTTTAGATAATTTTATTTATTTATTTTTATTTTATTGGTTTCTAATTTATATTTCTTTGGGGTCAAAGTTATTAGTTAGATTTAAATTAGAAAAAATAAAACCTATTAGACATCCTTTAAGAGATTATCTAATAGTGTTAGGATTAGAATATCAATTTCATTATTTTTATTTTTATTTTTATAATTAAACATATCTTTTAGATTTACTAAATCTATTAGAATTATTTGAGCCTCAAATATTCCTAATTGTTTTAGAATTAGGTTTTTCATATTTTGCCTATATAAAGATTTCTATGTAATGTATTTTCTTCTTAGAAAATTAAAATAATATTATTGTGTATTGTTCACCACTGGGCGATACCGCAAGTGTACGGGCCGAGGTATAGTAAAGTGATGAGTGAGTATCGTTTCCACAGGAACTTAGATTAAAAAGTGATCAAACATTGGACATTGCCTTTTCGATTAATTTGAGCAACGTAATTTAAAAGTTTACTATTCAATTAACTTCAACTATGCACGACAAGCATATAAAATTAGTAACAAGGACAACTAGGACTTGAAGAATTCAAAGAGATCTAAGATTATTCATTTCCCTTGTATTTCATGAATACCCAGTTAAACTCCTTTTACAATTGTTCTTAATGCAAGATTATGTTAGTCAAGATACCAATTTAACTATCTGTGCTCTCTCAAATCTCCAAATAGCTGTTTAGTTTAATTAATTAAGTAATCTCTTAACTAGTTAATTAAACTCTTATATTCAATTCAAATCCTAAGTAACTATATGAGGTTAGTGAGTATATCTCTACCCCACTAACACAACTCGACACTCAACAAAGAAAGATTCGAGTTCTCACATGACCCAACTCAAGTTCTCTATGTAAGCTAACTTTCTCAAGCATAACTTAAATAAACTAGACAATCTTATTGATGGCCAAACAATAAGAGGCATTAAGAGTAGAGCTAAATCAACATAAAGGTTGCATTAATCACAATTATAATAGAGAAATGAGTATTCAATCCATACAAGGGTTCATAATAATCTTAGAAATAGAGCACTAGCCACTCATGTTCAACAACATCATAACAACATATATCTTAATCAACATCATTATTGAACAAAAGTGGGACAAGAAGGAAGGAAATGCAAGAAAACCAAGAGAGAAGTTGAAATCTTCTCAAAACTTCAAACCCTAGCTTCAATCTCCTCCAAGAAAACAAGCCCTAGCACACCCAAGCTCCCCAAAGTGAGTTCTGGACGTCTCCTCGTGCCCTAGCTCGGTCTGTCTAATATTTTCCTCCAAAACCCTTCAAATACTCCGTTCGAGTGAAGCTCTGCGTTTTGCTGATGAGGAGTTCGCGCCGTAGCTATATGATCCAGGCCGCGGCCTCATATCGTCCAGACGTGCTGTTTAGCTCATTGCTTGTCATGAGGCCGCGGCCTCATATCGTGTAGCCGCAGCGTGGTAAGCTCGTGCTTGACCATTTTTCGTTACTGTCTGTTATGAGGCCACGGCTTCATTCCACCAAGCCGCGGCGTGGACTTCTCCAGAAGTCCAATCCCTTCTTTGCTGGCATGTCTTCCATTTCTCCATCTTTTCCTGAACTCCAACTCTACCAAAGGGGCTAGGTTGCACCATTGCTCTTCCCATGAGATCTGAAATAAAGATGAGGATTTATGATCTTTCATGGGAATAAAATAATGCATAATAAGACAAAAATATATTACCATGCATTATTAGGATTACATTACACCTTTTCCTATCGTGAGTGTCAATAGAGCCGTCAAAATGGGCCAAGCCCGACGGGCTGGCCCAAAAAGCCCGAAAAAATGAGCGGGCTCGGGCCTCAATTTCGGGAGTAAATACATAATCCGGGTTTTTTGAGCCAGGCCCATTTGGGCTGGCCCGTGGTGGGCCGGCCCGAAAGCCCAAGACTTTTTTCTTTTTCTTTTGTTTTTAGTTTAAAATATTAAAAAATACATATTATTTTATTAATTAGTGATATATAAATTGTAAAATTTAAATATTATGTTAGTTTTTGATGAATTATGATGATAATTAGTTGTATTAATTTAAATTATGATGATAATTAGGTGTATTAATTTAAATAATTATATAAAAAATTTATTAAAAAATATTAAAAAATTAAAAAAAGCCCGCGGGCCGGCCCATAGGCCCGATCCCGCGGGCTTGGGCTTGGAAAACCGAGCCCGTTTTTCAATTCGGGCTTATTTGGGCCGGGCCGGCCCGAATTGACAGTTCTAAGTGTCAAGTATGTACATATATGAATGCGTAACTCAAGGAAAAAATACTGAAATGATGTAATTTGGTATGGTTAACATGTATTCAGTAAGGATTTACTGAGTTATTTTCATTTTTCCTCATTTAACTTTTTTTCTCTCTCCGTCTTATTTAATATCTCTCTCCCTCTCTTTTTTTCTTCATCCGACCTACCGTGAGTGATCAACCATATGAGTATCGTTATAGTTAGAAATCTAGAGATGAATTTCTCTAAGGTTCTAACTGATCATCTTCTGAATCTTTTGAGTTAAGTTTTTCCGCTACTTTGTATTTTCTGAGTTACTTATGACCAGATCTCTAAAGACTCCATATTAGTTGGTATCAGAGCTTAACTTAAAAGATTTAGAAGATAATCAGTTAGAACCTTAGAATAACTCGTCTCTAAATCCCTAACTATAACGATACTCACAATGTTGATCACTCCTCATGGTAGGTAGGATGAGGAAAAAAAGAGAGAGAGATAGAAAACAAGAAGAATAGAGAAAAGAATTCAAATGAAGGAGAAAAGAAATAACTCAGTAAATCCTTACTAAACACACAATAGTATTATTTCAATCTTCTATAAGAAAATACATTATATAGAAGTCTTTATATAGACAAAATATAAAACAACTGGTTATAAAATAACTAGGAATTTTTTGCATTCAAATAATCCTAATAGATCTAGAAAATTTAAAAGATATATCTAATTATAAAAAATTCTAAAATAAAAATGAAAATTTAAAGAAAAATAATAAAATTGATGTTCTAATCCTAATATTATTAAATAATTTCTTTAATTTAAATCTAGAAAATCTCTTAAATGATACCTAATAGATTTTATTTCTTCTAATTTAAATCTAACTAATAACTTTGATCCTAAGGAAATATAAATTGAAAGTCAACAAAATGAAAATAAATAAATAAATAAATAAAATTATCTAAACAGAATGGATCTAAAAACTCCTTGCAAGCGATCATGTGAGTAGCGCTTAAGAATATTTGGAATGTCTCCTTGATCTCTATCAACTAGCCAACATAAACAGGGAAGCAAAAAGACTAGACAGATTTTATTTAATAGCAACGGTGGTTTGGATGGTTTTGGGGGCGAGATTACGAGATTGATGATTAGAAATGATGACAAACCACTCACTCCCGTCGACGACTATGACAACAGAGATCTACGAAATGAAGGGGACTGCCATCAATGACATTGGCCACTGCATATGCGAGAGATATCGAAATCCATTAGGCCACTACATCATTCGCTCATTGACGTTGATGGACCACAAAAACACATGATTTTGTTCATAGGTACGATGGCGAGAAGATGCGGTGGCAATAGCTGTGGCAGATGCGGTAAAGATGACAAGGAGCAAATCTGATTACGGCGATGACAAATGTCAATGAGGAGCAATGATGCAGCTGGGAGCAAAGGTGTCTAATGGGCATGGGAATGAGTAATCTCAAGTCAAAGGTGGGAGTCCCCATTCTTAAGTATTATGGCTTTCTTCCTTTCCATCAATCACCAAACCTTCACACTAAGCATCCATAATTAGTCACTCCCTTACTCATTTCTATTCCCTCATCCCTAATCCCTTGTACCAAACACATCCTCTAAGAGTGAAAATCGAGGGAGATTATCAGAGGAAGGAAGCCGAGAAGTCTTTTGGCTATTGATTATTTTATTTCAGATTGGTTTATGTCCCTATTACAAGTTATATTTACTACTTCATACATACAAATTAGTTAAAAGTTTATATATTTTCAAAAATTATCATAATTTTTCAAAATTACCCTAAGTAAATTACTCCCTAAATTTCCTATTATAAATCATTTTCAACTAATTTACTCAAACCAAGACAAATGGTTAAATATAATTAAAATTCTTAAACTTTGTGAAATTTACCATAACTTTATAATATTATCATCAATAAATTATAACTCATCTTATTTATATATTTATTAATATCTCTCCATTATAACTCTTAATGAAGAGCAAACATGAAAAATGATATTTAATACTTAAAAAGTAACTTATATTTTATATATCTAAATTCTTTTAAAAACCATTTTTTAATGAGGGTTTAGAGAAAATTAAGAGTATGACATTTTTTTAGAGAAAAAGGCAGATAAATATCAAAGTAGGGAATTGTTTTAAATAACATACCCTAGTTCACTCTAATCCTAATTAATAACCATGAAACTGAATTATAAATAAAGTTTTGCTGTGAAATGACCCAACTATCCTTGCCCCAATTAACCCTTCCCAATTAGTTCTTCCTTTCAACTTCCCCCCAATTCCTTCACCACCTCCCCTCTCGTACTTCTTATTTGCCATGAACATCACTTTCCTTTGCTCAATCATCATATGCCTTCAAAGTCACCAACAACTTGCTCCAGGGGGCGTGCCATGCTCCACTTCCTAACCTTGCTGCCAACAACCAATGTGAGACATGAAGATCAATTGCATTCTTCTTGTTCTTCATGCCTTTTGCAAACTCAAATTTGAAATTGTCCTTCTCTCTCTCACCTAACCCAGATCTGCCCTTTATCATCACCTCCCTCAACCTAATCGCAAAATCCCTGTCATCTCTTCCAGTTCTGAAATCATCCTTTCCTCTCTCACTTTGTTCATATTTGATTGTGGTTTCTAATTTGTTATTGAAATTTTGAATCTAAGATCTTGTGATTTCTAGTTTTATTTTAGTTTGGTTTTAGTTAATTTGTTGCTAAAATCTTGTTGAAATCAATGATAAATTATAATTACATGAGAATCACTCATAAATGACAGGGAGAAAGAGGAAGATCATGAAAGGGGAGAAAAGTTTTTCTATTTCACTCGCAATCATCTTCCTTCCTGGGTTTCTTCATGTAACAATCATTTATGCGTGATTTCTTACATTTGCAACTCTTACCAATCATTTATAACTAATATTTATTTGCAATTGACATTTGCTTATTTGTAGTTAACTTTAACTTATTTGCAATTTCTACCAATCATTTGTAACTAACGTTTATTTATAAGTGACTTTTTGCTTATTTGCAACTCGAACCAATATTTTGCAAATAATGGTTATTTACAATTGACTTTTCACTTATTTGCAACTCCAACTGATATTTTATAACTATTTTAGCTCATTTGCTATAAATTTTAATTCTAATTTGGTACCTTGGTGTTAATTGGAATTTGGATGAATTGATATATGTTTTTGAAAATACTTTATTTCCTTAATATTTATCTATAATTTTCCCTTTTTTAGACCATTATTGTGACATCAACATAATCTAAAAGCCTTGCAAGAAATCTATCTAAAAAATTTGGCAAAAATTTTTTTTATACCACAAATGAGCTCATGGAGTGAATAGTATAATTTACTATTCATAACCCATAAATAATTCAATTTATTTCTCATGTTTTATGTAACACAAAGAAAAATATGTTATAAAATATAAAATTTAAAGTAACATAACTTTAGAGTAAAATTTAAGTTTACTTGGCTGAAAAAAAAGATATATTATTCACAAGCTATAAATATGTGATTTATTTTTTTAGGGTTTGTGCATCTTAGGAGAAACTAGAAAATTGTTCAGCTTCTAAAATATTCAACTTTTAAAAACATATTTAAAAATGTATATTTAAAAAGTATTAGTACTAATTTGGTAAATGTTTCAAAAAGTATCAGCACCAAACCTAAATAAAAAAAAGAATGGAAACTGTTTTCTTACAGATTTTAATTAACATATTGATATTGATGTATCTAACATTTTAATATACGTGATGAAATAAAAATAAAATATCAATTTATATAAAAAAAATTATCATTATTTTCCTACTTTTGAAAAATTAAAAATGATAGTAAATAATAACTATAAATTAAAAAAAAGTAAGGTAGACATTGAAATAACACTCACATCTCGTTAGATATCGAAATTCATACCCATAGCTCAGTTTAAGAAATCTAAAAAAAGGTCAAACGAATAGTAAGTCTAGAATAAATTCATAGACATTTTATTTATAAGTTACAAATAATGTAACTCTCCCTATGAGAGTCGAAACCCTCTCCCACTGAGAGTCGAAACGCGGCTTGTCTCCGTGTAGTGAAGATCTCGGTGACTCTCCGTTCGGCTTCCGTCGAGGGAGAAGTCATCTTAGGTGTGCGTGTGTTGGCTCTTTTTGCTTGTTGTCTTTGGTGTTTTGCATGTATGTGTTAGGGTTTTTTTATTGTAGATGGGCTCGTTCCATTGTTGCTTTCCGTTTTGACGAAATAGGTTGCCTGAAGCCTTGGAAGCTGGTGGGGTGTTTTGGAGGCTTGATTTCCTATTCGATGGTCTGGATTAAAGTGATGGAGACTGAGCGCTTTCTGACAATTGGTCGGTCGCTTGTTTCACCGAATTCTATTGCTGTGTTCTTTCCCGTGTGGACTATGCGAGGAACTTTGTCGAACTCTACTAAAATTACAATAGATTTGTTGAAGGAGGGGATGGGACTGATAGAGATGTTCCTCGAACCACCATCCCCGATTATGGCCTTGGTATAGGTGGCTCCCAGTTTTGGCTCGATAGCGACTGCAATATCGGTGGTGCTCTGTTTTTGGTGGGTGGTGTTCTTTTGGTTTGTTGCCGTTGTGGGTGTGATCGGTGGTTTAGGGTGTTTTCAGTTGGGTGGCCACCAATGGTGTTCCACTTGGGTTTGTCTTCGTGTTGGGTCGAGTCTCGTTTGGGTTGGGTAGGGTTAGTTTTTTTTCATGGTTTTTGGGCCTTTGTTTCTTGTATATGCTGTAAACTCTTCACTTAATGCAATTTCTTGTTGGCAACAAAAAAAAGTTACAAATAATGTAACTCATTCTCATATTAATAAAATTTATCGTTGAAGGAATATTCTACTTTCTGAGCAATGCATATTTGCCAACTAGATGCAAATGACAGATATAACCATATAAATGGATTCGAATTACTTTGTGTAAGTCCTGGTCATTTTTTTTAGTTTTAATATAACTTGGGCTTCTTATTGTAAAAGGATCATTAATCTATATTTGAGCTAGGAATCCATGTTATTTTGCTTTTGTAATTGGGCTTTCAAGTGTAAAAGGATTTCTTACCAATCCATATTTACACTATGCATCCACGTTAGTTTAGGCCTTTTAGCTTTAGCCCTTCAGATGTTCCCCGAAGGAACGGTTGGGGTTTACATTTAGTTTGAATGATGTTTGGGGAAATGATGATTAAGGACCAAAAGTTTGAATTAAATATAGTAAATAATTTTGTAGTTTTTTTTACTACTAAATATTGAGAATTTACTACTACTTTATTCTGTATTTACTATTAAAAAAACTGCAAGATTCTGTATTTAATTCAGAGTTTTTGAATTAATGGGGTTTTTCATAAAGCAAGTTGCCTTTTTCGGCCAAAAAGAAAAAAAAAAAGCAAGCGAGTTGAATTAATGGGAGAGGGAATGGGAAGACAAGTGGCCTTTCGTTAGTTCTCCTATGAAGTATTGTTGAACTAATCAAACATATTCATTTTGATTAAGTTCATCTATAAGATTGAGATTCTCAGAGCTTATTCTTCTATGGGTTATATATATAATAATTATCTATTATCTTATATTATTGAGACAGATTTGATTATTATTGGATTTAAACAGGTTTTCTTCTAATATGATTTTTTCTATTCATGGCTTGAAAACTTAGTTAAGAGGTCAATCTTCTGTTTTCTTTTTTGGGGAAATAAGCGATTTTTTCTTTACTTAAGGGGTTAATCTTCTCCTTTTATGGGATTGGGATTCGATTTTTGTGTGGGCCGGACTGAGCATTATCGTAAGAGCAGTACAGTATTGGACCCTCGGCTTTAATGTTGCCTGATATGATGATTGAGCTAGGTCGTGCCTTTGTGGATACAGGCTAGCCTGATGAAAAAAGTTTGATTTTTTTTAAAAATATTTTGGACCTCTTTTGTATAGAAAAGATATATACAATCACTAAATATCCGTTTAGTTTTTAATTAGTTAAAAATAAATTTTAATAGAATTAATTTTATATTATGATTATGATAAAAATTGATTTTAAACCAACGTATTTATATTTGGATGATTTACTTAAAAATTAATTTTGATAAAATGATTATGTTTGAATGATTTTAATTAAAAGTAGTTATATATATATATATATATGTGTGTGTGTGTGTATAACTTTGTGATTTAATTATAATTAAAGAAATGATTAAGAGTTGGCCCACATGGGGGCAAATTTGTCAAAGAGCTTTTGAAATTTACTTCCTAGTATTTTATTTCTCTCATTTTTATTATTTTTTTTCATAATTTTTCTCCTAATTGAACTTAAATTTCATCCCGTAATCAATTTAATGTCTTTGAATCAAAATTTAATCTAATTTATGTTATTTTTTATTTAATTGAAAATATAATTTATCTGATGTAATATTTTTTTATAGATCATCGTCCATAAAGATTGAAATTTTGAAAGAGCATTTTAGTCATTAAATTGGAGGAATTTTATGAAATTTTTATTTTCCTAACTTTCTAATTTTCCCTCATTTTTATTTATCCATTTGTATTTGTCTTTATTTTTATTGTTCCACCTCTCACTTATTTGCACCATTTTCTAGAGTCAGGAATATGGGCTTCAACCTGCGGGTTGGCCCGTTTTATGGCAGTCATGAGCTGAAAAAAATAAAACCCATATTGAGGTGGCATTTTTCCAGTATGAACCACTTAACCCACTGGTTAAGTGAGGTAATATGCTAAACCCACGGGTTAGCCCGTTTAACCTGCTTGTTTTTTTAATTTTTTCCTTTAAATTACTTTTTTTATTTCTTTATATGTATTTTATTTAATATTGGAACTTGAAATTAGAATTGTCTTATACTTTGAGTTGAAATTTTCCCATGTTTCATATTTAATGTTATTGAATTATGACACTTACATGAATGATAATTAGTATGTGTTAATGTATTTTGATAAATTGATAGTTTATGTAATTTTTATTTCTAATTTAATTATGAATTAATTATGTTATTTTTTTATTATTCATATAGGTGATTTAGGTTATTATTTAAATAAAAAAAATGGGGGGCAGGGGCGGGGCGCGGGGGGATATATATATATAGGCAGTCCTGGCTTGGGCAAATCCTAGCCAGTCCAAAAACAGGCTGGCCCGCCCCCAACCCATTTTCTGGTAGCCTACAACAGGTTAGCCCATTTTAGAGCAGGCTAACCCATTTCCTAGCTCTACCATTTTCTAGTAACCAAACATGGCCTGGCTTTTTTTTTTTCTCCTCCTCCCATTTTCTTTCTCTCTTCGTCAGCCACAATCATTTCACTTCCTTTTGCTTTTGTTCACTTCATTTTCATCCTCACTAAGTTCCTACCATTTTCAATCTTCTCCCATTTACATCAAAGTCCAATGGCGGCCTCTTGTCTCTCATCTTCTCTCATTGTCTCTCACTCTCTCTCCACCATCTTCCACAATTTTTTGGCGAGCTACTCCTCACCCACACACTCTCGTCCCATCGTTTGCCTTCCCTACCTTCCTTTAACTTATTTTGTGTCACTCGCTCCCTCTAACTTCTGTTCAAGTAATGGATAAGCAACCTAGGAGTTACTTCTCATGCAACAGAGTTTAGAGCTGCTGCGAAGTTTCCAACGTGTTGCATTTTATTAGCCAAACAAATCCAAAAAAACAAAAGCAAACTCTATTTGGAGATGAAACTTGATTTTGAACTGAAAACCAAATAGGCTTTAAGCAGAATACGTTTTGTTAATACTTCGAACCTCTAAGACAAACAATATGAAGTAAAAGTTAACATATTAGCCCAAAAACACGTAAGGATTTTTTCTTAAAAAATATCAATAAAGAAAAATAAAAACTATATTACTAGAAAAAAATTAAAAAATATATAACATAGTAAGAGAAAAATAAATGTATCCTAAGAGAATTTAGCATTTTTTTAAAAAAATAAACATCGATATTCCTGCAAGTAGCCTTGAATATTACATATTAATGTTAATAAAATAGACAAAAACATAAAAAAAATATTAACTGCATTGGATTGGATTGGGTTGGGTCAAAATGGTTGGAAGACCATGCTTGTGACTTGACCTGGCCTGGCATAGGTTCCCCTAAAAGAGTTGAGACTAAGGATTGATAATTGTAACAGTAGTTATAACTTCTCCCTTGAGTGTTATTATTTATTTTTAGATTCACATGTTATGAAAGAAACATATTTTTATTCAAAACCCTAATGCAAGCCATTCAGATCTACTTAAATAGGTCAACTCCGCAATATTACAAGAGAAATTACAATATACAAAACTGAACATTTGAGAGTTCATTATTGGTCAATTTTTAAATTTGAAGAATAAATTGTACAACCAACTAAGTTGAAATTTTTTTTCCACATTTGGTGGAGCTTTGTTTAGACATACATCTAAAATTGCTTTCCATTGTATTACAAAACTTATATATATACTCAAACTTGTGATTTTCAAAATAAAAGAGATTAAATATAAAAATTCATAACACAAGCCAAATTCATAACGATGAATAAAACTTCCGGATAAGGAAAATTAAAACATTTTCAAACATAAAACGAACAGCACAGTTCCTTGAAATGATTCCAGAAGTTAACACATATTTCTCTACCTGGGAAAAGTTTATATACAGATGAACTCTCGCAACAAACAATTCAAACAGAAATTAAACACAATCTTGTTTCATGAACAATACATATAGAACTTTTTTTTTGTAGAATTAAATAATATTAAAGCTTACATATATATATATAATTAATAATACGAACTTTGCAAACAATGAAGAAATTTCATGTGCAAAAGACAAATAACATACATCTTTTAATTTGGAGTAATACAACATAAAATACATCTCTTATTTCTATGAGTCAACTTTATTTATAATATGTTGAGTATATATTTTTGACTTAAGCTCTTGATTCTCGGACTTGCAAGGTCAAGAAAACCCAAACATTCCTTGTGAAACTCACAAAATTGAAATAAAAATGTAAGAAGAAAAAGCTCAGGAGAGATATCGCCTTGATCTTTACGACATAGTTCCTGCTTGTTTCTCCACGTGTTGACCTTCACCTCGAGAAGCCAAGAGAAGAAGCATTAAGGTGAAGTTCTGGAAGGAAGAATACATGCTGGAGCACCCAGAGATAGGCTAAGAATTATGAGCTAGCTAGTTAAGAAGGAAGAAGAAAGGGTGAAGTTTCAGCCATACTGTTTCAACAATGCCATAAGATGATAGGGAGAGTGTAGTGCAGTTGAAACAGATATATATAAGGAGAATTCACAACAATAAACGAGTTTTGTTGGTTTAGTACTCTCTCTCTCTCTCTCAATACACAAATGTCAGACTGTGTAATCCAAATCAATAGGTCATAGTTAGAGTTTTTTTTTCCTCCCACCATTTAGAGTTAAATATTCAAAGTGCTGCACAGTGCCAGCTTCTCAGAATGAGAGATCCATGAGAGAAGAATCCAAAAATGGGAGGGAGAGAGAAGCAGAAACGTAATAAAAGACATGAAATGAACAGAACAGAGTCAGATTCAGAGTGTATAATGATGATATATCCTGCTTTCACTTTCGCGTTTAATAAAAATAAAAGTAAAAATGGCGCACGTTGATCGGTCACTGTCTATCAGGCTACAGACAGAAAGCATAATGGAGTAGTTTCTCTTCTTGGACTTCGAAAAAATGAAGCAAGCAAGCAAGCCAGGCTTCATCTTTTTCTTTTTTCTTTTCGTATCAGACGCCACCACGACTTTTAGGTAGATTTCATGAATGTTCACAATCTACATATAGATCTGCTCAACTGCTCAAGTATGAAAATTAATGAAATATGTATGCATTTGTTAGACATGTTTATGCACTTGGCCACCATTGTTCCCATCATATTTAGGGTTTAATTGTCCGTTGCATTCTCACAAGTGCCTGTACTACTGTGAGGTCAACCTCATATAGCTAGGGATCAATTGAATTAAATATATAGAGTCCCAACTACCACCTCTCTGTTACTTTTTATATGTCACATTTTAATTAAGAAGATTTTTTTTCTTTTTATCTTTTATTTTAAAATTTTAAAATAATATTAATTATTAGTATTTTTATTTATACTCTCATATGTCATCTTAAAAATTAAAAATAATATTAATTATTTATTTATTTATTTATTTTTGTAAGAATATATTAGTAAATTTTAAAGAAACTCTAACATATTAATTATATTTCTTAATTTGTGTGATAAAATATTAAATAACATTTAAAAGGAAACGGAGGCCGTATATATATATATATATATTATGATTTTGTATATTTATGATAATACTCAATTAAGAAGAAAATACTAAAAGAATTATAGTGGAAAGAAAATAATCCATTTTTATTTCTATTTAATGAAAATAATTTTAAAATGCTATAAAAATTTCTGAAAAAATCAATATTTTTTTAATTTATATATATATAAGACTTGAAATATATATTATGGATAAATATAACTTAATATTTTAAAACAAAAAGAGTATATGTAATAAAGACACGACTAAAATTGAAGTCATAATAGCTAGTCAAGGCATTAAAATTTAATTTGAAGCACTTGCGGGACCAGTGGCAGAAAGTTTCTAAATTTTAGGTATTATTGCTGTCTGAGACGACACTGGGCAGTTTTGGATTTCTAGGGTAGTGTCTCAGACGCTTATGGCAGATTTCAATTGAGGTCGGTTGTGGGCGTAAAATAGAATATGAGTATTATAGACATTTTCTTAATTTCATGTTGGGAGAGGCGGGTTTTCTTCAATTTTAATAATATTGAAATAAACACTAAAATATTCTTAACCTCTAATATATATACATAGAGAGAGAGAGAGAATGGAATTATATCAAAGCATGGCTCACACATGATGAACCATATAATCACAAGCTCACTTCCTTCCTTGGACACATTTATTCAAGCAAGCGAGATAATAACGGAGGATTTTGCAGTCGTTTTGAGTAATACACCGTCGTTTTATCCCACGCAATCACATTTGCCTTTGTTGCAGAGAGGAAGTCCTTTCTCACACTTCCATGCACAATCTACGTCACGTTTGCATCCCTTTGCTTGTGTTTCACCATCATCACTTGAGAATGATACCACTGCATTTATATTATTCATTTCGTCAATTAAAAAGAAAATCAATATCGAAGTCAGATCTCAGAACAAATTATGCAAATAATTTTATTTTTCTAGAAATTAAAAACGTTCTATGGGATTTATTTTTGAAACATTACTTGAATAAATAATAAATGAATGGTAATAGATTATTTGATTTTATATTAGAATAAATAATTAATAATATTTAAAGAAGAAAAAGTTATTAATGGGAAAAAAAATTCATTTTTAGCATGATTCAAAGACTAAATTTGCAAAGCTAAAAAAATAATAAATCGACAGTAAAACTACAATACATAATAAGGATTGTAATTTCATATAATATATTGATAAAATACTGGATTGTATGAAGGTAATTAATAAAAATTGAGAACCTTTGTGGAGGGCGCCGACGCACTCACATTTGCCGTTGTTGCAAAGAGGAAGCCCTTTCTTATACTTGGGAACGCAATCAACATCACGTTTGCATCCATTTGCTTGAGTTTCTTCATCACCACTTGCTAATGATACCACTGCATTTATATATATATTATTCATTTCGAATTAAGCAATAACACTATATATATATATATATACCAAGATGATTCTGTGTAAAAAGAAAACAACAAAATCAAGAGACAAGAAGGAACAAGTGTTGAAACAAAAAGAGTTAACTTATACATGCTGCTACGATTGTGAACATGAGAACCATTGAAACTAGTCTAAGGGAAGCCTTCTCCATTGTTATCGGTGAGAGAGGGAGAGAGAGAGAGAGAGAGTAGTTTTTTGTGTTTTGTTTTTTGATATGTTTGAGCCAACCAAATCCAATTTATAATTGTAGATGGGAGGTCTTTAAATTGCAAGAAATTTCATAAAAAGAAGGAACGGAAATCGGCTTATATGAGAACCATTAACCGTCTTTCTCATTTTACTAGATCACACAAATTGTTGGATTAGTGTATATGAATTGTGCTATGACCATTAAGTTAATTGTATATTCCCCATAAATTAGCCAATTAAATGATCAATCATATCATATGGAAAATATCACCCATTTTTTCTCTATAAAATTTCCGTTATCAGGCCACATCATCAAGAATTTATTCCATCATTCTCTCACTTAGCCTAATAATTAGACGGCATTAATACTTAATCACACCATAATGAACATACAGAAAAAAAATCTAATTCATTATATTCGTAATGTATGTATTATGTGTATATATAAATGTAGATGCAAAGCAAACCTCTCAGCAACTTTAAATGGAGAGAGCATCATATCAGCATTTTTGTGAGCAAATGAAGAAATAAGTCTCCAACGTGATTTGCACTCAGTCATAGGGTGAGCGTAATAAATATGAAAATCGTTTTTGCTAATTTATCAAATTGATTAATATTGTATAATTATTGTGATTCCTTAGAGCAATTAATATTGAGAATGCTCATGATTTTCTCCCAGAATCCTCTTTAATCCAGCTGTAGTTAATACATATAAAGAAACAATAAAATAAAAAGGCTTTTCCTGGCCAACCAAATAAACAAAAGGATCAATAGCATTTTTTCCATCTCATTAAAAAACAGAAAATGTGATTTGATAGAATTGAATTCTTAATAATGTTTTGTATCTTTACATTCGTATTATTTTTTTTGAAATAATATTTAATTGTAATATTATATTTGAGTAATTGAAGGCAGAAACAATGCAAAATAATAAATAAAATTTAATTTTTTAAATCTAAATTAAATTAGAGAAAAAATATATATAAAGGATGTCTTAACTTATTGAAGCATTGTTGCTTGTTGTGGTTTATTCGTAATGCTATTATCAAAATAACATGGCTTTTGATAATATATATATATATAAGCAATTCCATAATTAATAAGTTAATTTCAATAAATTAAAAGTAATGAAAAGGTTGCCAAATTAAATAAAATATGAGATTATTAAAAATCAAAATTATTAATTAACATATGACTTAGAACATAATTTTAGATTTATTGAGCAATTTTTAAAATTCAAATTTGATTTGACACAATTGGTTACATCATTGAAATTTAATTCAAAGAATATTCACTTGAATTTAACCTTAAGTCTAATTAATTCGCATTAATAGATTTTTTTATTTGAATGGATTGAATTTGATTGGTTTCCATTTCATTTATTAAAAATAAAAGAAGGTAAAGTATAAGTTATATTTTAGCATTTATGTTAGGAAAATTTTGGTGAAATATCATCTAATTTTACTATGATTTAAGTTATTAAATGATTTCATTGATTTGTATATAAAATCTTAAAGCAATAAATAAAACAGGTTTTTTTTATACAAATAAAATAGAATTTTAGTTTTTTACCCTTTCATTTGATTACGTTCTTAGTCTTTCGTTATGTTCTTATTTGTTCATTAATTAAATTTTCATTCTTTCGTGCATTTTTATCATTTCGTGAATAACATTCTTATTACTTCATTACTTTCCCATCTCTTAATTAATTACAGTGCCATCTCGTCCTGCTTTGTTATCTCTTCATTGATCACATTCTCATCCACGACTATATATATATATATATATATAGGTATTAGGTTCTTTCTTTCGGAGGATGGATAAAGAAGCAAAAGTAAAAGGAAGAGATAGAGAGAGAATGAGAGAGAAAAAACTATAACAAGTACTAAGATGCACAAAGTAACTAGTAATGTGTCAAACATTACCCCCGTGTGATGTTTTCATCATAAATTAGTCCGAATCAATAAACATCATTTGAAGCCTCTTTTGCTTATGTACCTCCAAAAAATGTTTCTAACAACTACTTGTATGACTATGCAACTTTGTGCACATAACAAATATTCTCTAACAATTATCGGTTTGTTTGGATTTCAATTAGTTAAAAATGAGTTTTGATAGAATTGGTTTTGTAACGTAGTTATGATAAAAATTGATTTTGGACTAATGTGTTTATATTTAAATGATTTATTTAAAAATTGGTCTTGATAAAACTCATAATTTTTTTCAAATTGAGCTTAAATTCTATCCCATGATTAATTTAATTTATTTGAACTAAAATTTAATTTGTATTTATTTAATTGAGAACATAATATTTCTGGTGCAATATTTTCTTACAAGTTATAGTTCATGGAGAGTAAAATTTTGAATGGGCATTTTGATAACTAGAGGGAAGAAATTTTATAAAAATTTTATTTTTTCAATTTTTCCATTTTTTCTCATTTTTATTGGTATATTTTTATCTTTTATTTTATTTGATTCATCTTACCTCCTTTTCATCTAATTTCACTCCATTAAATAAACTAGAGCTGCTAAAACGGGCTAAAAGTGGCGAGGCAAGTTGAAAAAATAAGAGGTTTCATAATGGGTGGAAAAATTTGAGCCCACCCCGCCAGCCCGTTGGCTGGCCCGTTTTTTTTTTTTTGTCCTTAGTGTTAAGTGTTAATCGCTAGTTAACCTTACCTTTGTCAGAAGCATCACGTGAAGAACCATACTGATCATTGATGACAGAAGAAGTGAAGTGAGCCATTGAATGAAGAACCGCGCTGCGTCCGCAACGTGAAGAACTGTGCTGCGTCCCACTCCCTTCCCTCTTTTCTTCTCGAATCGGTAAATCCCACTCGGCCGTCCGTTTGCTTCAGTGTCCGCCACTCCGCCTCCCGTATGCTCCTGTGGCCTCTTTTGTGAGTGCCGTGTCAGCGAGTCCTGACTTAGCTTCGGTCTCATTCGCCACTCGGCTTTGGTGTCCACCACTCGGCCATCAGTCTGATGGTCTCATCGTCAGCAGCTTGGGTCTCACTCGGCTTCGGTCTCATTCGCGAGTGCCGAGTCTTGGCGTCGCAGTCTCTCTCTCACAGTCATAGATCTGAGATCCCTTCTCGTACAGGTACAGCTCACGTCCGGTGTTCTTGTCTTCCACCACTCGTCTTCAGTCCCTCACCCATTCGGGCAACCGAGCTTGATTACTGATTTGCTGTTCAACGTCCTCAGTCTCGATCTCTCCTCTCTGCTCTAGCTCTGCAGCAGTAGCACCACACCCGTAACAGTAAGTTTCTTTTTGGTATTCTCCATTTTGTTACTGAAATCTATGGACCATGATTGATGCCTTCGACTTAATATTTAGGCTGGTTGGACTGGAACAAATATCATGTTGTTATAATGTTATATTATTTTTCTTGCAGATTAAAATGTCTAATGTTAATGTGGGTGATACTAGTAATTTGGAGATTGATAATGTGAATGCTAGTGGTAATATTGAATCCCAAATTGGACATAAAAGAACTGATGATAGTTCTGTGTGCATAATCAAGAATCTAAAATAAGTAAAACTTGCTCAGCTAATTGTTGGAATTATTTCACTAAAGCTGGACATAATGCTAAGAGACAAGAAGTAGCAAAATATAATGGTTGTGGAAGACAATATGTAGTAAGTGGTAAATCACATGGTACTTCACATCTCAATCGTCATATAAAAGTATGTCCATCTCTTGCAAAATTTCATGATGTTGGTGTGTTATTGATGGACCAAGAAGGAAATGTGAGGTCTAGGAAAATTGATCAAATGCGTATACGGGAAGCCATTTCAATGGCTATAATTGCACATGATCTTCCTTATTCCTTTGTTCAATATAAATGGATTAAAGAACTTTATGCATTGTTGAATCCAGATGTTAAGCATATTAGTAGAAAAACCGCTGTGACAGATGTGTTGAAATTGTATTTGAGTCAAAAGGAAAAGTTGAAACAAATTTTGTCAAAAATTCCAGGTAGAATATGCTTAACATGCTTAACATCTAATTGTTGGACTGCAGTAACTTCTGAAGGATATTTTTGCCTAACTGTTCATTTTGTTGATGAAACTTGGAAATTTAATAGTAAAATTCTTACTTTCTGTAAGATAGTGCCTCCACATTCGGGGGTTGAATTATCAAAAAAGGTGTATGATTGCTTAATAGATTGGGGGATTGAGAAAAAAGTGTTTTCAATTACTTTGGACAATGCCTCGGCCAATGACAATATGCAAGATATTTTGAAGGAGAAGTTGAGTTTGCATAGTAACTTGATATACAATGGGGAATTTTTTCATGTTCGGTGTTATGCTCACATCTTGAACCTTAAAGTTCAAGATGGCTTGAAGATAACTAGTGATGCTTTGCAGAAAATTCAAGACAACATTAAATATGTGAAATCATCATAGACAAGAATGATTAGTTTCAAAGAATGTGTTCATGAAGTGGGCGGCATTGATATCTCAATGGGCTTACGATTAGATGTACCAACTAAATGGAATTCCACCTATGCAACGCTTGAAAGTGGAATTAGATATCATCGTGCATTTTCTACTTTATCTTTAAATGATAGACATTACAAGTTTTGCCTATCACATGCAGAGTGGAGGAGAGCAGAGCTAATGTGCAATTTCTTAGAGTCATTTGATGTTATCACAAACTTGATTTCTGGGTCATCTTATCCTACTTCTAATATGTATTTCAGTCAAATTTCTAAAATTGAGTTGTTATTGAAAGAAAACATGGATAATGATGATGATGATGATATTCGAAAAATGGCTCAGAGAATGAAAGGAAAATTTGACAAGTATTGGAGTGATTACAACATGATACTTGCACTTGCAAGTGTTCTTGATTCTCGAATAAAGTTTGCAATGATAGAATATTCTTATTCATTGCTCGACCTTAACTCTGAGACTTGCCAAGATAAAGTTGAAACAATTAAGAGCAAGATATATTATATTTGTGGTTAATATAGAGACGTCAGTACTTCATCTTCATCTAATGATATTGGTGTTGGACAAGGAACAAGTTCAAGTTTTCCAAAAGTACTAATTCATCCCACCTATGGTGCAAGGAATGATACTATGGTTAAGAAAGATGACTCTAAAAATTTCACTAAAACTCTTGGTGTAAATTTCAAATTATTTAAGACTTAAAATTTTTATTTATCCTCGTTTTAGTACTTTATAATTATAATTATTTTTTTTATGTAAGCCTATATTAATTTTAGAAACAGAGGTACTTCCATTACAAAGTCTAAATTAGATTATTATTTGGAAAAATATCACTTAAGCCTCAATTATTTCCAAAACTAGATGTCTTGAATTTTTTAAAGACTAATAAACATCGATTTCCTATTCTTTTAAGGATAGGATGGGATATTCTTAGTATTCCAATTACTATTGTAGCTAGTGCATCGACCTTTAGCATTAGCTCACGTGTTCTCACAAAATATCAATCTTCACTTCTTCCAGATAATATTCAAGCTCTTATTTGTTCTCGTAGTTGGTTGCTTAGATTTGAAACTAATAGTAATATATTTATATTGTCATCTTATTTATCTTACATATTTATATATATTTATCAAAAGCATAAGCATTCAAGAATACCAAATAATATTTAATCATATGTATCTTTACTTTTTGTTTACTTCAAATGATGATGGAGTGAATGATAATGATTTAAAGATTAATGTTCATCCAGATCAAGAAACTTCAAATGTGATCTTTGATGAATGAATTAGATGGTCATTTGTGTTATTATGTATTAAGACTTAATGTTGCTTTGGATTTGGTCATTTGTTTTTAGTTATTATGTATTAATATATTATGGTTAAGACTTTAAGTATCAAGAGACAACAAAATTTCATAGATGTTGTCAATTAGTTTATGATAGTAAATAGGAAGTTGATGGTTTAACCAAATAGAGAAAAAATAAAAAAAAATGGGCTGGCCCGTTTGGCCCGCCAACCCGTGTATGGCAGGGTGGGCTAGAATATTTATGGCCCGCTCTTATGGGTCCCATAGCCCGCCCCGCCTCGCCCCGCAAAAAAACGTGCCAATAGCGGGTCAACCCATTTAAGGCGGACTGACCCGCTTTAGCGGCTCTAAAATAAACCTTTAATGCTCCAACTCGTTCTCTGCGAACATAAAAGCACCCATACAGTTGCTTCTAGCTTAACTCCATTTTTGGGCAATTTCACTTCTCCACCGCACCCAGCATCCAACATCCAAATAGGTGAAGAAAACTGGCAACCTTGGTTTTGAGCTTTAACTCTGTTCATAAGGCGCAACCAAACATGCACTACAACTCCTATATATATATATATATATATATATTATAAACTGAAATGTAATTATGAAACTGAACTGTAATTCTGCTTGTCCAGCCCTGGTTCTGCTTCACCGGTCATTTCATACAGACATATAAAGCATAAAGAAACCCAGGACGATATATATATATATATATATTGGCACCATGCTCGTATAATCCAACAGATTAAAGTATATCAGATTATGAAATTTGGTGCTTGCATTCAGTTAGCTATTCCATTAGCAGGCATACAAAGAATCTAAGGAAAGAAGGCACTCCCGACGCCCCTCACGTGGTAGACATGCATACTGAAGAATCTTAATCACCAATAAGATTCTATATCATATCCGACATTTATCTACAAGAGAAATGGTACTGACAAAATTTAAACTCAAACCATAACTAATCACAACTTCATTTTTCATTAGTAATGAAATTGTGTCACTAGCATTCTATATCATAAACATATGCCAAGCCAGGGAAGAGAATTTACACTCAACTAGGTGAGGGTCTATGACAATTAGCCCGAGGAAGCTCAAGATTATCATAGAAGCATCTAAGAATGCCCTCCAATAGCGCAGCTCATGTCTAGAACTGAGAAGTATTCATTTTAAGGAAAGGAAGGGAAATAGAGGAGAACACATCCCCTAGCTTTCTGCTTTCCCTCATATGTTTAATATTCTCCCCTTCAAATTGGAGGGAAAGAAGCATAACTGGTTTCCACAAACTCCCATGTTTTTGTTTCTAAAAACAGCTAACGAGGGATTGTAATTTCCCAGCCATTTCTCATAGCATCAGCAACAACAGCAAAGCAATCAGAGAACTTTGAAGGAAAATTGATCAAGGATTCCACATGACATTCAGGAATAAAATCCTCATCATTTTGCTTCGCTTTGTGCGTAAGCATATGTTCAATTTCAAAAGTTGTGTTTCGAGCGAAGTTTAGTAGCTGAAACAAAATCTGAAGACACAAACTCAAGTGAATCCAAGAAAAGTCCCATCTTTCTATATGAGATGGGTAGCACCTAAAAAGTTATTCTTGTCCTTTCAGATGCAGATTACCCAACTAGAAGAAAGAAAAAACATAAGTCACATCATATGCAACAACGACAGCACAAACTTTCAAGTCTCTCAAGCTCCATGGCAGTGCTTATTCAACCAATAAATTTATCAAACTAAGCAATATATACAAACAAGCTTGCAGCTGAAATAACAGAACAAGATTTCAAGCATGTAATAGAGCTTGGAACAGGGAAAGAATCAAGCCTATTGAATCACCGAGTTAGATTATACATCAAATCATTTAGAAAACTTCGAAGACCTATAAGAAACAAATTCTGCGCACAGTATCAAACGATTCAAAACCATCAACAACAAACTGGTTCGAAAACCTTGAGCCAAAAATGATTGCCGAAGAAAACTTCCAGATTCATCGAACATTATCATCATAATCGTAAACGTTTATGAAAAAACTGAAGTTTGCAGTTTCCTGGGCACATTCCAAAGCAAAATCTGAATCTAAAGATTTATAGGGTTAGTTGGTAAAGCTTACAGAAAAGCTTCACTTCAGTCTACTACGATACGGCTGCTGCTTCATATCAGGAACTCATAGCTCCGAATTAGGGTTTCCTTTCCCTATGTGGTTCCCAATGAACTGTTCATTCTTTTTTTTCTTTTGGGCCGAAAATGATCAAATCTTTTTTTGAAAAAATAAGGGACAATGAATATTTTAGCCCCTGAACTATACAACAATTTGTAAGTCGGTCCATGAACTATAAAATTTGATTTTTTAAATCAATTCCTAATCCTTTTCACCGTTATGAAGTTAATCCCTAAATTTTGCAAATGTTTATAGTGCGATCCCTATTAGCTCCATGTGGCAATACCGTGTTAAAATGAAGGTGAGATGGCTAATGGCAGTGAACACATGGCAGGTGAGTCACGCTCATTGGATTAATGTTAGTGTGACTCATCAAAACACATGGAAAATAGGCATTAGGGCATTCTTTGAGAGAGCAATGTCTTTGACCCAACAGAGGCGTCGAACGTCATGCGAACAACAGAGAGAGCTACGTCAATTTATTTGATTAGTTGCACTAGAAGGCCCTCATGGTGGTGCTAATTCAGTTCCTATATGTGATGTGAGTATCCTTCTGGCTTTTTTATCTTGCTGTAATATAGATTACCCTGTTTAGCAATATGTGAAACAGGGGTGTATTTTACAAGTATACTTGAATCCATCTCATCTTCTCTTTATCCATGTTGTTGATTTAAAGAAGCAACAGATAAAGAGGAGCCATATAACTGAAGTCTAGCAAGGATTCTTCACCATATCATACAAATGAGATGTGATAATTCCTTCCTTATGAGTAAAGGACAAGTGGCAGAGAACCCGCAAAACTGGGAAAGGCGTGCTGAGGTGCTTCATCGTAGGCCAAGGCATAGCAACAGAATGAAAAAACGCACATGGAAAGTGTGTGAGAATGAGCATGCTTAAAGGAAGATTGAGCTGTCAGAAGGAAGTTATGGAATTCGTTGGATTTTCTCTCTGAATATCTTCCTTTATGAGATTTCCTTTTGTGATTTCCTTCTATACTTCTTCTTGGATTTTCGTTTCCTCTTTCCATTGAGCCCCTTTCCATGCTCTTTTTCAGAGATTTTCCAGTAATTGAATAAGATTGGGCTCCTTCCTACTCTTTTTTTGGATTTCTCCTAATCTTTTCTTGCAGGTTCATAACATTTTGGTGCTTTCATTGAGAAGTGGCGGACAATATGAGAATGAAGGAGTTTGCTGCTGATCTCAAACGACTCAACGAATAGATGACTCAGAAAGATCAAGAGTATTCAATTCAAATTGATCAATTGGAAGCGGCCTCGAATGCTTGTATGGATCGAATCAAAGCAGCTTCTAATGCTCAGATGGATTGTTTTGAGGCTACATTGAGTGCTTCTATTGCAGCTCTAAATCAAACTGTTCAGCAATGGATGATGCAACCTATTGTGGTGACTACTTCGACAGAATCTTCAGCATCAGCCAATGGGTCTATCCATACTCGGCAAATCAAGTTGGATTTTCCCCCATTTGATGGCACAGACCCTCTAAATTGGCGTTTTCAAACAGCAATTTTTCTAGTATTATGATACTCCAGGTGCCCAACGAATTCTCATCACTTCAGTTCACATAGAAGGATCTGTGGTGCCTTGGTTTCAAATGTTGTAGAAGAACAATTTAATCCCTACTTGGAGCGAATTAACCACGGCAATTACTAATCAATTCGGACCATCACGTTTTAATAGGCCTCGACCAAAATTACTTAAGCTTTATCAGACGGAATCAGTGGCGCAATACCATACTGAGTTTATGGTTTTAGCTAATCGGGTTGAGGGACTTTCTTTTTTTTATTTTTTTTTGGTACAAGGGTTGAGGGACTTTCTGATGATGCGTTATTTGACTGTTTTGTGAGTTCAGAGCCTGAAATCAAAAGAGATGTGGTAACCCAAACCCCAGTAACCTTATTGGAAGCTGTGGATTGGGCCTGTCTGCATGATGAACGTCCAAATCTTATTGGACCCCCAACTCGGCCCAAACCTACAATGTTCAATCCATTGGCTGCGAAGACAGTGGTGCCAACGTCTTCTCTGTCGTAGCTCCTTCTGTGGCAAGTTCAACCTCTAAAGTAGCATTACCACCATTATTACCCATACCAAATTCCAAGCCGACGCCACCCATAAAACGATTGTCACCCACCGAGATACAATTACATGAGAGTAATAGAGAGAGAGAGAGAGAGAGAAGGAGGAGGAGGTGATGAAACTCACAAAGTGTTATTGGTGGTGATCTCCTTATTGCTAGTCTAATTCTGTTGCTGCACACACGTAATCTACTCAGGATGATTAGAATGAAGTTCTTGCTGGAAACAGACCTTCAAGCTAGATATATAAGAATATTCAAGGAAAATAAAAACACAAACACTGCTAAGAGATCAATATGCTTGACTTATGATGCTAAGTATCAATTGGCCATCAAATTGTTAGGAATTGCAAGTAACCTCCCTCCGGTGTATGGCCTTTTTTTTTCCGAAAGGTTCATACCAAGTGGAGGTTTTTCATGTTTTTCAGGATAAATAATGAAAAGAAGACAAGGTGGAGCATGGTTGTATTTTAGTCGAATCTAATATGTATTTGTTAGTATGTTAATGGATGTGATTAAATTTGTAACGCTCGAGGGGACCAGCTTTTTATCGCTTTTTACGGTTAGGATTTGATTATATCAATTATGGGTTGCTTCCCTGATAAAAAAAAAATTATTGGTTGCTTCCAACTAAATTGCGCACGCTTTTATGGCTTCTCTTTCTCCCACGCTTTTTTTTTTTTCCCTATTCTTTCTAGTTTGTACCATCCCCTGTTCCTCTGATTTTCACTGCTTCATATCAATCCTTTCACCTTTACAATCCAAACTCCGCCACTGGAAATAGTCGTTCTCCAGATCCACCATGGCCCGAGGTAACAGAACATTTTGCAGAGAGTGAACCTTAAGTAGGTCGCGTCAAACTAGGTTACCACTCTCTAATATGTGTTCATGTGTGTGTCTGTGTGTACTAAATATAACCAATAAGCAATTACCTCTGGCCATATTCAAGTAATGAACACATGTTCCGACTAGCGGTGAGTAATATAATGTATACCTTCTTATAGTGAAATTAGTGATGGATAAACAAAGGCAATCTTGTGATGAAGATGAGTAGGTTGTAGATTTTTTAAAACTCTTGTGTTCGAAAGTTCCTAAATCTGAGTTACAACAGACATTGATGATGTCAAAAAACAAGGATTTCACGGAGCAGTATTGATGTATCACTTGGTGGCTTGGGAAAAAATTACTGCAACTATAGAAGGAGAGGGTGTTGGTGTAAAAGATCTAACTAAGCTCAACATGGGTGATGGGTCAAATAGAATACTAAAGATGATGCCTCAGCTTAATAATACTAAAGATGGTAATTCCTATCCTTAACCTGGAGGAGTATTAGAAAAACTTGGGACCTCTTTAAGAATGGGCTTGAGTGGAATATCGGAAATGGTGAGCATGCCTCTTTTTGGCTTGATCAACTATGTTCACAATCCTCATGCAATCAGATCTGATGGTCGTGGAGATGGAGAGAGACTCTAGTGATGGCCTTTTTACTGTCAAAGCAGCTTATAAACTTGTTACCAGCAAAAATCAGCATCATGTAAAAACCCAAACATTTTCTTTGGTTTGTAGCCAATGATAGGCTTCCAACCAAAGACCTTATTTGCAAGAGGGGCATCAATATCAATAACTATGGCTTCTGTCCCAACTGCTATGATGAGTATGAATCCACTTTGCACACTAGTCTCAGAGATTGCCCGAGTGTTTAAGAAATGTAGGAGATGATTCTGAAGCCACAAGCAAAATAGAAGTTTTTTGCTCTGAACACTCAAGACTGGATCCTTTAGAATTTAAGAAATAGCCCAGGTAATGGTCTTATACCTCTAATTTTGTGTATCTGGGTTGGGAAATTGGGAAATCCAGGTGCTCAAAAATTTTTGGGGAGGAGATGACTGCCAACAAAATTATTCACCCAAGTGGGCAGCGAGAGTTACTGGATAGCAGCCTCACAGTGATTCTTATGAGGCTATGAACCAGATACTTAGTGGCAGATTTTCTTGATTTGATCCTGAATATCAGACGGACTCTCCTCCACTATATTGCTGATATTGCGGATTTTCTTCACAAGGAGGGAAACCTTAATGGCAGCAGATAAGCCTGCAAAAAGCGCACACTACATGAATATTTATGACCTCTGTTTCTTTCAAGACTTCACTTTTGGGCCTTACATATCCGGGCCTTGTTTCATTTCTTTTTGAATGTTTGCTTAAACCTTTTTATGCAATTAGCCTCCATACGAAATTTAAAATAGGCCATATTATTTTTAAGCCTAATGGCACCTTGTAAATTTTATAGATATATAGATATTAATTCGTTTCTAACATAGGAAAGAAAGCTAATATCCAAACCAAAATGCTAAAAAACTTTCAGTATTTGAACTATTCAAATTACTGGAAGTAAGTTGAATTGGGACATCATCCATTTTAGAGCAATGAATGTTTGGCTCTGGTAAGCTTTTTCAAGGTATTCCAGGCATCGTTGACCCCTTCAAAAAACTGGTCCACACAGTTTATTTTCATTTTTCCTAAAAACAACCCATGCCATTTTTAAGATCTTAGGAATAATTTTGAATTTGATTCTTAAAAATCATTTAGTTTTTAAAATTATTTAATTCACATTTTTAAATCTAAATTATTAGATTAGACATTATGAAAATGGGCTAACTTATCTTGCAAAGATGAAGTAATGTTAGGGTTGGATTTGGAATTACGTAAAACCTAAGGATATGGCTGACTCTTATGGTTGACCGGTCAACTCAGGCAAGTAAATAAACATCGTATACTTTTTTCGCCCTGAACACCATAGACTTAATCTTTTTTTTAGGTGATGTTTGGTGTGTTTATATGTATATATATAACTGTTATTTAGGATACATTCATTAAATATTTTTTATTCAAATATTTGTTTAATAAAATTTAAGTGGTTAGAAAATTGTTAGAATTTTTTTCCCAAAAAAAATCCCACAATGCAAACGCTAATTTTCTTCTTCTTCTCCTCTTGTTTTTTCTTTTTTGTTTATAATTTTTTTGTTTGAAAAGATTATCAATCCAAACCAAATTTTGGGTCCAATTGAGAAGCCATCAAAATTTAATGAGAAAGGGACTTAACAAAAGGAGAGAGGCGTGCCTTATATTTTGAAATCCACTCATTTTATTTTTCTACAAATCTAATGAAATAAAAAACAAAGAAAGGAACATTTTAACTTTGTGGCTTTGCTATAAAGCTTCAGCATCTTTAAGAGTGTTCTTTACGCAAACACAAACATTTGTGATGAGTGTATCCAATTACTCAACTTTGACAACACACATATTCTAGTTTGTTTTTATAAGGGGATCTTGTATATTTACATAAAGTCCAAAATGAATTCTACTATTTATAACTTATGAAAAAAAGAGCAGCTTCCTCTTTTATATATATATATATATATATATATTGAATATTCAATAAAGAATTTGGCTCTCACTATTGCAATGAAAATCTTAAACTGTGAGGCAAGCTTTGACCTAAACTGTGCCGATTTAAAAACCCTTTTCAACAAATGAGAGACATTATTCCAATTCCAACTCATAAAAGTGCATAAGATATTCACGTAATCTAGCTATCCATGTATCTATCTCTTTTTTATATATGTGCATGTGTGTCAATCATTTGTGTAATGCCTTTGATGCTACGCTTTTTGATGAACAAACCAAAGCATATGCACTTCCCGTACTAAGGTCAGACCACCACCGCTCTTGCCCTTAAACAACGATATAAAAGTTATAACAAAGCAAGGAGTATATATATCAACAATAGTTGGATTAAGTGAAATGATATCTTTAAATAAAGTAGGAGATTTAAATTTTGTGGATAAAAAATTCACGTTAAAAAAGAGTTACTCCCAATTAGATTTGACGTAAAGCAAGCAACATATATGAGTCAATATAATGTTAATATAATTGATTATAATTAAATTAATATAATTTTAAAATATATATATATATAATATAAAATTATAAACATAATTTTACTTAGTTCTTGACAAATTTTACCCTTTTGTTAGGGCTAATATTTTCATTTTTCGGTGTTCCGAATCTAATCAGAGTTTGAGTCGTTGGATCCTTGATTGAATCGATGGTTCTAATGCAATTTTAATAATATTATTATTAACAATAATGCAAGCTTCTTTCCATTATTGAGTCATTTGGATAAGGAGACAAGTACTCCCTCTTGACTTTACGTGGACGAGTTCATTTTCCATCTACATCAGCACTGATTTAGTCTGGTTTCCGAACAAAATACAGTTCATACTATCCAGATAATATTTTTTTTTATCGGCCAGATAAAAGTAAAAGGTTCAATGAGTGAAATTTTGTTTTCAGGATAGATTTTCTTCTTTTTTTTATTTTTGTACTTTATAGATAAGATATTTCTTTTTTTTTGTATAAGATATTTCTCATTTAATTTATCTCTTATAGAATTATTTTCTCAATTTACTCTCTCAAATGAATATTTTTAATTTGGTTTCTCATAAATAAAATCGTTATTAATAATTTCTTTTGAATCAATTTATTATAAACGAAATTAAAATACTATAATAATCTTTGTCATTTTATGTATGGCAAGTTCAGTCGAGAGATCACTGCAAATCTGGACCATATACCGTACAGTAAAGAATTTATGGTAAGCCGATTTTCATTCTAACAGTCCTTTCAACATCCTTCCTTATTTTGTCCTTAGTTTTTTCTTTTTATCTTTATACACCCTTATTTTTTCCTAGTTTTCCTCTCCAATAAAGGGTGAAGGTTTACTACCTGTTACTCCTCGTCATGATAAATTAAAAGAAATATAAAAGCATAATGCATCAGTTACATTGAACCTTTTAATATATATGTTTGTGAGAATAATCCCTTAAATTTTGAGATTTTGATGTTGTACGAGTCTAGGTTATAAGCAAATGATTTCCTGACATGTCAGACTTCATTAATGAAATACCATTCTAATTAACAACAAAAACATATCTATTTTAATATATATATATATATATGTTTGTGAAAATAATTCCTTAAATTTTGAGATTTTGATGTAGTACGAGTCTAGGTTATAAGCACACCTTTCATGCTAATAAGAATCTTGTTTAACTGATATCATTCTTTATCAATTCTAATCCTATTTTATAGATAATTTAACGTGCTCATGCCAGTGAAAATGCAGACAATGCCTTCCATTCTATTTTCTGTTTGTACAAGCAAAATTTAAGGTATAATTATGAATATATACAAGATTTTTTTTGCTCTCTTCTTAAAGCGGTTTATATCCTTAAGAAATTATCTTATTCTTTTCGAAGGAAATCCCCATTAGTGTAGTGGACAAGAGCGGCAGTGATTCATTCTACAAAATTAATATCAATATCGTCTCTATAAAATTTAAAATTTATAGCAAGTGGTATAATTTATAATGGGAAAAATAAACTTTTAGTCCCTAAAGTTTTGGTCAAGTTTGAAATCAGTCCTTGAAATTTAAATTTTTTTGAATCCATCCTTGGAGTTTTATTTGTCAGAATCGTTAATCCCTGGAGTTTCTAAAATTGGTGGAAAGACGTACACGTGACACTAATGGCGTTAACTTTGCTGATGTGGAAGACGGAAATACACATAGCATCTAATAGAGCTTATTAGTGACGATATGTTGGAAAAAATACACGTTGGACAACTGAATGTGCACAAAACGCACAACTTCGTACTCTCAACATCTGTAAAACCCATTGCTCTCGTCAATGGCACTATACAAAATCTCAACCTTCTTCTTGTTCTTCTTTGCCACCTCCTTCAAAGATCCCCTGCTCCAACATATCCTCAAACATCAAACCATACATGTAAATTCCACAACAAGGTGGAGTATTGTACAGTGAGTTGTTCTCAACATGGATCTTATAATCAAGCTTCATCAGAATGATCCCCTAAGCATTTCCAATCAAATATTTCTTGATGATTACAATAGTCGTTACCCCATATATGTTTTTTTGAGCCCAGTGTAGATCACACCAAATCTGGAAATATACTCAGGCTTTGAACAGACATTTGAAGACATATCAATGATTAAAATACGATTTGGATTCTTTGGGGTTAGGTAATCCTTGAACTCGACACAATGAATTGTTTCATTTGCATATATATGCATATACCTTACGTGCAAGTTTTAAATTTGATCTAATTTGTAGAAACTTGAAATTTTGGTGTACTCCTTAGATTTGCCAAACTAGGTTATAGAAGCTAAAGTTGCAGCCCAAAAGAAGCCTGTAAGTGTGATCATCAACTCTTAAATACAAGCTTCAGATCCAAGTCCAAAAGAAGTCCAATTGGAGGAGATTACTTAAGTGATCATGTTTCACTCATGTGATCAACTAAAAAGAAGACTTCTTTATTCTATTTTATTTAGAATTTTCATTTTTTATTATTAAATTTTAAAAAATAAGGCCTATGGTCAAAGATTGTATCTTGGATATCAAGTTTTAATTATTTCCTAATTTTTAAAGATTATGCTATAGAATTTTCTATTAATTTTAGTAAGAAAAGTACCACCTTTTAATTGATTTGAAGAATATTTTGTTTCATTTTTTATTTAGATTGTAGTGCCTTTTTTAGGATTGATTGGATTTGATTATTTTTTATATCTTTTTATTTAATTTCATTTTTTTATTCTAGCCTAAGATTTTGGTTACATTATTCCTTTATGTAAGGAGCTACCTATGTACTTTTGAAATATAGAGAATATTATCAGTGAATTTTCAGAACTTATGTTTTTTTTTTATGAGCTTTCTCTTGTATCCCTTGTGTTTTTTAGAGGATTCTTAGACTTATCAAATAAGTGATTTTCCTTTGTAGCATGCCAAGGCTAGGGTTTATAGAATTTCTGTGGCTCCTTGAACACCTTGTCTACCCACGAACCAGTGACCACGTAATCAACTTCATCGTTCAGTTTGCTAAGGTTCAAAGGCAAGGTGAAGTTTGAAATTTTTGTGGGTTTTGGTGAAAAGAAAATGAAGAATATACCTTTTTAAAGATCCAAGAAATTAATCAATCCCTTAATGGATGCAAATTTTTGGCTTTGAAGTGATGCTCCGAGTAATCTAAATCAAAAAGAAAATGCACATACAATTTAGAACAGGGGATGCTTTAGAAAAAAGCAATAGTGGCATCACCTTGCAAGAACAGGACAACATATTCAGGCAGAATATCCAAGGGCGCATAGAATATCCGAGGGATTATGCATTCTGGAATCATCTGAAGTGAGCATTTGAAGTTGTGCATTTTGTGCATGTTTTTAGCCCATCCAACGTGTCACCAACAATATGCTCTGTCAGTTGCCATCTATATTTCCATCTTCCACGTCAACATAGTTAATGCTAGCATTGCCACGTGTACGTCCCTCCACCAATTTTAGAAAATCCAGGGATTAACGGTTCTGATTGATAAAACTTCAAGGTTGAATTTACAAAAATTTAAACCTCACGGACTGATTTTAAACTTGACCAAAACTTTGTGCTTATTTTTCCCATTTATAATTTTATTTTTCAAACTCTAAATGAGCCCACTTCAAATTATAAGTATATAAAATATTTATTTTTTTAAATTGTTTACTGATTTCTTTCATTATTAATTTTTTATAAACTATTTCTTTCATTTTTCTAGAAACAATTATTTCCAGACAAAATAATTCAATATATAGTAAAACTAAAATTAAAGTTTGCTCAATATACAAAACAATCATTTATTCTTGTGTAGATAAGAAAACCTCATAACCTATGATGCACATATACAAGTACAGATATCGGATACGGCATAATATAATACGTAAGATATTACAAATCTTAAAATTTTATTATATGGGTAAGAAAGATATACATATAAAATTTATGTATATATTTAATAAATTAATATATCAAAAATAAAAAATATGAAAAAATTATGTTTTAAATAAGTATTTTAAAGTAATATAAAGATATCTAAAATAAGAAATTAAAAATTGAGTTTTTCTGTCAAATCTTAAGTTATTGTAGGATTTTTGAAGAAAAAATAAAAATATATAAATGATATGTATCGTAAAGTACGGTACGTGCATCGTATTTAATATGTATTGGATATGGATACATCCTTTTTAAAGTATCAGTGCATCATAGCTCTTAATATGCTCGACTAATAATTAATTAACATTAAATAATTTGTGACCAAAAACAAACCATAACTAATTAATAATTCACAAGAATTATATGCAATTTAGTTATTTATTAAAGCATTGAAGAATCTTATTCAAACTAAAGTTAATTTTAATCATTTCTAATCATGTTTTGTAGATAATGTTTTGCTTTTTTAAGAAGAAAATGATTGACAGGATGGAGATGCTTAAATCTGCTTCAAGCAAGTGAAAATGCAGAAAACTCCTCTATTTTCTGTTCAAGTAAGCAACATTCAGACAACTTAAGATATGGGTCCAATCCAACTGTACACATTATCCTACTTCAACAAGATAGGATAGAGACTTAAAATAAGCAAAAATTGCAGTACCTCATGTTTAAAAGCAAAATGATAGCCACAAGATAAAGATAATTCTCATTGTTATATTTCAATTCAAAGTTTGGTTGGTTTACAAGGGTTTTACATATTTGTTTGTGCCTCAGAACCTCTAATTCTTCTCTATTGCCCTCTAATACTCATAATCTTCTCCTTCTTGAGTTGAAAAGGGGTTGTTCCATTGTGTTCTTTTGATGGTGCATGAAATATGAGGAATGATTCCAGGCTTATGAATAGTAGGCTTATTAAAGTTTATATTTTGTATTATTTTTGTGAAATTTTCTGAGTAAAGCAAAAGAGGGCATAAGAGAAAATTAAGGAAAGTGGAGAATTCAAATTCTAGATTGATAATGAACATATGATTTAGATAATATTGTTGTTCACTAGTACGTGTTCCTCTCAATAATTTTATGTAGCTTTCATCATATTTAAGCTCGATTGATTGAAATATGCGTAATTAAGCATATTTGAATTTAAATTTAAGTACCTTTTCACTAAAATGAAAAAAACATATTTAGATGTCTTAATAGTTTTAAAAGTGAAGTGCATAAAAAAAAACTAGCCATTAAGTATGTCGATTTATTTGTTTTTTGGCCAATGAGTATGTCGATTTCTAGTATGTACTGAAATAAATTTATGTCGATTTCTAGTATGTACTGAAATAAATTATTTCGTAATTACTCTAGCCATAAATTTTGGCACATTAATAATTGAATTTCATTGTAATTTCTAAACACACACACATATTATCCTTCACAAAATTTACACACAAACATATACATAAAATGCTTAAAATCTGATTCCATCTGAGAAAATAGATTCGGTGCACAAATCTATATATGCATCATGTGGACATCTCATCGAAATTATCTAATTCAATTTGGATAGTTTATATTTAATTATTTGTATTAAATTTCAATATTTTTTTCTTAAATAAAGTAGGAAATTAAATATAGAATACTGTAAATCTTATAACTATCAACAAGCAAATGAAATGTATACTAATCTACAATCACACACACACACTTACATATTAATTAAAGTATTCACCCCCACTATGTTTGGGACTAGGTCTTGTGCTAAGTGGTAAGTGTTTTTTTTGGTAGAGAATTCTATTTGATTTTTTATTATTAATTAACTATTAACTATTCTCTCTATTCCGCTATATAGTGTACTTTTTTGAAAAATTCATATTTCATAATATAATGCGCTTTACAAATTACGTAGTGTAATTTTTTTCTCTTTCCAAGATTACCTTATTAGAGACCCAAATATTTGTTTATTATTAAAATATTTTATTTTTAATATATTTAATAAGGATAATTTGAGAAAAGATGAAAATTTTTGTTAGTTATAAATTATCATCTCAATCATGGAGGAAGTATTAACTATTAACTACTCCCTCCGGTCCTATATATAGGATCTTTTGCCCTGGTCCTAAATATAAGACCATTTACAATATACGAGGTAGTATTTATTATACATTTCCAGAAAAAATGCCCCTATTTATTGTATTCAAAGAGAAAGAGAGAGATTAAATAAGGGTAGTTTTGGAAAAATGTTGGGATTTTCGGAGAAATCGAGGTAGTTAATTAGTTTTAATTATAATTCTTAATCCGCGTGATTCGGTTAAAAGGGTCTTATATTAAGGACCAGAGGGAGTAATATTTAAAATCCACCTATATTTCACACTCCATAACCAGTTTAACGTATGATGTGTTATCGAATTTATAAAGGCTTTAAAGCCATGGTTCCAAATTCAATGTGAGACTTTGAGAAATCACAATCTTCGCTTAATTTTCAAACTACTCTAGCACTTTTTGTTGTTGCTATTATTGTAACTAAAGAGGGTCTCTTTGTTCTTTTCCGAGAGCTTGCACAGCTGATTAATGCCATTCATCCCGTTTTCTCAAAAAAAGAGGGTCTCTTTATGAATTGCATTGTTCTAAATTAATGAATAATATGACTTTCTATATATAAATTTTATTATATACTCCCTCCGGTCCTATATATAGGACCTTTTATCATTGTCCTAAATATAAGATCCTTTACAATATATGAGGTAGTATTTATTATACATTTCCAAAAAAAATGCCCCTATTTAATGTATTCAAAGAGAAAGAGAGAGAGATTAAATAAGGGTAGTTTTGAAAAAATGTTGGGATTTTTGGAGAAATCGAGGTAGTTAATTAGTTTTAATTGCAATCCTTAATCCGCGTGATTCGGTTAAAAGGGTCTTATATTAAGGACCAGAGGGAGTATATTAACTAGATTTTACTTCCCCACTCGCGCGGGTGACACGGATGTGTCGGGGACATAAGAATATTTTATCTAGTTCTAAAATATATTGAATTAAAAAATAATTTTATTACTAACTCCTCCTATTCCTAAAAAAATTAATATCAAATAAATAATATAAAAGAAAAAAAATAGACAACAGAAAAAAAAAATACGCAGTCAAAGGTGGAGCCGCACTGTGTGGCTAATGCACAATATACTTCCATCCTCCTTTTTATTATATATTGTTTTATTATATATTGATATATTGATGACCTTTTTGAGCCAACATTGCATTATTCCATTTAAACCATCCAACTTTAATAAGAATGGTCAAAATGTCACACACACAATCTTAAAAAACAATATATAGACTAAAATAATATATTCTAATTATAAACTTTAAAAAATGGGGATTGACGTACTATAAAAATATAGAAATATAAAATTTGAACTATTTAAATTTGATCTGAACGTATAATCTACTACTACTATTTTATAGCAAATGAGAATCCATGTCCAATAAAAATGATTTAACGTTAAAATACAGAACAAAATGCAGCCTTAAAGATTAATTTGCAAGTTAAGGCTACTTGTTTTGACCTATAATATTAAATTCATTTTGCTTAAGGTTGGTATAATTAATCTGATGTCTATGAAACTTTACCTTAAAAGAAGCTAATTCTTTTTATGAAAAAAGAAAGAGCTAATGATTGTATGATGTATATATCTACCAAAATTTTAGAGTAATTAATGATTAATGTCATTCCACTACTAGAAAAAAATAATTTAGCGAGGGACAAATCACTCGCTAAATGTCATTTTTCCCTCGTTAAATTGAAAATAGTGAAAAATTTTATCCCTCACTAATTTGGTCACTATAAATCGTGTCACTAAATTTAGCGAGGGATGAGTTGATTCCCTCACTAAATTAGTGAAGGAATTAGCAAGAGATTTAATTTCTTTCTAAATTTAACGAAAAACTTATTTCTTGCTAAACTACAACAAATTCAACATTGCCACAACATGTGTCACCACCAAGATCACGCCACATCACATCATTGTCATGTCACCCGCCACCAATGCCACATCACCACCATGTCATATAATGATTTCAAATATGCATTTACTTAGATTCGAATCCATAACCTTCTACTCTTAGTACCTTTATATTTAGACTTTTGCCAGTTGACCTGGAATGTATTTATAGTCTTTATATGAAATATTAAATATATATATTATTTATCTACACACTAATACACATATATATTTATAAATTAATATATTGTTAAAAAATAAAAATATATTATAATTTCAATTATTAATATCATAAAATACTTTATATTTTAAATGTTGTAATAAATGAATTTTCATTTTCATTTTTTACCAATAAGTTATAAAAATTAATCTAACTATTTTTATTAATTTAAAATAATCAATTGATAAAAATAATTTTATAACTTAATTATTAAAAAAATTTAATTCATTAAAATTAAATTTTTAATAAAATAATTTTAATCTATTAAAATTAATTTTAAAAAATTTAGCAAGAGACAAATCACTCGTTAGATTTCTCGCTATTTGTAATAATTTAGCAAAAAAAATTTTATTTCTCACTAATTCCTCACTAATTTAGCGAGGAAAAAGATATTCCTCATAAATTTCCGTGCTAAATTTAATAACTGCTACGAGCTTATAATTCATTGCTAATTTTCTTATTATTCAGATCATTTAGTGAGGGATAAGTTATTCCTCGCTAAACTCATCCCTCGCTAAATTTAATCTTTCTAATAATGTTGTAACCAGTGATTATGAGTTTTCACTTTTAATATGCACTTTATATATTTATATATTATTATATATTTATTTATTGTTAATGAGGTGGACCATTATAAGTCGCATTCTATGTAAAGTTAATTCTAAACCGTTGCTTGTGCAAGTAGGCTAATGACTAGATATACTACTAATATGAAAAATCACATTCCGTAAAAAGTTAATTAATTTATTATATATTGACAACTGACAAGTGGCTCTCACATTCACTTTCAGAATGAGATGGAAACCGTCCTTTGTTTTTGAACCAAGCAATTTGCGCAACACAGAGGGGACCAACACAAGTCGGCAATGTTTAGAGTCCAAGTTATTAAGTCTGTATTGCAATGGCAATAACAGATTAATTAATTCTAGTGCATTTAAATTGGGGCCTTTATTTTAGATAAAAAATAGAGTATATATTTTGATTTATTTTAATTTTATATTTAAATTCAATTTAATCCTTTAGCTTTATTAAGTTTTTTGTGTAACTTTTAATTTTTTTTTGTCAACATGTCACTTTTAATCTTCAAAGTACAATAAAACATCTCTTTTCCTTTAACACAATTAATTTACTTAATGAAAACATGTTTACATGAAATTAAATTAATTTAATTATGGTAATTTTAACCACATATTCCAACAAAATAAATAAAAATGTTTACTCCCTCCGGTTGTTTTTGACGAAACCCTAGTTTTCTTTTTTGATCAATTCAGCTTCTCTGCATAGCAAACTAAAAGGATTCGGATTCTATTTGAAGTGAAGAACTTGAAGTGGTTGGTGAAGTAGAGTAATCCTGACCATTTAATGAGTTAATGAAGTGGATATTAATTAATTGCCAACTCAGATGAACCATTGTTTTAAATTTCCCTCCCTTTTTCAACAAGGCAACCATCAAAATCCAATAAATACTTTCCCTCGGCTTTTCTTCGATCCTTTTGGCGCTATTGCTATTCTCCTTTTTATGGTTCACTGCCATGCTCCAAATTGGTAAAACCCAAGTTCGATGTGCAGTACCCGAACCAAAAAAAAGTAAAAGGGAAAAAAAATCAACAGCAAACCAAAAGAAATTTCAAAGAAAATTACAGTCATTTGGAATAACTATAAGTGGGCTATGTGTTCACAAAGTTTGTGCTGACATCCATTGTTCATGATTAATGAATATTATGACTTCCTATAAATTTCATTATACTCCCTTCATTCTAGTTTATAATGCATATTTATGAGAAATCTATGTTTCACATTGTAATACATTTTAATGATTACCTAGTGTATTTAATTTTTTTTCTCAAAATACCGCTTAGAAAAGGTGAAATTTAATTAATGGTGGAGAGTTTAATTCATGGATTGACTATATTAAATAATATTAAATGAGAATAACTTAGTAAAGAATAATTTTTTTTTCAATTATTAACTATCACCTTTAGTCTGTGTGTAATGGTTAAAAATATCATATAAATTGAAATAAAAGTAGTATATACTAATATTGATGATCATCAATTATATTATACTGCCTTCATTTCTTTATATATATATATATATATATGCATAAACCTATCCTTACCTGTTGACATTTCAAACCTTTTTTTTTCCTGAGTTGTTCTAGTGGTGATTGAGGAAAAGTGCTCTTTAATTAGGAATTAGGATAATCATTTCGTCCATTATTAAAGCTGTATCATTACTTCATCATTTTAATTATAATGAAGTATCTCTATCTTTCATGTGGAAACACAAATTTTTTTCCTATCTGGGGCTAAAGTTCGAGACATTGATTATAAAGCATAAACTAATGAGTCTCTACTTTGTCACTAACTATATATTAATGAATTGGGTGGCTTTAATGATGAATATGATGTTCGAATATATGTATTTTTTCGCCAACGTATGTGTACCACACAACTATGGAGACTAAGAATTGTGGGAATCTCTCGTATTCAAAATGGTTGACTGAAGTTTTGGTTTTACATTGTCTGCACGCATCTTCCTTTGAAAATAAAACAAATCTTACCTTCAGATTCTATGAATACTGTATAATAATTCAATACATCTCTCTCTTTCATTCAATATATATATATATATATAATAACACGATCTTTATCCTATTGATTAGGGCTGTGCAGATAAACCTAAGATCCGATCCAATCCGATCCTATCGGGTCAACCAGGTCGAGCAGGGCCGGGCTTCGGGCTAAGTTTGTTTTGTCCGGCCCGGCTTGAACTATATATATGTATATGTTTTTTTTTAAATATATTATTTTGTATATATTAATTGATTTTATAAAATTTTTTTTATATATTTTATATAATACATTTATTATTTGATTACTATGAAAAACTTTGTAAGATTTTGATTTCTTAATTTAATATTACATGAAAATAATATATAGTTGTAAATATTTATAATTTTTAAGAAAATTAATTTCTATCATAATATTATATTTTTTAAAAAAATCTATTTTTACATTAATAATTAAAATTTTTTTGTTAATACATAAAGTTAGTTTTTATTTTATTTCTAATATTTTTAAAAATTATGTGGTACTGGACCGGCCCGACTCGGCCCGATACCTAGCCCGAGTGTGCACGGGCTGGACATCAGGTGGGGATAAAGTCCGACCAAACCTGACCCATACACACCCCTACTATTGATAGTTGGCTACGACGTTGGTGGATCGAAAAGAGAAAGAAAATCATCCATACATGTAGCTTTCACTTTAACAGATTTAACTGCTTTAAACTGTACTCTCTGTGTGTGTAGACTTGGGATACTATGTTTTCTTTTCCAACAACAAAAAATTTAGATAAATTTGGTTTTGAGAGGTTATAAGTATAGCAGTTCAAAAAATACTTATAAAATACTTATATATTACTTATAAACGAGATTCTTACACTAACCGTGTGATTTAAAACTCACTTTCTTATGGGTGGGGTGTGAGTTATATTTGCCAACCAGAACCTTTTCGTAGCTAACATTAGACATTCTTTTTTTTATTGGTAAAAAATTAAACATTCTTCGTTAAAGGGAAAGAAAATACGAAGGACTACATATAAAATATGATTAATCAATATAAAATATGAAAAAGTGTAGCAGGCTGCAACGTGCATAATATATGTATTAGATACCGTTCATTTTGAGCTCCATACTATTACGTGTAATATGATTAATTGCGTGTAGTATTGTTAAATGAAATAGACAGAGAATTGGCCACGAGTAGTATTCAGGAGTCATATAGGAGATATAATTAATGATAAGGCAAAAAGAAAAGATATTTTTTTTAGGTTGAAATCTGAGTCGGTCGCATTCACATACATGCTGTGTAGAGGATTATATTTTGTGCTTTTGTTTTTTGACCAGTTATATATTTTGTCCTAATTAATGATAACGATATAGCTAAATTATCTTGTGAAATCGTAGAAGCTTTCGAATGATTTATTCATCGTATTGCAGTCATTTTATTATATTTTTTATTTTTATTCTTATATTTTTAAGGAACATGACACATAGGGACCCATGAAGAATGTTTAATACCCGGAAGGATTTGAGACCTCAAAATCACCGCAGTTTAACCCTGATTCTTCTGCATTAGGAAAATGAAATTTCTTTTTCAAAAGACCCTCAGGTCTTAAATTTACTAATATAGCGGTCAATAAATTAGTAAATAAGAAAGAACTATTAATATTATCTTTAATTTTTAAAAGGATAGATACTGACATAAATGAAAAAATAATAATTAATAAAATATTGAAATTTAAAAAAGACTGATCAATAGAAATAATTTTTTTTAAATGTGATTATTAAAAAGAAACAGGGGGAGTGTTTTTTAATTTGGAAGGGCTTAGGGGCAATTTTAAAAAGGAAATTTAATTTTCCTCAATAGAAATTTCATTTTAAAAAAATATCATAAAATACTCAGAAAGTAGAATTTTTTTGAGTTTTACTTGAAAAATTCTACTTCTCGAGTTAAACTTAACTTTCTAAGAGTTTTTAATTTTTTTAACTAAGCAACATTAATCAGTTCACTTCGAGAAAAGTTTAACTTCACTTCCCCGCTTCTTTCATACCAAGCGAACCCTTGGATAAATATGCAAGCACCAATCGAGAAGCTATTCACAATTGCAATCTTATTATTTTATATAAATATGAGGAAATTGAAAAAAATAATTATATCCATAAAAATCAGGGGAACCTTTTGCTTGAAGAAATTGCATGTGATTGTCACTTTCTGTTTCTCTTTTTATTACAAGAAAGAACTGTGTCTCACTTTAGTGATAACTTATTCCACGAATAATTAAAGAACTGGTTCATAGGGGTATGCCATGTGAGCTTTAGTCAGCACAGAATATTAAAAATACAACCATTCATCTATATAGATTGAATTGGCATTCATAACCCTATACTGATTTTATTTTGAAAACACAAAAGTTACATTAGTTGGGTTGACTCAAATGTTTATTAAAATTATGACAGTCTTATGGCTTAAAAAATGCTTATAATAAGAATTACATATTATTCATTAACAAAATCATTACATCCATAATATGATTTGAAACAAAGAAAGTAAGTAGTCTAAGTGGGGGAGGAAAATCTAGTTGATTATAAATGCAAAAACTTCCCATATTTGTGTTTAATGAAATTAAAGTACAGGCTTTGATTTTTCTTTTGACCAAACTGGGGCATTGACAAGTTGAGTTAACTGTAAAATGACTTGTTATTAACCTGTTAAAAAATAATTTTAAATTTTGCATACATTCTTAAATAGTTAGGCAAGTACATTAATTTATAAAGCATTGATACTTCGAATAATTAGACATATCCATATCCATATCGAATAATGAAATGATATAATATAATAAATATTTTGTACTCATAAATATGCACGTAACGGTACCATTTTACACCTAGTCATATTGTTTCAAATTTTGACCATAAAATAAAACTATTTTGAATTTTTAAGATGAGACAAGAAAAAGAATCTCATGAATTTTTGTTAATGTGATGTATTTGTGGTTTTTTTTAATATAAAATATAAAGATTTACTGGTTGTGAACATTGTTTTGGTAAACCCACAATTTTATCCATATTAATTATAGAAGCATATAATACATAATTCAAAATAAGTTGTTCTATTCTTAATGGTGGACATTTCTCAAACTTCATCATGTAATATACCGAGACATGTATTTAGTCTATATTAAATTTATAGCAAGTCAGTCTTTGAGTAATGAATCATACAATTTATTCTTTCAAAGACTTCATATTCATTTATTTTCAATAAATTATATAAATACTCTTTAAATAACGTTAAAATTATATAAATTTAATTTTTATTCAAATAATATATATTTCTCTTCAAAATTAGAGATGTGGAACACATAAATCAATTCAACGCGGTGTATGAAATAGATTAAAGGAGTTAACTAATTTAAATTCAACAATAAATGGATAAATTTATTATAATAATAAATATCTATTAAAATATAAATAATTTTTTGAAACATTTAAATTTAACTAATTTAATTTTCATCAAGTTAATTAAATCAAAGCATTATAAGTAACAAAATTTTCAAATTTGTTCCTTGAGAACATATGAAACTTGCTATCTTATCCATTGTTAAAATTATTAGTAGTTACTTTTCCTGGTTTTTCAAATTAACTAAGCAAGCATGGTTGAAAATTTGAGGAGTTACACTCAATTTGATTTAGATTAATTTGGATTTAATAAATTTTCTAATTGAAGTAGGGTAAGTAAATTTAAGATATGGGGTACATATAAAAAAAAACATGTGGATTAAAATGGAAGAAAATTTTTATGGGTTGCTTCGTAATTTTAGCCAAAATTGTTTAAATATACATTGCACTTAGAAAAATTAGGCGATCAAATTGCGTTTGGGCTTTGGCTATTTGACATTGCATTCCTTTTGTCGTTTTTGACTACGTTTTCTTATATGAAACCTACTTTTTTATTTTATTTATCTTATATAGATCTTGAAGAAATGAATTAAAGCATGAGATTATATGATCAAATTGATTATTGGATACAAATATATAATTTGCGAAATATTCATACTTTTCCCGCCCCGCCCCCCGGGGGTGTTTTGGGGGAGAAGAGTCACACATATCCGTAGACAAAACCAAAATGTTACTAAAATAGTGGGGTAAATGAGTTTAACAGGGTCCTAAACAAAAAGTTAATATTGCACTTTAGTTTAATTTTAAATTTTGTTGCCTAAAATATGTCTATTAACATAAATATATACCACCTTTGTTTCAAAATAATTATCCTTATGATTATGTAATATTTTAATAAAAGTATTAAATAATCTAAATTATAATAAAATTTAATAATGTTTGACAAAAATATCCTTATAATAATGCGTTATTTATTTCTAGTCAAGTATTTAGACTCTGCCAACCATTATTTATAAATGAAGGGTAAAATGACATAAAAATAATGAATATTTTTATTGAAATTCTACAGCACTAATTATTTTAAAACAAAATAAAAAATTCTGCTGCCATAATTATTTTCAAAAGGAAATAATATTTTTAAAACTAAAATTTGCATTTATTTTTCATTATGAAAGATAATTTAGTAAAAATTAAAATTAAATCATATATTACTTTCCTTTTTATTTTTTTAAGTTTTTTATTTTCTCTCAAGAATCTTCTATTTGGTTTCCCAACCAATCCACAGCCGAACACGGTGTTCCATCTTCCTTCTCTCTTTTTTCTCTGTGGAATGCCTCAAAAATCTGTATATATAGCTCTCCCATTCACTGCAATGGTCTCCAACATCATGCACACCACACCTAATTATTTCTTCTTCTCACGGTAAAATCCCTCCTTTTTCAAGTTTCAACTCCTCCAAAGCCTTCTGGGTACTACTCCCAAAGCAGCTAAACGAATATCCTCTTCGATCCAACCTCTCTCTCTCTTCTCCTTCTTTTATATATAAATTTTGAACTCCTTCCTGTTATTCAGTCTCTGTCTCTGTCTCTCTGGCTCTTCCCTTGCTCCACAAATCCCCATTCCTTTCCTTTTTCTTCTTCGGTTGAATTTTGATTTGATATGAAAGTTGCGGAACTCCAGGTTCAACAGCTGCATCATCATCACCATCATCTGCTCCAGCAGAAGCAGAACAAACCGAAAGAGACCGCCCAGATGTGTAGGAAGATCCAATTGGGCGTCGCCGACCACCTCTCCCCGCCCATCTCCTCCGACGCCGCCGATGACTGTGACAAGGTCGATGACGGCGACGATTTCTTCGTCCCGCCTCTCAATTTCGCTATGGTGGATAACGGCATTTTCCGGTCTGGCTTCCCTGAGCCCGCCAATTTCTCCTTCCTCCAAACCCTGGGCCTTCGCTCCATCATGTATGTACGCAAACACCATATTGATGATTGGAATTTCGATTCAGTCATTTTTATAAAATGATTGAAGGTTTTGATTTCTGATTCAGACATTATTTGTTATTTATTATCGAAGTGATTGAATCAGATTTAATTTCAGACAGCAGAGGTTTACAATTGACATCAAAGTTTGGATAGAAATGAGATAAAAGAGAAGCATTCCAATGATTAAAGGACTCAATTGTGACATGGACGATTGGAATGAATATTTTCCAGTATTTTACTGTTTTCAAATTTGAATTACGTGTGCTTGCGTTTTATGGTTGTTTGTGGGCAGAGTTTGAATTGACTATTGGAGCTTTGAAGAATCCATTAATTGTTTCAAATCTTTGCTCGTCAGCTGAATTTGTTTGAATGGGTTTTTATTTAGATATCTATGTCCTGAGCCGTACCCGGAGGCTAACATGGAGTTCCTGAAGTCAAATGGGATCAAGCTTTATCAATTCGGGATTGAAGGTCGTAAGGTATGTATCTGAGGGTCTCAGAATGGAATTTGTCTCTTGTTTTCCTTTGTTGCATGGTCTCTTTTAGGTCTGATTGTTTTATGTCGCCTTTTCTTGGTTAAGATGTACGAAGATGAGTGGATATCTAATCCAATAGACCTGTCTCTCTCATGTTCCTTTTTTTTTTTATTTTGTGTATTTTTTGCCTCGGGTGAAATCAGACATGAATGCTTTTCTGGCTTTAACTATTCTTCTGTTTTAATGCCCCAAGTTATTAACTAATCAAAAGTCATCATCGTGGCAAAATTTGTACTTTTTGCCAAATTATGGAATCACATCTTTTTAGGTATCATTATTGCTAGTGACTTGATCAATTATCATTTGAACATATGTCTTTCTGAAATATACTCTTGATCCATATGTGCAGAACAAAGTTATATGAACTTTAGAATATGAAAATCATAGTAGATGGAGTCCAAGCTGGCAGTGGAAGTCTTTTCTTTGGGAATCTAAAATCATTACCGTTTTTTGTTCCATTGGTCCATTTGGCAATGGAACTTGAATGGTATATTGTTGGATTAACGTGCATTGTGGATATATTTGTTGGATTAGTGGAGGATAGTCCCTATTTCTGTGAATTTTTTAGGAACACATAACATTTCATGGTTTTAATGATTACATAGTTTTCAATTTGGTATTCTAAAGTGTAAACCCTGAATTTTGTCCCCCAATTATGTTCTAATTAACTTAGTACCTCTGTTTGTTAGATGTGTTTTGAATTGATTTGTCAACTTGGACTGATAGAATGTTTATATGGCTATCATGTGATGAAGTGGCCTTAGTATCCAGAAAAGTTGCAAAAATTCTAGGAATTTGGTGACTATAGTGCTTCATTTTTAGCTTTGCTGGATATTCCGCATGACCTTTTGCTGCCAAATATGCATTCTATTAGCTTAAGCCAATAATTTAGTTAAATTCATGTAGTTTAACAAATTGAGGACTAGATTGTTTGGAGAGAAATTATTGAGGATGAAATTAAGAGGCATACATTTTGGAGGATGAAATTGTGAATTTTACAAGACTAAAAGTGGAATTTAGTCTTTCTTTTGTTACATCAAATGATGCACCAGTCTTGCTTTGACATTTGTAAGAAAACTAAAACTTGTTGTCTTATTAAGTGTCCTCCTTAGACTATCATAGCTGACTATCTATTCTTTGACATTGATGTCATTTGAGCAGCAAAGCTGGACCCTGGCTGCTTACTGAAAGAATAATAATAATAATAATAATAATAATCATCATCATCATCATCATCATCATCGTGTTTCTCTTTTACTGCATTCATTATTTTTCTTGAAGAATTATTTGTTGATTTTCTGGAATAGGCAACAATTATCTGGTGCTGATAATAAAAATAGGAATAATATTTGCTAAACCCTAGTACTAATAATCGTGACATAGTTAAGGTGATCTGAGAACCATTGCATCCATTGACCTTTCTGGATGCTTGAATTTTGCAATTCACTCCACAGTAAGGAATACTTATATTATTGGCAGAAAAAAATGGGAATACTTATTGGTAGGATAGATATAGCATTTTGCTTGGAACAGTTCGGTTTTCTCATGGAGAAGAAATTCTTATTGAATTTCTTTGTTACACATGCATCTAGATATTTCTTATGCCTTATTTAAAAAAAAAATTAGAACGTCTGATGAATTTAAATGCATAAATGGTCTGTTTACCGTTGTCTAAGCTCAAGGATTGAATAGTGTGTATTTTTAATATTTGCTTCTTTTAAATCCCAAAAGTAATTCGTTGAACCTATATCATGGTTAGTTGTGAAATTTCTGAATATTATCTTCAAATTATTTTTGCAGCTTCCTGATTCTTGTCTACCTATAAATCTTACTTGGAATAAAGCGCTTAAATGGATGTTATATATTGTGTTGACATAGAAACTTAATGTTTACCTCACATAATATCTAGTCTCATGAACTAACCGAAAATTTTGCTTCCAGGAGCCTTTTGTAAACATCCCAGAAGACACAATCCGTGAAGCTCTGAAAGTTGTCCTAGGTACTATAAACAATCACCATTGCTTTCCCGTTTATTCTTGTTTTACCTGTAGATTCATAAAAGAAAGAAAAATTAATTAGACTTTTTTATTTTGGAAAACAATTAATTAGGCTTTAGTCTAAGCCAAACATGTAGACTTCTAAGCATGTTAGAAAACCTTTTAAGTGAAACTCACATCTGACATGCTTACATGTCCATTCATGATTTGCTTAGTTTAAGTCTAGGAATTTCTCACTTTGATTGACTCAGTTAGCTAGTAGCTAGTAATAATTTCTGGCCATCGATAATGCAGATGTCAAGAACCATCCAGTGTTAATTCATTGTAAGCGGGGGAAGGTGAGGATTCTCAGTTGATTTTTCTTCACCTTTTGATATCTTCCTGTTAACTTGTGTACTCATAATGTTGTGTAAATTGCATCCCCTTTTACTACATGCAGCACCGAACAGGTTGTCTTGTAGGATGTTTGAGAAAGCTGCAAAAATGGTGCTTATCATCAGTGTTTGATGAGTACCAGCGATTTGCAGCCGCCAAAGCTAGAGTTTCTGACCAGAGATTCGTGGAGTTGTTTGACATTTCGAGCCTGAAGCACTTGCCCCTGTCATTCTCATGTTCAAGGAGGTGACAAACAGAACAAACCCAGATAAGCTGGGTTTCCTTCCTTTTCCTTGGGGAAGGGAATCCCATGTCCTGCCTTTTAAATAATAAGTAGGATAAGGTGATGAGTTCCTTTATTGCATACCAGCGGCAAAGGAATAATTCTTCTTCTCCCATTTTTATGATAAGAGAAATATGCAGAAATAGTAGTGTAGCACATTGATTACTCCATTATCAGTGTGAGTGCTATTGTATTTTCGGTTAATTTTGGCTTCCATTGGAATTTGAACTCAGATCTTTTAGTTCTAGAGACAATTCCTTTGGAATTTGGAAGTTATTGTCACTTGGCCTTTCTTTGAGCCTCTTGCGTTTTGTTATTTGTCTTTCGTCATGTTTTCGTTGCTGCTGCCTATTCATCAGGAATGAGTGTAGATATTGCCTTGATTTTTTTCTCGAGAAAATTCAAGAATGCCTTGTCTACCCAGAAAATCTTAGTGGGTAGTCGATCAGATATTTGATTTACTCCTAGGATATTGATGATTCTCATGTATTGTGACTTGATAAGTAGTACCAAGGCCCTTGTTGAGTTTATAGAAATTTGTGTGATAATATGAGCTGATCATGGACCTTTTTCAATTTTTGGAAATTCCGAATCTAATGCAGTACAATTTTGTAAAGAAGGGAACTACCAAAATGCAGTACAATTTTGTAATGAAGGGAGCTGCCAAAACTATGGATTGGAGGATTGGATTTAACTGTTCTATTGGATTCAAAATTGGTAAATTCTCTGTATTTGTTATCCCATTAATCTTCACAGTCAAATGAGTAAGCAATTGATCAATTGGTCAAATTGATCAAATTCTGTAAATCCCCGGTATTGGCACTAAATCAGTTAACTCTTCGCTTGACATGGGAGAAAATAGAGGAAGAGAGAAAATTGTATTTTTTTTCTTGGTTATGAGGGAGAAAAGTGAGAGGAAAAGAAAACTGAGGGAAAAATAATATATGGATTTCATATATTTTTTCTTTATTTTTCTCCTCCAAAATGAAGAAATTTTGGAGAAAAAATTCTTGTTTCAAAATTATCTTACCAATTTTTTCACTATGTAAAAAGCACTTATATTGTTTTATATTTAAATATTAATATATTATATATTTTCAATTTTATCATTATTTTAAAATTTTTGAAATCAATCTATAAAAAATAATTTAAAAAATTAGAAAAATTAAGATTTGAGAAAATAATTTTAAATTAAGATTAAAATTAAAATTATATTTTAATTTTATTTATTAATAAGATATGAAAATTATATAAATAATATGATAGAATAACAAGTTTTATTATATGTAAATATTTTTCTAAAAATAATAAGTGTGTTATTATCAATATAAAATTAATCACTTTTTTTTCTTTCTGTTTTTTCCTGTTCAACTAAATATATGAAGAGAAAATCACTCTTCCTTATTTTTCTCTTCTCTCCATTTTCTCTCATTCTCATTTTCTTTCCTTAGTCAAGGGTAAAAGTTTTTTTATTTTTGGGTGTCTAATTTAAAGTTTGGGTATTCAGTATTCTACAACGGAGATTGGTAACGGTTGTTAGGTTTTTTCTGAATTGAATTCATATAAATTTACTGGCCTGAAAAATTATTTTAATATATAAACTACTTTATGTAAATATATTTATATATATTTAAAAAAATTATTTGACTCTGAGCAATAAAATTTCATCTGATTCTACTTCAACTATGACTAGATATTTGAACTTTCAAATGCTATTTATTTTCTTATATATAGTTTATAACATGAATAATATAATTTGCTATAGGTTTTATTATACATATTAATATGTTGATTCTATGCAAACTATGGGCTAAAACTTGGAAACATTACAATCGTAGAAAAGGCCACCCTTACCATGGGCTAAAACATCTGAAATCTAAAAGTGGAAGTTCTAGTTTCTAATCATTACTGATAATTTGTGATTTTGTGAGCTACTAATATTCATTTATTGACCAAGCTATGAAAAATCAAAACTTCTAGTTTGTAATCATGACTGAAGTTTGTGATTTTGTGAGCTAATATTCATTTGTTGACCAAGCCATGAAATACGTACGTCATCTACGGTCTGTATGATAGAAACGGACGTCTTATGCACAAAAATTGAGATATGACTTGTGTTATCATTAATTAACGTTAATTTTTTTTCGTAGTCATCTAAGTCTAGATCACATGATAGGGGTAGAAGTAGAATAGATGTAGATACATGTTTAGAATTCTAATAATAATAATAATAACTGTTTCCTATTACTTCTTTTATTGAGATAAAAAAGAGATATTTCTCAATCATAAAATTATATTTTTCCTTTTAGTCAATTCTATTGTGGACACCAAGTGATATTGGGAGAAGATCTCATACACATTGCGGGGAAGTGTATGCTATGCACTCCCCCCAAAATCCAGCCATCCATTATTTGTGTGTCCTAGGTCATGCCACATCAAATTAAAAAATAAAAAGCTAATATGGACCATCGATTTTGAGAGATTTCAGCCATTGAATTTCTTAAATGTTTTTTCCCTCCTACCACAACCTCTTCATCCTCATTTCAGTGACTTCCCAACTGGTTCACCAACAGGAATTTTGTGCGTCATTCATTTGCTAATAGGGTTAAGTTTTACGGGATTTTTCTTCCTCATTATGCTTTAAGAAGATTTTTATTCCTCATTTCTGTGTCTTCTTCCTAATTTCCACCTCCACAGCGTCATTCTTCTCTAGTGTCATTTTCTCTACTTTAGGAGTATTTTTCTTCCTCATTAGTGCGACCTCATTTCTTTGCACAGCCTCCTTACCATATCCCATTGTGGTCTCAAATAATTCTTGGCTTCCCTAGTTTTGGATGGAAGAAATTGATGTCACGTGATAAGAAAAAACAATCAACTAGGAGAAATCAAAGATCTTCAAAATCTTCTCAACCTCCTTAATTACTACCTTCGTATTAATTAATATGTTCCTAAAAATTATTTGGTTTCTACTATTTTAGAGATAGTTTTCTGAACCCCTTTGCCGATCATGAATTGAATCTAATCCCCTCTCCCCAATTTTTTTTAAATACATATTCTACTATTTTAGAGATAGTTTGTTAATTCATAAAAACTATTTTAGATATGTTTTTAAAGTGTTCATTATTATGTGTTTTGATTAAATAAAACTGATTATTTTTTCTTATTTGCATGAAGGGTTGTTTATTTGAAGAACATGAAGTTGAAATAAAGCTTGATTGAAGGAGTTATTTATAAGAAAGAATTTAAAATATATTCTATGATGGAAAGGTAAATTTTTTTATATTGTTCTAGGCATTTTTTAAATATTAAATTACTTATATATATATTGATAAGTGTTTCACATTTGTTTATTTAGCAGGCAACATGTCAATGAATTGACTCCTAAACTAGGGATGAGATTTGATAATTTAGATGAAACATGGAAATATTGGATTGAATATGGAGGGAGAGTTGGATTTGGAGTGAGAAACATAATTTCACAAAGAGCAAGAAAGATGGCTCCATATTGCCATACAGATATGTTTCTTGTAAAGAAGGGTTACGTACACGAAATGATAAGAAGGTGGGTAGTAGTAATCCTAGATTTGAGGCTCGAAGTAATTGTAAAGAAAGAATGGGGGTTGAACAAGTTGATAATGGTCCAAAATGTAACACCTTACTTTTAGACTTATTTTTCATGAATTAGACTCCTTTTAAGTCTAATTATACTTGATTCTAAGCTTGAATCACATAAGAATGAAAATCAGAATTTCAAAAATTTTCGGTTACTATTCATATGGTAGTTTTCACTTTGCCGACTGAACTTTGAAAATTCATAACTAATTCTATAAAAATCATTTCATAGTGATTCAAGTCTTTAAAAATAGATAAAAACCTTATTTACATGGAAAAAATATGAAACTGAGCAATTAATTGACCAATTTATACAGTTTATTCCTTAAATATTTACTATATATTTGGTCATTTTCTCTTCCCCAGGATTTTGGCCTTATATTTAAAAATTCATATCTCACTCTACCATGAGCCAAATCAAAATTCTTTATGTCATATGAAAGCCCTATGAGTCTAATTTCTAGAAATATTTTTCTTGTACATTTTTTTCAACTTTAACAGGGCATGGTGTAAACTTAAATCATAAAGGATCAGAATTCCACTTTTGCTGGAACAGTTTTGGGAAAACCTCCATATCCCCTATCATATAGCTCCAATTACCTTCAAATCAGTGGCATATGAAACTCAAAACATAGACCTTTTCCTAAATATAAACCACTGAATTTTTGGAGCTTTGTACGATTTTATATAAGCTTTTGAATTTTTCAGTACTTACTTTTCAGTTTTCAGTTTTCCCATTCTTGCCCTGTTCTGAACCCTGAATTAGAAAATTCACCATTAATTGTACACAACTCCAAATGGAGTGAATTAGGTGTCATATTAAAGATGGAGATGTCCTCTATCTGGTATAAAAATATCATAAACTTACCCTCACATTAAGTATAGAACAAGGGCGAATGAAGCAGACATGTTGGGAAAATGCCCTGTTTCAGTCTACATTGCAATTTCCTTACCAAAACCCTTGTAAATGAACTCATTTTGGCATGTAACTTGGTAGAATATAACTTCATATCCCAACATACAGAACTGGAAATTTTCATACATTTTCTACAATATTAACATATTATTCACTATTTTATAATTTCATACAAAGCAAGGCACAAATAACCATTCACCCTATAACAAAATGGCTTGCAATATCATTTCCTTCTTCATGCCTTTTGCTCATTCCTTAACTCTTCTGCATTGGTTCTCCCTAGCATGGTTAGTCATTGAAGGGGGGGTGAGATTCAAAGAATCTCAGTAGCATTATCCAGTCACACACATATATCATCACATTTCACATAGATTATCAAGCAAACTCATCAATTCATATAATGCCATAACAATTTTATGAAAATTTCTGCAGAGTTTCACTTTGTAAATTGCGCATTCTGGAGCTTCAAGCCCCTTTAAACAACTCAGCCAACAATCAATGGACATCACAAAATATTAATCATGGCATCAAACAAGTCATAGAGTTCACAAACATTCATAAGACAATATAATGCATAGAATGGAAATATGCTACCTTTATGTATTCCCTTCCTTTCCAAACTTTGTGCACCTATTCTTTGGCTTGCTTAAGCTTCCTTGAACCTATACATATAATCATTTAATCCATTTAACCACTGATTTTCGGAATTATATAATACCATGCACACTAAACCCTAACTTTTTCACTTAGTGTTCCTTTTATCTTTCTTTGTACAACACACTTGTTCTTAAGATTTTGGACCATGGGGAATCCATTTTTGGGGTCAAAATCATGAAATTCTCTTTCATTTCCAAACCCTAAATAGGCAGAAATTTTCATAAATTTGTAGAAAAATATCTACCCGATTAATTTGCAATCTAATGGCATAATCTTAATCCTTGAAGCCTATACATCACTTTTCATGGATCACTTTCTTCATGGCTTCATTTTCTCTCTCTACTCTCTCTCTAGGTCAAAACTTCAGTGAGAAAAATGAGAGAGAATAGCTTACTAAACTCTTCAAAAGCTCAAGAGATCACAAGATAATGGTTAAAAGAAATTACCTTGAGTTGTTGGGACCAAACTTGTGATTTTTCCCTCTCCTTTTTTGCTCTCTCTTTTTCACGCCACTTGCTCTCTTCTCCACTGGTTCATCGTGAGGGAGGTTGAAGATGAAGGCAAAAATGACATAATGTATATATTTATTTAATATAATTATTCAATTAACCTTTTCTTTTAACTTTATTGTTTTTCTTCTTAAAAAAGCTTTTACAAAATTTCACATGTGTCCCAATCTGAATTTTCACGTAATTCACTCCCTTTTTGGTCAAAAATTGCTTCAATAATTTTTATGGACCAAAATACCCTTTACCGATTAAATTTACCCGTACCGATTAAGTATTTTTGCTAAAATTGTCATTAAATTGGTACAGGATTATCCAACAATTACTTTTGGTCTAAAATCATTATCTAGACCCAAAATATATTTTATTAAGGTCCAATCATTGTTCTTGAATCAATTCTGCCTTTTACTGCAGTCTAAACTGACTTTTATCGGGTAAAATATTGATATTAAATCATAATCACCCAATAAATATTATTTTGACCTTAATAAATTCCATACTATATTTCATTGGGTCTACCTCATTGAGAGCTTCATTTTGACTATAATGTTTCATATTTACAACAATGCCCTTGACCCGAGGCTAATTTACAATTCTTGAAACTTTCGGGTCCTTTTTCGTAATTTTCCCCAAACTTATTTTCTCTTTTCCCTTGGTCGTTGAGTCACTCTCAAGGGACCAAATTGCACATATTCTTAAATCTTGAGGTCAAAATATAATTTTCTCATTTTTCCATTTAACCAGGAAAAATGACATCTTTGCCCTCCTTTACACTTAATGGTGTCTCACCGTTTTTTCCAATTCCTTTTACATTTTACGATGTCAACCTTTTAATTTTGTGGGCCTTAAATGCATTATTCACATTTTACCTCTAATTTGAGAAATGACCGTTTTTCCCCTAAACCGAGTCCAAAACATAATTATCCATTCTTTCGGGCACTTTCTTGTAATTTCAGCCAAAGACCAATTTTTTTATTATTTCCTTTTCGCTATTCACAATAACTTCAAATTGGTCTATCTCTTAACCTGAACTTCCCAGGAATGCAATACTTATACCATTGCACTCAGCTTGGAGCGGGCTTTCATTCAAGTGGTATATTGCATATTTTTCGGGGTAAGTTCTGGAATTAATTTCTGTTAAGGACCTTATGGAAAATTAATTCCAATTAAGAACCTAACATAACTTTTTCAGAAAATTAGATGAGAAATTAATTCCTTCTAAAGCCCGATTATATATAGCTTTTTCGTTTCACTTCGTTTCTCATCTTTTATTCATTCTATAGCATCCCATAAAAGTTGGGATATTACACAAAACATAAAGTCTATCTATTTGTTGAGGATCATAATCACCCTTTACATATTCCTAAAACAATTCACATGCTTGCCTTCCGTCGTAAAATAATGGAAGTGTAAGCTCAAGAACTTAAGTTGGTGGAAGATTCCGGATTGCAACAAAAGGACTCATTTGTACTAATGGCAAGGCATGCAGGAGGAAGAGCTAGTCTTGGATATGCAAGATTAGATGCAAAGAATTATTTGAGATACAGAAGGAAAAAAAAAGTATGAAATTTGGTGAAGCTGGTTGTTTGTTGAGATACTTCTGAGAACAAACATCTAAAAACCAATCATTCTTCTATCATTATTAGTTGGACATAGAAAAGCAAATTACTAATGTTTTTTGGGTTGATGCAGGGATGCTGACTGATTATGCATACTTTGGTGAGGTGGTTTCAATGGACATTACTTATAGGACAAACAAAAATCATAGGCCACTTGCTATTTTCTATGAATTAAATCACTACAAAGGAACTGTAATTTTTGGAGTTGCACTTTTGTATGATGAAACTACTGACTCATTTAAGTGGCTTTTGGAAACCTTTTTAGGGGTACATAAACAAAAACAACCACATATTGTGTTTTCTGACCAAGATGCAGCCATGGCAAGAGCATTGTATAAGGTGATACCGGATACAAAACATGGATTATGCACTTGGCACCTCATGCAAAATGGGAATAGGCATCTTGGTTATTTGATGAAAGGTTCATCCCAATTTTTAAGGGATTTTAGAAAGTGTATGTTCGAGTATGAGGATGAAATGCAATTTGAGTAGAAATGGAAGCACTTGATATCTACTTATGGTGTTGAGGAAAATAATTAGCTTTCATCAGTATATAAAGTAAAGGAAAAGTGGGCTTGATGTTACATGAAGCATGCATTCACACTTGGGATGTGGAGCACATAGTTGAGTGAAAGCGTTAATTCTGATGTTAAGCATTGCACTAGTCTAGACCTAGATATCAATCAATTTTTTCCATCATTTTGAATGAGTTATGGAGAATAAGAGATACGAAGAGTATGATGATGAATTTAATGGTAGCTAGAAGGATCCTACATTGATTATGCAAAGTTCACCTATGTTGCAATAGCTTGTACAAATTTACATGGCCCCTACATTTGACATGTTTCAAGAACAATTTGATTTACATTTAGTAGCTTTTGTAACAAAAAGAAAAGTAGGTGAGTTGTCATATGAGATAAATAGAGCAATTCGAGAATTCATTGTTACCATGATTGAAGAGAAAGGCAACTAGATAGTAACTTTCAATTGCACTAATTTGTCCATATCATATACTTGCAGGAAGTTTGAAACACTTGGGATACTGTATGGTCATGCCATACATGTATATGACATGAATAATGTGAAATATCTCCCTGAACAATACATTTTGAAGAGGTGGACAAAACAAGCTTGAAGTGGTGTGGTGCATGATATTAGGGGAAAGGAAATCCAAGTAGACCTCAATCTTGAAGCAATTCATCAGTATAAGGAGATGTCTCTAAGGATGAATCGATTAGTTTCTGAGGCATCTGTTAGTTCAAAAGCATTTGTTGTACTGAATAACGTTATGTCAGAGGGAGAGAGGCAAGTTAAAGAGATTCTTGCAAGTGAAAGAAAAGATGGAGATAGTAGTGCACCACCATCGAAGCCAACTCCACAACCAAAAGGGTTTAAAAAGAAGGATGGGGTCAAGAGAAGAACTCAACCAAGGAGTTGGGCTGAGAAATTGCGACTTAAAAATATAATACTATCGCAACCTTCATCGCAACCCAAAAACCTATGGTATGTGTGTACTTGCATATATTGATCACTATGTATTATGTTTAACTTGTATCTTTCTCTTGCAGAAGTCTTAAACGAAAAGAAAAACAAAAGAAAAATCACAACCATCATCCACACAAATCCAAGAATCTATGGTATGTAACCATTAGCAAGTATATGATAAGTATATATGATGTTTTGCTTATATTTGTCTCTTGCAAGAATCTCAAAGGAAAAATAAGAAGAAAAAAGCTTCACAACCTCCATAAGCACAAACCAAACAACAAGCTCCAATACCATAAGAACATCATTTGAATGATACACATCCAAATCCTTCACAGGGAACTACATTTACATTTACAAGCATATTGATGGCAAGATACAATATAATACAAAATAATATTTTAACATTCAAACTAAATACAAGTGTTTATTTGTGATGTTGGCTCCATTAGATTGTTCCTTGCCATCGTTGGAAGCATCATAATTCAGCTCAAATATAACACAAGGTACATTGAAAAATAAACGACACAAAATAACACAATGTGCTTCTCTCAAATAATAACTTTTATTCAAATATTAACTTTTCTGTACAATATCTCATTGTATTTACAACATCTCAAATAAATCAACTTTTTACATATCATTCTAATCTCTTATCAATATGTTCTTCAAATGTAGGAGGAACAAGTTCTTCAAACATAGGAGCTTTAGGTTCTTCTAATGTCTATGCCATTCAGCCACACAATATCTTCACCAATTACTATCAGCAAAGTTGAAGAATTGACAACCTCTTTTGTCTTTTTTTGGTTACTTTACACATGATTCTATCACTATACTGCTGCCATAGATGCAATCTTCATATCTTTTTGATGCAATTGCACCGTTCATTTGGTCTCTTTTGTGCATATTACATTGACTGATATGGGCAACCCCAAATCTGTTCAAAATATACAATTTTTGTATCAAAACTAAATTGTAGCAACAATATAAAACAGTATATGTATTCTCCAAAATTTCATTCATCCAATTTTGCATTACATGCAAGTCAATTCTAGTTTAGTGCAAATTTTAAAGTTTGAGTTGGACATAAAAAAAATTAAAGTAGATATGCCGAATGGACTTCCAATTCTGAAATGGTGAATAATAAGTACAAGGGCTAAAGGGAGAAGCATAAAGAATCCAATACTAGGAACTGTATTCTACTGCAATTAACTAATTATATAGATACAAACAAAAAACTCCGCCTATGTAGTGTCATAGCCGGTCCCAAGCCCGGGTAAAGGAGGAGGGTTGTGTTAGGCCCTCGACAGCCAACGTAAAAACCTGTCGAATCTCATGACATGGATCAAAGACGTATATGTGCTAAGGCTAGGTCGTTGCCCAGAAGTAACGCGCTGTATGGCTCGAATGCAGTGTCAAATGAGTTAGAGCCGCTACACCGGCGCCCGGATGTAGTGTTAAATGAGCAAGGGTTCCCACATCATGCTGGACGGATGTGGGTAAAGAAGCTAGCCCAGAAAAGCAAGATTAGATTTGGTTCTTGGAATATTGGTACGTTAACGAGTAAATCTATGGAGGTGGTGGATGTTATGATTCGAAGGAGAATTAACATCTTATGTCTTCAAGAAACTAAATGGGTGGGAGAAAAGGCTAAGGAGTTGGATACTACTGGTTATAAACTTTGGTATGTGGGGAAGGTTAGAGGAAGAATGGAGTTGGTATTATTGTGGATAAAGACTGGAAAAAGAATGTGGCAGGAGTCAAAAGGATTGGAGATAGGATCCTATCCTTAAAATTGACTATTAGACATGATACACTCAATGTTATTAGTGTTTATGCACCTCAAGTAGGGTCGGAAGCACATTTTAAGGAAAAGTTTTGGGAAGATCTGGAGGGCTTGGTTCAAGATATCTCACAAGAGGAAAAGATCCTCATTGGGGGCGACCTTAATGGTCATGTTGGAAAAGAGACAAGGCAATATATGGGAGTTCACGGCGGTTATGGCTTTGGAGAAGTAAATGAGGAGGGACATTCCATCCTTGATTTTTCTATGGCTTACAATCTTACGATTGTAAACACATGTTTCAAGAAGCGGGAGGAGCATTTAATTACATATAAGAGTGGAGTCCAAAGGTCACAAATTGACTTCTTTTTGGTAAGGAACTCAGATAGATCAACTTGTAAAGACTGCAAAGTAATTCCTGGTGAGAGTTTAACTTCACAACATAGGGTCTTGGTCCTTGATGTGATAGTTAAAAACCGTAAACTGAAAAGTCAAAAAGTTTTTAATCCCAGGATTAAGTGGTGGCAACTAAAAGGTGAGAAACAAGTGATCTTTACGAGAAAAGTTATGGAGGAAAGTAATTGGGACTTGCAAGGAAGTGCTAATACCTTGTGGAAGGAGATGGCTAAAAGGATCAGAGATACCGCTAAAGCAATATTGGGTGAATCTAAAGGTTTTGGACCTAAGGATAAAGAATCTTGGTGGTGGAATGAGAGTGTGCAGGAGAAGGTCAAATATAAGAAAGAGTGTTTCAAAGCCTTGTATCTATGCAATAACGATGAAAATTGGAAATGTTATCGGTTGGCTAAAAAGGAGACTAAGAAAGCAGTGAGCGAGGCTAGATCTAAAGCTTTTGAGGAATTCTACCAGGATTTAGGAACTAAGAATGGTGAACATAAGATTTATAAAATTGCTAAGATGAGGGAAAGAAAGTCAAGAGATTTGGACCAAGTAAGATGTATTAAGGACGAAGAAGGAAAAATTTTAGTTGCAGATGATGATATCAATGAAAGATGGGGGAGCTACTTTTATAAGCTGTTCAATAATGGATTGGATATGACTATTGATACTGAAGGACTAACAACCCATGAAAACGATCTCAATTTGAATTTCTATCGTAGGATTCGGACTGGAGAGGTGAAAGAAGCTCTGAAGAGAATAGATAATGGTAAAGCCATTGGCCCCGATGGTATTCCTATCGAAGTTTGGAAGTGCTTAGGAGAGAAAGGGGTTTGGTGGCTCACTAAGTTATTTAACGAGATTTTAAGGTCCAAGAAAATGCCAGAGGAATGGAGAAAGAGCACTCTAGTGCCCATATACAAAAACAAGGGGGATATCCAAATTTGTGCTAATTATCGGGGGATAAAACTCATGAGTCACACCATGAAACTCTGGGAAAGAGTGATTGAGTATAGACTCAGAAAGGAGTCTCGTATTTCAGAAAACCAATTTGGATTTATGCCAGGACGGTCTACAACAGAGGCTATTTATCTTTTAAGGGGTTTGATTGAAAGATACCGGAGTAAAGAGAGGGACTTGCATATGGTTTTCATTGATTTGGAAAAAGCCTATGATAGGGTACCAAGAGATATTTTGTGGAAAGCAATGGAGAAGAAAGGTGTCAGGGTGGCTTATATTCGAGTCATAAAGGATATGTATGAGGGGGCAACGACAAGTGTGAGGACTCCTGGAGGTATGACAAAAGACTTCCCTATAACAATAGGCTTACATCAAGGATCTTCTTTGAGTCCATACCTGTTTGATCTGGTTTTGGATGTTCTTACAGAACATATACAAGAAGAAATTCCAAAGTGTATGCTCTTCGCAGATGATATAGTTTTAATTGAGGACTCAAGAGAAGAGGTCAACTCTAAACTTGAATTATGGAGACATACTTTGGAATCAAAAGGTTTCCGTCTGAGTAGGAGTAAGACGGAATATATGCATTGCAAATTTAATAAGAGGCCAATTATAGAGGATTCAGAGGTAAAAATTGGAGAGCAAATCATTCCTGAGGTGTCAAAGTTTAAATATTTGGGGTCGATTTTACAGAATAATGGTGAAATTGATGGGGATATTATGCATAGGATACAAGCTGGGTGGTTAAAGTGGAGGAAAGCTACAGGAGTTATTTGTGACCGCAAGGTGCCTACTAAGCTTAAAGGTAAATTTTACAGAACAGCTATAAGACCAGCAATGCTATATGATAGTGAATGTTGGGCTTTGAAAGGACAACAAGAGCATAAGATGGGAGTAGCAGAGATGAGAATGTTGAGATGGATGTGTGGTCATACAAAATTGGATAAGATACGAAATGACTGTATACGAAGAAAAGTTGGGGTAGCACCTATTGAGGAGAAGATGGTGGAACATCGTTTAAGGTGGTTTGGGCATATACAAAGAAGAGGGCAAGAGGAGCCAGTGAAGAGAGTTGATCAAATGGCCTGGAGCCCGATCAAAAGGCGTAGAGGAAGACCAAAAAGGACATTAAGGGAAGTTATAAGGAATGATCTTTTGAGATATGATCTATCTAAAGAGATGGCGTTTGATAGAGCTCATTGGCGTCGTTTGATCCATGTAGCCGACCCCACTTAGTGGGATAAGGCTATTGTTGTTGTTGTTGTTGTATAGATACAAACAAAATAGGATACAGACATCACATTGCAGTGAAATATATCTTGTTCAAGGGCAATCACTATTGTATCTAATATAAGACAATAAAAATATATTTTTTAAACATCAATGCTCTGAGAGGGTGAAACAAACCTCCATACCAGTAACACATTCTCCTTTTCTTAACCAAGACAAAGGTAAGTGAAAAAGATTAGTAACAAGTTAATAGAAAAAATACATTTTGGTTAGGCACACTTGGGACTAGATTAATAGATTGATAAAGAATAAGACTTGTAAAGAATTAGACTTATACTAGATTAGTCCAATTAGACTTTTTCATTGGGACTAGATTAGTATCTAATTAATCACTTCATGCTTCACGATTCACGAGCAATAAAGAATTAGACTTACACACACATTTTTATAGTAAGAGTAAGAAGCATAATTCAAATAAGGAGTTCACGTTAATATCTACCCCAATTTTCCCTATACATATCCCATTCCACATCAACTATAGCAAGAGTAATTTAATTGGTAAATAGGCAAATTTTCCTATACATGTCCCATTCCAAATCAATGTTCCAGAAATAATGTTATAAATCTAATTGAGTATTCTCAAATTCACGAAAAACTCTAAATCTAAACTACAAATCAATTACAAAATTAACATCTAAATCAATCTCAAAATCAAATAGTGCAAAATCAAAATGTACTGACTTGACTAGAAAATCTCCAACCATTTGAAGATAGAGAGAGGGGGGGAGGGAGGGAGAGGGAGAAAAAATGGCAAGGGAAGAATATAGTAGTGCCTATCTCGTGGATCTAAGACTCAGATCTGGTTTTCAATCCACTCCGCAAAGATGAATAGAGACAGAACAAGAGCCCAGCAAGATGAAGAACAAATGGAGAACAAAGAATGGAAGAAAGAGAAGGGAAGCCATGAACAACGATGAAAAGCATGGGAAGACTAAGAGATTGCCGAGCCTTGAATGGAGAAGGGAGATGGCCACCAAAATGAGAAGAGATCAGGATTTTTTTTTGGCTAGAAATCGGGAATTAAATTTAAAACACAGGGGAGGGAATAAACCTAGGGCTGAGATCTCTCGAAATCGATGGTCCATGTTACCTCTTTATTTTTTAATTTGATGTGGCAAGATCTGGGACACACAAATAATGGATGGCTGGATTCTGGAGGAAGTGCACAACGTACACTTCCCCCCTATTTGTGTCTGTATGTGAATGTCTTTTTCTTCCAACTAGCTAGGAATAATTTGTGTAATTGTGTAAGGTGTCTAACGTTCCTAATATCATTTTTGCCCACAAAGAACATAACTTTATTGAGTTTGGAGACATTTGGATGTGGTGGGGTGTGTAGCAATGAAGTATAATATAAAGAAAAGAATGGAAGGGCTTGAAATAGTGCCTTTACTGTTTCACAATAGATCATGTGTTGAAATTTTAATTTATGAAATAAAAAATTAGTTCTAAACCAATAAAGAATTGGGAAAGGATTAAGTCATATATATATATATATTTTGACCAGCAAGAGTATTTTTAACTTATTAGAGAAGACTAATCCCTTTGAGCTCACATGTTTAAAAAAAAAACTTGGTTTTCTCTGTCAATGTTTAACCAAAACGGATGTGAAATCTAAGCCCACAAGCAGATGCACTTTATTTTCTCAGTATTGAACGGGCTACATTTCGTGATAAAGCCCCTCAATGATTTTATATAAAGCCCAAACTCCAGCCCACAAGTAGTGAAGAATTATTTTATATATACAGACGCATTTGCTTTCCGTGTTAAAGGCCATCAACGATTTTCATAGAGCCCAAAGTCCACAGCCTGGGATATTTGATTGGAAGGCCCAAATGTAAAGAGTAATGCTAAATGCATCGTTTGACTTGACGTTGGGCCATTCCATGATCATTTCGCGACTTTAAAGAGCCTCACCATCAAAAAGTTAGGCCTAATCAGAATATTCCAAAAAATATGCATAATTATACACACACGAACGAGACCCGCATTTCAAGACATGCAAATATTTTTTTTCCGAACTTCAAATTTCATGTCTAAATAATTTTTCCAGACATATCAATTCATTAATAAAATAAGATATTAATTTATATCATAGTGAGTTTATTTGCACAAATTTAATAATTAACAAATCTATTAAATGTTAAATATCTATAAAATCACATTAAATTTTAATTAATTTAAATTGAATCAGGTAGACCTAAAGCGGACAAAGCTTTTTTCTTGAGTATTGACTACAACTGTATAATCAAAGCTTAAACTTAAGACCAATAATTGAATTAGTGGAAGCTCCTATTACTTAAGCTATTGGTTCCAAAATATATATATATATATATTATAGGAATTATATTCATATGTATGACTCGAAATTTTAAAAAAAGTATGCCATGCAAACTTGAAATTTAAAACGCATTGATGAAAGGGTTTTGAACATGAAAAATAACAATGTACGGAAAATTGTACATAACTGATTTTAAATTTGAAATGAATAACAATTTTTTCAATAATAGCTTAAGTTTAAAGATTAAATAAAAGAATCTACAAAGAAAACAAGCAGACAAGGCAATTTTTCAATAATTACTCATCTTTAATACAACTGAGTATCTAAATTAATTTCAAACTAATTCTAGCGCATCTCTTCTAAGTTCTGTTAATTTATTACTTAAAATTTGGCAAAATAAAATTCAATGTAATGACTATTCAAACATATTTTAAATTGCGGGTCCACTCTAACGTCATATTAGTAAGAAATGAAACGACAATAAATGGAAAAAATATCGTTACTATTTCCATATTTGTTTATAACTTGGGCATATTCAAAGGTCAAAGATCAGAAAAACAAAAATTATACCTATAATTTTCTACTTATATTCATTACTTTGTTGAATAAATCCCCAAATAGTCAAAAATTCAATTTTCATCAATCATAATCAGCATGTGATGAATTAGTTGATGCACCAAATTTGATCATCATGTCCAAATTTTCATTTTGCTTGTCTTAAACGCCATTTAGGGTTGACCTAAATGATAAATTTGAAAGAGCCAAAGAGGTTTGAAAATAATAATTGAAATTATTCTCCTTCATCTTCTTCTTCATTATTGAAGATTTTGAGAACTAAGAAGTAACAAGGCTCACACATTATTTTTCTCTATAATTTTCTCTTCTTCTTCTTCATTATTGAAGATTTTGAGAATTGAGAAATAATAGGGTTCACACATTATTTTTCCCTATAATTTTCTCTTCCTCCTATTGTTCTCTTAATATCTTTATAGAGAAAATATAATCTCTCTCCCCTAGTTTTCTCCTTATTCAAGTAGAGTGTAAGAAACCAAATTTTAAGACTAAAACTATCTCAAATAAAAGGTAGGTAGCTAAAATTGTATTTTTGGCCTCTCATCCAAAAAAAATATAATTTTACCTTTCAATCTATTTATATTTATATTTATCAAGAAAAACACTATTAATAAGTTATGAACAGTACTTATCAATCTTTCAAAAAATATTTTAAAAATTATAAATTGTAATTTTTAGTAAACAAATTCATGATACACGATTTTCTATTTTTACAACTGTCTCATTATCATTAACTCTCATTGCTTTCTGCTCTCTTAATTTTCAATTTCATTTTCTAAAATATATTAATCAAATTTTAAATTCAATAAGTGTTTTATACCTGCATCACATTATCTTTAATTTTCCCATTTATAATATTTTATTCACTTAACTTTTCTCTTAACATTTAAAAAATCTTCAATATTTAAATTTATATTTTTTTAATTTTTCAAATTTCAATTTCCAACCTATTCATTCCTTTCCATATAAATTGATTAGTTTTTTCATAAATTATAAATTATAATTTGATAACTTCTTGAACAGTATAATATAATAATAATTATATTGTCTACTATTGAAAACTTTAAAAAACAATAATCCACGATTGTAAATAGCAATTATTTAAAAAATTCCCTTTATTTTAATTAACGGCAATTCATTATCTTAATTCTTTCAATTAAAATATTGTCATTCTTCTTCAATTTAAATCGATTATTTATCTTTTAAATAATTATAAATTATAATTAAGAACAATTATAATTTTTAATTCTTTCACTACAAATTTGAAACTTCAAATCTAAATAATATTTTAAATTTGAATTTTATATAAAATTTAATAAATATAATCTCTTTTTATTTTCCTTTCCATCCTCTCTTTACTTTTCATTCTCCTCTCATTCTTCCTTCGATAATTGACAGTTAACATAGAGATAATTGGAACAGTTAAGCACATTCGACACTCCATCTCCATACAATAAAATTGAAGGAGTTTTTTTTCAAAAAATGTTTCAATTAAAAATTATAAGCTGTAAATTATTATTTACTTTTTTACTTTTAATTTTCTTTCATTTTTTATCTTAAATTTCTAATCCCATTATCTTTTCATAAACATTTTCACTGATGTTCTCAAATTATTCTTTTCCTTCTATTCCACTTTCTCCCGTTCACCCATTTTCTCTCTCTTTAAATTTTAATATTATTTTTACAATTTTAAAATTTATTTTATTTTAACTTTCTTTCTACAATATTTTTATTATTTATTTCACGTATTATCTTAACTTCACCCCATTATCCCCATGATCGTTTTAAACTATGTATTATAATTTATTTAATTAAAAAATGTAAATTGTCAAGTTATATATTTTAATTATTCGCAATAATAGAAAATATTAATAATTTTTTATTTAATAAAAAAAAGCATGACTGAATTAATTAATGTACGTTGTATATTTTTTTTTCTTTTTGATAAACTACGTTGCATCATTTTTTTTTATATACTTCCTTTGTAGTGAAGCAATTGCACTTATTTTGATGTCATTATATTATATCTTTATGACTTTTTTTACTATTGTGTTTATGTCTTTACTTTCAGTTTAACAAATTTTATAGGCATATTAATTTAATAAACACTTAAGATTATATTTTAGTGAAATATTTTTCCCTTCAGGGACATATCATAATAAACATTAACATTTTCATTAGATATAAATTTGCGCCACATTTACAAATTTTTGGCTTCGTATCCCCTATTATATATAATTATGAACTTCTTTTTGGATGAAAATATGATTATTTGTCCAAGGGAGATGCATGTTTCAGTCATCATGGTTGAAGAAATATTCTATTTTCAGCAAAAGAATCAAAATCAACTGATCACGAAAGACAAGAAATTCACGTGAATTGACCTCATAATTGAAGGACGAATCCTTCAAGTGCAAAGGACGAAGATATTCTAAAATCTAAAGTGTTTCGTTTGTTGTTAGGTCTCCATCCTTAACTCGCAATTTTAATTATTTAATTAAGAAAGTAATTTATTTATTTAAAGTTGTATGCTAACTTCCTTTTGTTTGTTTCCCCCCATAAAAACTAATCCTTTTTTTCCCCTGGGGTAGAAAAGTTGCTTTTTCCTCACAAAAGAAATGAAAGATGAATAAAAATTGCTTTGTCACTAGATGCATGCACTAAAAAAAGATGCAATCGTTTTCTAAGGAAAAGTTGGATTAAGGGACCTAAATTTGATAAGATTTGCCATGATGATCGAGCTTTAAAAATTTCATTTACTTTCAAAGATCAAATTATTTTAGTTTATTTTGAATTGAGGAATATATATGTGTAATGATTATTTCTTAGAAAGTCATTGTCAAGTTTTCTATAATTACAAGAAATCTTGATCATCATTATTACTATCAGGTTTTTGATTTATTACCACCTCATTTCCTTTTTTTTCCCTCCAATTACCACCTTATTATAAAGTTGTAAGAGTCTTTTAAAATTATATCTACAATATTTTAGGTTTCTTACCATCTTGTTTTTCATGTCAGCATTAGAGAGTTATCACCTAGATTTTTTTTGTTAAAAGTTACAATTGATTTTAAAGATGGTTCCTATCAAGTTTTAGAATTTTTATCATAAAAGTATTTTTGTCTGCTGATGACAAAAAACATGTCTTTTGATCATTGACGATAATTTCAATTTGTAAGGTTTATGCTTCTTACTAAAGTGCTGGCATCTAACTTCTAAGGCACTCTTTACAGAACAGCCATTATAATTGCCTGTAAATTTTATTAAATTTCAACAGGTAATTTTGCAATTTTTAAGGATCGATTAATTTTGTCTATTCAGAATTTATGATGTCTTCTTTTTTTTCTTTAACACCGAATTTATGATGTCTTCAAATGTCTGTCATTGGCTTGACAATTTTGCGGCTTGTGTTATAAGTAATCGCAAAGTAAAGAGCTTTCATCACAACCACACACTTGCTTTCGGTTCAAAAAATATAATATATACATATAAAATTTGTGTTCTACCAACACCACTGTGGCTGAGTGGGTTGAGTTATAATGAATTTAATATTATTTTTTAAATATAATCTTAAGTTTAAGTCTTCTGAATAGAAAAAATAAAATGGGAACATCTATTTTATTTGGGTCAAAAATACTAAAAAATCTAATATGATAATATCAAATACTAGATAATTATATAAAAAAATATGTACGTTTTGCACAAGTAAAACAGATTTTGTGTACTCTTCACTTTCTCTCTCAATTTCAATACTTGTGAGGATATTCGTCATGCTCCTCTATTTTAATTAATTAGAAGTAGGTTGCATCCATCATGAAGAGTATGATGAATGAAACGTATTATTTACTTTTTTAATATCTTTATGAATCTTACATAAATGCATCTAAGTAGATCCCTGTATATTATATAGAATCTAAATAATAAATCATATTATTTACAATTTGTAAAAGTATAATTTGTTATAGATTTTTATATTAAATAATGAACGTTGATATTTAATATTCAATGTATTTGTATCCTGCCATAGGTTTTAAATTTTAGTTTTAAATAATGAAAAGGAATAGATATTTTCAGCACTTCATGCTCTAATTCAGATACCTAAATATCCTTAATGTGAAGAAACGGTTCTAGAACCCAAAACAAAAATCTTGAAACTGACAAGAAAATTCATGTTTATCTATAATATCTTGATGCACCCACTAAGCATATCTAATATGAATTATTTTTGTGACGAAAAATTTTAAATTACTTTATTTTTTGTAAGCACCAAGGATATTTCATCAAAATATGCTTTATCTCTCCCAACAAAGTCTTTTTCATACATACAACTAGATATTGAACTCAAAATAATATGCTTAAAAAACTCAACTATTTTCCAAATGTATCAAAATCTAATTAATTATTTCATTTAATTTGAGTTCATATTTTTAAATATGTAGAGGGCCTACTTTAGAGAACATTAATTTTTATAGCCATCCCATACATACATAGATATATATATATATATATTTGTTTTGATAACTATTTGGCTGGTTATTTGTATAGCCATCCCCACACTGGTAAAAAGTGTGTAAATAAGTAGAACATTAATTCCACCACTTGAATCAATTGTAGGATTCAAGTCGGATTTAGAACCACAAACAGGGATTGAAGAATGGATTGATGAGTTTGATAAACAATTTGTGGAACTCACAGATGAATGAAGCTACGAAGAGAAAACATTGAAGCCATAGTTGAACATTGGTTGCACAAAACATTCATTCACTCAAACCTCCATATTGATTATAAATTACTATAAAAAAATTTTTACTCGGTGGTCTATTATTTTCCAAAAAAGAATATTATCTCTTAGCATTTGAAAACTAGTTGAGCATTTTTCATTTGGCACCAAGAAGTCTTTATCTGATTATCTCTAGCTATATCTTAATGACGTGGCGATGATCCTGATGTTTATGCCAATTGTAAAATTTGTAAGAAAATTAAGATAAGATCATGTTTATTTAATTAAAAGCAGATCAACAATATATATATTGATACATATATAAATAATATGCATAAATGAAGTACGTGACTTCGTGAGTTTGGAATCCATACTAACGAACAAAAATAATAATTAATTTATTTTATCTAAAATTAGTTAGATAGGTAATGGTCACTTTCTGTCCCTGCTGTACAATTAATATTGTTATTTAAGCTGCCCATGTGCTGCTTTGAATTATATGTTTTTTTTCTTCAGATGTCAATTAATTATATATGTCATCCGTGAAGTATGATTCAATAGATTTGGAACAATAAGACATTGGAAAGATTGTAGTAATTGATTAATATGCTTCAAATTTGTATACGATTCTCGTTCAGATCATATCCGTGGTATCTGTTTTAATCGATAACTGAAAGAAATTAGAATCAATAAATTATTTGTGAAACCATTAATTGAGAACTTCTTAAGGTGTTTCTTATCATCCCTCTTTAAAAAAAAAAATCCACTTGACATTTTCACCCCCTTTTCCTATTTTTTCTGGTTCCATCCCCCGCACTCACACAAATAGTTAGATGGAGAAGGATTTCATTGAGAGTACACCCCTAAAATACATGTTAATTATATATCTAATAAGAATAAAAAACTATTGTATATTGAATGTTAAAAAAATTAAATACCGTAGAAGATAGAAGCTAGTTTAATCGATGATAAAGTATTAAGGATAAAAGAATATTTTGAAATGTGTGTGTGTGTGTTTTTTTCACTCTCTATAATTAATAAAGCAACATTTGGCTCGTATATAAATAATTATATTTATATATATAGAATGGGAAAAAAGAGAAAATTTTATCCATGTTAGATAGTTTTATTCAGTCTAATAAATTTAATTGGCCAAAGAATGAAAGAGAAAGTTTTCTGGTTACATTCAAACGATGTTCTTAAGGTTGTGTTCATTGAATTTAAACAATTATGTTTATTTTTAATAAACTCCCTAAATTTTAATATACATAGTTCACTAAAATAGCCTTCTGATAATTTGATGATAATAAACTTATATAAATATTTTTTTACAGAACTTAAAATAGTTTGAGTAATTTTCTCAATCAATTGCAGTATCACTATGCTGTATCAGGGTTATTTATATATTGTACTTTAACAATTTTAAATTATACTGGAATTTCAAAATGAAAATAAATAGTAGTTAATTTTTTTAGCATTATAACTTAGATACCAAATGACTTTATATTTTAACTTGAATGGTGGTCCAACACTTCAAGTAGGTCTCATGCATGGACAACCAGAAAAAGAAAAAGAAATGTGATAGAGACAAGAACCATTTATCCTAATTAATTAAATAATAATATAATCTTTTTTTAGTATCGAACTAGAAGTAAGTTCGTCCGCCATCACCATGATAACGGGGATGAAATGTAAATCTTGTTTAACTAGATTTCCCCATCCGCAAAAAATAAGGAATCGAACTCCCAATTATTTGTTTAAAAGAAGAAAAATTTAGAGCCCTACCATTTAAGGCAATTTGAGTGGATATTTTCTTTTAAAAAAAATTATTTGACCTACAAATTGATATTAGTTTGATATTTTATTCAATACAATAAACAACTCCACTATAGTAAATTCTAATATAATATAATATCCATTTTGTATAGTTTAATTTTTTAACTTAGTTTTTAAATATATATATATATATTTTCAACACTTGTTTTAAAGTGAGATGTAGTTGAAATATTATAAAGTGACGTTTATTAATATGCTTACTTTAATAAACTTCCATAGATGTGTTACACTTATGTTAGTGTAAAACGTGTGAAATTTTCTTTAATTTAATCATCTTCAAAAATCAATTACTGGATTCAGACTCAGTCACCTTATTTTATCAACCAAGGTTTGAATTTTTCATTAAGTTGGTAATTTTACATGGTCGTCAATTATTTTTTATAAAAGAATTTCTCTCAACATTTAAAAACTGGTTGAGTATTTTTTATTTGGAACCAAAAGAATCCTTAGCATCTATATATTATTGCCACCTGTATAAATTTTTAAGAAAATTAAGATAAGGTCATTTTTATTTAAGAAGGTAGTATTTTAACTCTCTCTCTCTCTCTCATTATATTATATAATATATATATATATATATAAATGGATAAATGAATTACGTGACTACGTGCAACGTTTCTAATCGTATGAACAAGGTTCAATGTTTGGACATAATTAATTTATCGATACTAACGAAGTAAAATAGCAATTTTTTTTTTTAATATTAGTTAGACAGGTGAGAGTCACTCTCTGTCCCTGCCGAACAATTAATATTAATATTATTATTCTTAAAAAAAACTGCCCATATGCTTCTTTATGTATATATTGAAGAAGTAATTCTGGAAAATTACTGTGTGTATTACTGAATAACTTGGGTTACATATATACACAAAAACAAATCTATCTAATAATTACAAAATCAAATCAAATCAAATCGAATAATATCCTAATAATATCCTATAATAAATAGAAGGATATGTCAAATCTTAACACCTCCCTTCAAACTCAAGATGGTTCAATAACGAACATCTTAAGTTTGTTTACTAATATATTAAACCGGCCTAAACTGTGTGACTTAGTAAATAAATCAGCTGGTTGATCAGTAGTTCGGATAAGAAGGAGTCTGAGAGTTCCTCGAACAACATGCTGTCAAGTGAAGTGACAATCAATCTCAATATGTTTAGTTTGTTCATGAAATATATCATTATGAGCAATTTGTCTGGCACTCTGACTATCACAATAAAGGTCAATAGAAGAGTCTTGGGCCACCCCCATATCAGTAAGAAGCCATCGAAGCCAAAGTATTTCAGAAGTAGTGTCAGCTAAAGCACGATACTCGTATTCAACACTTGAGCGAGAAGCCAACGTCTGCTTCTTACTTCGCCATGAAAGCAGAGAATCACCAAGAAAAATGCAGAAGCCAGTGGTAGATCTACGATCAGAATGATCACCTCCCCAATCTGCATTAGAATAAGCTCGTAGAACAAGCGAAGAATTGACAGAGAAATGCAAACCATGAGATAAGGTTCCTTTAACATAACGAATAATGCGAAGTACTGCAGCATAGTGAGTAGTACGGGGAGCAGACATAAACTGGCTGACAATGTGCACTGCATAAGCAATATCAGGTCTAGTCACTGTGAGATAGATGAGACTTCCAACTAACTGACGATAAAAGGTAGGATCTTTCAACAATGTGCCATCAGTAGGAGTGAACCGAGCGTTAGGTTCAATAGGAGTAGCCTCGACTGTGTCGTCAGTGAGTTGAGCTCGAGAAATCAAGTCAGAGGCATACTTGACCTGAGAGAGAGATTTACCATTTTTCACATAAAGTACCTCAAGACCAAGAAAGTAACTGAGATTCCCAAGATCTTTCATTTCAAAGTGATTCTCGAGAAAAGACTTGAGCTCTTGAACTCCGATGGAATCATTATCTGTGATAATCATGTCATCAACATACAACAGAAGTAAGACTATACCACGATCCGTAGTACGAATAAACAATGCAGAATCGTGAGGACTGCAAGAGAAACCAAGCTGACTGATGGTAGTGCTAAACTTAGCAAACCAAGCACGAGGAGCCTGTTTAAGACCATAAAGAGCACGTCGGAGACGACAAACCTTGTTTGCCGGATTAGGATATCCTGGAGGGGGCTTCATATAAACTTCTTCTTCTAAATTTCCATTCAGAAAGGCATTTTTGACATCCATTTGATGAAGAGTCCAACACTTGGCTGCAACAATAGCAAGAAGACTTCTAACAGAAGTAATTTGAGCAACCGGAGCAAAAGTCTCCTCATAGTCAATCCCATACTCCTGAGTAAAGCCCTGAGCCACCAAGCGAGCCTTACGCCGTTCCAAAGAACCATCAGAATGAGTCTTAATTTTATATACCCATCGACATCCAACTAGAGTCTTATCAGGAGGAAGATCAACAAGATCCCAAGTGTGCATTTTTTCCAATGCCTGTAATTCTGCTTGCATAGCCTGCTGCCAATGAGAGTCACGAGAAGCTTCCTTATAGGACTGAGATTCCTTTAGCTGAAGAATAGTAGAGAAGCAGTGGTAATCTCGAAGGTAAGAAGGAGGGTTTCTTTCACGAGTAGGCCGATTGGATTCAGAGGACAAAGGCTTCGTAAACATGACTTGTGAGGGAGAATCAGAAGTAACAGAACCATCTGGAGAAGGTGCAACATCAGACGTGGTGGTGAGCTCATCAACTGAACCTGTACCTGAGTCACTAGGAAAAAGATCAATAGAAGGATTTGTAAAGATAGGAGAGAAAGTGGAAGGAATCGAAGAGAAATCGGTCAAAGAAGAAAACTGGACATTTTCCCAGAATACAACATGACGAGAGATTCGTATACGATGGGATAAAGGATCCCAGCAACGATATCCCTTATGCTCAGAATCATACCCAAGGAAGCAACAGACACAGGCACGTGCTTGTAATTTGGTGGTCTCATGAGAGGGAAGAAGAACAAAACAAGCACAACCAAAAACTTTTAACATAGAATAATTTGGAGAAGTACCATGAAGACACTCAAAAGGAGAGATGTTACCAAGAACAGAGGATGGAACACGATTGATACAGTAGACAGCAGTCATGGCTGCTTCACCCCAAAAAAGCTCTGGACAAGAAGCGGAAATGAGCAGAGCTCGGACAGAGTCAAGAATATGACGATGTTTTCGTTCTGCACGACCATTCTGTTGAGAGGTGTAAGGACAATAATATTGAGAGATAGTGCCCTGTTCATCAAGAAAATTAAGTAATTTGGAGTCACGATACTCTAAAGCATTATCACGATGGAAGACTTTAATTATCTTGGAAAACTGAGTACGAACCATAGTAGCAAATTTAATATAAATTTGGGATAATTCTGAACGATTTTTCATCATATAGATCCAAGTAAAGCGTGAAAAATCATCAATAAAAAGTACAAAATATCGTGATCCTCCCATGGAGGGAGTAGGAGAAGGTCCCCAAATGTCAGAGTTAATCAGATCAAATGGAGAATCAGAAATAAAAGCACTTTTATTAAAAGGTAAAGCAGGTTATTTTGCAGTCTGACAAGAAATACAATGTAAGGATTTTTCACTAACAGAACCTAGGAAACTATTAGAAATCAAAAGTTGTAATTTATTCAAAGAAGTATGAGCAAGTCGACGATGCCACAAATCAAGAGATGAAGAGGTAGTGGCAGCACACAATTTGGATGATGGAGTGACATCAGGAAGATGCATAGAAGTGAGCTCAAATATACGTCCGACTTTACGCCCAGTCCCGATGATCTGTCCTGTCTGAGAATCCATCACAACACAATCATGTTTGTTAAATAATACATCATAGCCAATGTCAACAAGCTGACCAACAGAAATAAGATTGAAACTAATGGCAGGAACAAAATAAGTATCACAAAGAGATAAAGAAGGTGAGGAAACAATACCAACATGACTAACAGGCATTTGGGAATTATCAGCAGTATGGATAGAAGGAGCAGTAGAATTAGGTGTCATGGAAGAAAAGAAATCAGATTGTCCAGTCATATGATTACAACAGGCAGAATAAAAAAACTAAGAAGATATACCTAAAGGAGTAGCTAAAGCAGTCGGTGGACTAGAAGAACTGGAGATAAGTTTCCGAAGTAACACTTCGAGATCAGAAGTAGAGGATGTTGAAGTGGATTCAGAAGGTGACTCGCTATTGACAGCATCAGTGGCAGAAAGAGCAGGCTTGGTTGAATGCCTAGGTCGTGAGAATTTCCTCTAATCAGTTCTAGGTGGACGAATGGGACATTGATCAATGAGATGCCCGGTCTTCTTACAATATCTGCAATATAAGGTGGGACAATTAGCAGCTATATGACCTTTCTTCTGACATGCACGACATTCAATGAAGGGACACTCAGCAAAGGAGTGATTGGACTGAGGACAGCGCCGACAAGACTTAGAATTCTTGTCAGATACAGCAAAAACCATCTCTGGATTACGATGCAGAAGACCCAAGCGAGTTTCTTCAGATCTAAGACGAGGAAGAGCATCTTCAAGAGTAGGAAGTGGACTTTGATGCAATAAAGAGGCACAAACAGGCTCAAAATCATCTGTAAGAGCCATGAGGAACTGAATAAGTCGGAGTTGATCACGATACTTCAAAAAGGCTTGAGCATCTGCTTCACATTTGAAAATAGGCTCTGAATAAGCCAGTTGATCCCAAACAGACTCAATCTTAGCAAGAAACTCATAAAGAGATTGACCACGTTCTTGTCTGAGAATACTAAGATCCTTTTGCAACTGAAACTGATTAGATAAATCTGATGATGTATAACGACTAGCAAGATGATCCCAGACTTCTTTAGCAGTTTCAAATGTACCAAACTGTTGATGAATACTAGCAATAGAAGTATTACGAAACCATGTAATGATCTGATTATTTTTGCTATCTCATTCCTCTAATCGTTCATTAAACTTAACCTCTGTCTCTTCAAACACACGAGTAGGAAATTTAATGTCACCAGTAACATACCGCCATAATTTTCTGCCTTTAAGAAAACCACGCATGTTTTCCAACCAGAGACGATAATTGAATCCATTCAAAATAACAGATATAGGTTGAGCAATGTCAGATTTATCCATGACGAAACAAACTAATTCCAAAAGAGAAAAAGCACTCAGGAGAAAATGAAATTCCCAAATAAATCTGAAAAATAGCTAATTTCAAAGAGTTGACTAATTAACAAACCAACCACACAAGAAGAAGCAGAAGATGACGACGAGCAGAACGAGATGAACGCCGGTGAGAACTGACACCGGATGCGCCCTCACGCGCCGGAGAAAGAAAACTGGACCGTCGGCACGTGGCGCGCATGGAAGAGCGTGCGGCGGAGGATGGCTGCCGAAATTGGTGGACCGGCCGAACTCGAGACGCGGAACACGGTGGTGAGGCGCGTGTCACCGGTGGACCACTGAACAATGACGGATTTGAGGAAGAACGTACGGACACCAATGAAAAAAAAATATCCCCATGACATTAACCTAACTTTGGTACCATGAAGAAGTAATTCTGGAAAATTACTGTGTGTATTACTAAATAATTTGGGTTACATATATACACAAAAGCAAATCTATCTAATAATTACAAAATCGAATCAAATCAAATCGAATAATATCCTATAATAAATAGAAGGATATGTCAAATATTAACACACATATATATATATATATATATCTTTCCAGATGTACACATTAATTATCTATGACTGTCATCTGTGACGTTCGATTGAAACAATTTGGATGATGTTTTGTTTTACTGTTTTGTTGGCTTTTTGAGGTTTTCGTGAGTTGTTTTTTATTTCTTAGGACTGGTACTGTTGTTTTTTGCTGTTTCTCCCATTCTCTGTATTCGGCTTTATATTTCTGCAATGACTGTCCTTTCCGGTGGGTAAATAGACGATGATACGTGCACTAATTATATAAGTACGGGCGTGGCATCTGTTTTAATCCGAGTTTTTCAAAATGGATGTGACTATTTTGAAATTATTATTATTTAATAAATTTTCCGTAAATTATAAAACAACTCTGAGAAATTAGCATCAAGAAATTATTCGTGAAACCATCAATATATTATATAAATGCATATTCATTATTTATAGACATGATTACTGTTTATTTTTTGAATTTCATAAAATATTAAAAGCACATGAAATTTACTTTGAGGAGATGGAAAATGAATCCATTGCATGAACCTTGAAGCAAACATGTCATCCTTATTATCATTATTCAGCAATATGTATGCATATTTTATTATTTTTTATTTACTGTCACAAAAGTCATTTATCATCTAAAAAGTTATTTTTTCATATGCAAAATGGAAGCTAAAATTCTCGGAGGAGAGAGTAGCTAGGGGAGAGTTACAGAACTTCACACAGATAAAATATTATAGTAAGAATGAAAGAATATTTTGGAATTTAGTCCAAATTACTTGATATATACCAAACTGGTCAGATATTATGTACGTAGGATGATGGATGATGAATTAATAAAACCGATAGAAGATCTTTTTGATAAAATTAGATTGTAAAAATCAACGGATCAATTGCATTGAATCCAAATCCTACCACCAACCACATGTTTGGCTTTCCTCTACTCCGGTGGAATACTTAGCCCTTTATGAAAATACAGAACATGAGAGACCACTTTTGTCACAGAAACAATTAAACCTAATTTTTGGACTATTCCGTCCGTCTTTCTTAAATTAATTTAACTAAGTAATTGGTTACTGCAGAAGATCTCACTCATTAGTCAAAGATTAAGAAACAAACTTTACTTTGAATTTAGCTCATTAATTAATTGTCTTAATTTTCTCTCGCAGTTTTCATTAGGAATTCACTTTTTCCACATCAATCAGATTGATTAAAATAGTAATATTTAAATTTGACTTATTCTAACCAATGGGTGCCTGGTCAAGTGGTCACGAATTTGACCAACATTTTTTCAGAGTCGAGGTTTCGATTCTTGAGGGGCGCAGTAGCGTAAAAATAAGCCTTCAAAGACTGTTTCCCATCGGTACCATTGCCATCGCAAGGTCTGGCAGAACGGGATCTAGATTAGTCTAGGACAGGCAATAAACCCAAGTTACCCCAAGATATCGGGCACAATAGCAAAAAAAATTTTTTTTTGACTTGTTATATTAATCTCCTCATGCATGCATGCATGCATGTTCCATGCACATTGACTAATTGAGAATCAATTTTAAGTAGCCTATTACCAGCATTATGCATGATATTAAATGAATCGTTGAATAATACAGTCCTTACATTGATTTTGAAAATTAATACAAGTTCTTTTGAACTGTCTTAAAATTGTTCAGACATTTATTTTATTTTCAAAATTAATTACACAAACTTTTTTAAATGAATATTAAATTATATAACTTTTGTTAAACTGCATAGACTTTTCTCTTATTTCTAAAAATATATACAAATCTCCTTTCAAAATATAACGAAAGTATGTTAATTTTTTTTAAAAATAATTAGAGGTTTGTGTAATTTATTTTTTATTTTTTTAATGTATAGGTTTTCAAAATAAAAGAGAAGCTTGTATACTTAATTTAACAAAAGTTCTAGAAAAGTTCCCATGATTTACTTTTCATTGCTAAGAGAAACTTTTGTATATATTTTAAAATTAAAATGCTGATACAATTTTAACTAAACTAAAAAATTTCATGTAGTTTACTTTAATTAGTTTTTTTACATATGATGAGAAGCTGTCAAACATGCAGAAAATATCGACAAACGAGAAATTTGTCTCAATATTGTACGAAAAGACATATTTGTGATAAAATAATTTAGTATGGATTCACTAATTTTGAAATTTAAAAAATGATTTAACCAATATGGCAAAAAAGAAAAAAAAACAAATTCAAGCCAAATATCTCAAATAATAAAACTATTTACAAGTCAAATACATTGGCTTAATTACTACACTTCTCATAACTATGTAATATTTAATGCCTTATATGATATCTTTTTCTAATAAAGAAATCCAATGCATGGGAAGACATATTTGTGATCACAATTATTTCATGGGAACTACTAATTTAAAAATAAAAAAAAAGAGAGATTTAAATCATGCCACAAAGCATTAGCAAAATACATAATAAAACACAATCCAAATATGCCAAATCATAATGCTAATCACAAGCCAAATTAATCAAATCGACCTCCTAAATAAATTGTCTAATAGTTAATTGATAGTTAATAGTGGATTGAAATTTGGATAGGATGAACCTATGCTTGAATAGTGAATAGAATAATGAGTTTTGGAGGTACAATAGTGAATTTACCTAAATTTTTATAATAGAAAAGTAATATTCCATAAGTAACAACGCGATGCACGTTGCTGACTTCTATTTCAATTTTTACTTGTTTTACGATTTTTGAATTGAGTCAATAATTTAAAAATATTTCAAATTGAGTTGGGATTGGTTCGTCAATTCAATGAACCAACTAGTTTCATCCTTTAATCCGCCGATACTTTAATATAAATATATTAATTTGCATTAGATATATAATATAATATAATATATGTTTTATACATGTGGATACACACAGCGCGGTAGAGCCAGCATCCAGGGGGGATAATTTTTTGTTAAAATAATTAATATATATTTTTTATTAGTTTATTTTTTAATAATTTTAAAAAATAATTTGATAATAAAAAAAGTAATTGGATAAAAAATTATGTATGATAGTTGTTTATAATAATGTAATGCAACTTGGTACAATTATATCTAAATGACATTTAATTTATTACTATAATTAAGACATGAATCTTAATGGAAACTGATAATTACATTTAGGACAAAAATTTTCATCACAATTTATACAAATAGTTGTAAAATGTATAACACATTTTATTTTATATATATATATATATAATCAGAGGTAAATTCCGTGCGTAGCATGAAAAGTCACACTATTTATCACTAATGAATAGTGTGTCTTCTATTAAATTTTATTACATAAATATAGAAAATTTTCAAGTAGGTACCACTGTGGAAAAGTAATACTCATGAACACCAATGCACCAAAATTTTCAATTGATTTTTAAGACTTCTAACTTTGAATACCAATTTGGCAATATAATGCTTTCATTGTACCTACTTTGAATTTTCCCAATAAAAATCGATATTGATATATTGACTGTAACTATTTAATATTAATCAAATCCAACTTATAAAGTTTTTTCTTTTGAAAAAAGGCGGCTACCACTAAAACAATATGTTTGTGTGTGTGTGGATATCCACTTCGATTGTCTTAAAAATTATGTCAGGTCTTTCTCAAAGATAAAAATATTCTGTGGACCGTATTATGTAGAAACTGAGAGAGAGAGAGAGAGAGAGAGAGATGAGTGCCTCGAACAAATCTAAAGTGAGAAGTACTGTATGAATAGCATATACAATAGTTAGCAAGATGCTTTCTTTTCTTGTTTTAGCGGAAAAAGAAAATGGTTGTATTGTTTATCAATTTATAAATAATATAATTTGTTATATATTTTATATCTATACATAGAAAACAATCTATAACAAATAATATTATAAATTATGAATAATACAACTTATTTCTTAATCATCTTGTTAAGTAATGAGGAGGGTGGATGGTGCTTCTCCCTGGTATCATTTTTCTTCCCTCAACTTTAAAAAATTGAGAAGAAGACAGTGAACGTGCAATGAAAAGTTAGGAATGCATGCGTGGGGTTACAGGGACCATGAATTCTCCAACTTTATGGCTATGGCTATCAAACATTTTATAATATTAAAATATAATCACGTGAAAGTGAAGCACTACACTAAAGTAGTATTAATGGAGGCCCCTTTTCTCTTTCGTTTTTTTCTTTCTCATCAGACAGACACACACATATATAATTCATCATTCTTCGCTAAAATTACCTACCATTATTGTTTTCCATACTATGGTTTTGTGTGTGAATTACAGGATACATATATAAATAATTTCAATTAAAATTTAAATAATTTGTTTGATATAATGATGTTGTCTAGATATATGTAGGGATTGACTTTGGATTAAAGTAAATAATTCACCTAACATTAATCGTACCCTCCAAAATTAATGTAAGTTTGATTCATATCAAAACATTAATCTTTCTGTATATATATCTCAAGGGTTGGGTTATTTTTTGTAACGGAAAAAATGAAATGAATATGCTATTGATCTTATCTATGGCATCTTTCTATTTCATTTATCATATTACTAATAATTATGACTCATTCCATTTTTGGCTTTGTTTCCTGTGCCAACCCACAAACTAAATTATGGGAACATTCATGCACATAAACAGTTCCTTTCAGTCTCCCCGCATTATAGGATCAATTCATTTGAACATCATATCCCTTGTGTTTTGACCAAACAAATTATATAAATTTCCAAAATAATTATTTTTTTTAGAACCAATTGATATCCCATACTATCAAATCATCCAAATTCAAGCTCTGTTGGGCCTTAAATAGGAAGAAATTCTCTTAATCTGATTTGTCATATTTACAAAACTCAAGTTTGAAATCTCGATTAGCACAAATTTAGATCATTTGCGGTTATAATGCAGCAAAGTGTTTAACCAAAGCTCAACTTAAAAAACATCAAATTCTTTCTATTCAACCCAATAATTGTTGGTTCTCAAAGATATTTTATCTCCTCAAGGCATTTGTAAAGAAGAGTCACATACCATATAAATATATAATTCAGTACATTGTATCTTGCTAGTGTTTGAAAGTTCATAATGGAAAAAAAAATATAGTCCAATAATGACACATGAATACATGATAGTCGATACTTCATTGTCTCCTTATATAGTTAGGGAAGAAGGGTCACCATTCAAAATAAATTTATTCCAAAATTATATACATATACATACATACATATATATATATATATATAATGTGGTTGTCATTAACTTGGAGCATAGCTTCAGAGAGGGGGATAGCTACAACATGTGAAAGATTCGTATTACAACACAAAAGGTGTACTATTTGTCTCCAAGAAAACCTTTTTGTTCACTAATACACGTATACTCGATAATAAATTTTTTTTTTCATATACTAATGTTTGTTGGCCCGAGTGAGAGGAAGTTTGACTTTTTTCCGAATAAAGTATTTAAATGTTGTGAATAAAATACACACACACACACACAAAGTTATCTCCTTTGAAGAGGTTATTTTACTTGATTTAAATTAGTTGAAGCCTACTGTAATTTTTACAGAAAGGGATTGAATTTAAAAAACAATTTATATTGTATTATAAAATATTTAAAATAAATAACAAAAATATCTTTCAAATTTTGTTAAATTTATGATGACAAAAACCTTTTGGTTAAATTTATATATATCTCAATCCATTTTCAAAAATATATACAGTCCATTTCTAAATAATAAGTGAATTAAATAATCCTCCCTTGAATTTTGTTAAACAACTCAAATTTATCTTCTATTTAAAAAAAAACGCAAATCTCATTTAAAAATAAAGAATAGATGCTCAACTTTATTTTTTTTTTAATTTTTCCAAAATCAGAAAAACCTCTATTCGTTTTCTTTTTGGAAGAAATTTGTGCATATTTCAAAACTGAAAAAATCTGTATAGATTTAACGAAGTAAATTATGCATTGTGGAAGTACAGAGCCACAGAGGTATAGGAGTACATGTTCCTCAAAATGTTTACTTGAGTTCTGAAAAATTGATGCAGCACACACAAATTAAAACGAGATTGATGAAAATGTAAAATAAAGTTAATTATTTGTCGATGAAAAATGATACTAGTACTTTTAAACTGAATAATAATTAAAAAAGAAACAACAACATCAATTTTATAAATACATCTTACTTTTCCACTGGAATAAAAAAGAAATACTTCATCATCAAGAGCCACACCAAAGAAGCAGTTAGAATAATCAATAACAATATAAAATATATCTCAAATTATAAAATAATATGATGAATTTTTCTTATTCTATAATATAAGATAATATGTATTGATTTATCATTTTTACCATTTATTTATTGTATTATTAGTATTGTAACTCTTGTTATATTTAATAAAATAAGTAAAATTAATAGAGAAAAAATTAAAAATTTTGATTTTTTCAGAAATTCAAGGATGTAATAAAAATTTTTTATATATGTAAAACCTCTCACATTACTTTATAATATAGGATAAAAATAGTAAAATTTACAGCAAGTTACACTAATATTCTTTCTTTATTAAATGGAAAAGAGAAAAGATATTCCATCAAGATTCCTTATACTCATGAGATAAGATTAGAACATACGGCTAAAAACTTGAGGGAAGGAATGACCAAGAAGCTTTTGGGTAGGACACGTAATTTTTTTGTCAAATACATGAAAAAGGAAAAAAATTCATCTCCGAATGAATAAACGAAGGACCCCAAATTTGAAAATATCTGTTTAAAAAAGATCATTTGATAAGCTTCACTGTTGTTCAAGTTTCTTAATATGGCTCAAAAGGATTGCTCAATGTGAATGAGCATTTGATCATAATAAGTTTTCCATTTTTAACCTATTTGTGTGTACCTGTACCCTTTACCTAATAGAACAGTTGTTTTTTACTTTTTAAACGCACATGCATGTTACAACATGAATTTGCAGTATGCACGACCTAAAGAATTTCAATTTTAATGAGAAAGTACATTCACTTTTTTTACAACATCTAATGTTCGGTGCCATCAATCAATTCAAAATTTCATATTCGAGTATTTGTATGCTCCTACTGCCACAATAACAAGAATACTAGATATTACACGTCTTATTTTTCCAACCCACAAGACAAAACCAGTAAAGAATTTTCTAGAGAAAGAATGACCACAAATATAAATTCTTAATTCAACGAATATCATAGGAGGGAATTTTGTTTGTATTTGAAGAAGTGAAACTACTCAGCCCCTTCCTCCACATCACTTCCAGAGATACACGCAGAAATTTCAGAAGAAAATGACAATTATGAAGAATGCGTAATAAATGTGTTTCAGTGGCAGCTTCTCTGGTTTTGGTCGAAGTTTCAATTCAAGAAAGGAATTCAGCCACCAAGTGGGGTCCATCCCTAACCCAAGTGGAAAGACAATTCCTTAACGCAACCAAAGCTATCTATGTTAGCTGTGCTTTGGACAAAAGCTAACGTGGTGATGAGGCTAAACGACATTAATCAAATATTTTAATCAGATATTATTATTTTCAATATTTGTGTCCTAATTCCCATATTATGGCCTATAAATACCACCCCAGGAAGCATTGATCTGCATTGAGCAACGTAAGCTTGTGAGAGAGATATAGAGAGATAAAAAGAAAGAGCAAGTAAGTGTTTTTATAGAGATGGAGAACTTCCCAGTCATTAGCTTGAACAAGCTGAATGGTGATGAGAGGAAAGCCACCATGGAGAAGATCAAAGATGCTTGTGAGAACTGGGGATTCTTTGAGGTATACCCTAAAAGAACTTTCTGCGTTTTTCAAGTTCTTAGATCTCTGTTTAGTTTTGAGGTTTTGTGTTTTTTGATGTTCTTTTCATGACTGGGTTTGTTTGGCTTTCAAATCAAAACTGTAGCTGGTGAATCATGGAATTCCACATGATTTGATGGACACTGTGGAGAGGTTGACAAAAGAACACTACAGGAAATGCATGGAAGAGAGGTTTAATGAATTAGTGGCAAGCAACGGCTTGGACGCTGTTCAAACTGAGGTCAAAGACATGGATTGGGAGAGCACCTTCCAGTTGCGTCATCTTCCTGAGTCAAACATTTCTGAGATCCCTGATCTGACTGATGAGTACAGGTAAGACACACAAATCATGCATACCCTTTATGGATTTATGGATCTCCATCATATAATTGACACGGAACAGAGGTCCCCATGTGAACAAAATTACCCACCTTGATGTGATCTGTTTGTTTCATTATTAGATTTGAGTACCTACCTACAAATTACTTCATTTTTTTCATGAGGTGATTATGATTTATTTATGCAGGAAGGTGATGAAGGAGTTTGCTTTGAGGTTAGAGAAGCTTGCAGAGGAGCTTTTGGACTTGCTATGTGAGAATCTTGGGTTAGAGAAAGGTTACCTCAAGAAGGCCTTCTATGGATCAAGAGGTCCAACTTTTGGCACCAAGGTTGCAAACTACCCTCGTTGCCCCAAACCAGAGCTCGTCAAGGGTCTCCGTCCCCACACCGACGCCGGCGGCATCGTCCTTCTCTTCCAAGATGACAAGGTCAGTGGGCTGCAACTCCTCAAAGACGGCCAGTGGATCGATGTCCCTCCAATGCGCCACTCCATCGTTGTCAACCTCGGTGACCAGCTCGAGGTAAAACCAACAACTAACATATTCCTGATAAAGGAAAACACATGAAAATCATACAGTGTTAACGAAAGTAACCAACAAAAACACATTAAAAAGGAATTATTCCTCATGGACATTTCATCAAACATCTTACCTGCAACTTCACGATTCTCAGAAAAATTTTCCATGAAAACACAGGTGATCACCAATGGGAAGTACAAAAGCGTGGAGCACCGTGTAATAGCACAAACAGACGGGACCAGAATGTCCATAGCCTCATTCTTCAATCCGGGAAGAGACGCTGTGATCTACCCAGCACCAGCGTTGGTGGAGAAGGAGAAGAACCAGGAATACCCCAGATTTGTGTTTGAAGATTATATGAATCTCTACGCAAGGCTCAAATTCCAGGCCAAAGAGCCCCGATTTGAAGCCTTCAAAGCATCAAATGTGAATCTGGGTCCAATTGCTACTGCTTAAGGAACTGAACTTCTGTTTGGGAGGATGATGATATTTGTGTAAGTAGAAAGGTTCCAGTCTGAGAAGACGATGGTGATATCTCAAACTGGATATCATATTATATTAGAATACTAGAATTTACTATAGTGGAGTGGCTGGGTTAAGTTGTTTCAAGTGACGAGTAAAAAAATATCCAAAAATGTCAGTTCATAATTAAAAGAAAAATAAAAAACAAAAAATATATCATTATTATTATTCTTGCCTTTATCAAATTTCTTTTAACTTTTCAGGCTGTACGTCAGACCTACCTCTAGAGTTGGACCCCAATGCATGTCAAAATACAAAGTCGTTAGGTATAGAGTATAGACAGTATAACCAACTTATTAAATTTTTTTATCATAATACAAAAAGAAATTAACTAATATTATTTTGCTCATTGACAATGACAATTCAAATGTATTTTAAAATCAACAACAGTACTATACGTATATACACACACACACAAACACACATATAACACTAGTAGAGGATAATGGTTGTGTAATAATATTATGAGTATAAAAACTAAATTGAGTAAATTATGAAACTTTTTTTAATATTTTTTAAATTTGCATAAATTTGTATCATCAAATTATTAAAAGGGTATTTTTGTTGGATAGCTGATAAATCTCTTCCTCTAAATATGTGAATTTGGTCATAGTTGAACTATTAATCAAAGCTAACTTGATAGGCTTGAAGAGGATTGGATAATCAATACTGGAAAAAAAACTGCTGAAAAATTGTAAAATAGGACTTTTGATTAATAATTAATATATAAAATAGAGAATTAAATATTGTATGATTTTTCTGGATCGGTTCAGTTTAGTATACATATATAACATATTCATCAAGGAATGAAATCAGTTAAATCAATTTTGCCAATATTCTAATCTCATTCAACATATTGATTAATTGGTGTTGATTAGTTGACCCCAAAAAAAAAAATCTGTGTTGATTGATTTTGAGTAAGATTAGATCTAAATGGATTTATTTTATCCTAATATCAATCCCCTAAAACTAACTAATCATTTTTATCTCATAAGTAGGTACAAAAGAAAAAAATGTATATATAAGATTGGAAAAGTCCCTTGATACAAAGTTTCATATATGAACTAATACTATTATGCACTTTTAACAAAGAAACAAAATATACTGACAGTATTTCTTGGAGTTATATATTCGAATTGTTTTTGATAAACTTTAAATAGAAAAATCATTTAACGAGGGTGTTATCTAAATGACAGAATGTCTTATTTATCTATACAAAATTATATTTCATGAAAAAACTTGTTTGTCATACATGAGAAACACTTCTCATGTAATTAAATCCATGAGAAGCAGCTTTTATAGGAAAATAATCTGTGAATTTTTTTTCCCTTTTGAATTTAATTCTATCTAGAGGATATTCGTGAGAAAGCTTTGTCTAACATTTTTTGTTTTTGCCCAGTTTCTCACTGATCTTACTCACAAGAAATTCACTATTATGATGTTAAGCCAATATTTTAAGTAAAATATACACATACTACAGAGTTTAAAGATATGGATCAAATCTATTTAGGGAAAAATTTAGATAGGTTGCACAAAAAGAAGATATTTTAAAATGGTTCCTAAAATTTGCTAAATTCCTAATAGGTTTTTAAGGTACTGATTTGGGAAAAATAAGAAAAAGACGTTTTTGCTCCTATGTGGATTAGTTGAAAATTGTGTGAACCAATTGAAAATATCTATGAAAATGGATTATCATTCATTGTGCGAAGGAATGTTATTCTTGATCCATAAGGATTTAAAATTGATCCACAAAATTTTCATCTTATCCACGCAAGGCCAAAAATGACATTTCCTTATTTTTTGTCAAATCTAGAACCTATTAGAAATTTAGCAAATTACAAAAACTTTTTGAGAAATATTTTTTTCGAAGAATTACAATTTAATGCATGTCATGTAACTTTATTACAGTTTAATGCATCAGGGAAGAAAATAACATTTAAGGACCTACAGTTTTTCCACTTTTGGAGGTGGTGTACAATTACCGAACTACCCTTAGTTAGAACGAAAAAAGAGAGAGGCGGAGGGAGCACAAGAACTCGTTCAAGAAAGAAAGAGAGGAGGTGTGAGCTTGCTTCTCACGCAAGAACCTAGGTCGGGTTTCAGTCCCTCTGTCTTTCATTCTTCATCGCCATTCTTCTTTGCATTTGCTGTGATTTCATTTAACTGGCATTTCTGTTCAGAGATTGAACTCGAGACTAGTAAGACTTCACATTGCTTTGTTTGTTCCTTTTTTTTCCCTTTGTTATGGGTTTTCTCCTAATGGTTTTGGGGAGCTGTAGGTTGGTGTAGGTGTTGAAATTAGAGCCTCCTCCCCACTTGATCCTCTCTATTCTTTCACCTCAGTTGAAGTCCCTTATTGTAAAAGGTAAGAATACATTTCTCATTAATAGTGTACAATTATTGCCATATGGTCTGGATAATGTTATTTTATTTGTTTAATTTAGAAATCTCCATAAGAGTGAGATATGGAATGTGGGTTTGAAAGTTTAGTGTGGTTCATAATTGAAATACTTTGATTGACCTAAATAGGTGCTTGTTGATTTAGAACATGATTTAAGATGTGTGACAAAAGTTTTGAAAGACCTTCTTGGTATTTAGTAGGTGTATATAAGTAATTTCAAGTAGACATAAAAAATAAATATTTTATTGAGGACTAGTATTTATTGACTACCCAACAAAAGTTTATCATTCCTTGTTCAAAGGAATGTTATTCTTGATCCATAAAGAATTACAATTGATCCACATAATTTTTATCTGATCCAAGCAAGGGCAAAAATGTTATTTCCTTATTGTTTCCAAATCTAGAACCTATTAGAAATTTAACAAATTCCAAAAACTTTTTTGGGAAATATATTTTTTCCGTGGAAAATGTCTATAATTGTCCCATCTATTTACTGGGTCTTGTGCCAAAAGAAAGTGATTTAAAAGGAAAATAATAGTAGTCTACTTGAACAGGGGAAGAAGAAAAATCAACAATACAATTACACAAGCTTAACACAAAAATGTTCGTTTTCTTTTGCCACCGCACCCTATTGCACCAAAAAAGTATTGAAAATATGCGGAAAATGAGAAGGGGAAAAGAAAACAAATAGTGGAAACTACTTGGAAACTAATTTTGTGATATGGTTTTCTTGATAACCACACAAAAATTTCTTTCATTATCTCTGTGGGTCCTGCACGCTCTTTTTCTCTTCTTTCGTTTAGGTCAAGTCTTTATTGTTTTTATGGCTTAGGTTTAGGTTATTTGGGTAATTATTTCACGTCCACAACATGAAGTCTTCCAATTTACATGCTCGGTTTAGTGAGAGTCTCCGGTCAATATTATTATTTTTTTTGGCCAGTCTGGTCAATATTATCAACTTTCAAATTTGTCATATTATTTTGTGTTTATGAATTTGATAGGACAATAGGACCACACGATGTGCATAAGGATTGAAATTCCATTGTGGTCTTTGGAAGATTAGTTAGCATGATTTGAATCTTATTTAAGTGGGCTTCCTGTCTGTTGTACCAAATTTGAAAAATAATTTATACTATTCATCATTTGTGAATAATATAACTCACTATAATTTTATATTAATGAAAAAAAAAATTCTCAAGGACTTGCTTAGAAAGATATTTAGACTTAAGGCCCATGAATTTGTAAAACAACAAAAAGACCAAGATACCTGACTGATAGAGAAAAATAAAAGAGTACATGGATAAAAATGCCCTTGCTTGGTCAGAAACATGGCTTGGTTCGGAAAAATAGAGGATGATCAGTTGGAAAAGTTGGAAGAGGAGTTGGACATTTAGGAAGATCAGATGGAAATTATTTAAAAATGAAAATGATGATTATTTTTAATTAAAATGAATATAAATTTTTTAGAATTTATTAATAACTTTAGTTTTTTAATTATAAATTTATATCATTTTAAATATTTTTTAATAACTCTATAAATAATCATTTATATATACATAATTTTATTTTATAAAGCCCTTCGCCCTTCTTGAACAACTTCATAATATTTATTTATTGAAGTAAATAAACTCCAAAAAAATGGTAAAAAAATTAAATGAGTATTTTTTTTTTTGGTGAATTAAATGAATAACTTCAATATGATATTCTGTTATCATGCCTAAAATTAAAAGGACCAATTCGAAATGGGGCCCTCCATGTGGATTTTAGTTTTCTGAACTTCTTGACCGGGATTTAAGGCTGCACTGAATAATTAAAAAAAAAAAAGTGTCCACCCTATCCAGTAAAATTACCAAGCTTTCCACAGCTTAAATAAATCAATTGGAATCGGCACCTTCTTACCAAGATGTAAAATTTCTTTAGTCTATATATGTGAGTGATGGAGGTTCTTAGATCTTTCATCCGTGAGAAGTTTTTATGTGTAAATATATAAGTTTAGAAGTAGGGATTTTTGAATGCCAACCACGATAGGTTATTTTGTAGGCTTGCTAATGATATGTATTTTTTGGATATACTCCTTTTAATTTTTACTCAAGATTTACTAAATTATGTTTTATCTCTTCAAACAAAACTTTTTTTTATATACATGATTAGGGGATTAAATCTAGAATAATATTTTAAAGGATCCAATTATTTATTAATTATATGAGAATTTTATTGGTTAAAGTGGCACATTTAATTATCCATAAGACAAATCAAGAGCCTTATTAGAAAAGAAATAATTAATGGTTTAGATATTTTGTATAGTGTTCTATAATTATAACTAAAGAACTCCTTTAGAAGGTGTTCTATACACTTAATAGAAAAGAGTAACGTGATTTGGTTTTATAAAAAGGAAACGAGTCAAAGGAGTTGTGTTACAAAGGTAAAAAGAGTATTATGTATAATAGCCATGTCGACGAAAATAATTATGATATAGTATTGAACATAACTGGATAAAAACTTTGTTACATGAAAATAAATTCGTTTAAAATTTAATCAAACAAATATATTTCCTCTTTGAAATACAAGTCCACATATACCCACCATATCCAAGACCGGGCTCGTTTCTTCTTTCTAACACCATCGCCTAAGACAGAACTTCATTAGTTCCTCAGGCAGAAGCGATTGGACCCAGATTCGCATTTGATGCTTTGAAGACTTCAAATCTGGGCTCTTTGGCGTGGAACTTGAGCCTTGCGTAGAGATTCATGTAATCTTCAAACACAAATCTTGGGTATTCCTGCTTCTTCTCCTTCTCCACCAATGCTGGTGCTGGGTAGATCACAGCGTCGCTCCCCGGATTGAAGAATGAGGCTATGGACATTCTGGTCCCGTCTGTCTGTGCTATCACACGGTGCTCCACGCTGTTGTACTTCCCGTTCGTGATCACCTGAGTTTTTATGGAGAATTTTTCTCAGAATCATGAAGTTGCAGGTAAGGTGTTCGATAAAATGTCTTTGAGGAATTACAACATTTCTGGTTTATTTTTGTTGGTTTAATGCGCATACTATGTATGATTTTTATGTGTTTGTCTTATCAGAAATATGTTAATCAATGGTTTTACCTCGAGCTGGTCACCGAGATTGACGACGATGGAGTGGCGCATTGGGGGCACATCGATCCACTGGCCATCTTTGAGAAGCTGGAGGCCACTGACCTTGTCGTCTTGGAAGAGAAGGATGATGCCGCCGGCGTCGGTGTGGGGGCGGAGACCCTTGACGAGCTCTGGTTTTGGGCAAGGTGGGTAGTTTGCAACCTTGGTGCCAAAAGTTGGTCCTCTTGATCCACAGAAGGCCTTCTTGAGGTAACCTTTCTCTAACCCAAGATTCTCACATAGCAAGTCCAAGAGCTCCTCTGCTAGCTTCTCTAACCTCAAAGCAAACTCCTTCATCACCTTCCTGCATAAATCATACTCACCTCATGATCTGGATAGTAATTTATAGGGAGGTACTCAGAAACAAATAATGAAACAAGCAAATCACATCAAGGTGTCGGAATTCTGTTCCTATGGGGACCTCTGTTCTGTGTCATTGATTTGTGATTTCTGTATATGATGGGGGGTTCATAAAGAAATTCGTAAAAGGGTATTCATGATTTGTGTGTCTTACCTGTACTCATCAGTGAGATCAGGGATCTCAGAAATGTTTGACTCAGGAAGATGACGCAAATGGAAAGTGCTCTCCCAATCCATGTCTTTGACCTCAGTTTGAACAGCGTTTAAGCCTTTGCCTGCCACTAATTCCTTAAACGTCTCTTCCATGCATTTCCTGTAGTGTTCTTTTGTCAACCTCTCCACAGTGTCCATCAAATCATGTGGAATTCCATGATCCAACACCTACAGTTTTGATTTGAAAACCAAACAAACCCATTCATCAAAAACACATCAGAAAACACAAAACGTCAAAACTGAACAGAGATCTAAGAACATGAAAAAACCCAGAAAGTTCATTTAATGTATACCTCAAAGAATCCCCAGTTTTCACAAGCATCTTTGATCTTCTCCATGGTGGCTCTCCTCTCATCGCCATTAAGCTTGTCCAATCTAATGACTGGGAAGTTCTCCATCTCTCTCTAAGAACACTTACTCTCTTTTTCCCTGTCTCTCTGTCTCTATATCTCTCTCACTAGCTTACGTTGCTCAATGTAGATTAATGATCCGTGGGGGTGGTATTTATAGGCTATAGTTTGGGGATTAGGACACAAATATTGAATATAATATCTGATTAAAGCATAGCTAACATAGATAACTTTGGTTACGTTAAGGAATTGTCGTTCCACTTGGGTCAGAGATGGACCCCACTTGGTGGCTGATTCCTTTCTTGAAACTTTGACCAAAACCACAGAGAGAGAGAGAGAGAGAGAGAGAGGCTGCCAGTGGAGCACATTTATTACGCATTCTTCATAATTGTCTTTTTCCTCTAAAATTTTTGCGTGTATTTCTGAAAGTGATGTGGAGGAAGGGGCTGAGCAATTTCTGTTCCCAATTACAAATAAATTTCTCTGCTTTGATGTTGATGAAATTTGGTTTTGGTCTTAAGATTTTGTCTTAGTGGTCAATCTTTTCCTAGAAATTTCTTTTTGGTTTGTGTCGCGGGTGGGTATTTGTGAGATAATTTTCTATTGCTTGTCTTTCCTACGAGTAACAGACCGTTGCTTTTTAATTTAGGACATTCATATCAAATCTGGTGAATTCCTATTTTAATTTTCTTAGTAATTTTTTTAGGGGTAACTGCCTCCCCCATCCTCCAAAAAAGTGTCGTTAGTTCGACTAATCGACTCACTTTTTTTTTGGCTAATTATTAGTTGGATTCAATTAACATGAACAAAACAGTGGCCATTTGGTTAAATGGGAGGAAAAAGGAGCTTGAGTTCTCTCCTAGTTCAGGACCGTCCTTTTTGTCTCTCTCTGCACAGGACGGTCCTGGGATATGTATGAATCTAAGGTAGAGGGAAAAGGTCCGATCATTGGAAACATAAGACATGTAATATTTAGTATCTTTATTATTGTTACTTAAAAATAAATGTAATTATGAATAATGGTTGGATTGAGTCAAAAGGAGATTCAATACTTTGAGTATAACTTTTAGTTCGAGCCATGATTCAAATTTGGTGCCATTTATAAAAAATTTTCCCCTTTTCATTTATGACTGACAGCAAATTATAGGCCTCCCTAAAAGCTTCTTTATCATTCCTTCCTTGAAATTTTTAGCCATTTTTTCAAATCTCATCAGTATAGGAATCCTGATGGAATATGTTTTATTTTGTTTTGGTAAAAGATGAATAAGCATTTGAAGAAAAAATGTGCGTATTCATGATCCTTATATTCCTCGTTTTACTGTATTTGCTGTACTGTAAAGAAGATAGGACATTACCTTTAAGTATTTATTATCATTCTGACCACCCCTTTGGTGTCCTATTTATAAAATTATTATTATCTATATAATATCCATTTATATAATATAAAATTATTCATATACCTCATTGTCGTTATTGTCATTCTAATCATATTATTCATAATATAATATAAAATCATTCTCACAACCCATTTGGTGTATCTCTTGAGGAATGATTTTATTTTCATTGAAGAGAAGAAAGAGATACATTGTTTATAATAATACTAACAGCAACATCAATAATAATAATGAAATTTGATTTGTACGTATAAAGTTTAGATTGGCACATATACATAGGCTTTTCTTAAATTTCGTTAAAATTATTCATATACCTTTTTTACTTTTAACTTAATACAATATTTTAATTTTAGTAAAAGTACATAGACATATCTTCTATTTTTAAATAGGAGTCTATAGAATTTTAGATAATCTCAAAGAGATATTTGTAATTTCTTTTTTATTTTTACAAAAAGCTTGTGTATGTTTTAAAATTAGAAGAGAGATTTGTGTCATTTAGCAAAACTAAATGAAGGTCAATGTTGTTGGCCAAAAAAATGGAAGCAATTTTAATTCACTTTTTTGTTTGGAATTGAACCACTTGGTTACTATATACTCGGGACTTAAACTCAAACTAGTAATTAAGCTAATATGACCCTATTTAGCTCATTTACGTGTTTGTTGGTATAATAGTAATTCACCTTTTATTTAAGAAGTTTTGAAAAGAGGAAAAAATCTATATAATTTTAACAAAATTTCAAATGTACATAAAGCAATTTTATTTTTGAAGTCCGTCCTCTAGTTCCTTGATAGTATAATGATATTGCAGTAAGCTCTTAAATAATCTGACTCAAGTTGAATAAACTCATTAAAGGATATAAGTTAGTTATAGTGGCTATTTTTCTGTTCATATGATATATATATTTTTTTGGCCAATTGTTTTCATGATATTTAAACTCAGATAATTTAATTAATGCAAGTCATACTTTCTCTTACTTGGAGTAACAAACATTAATATACAAATATACGAGTACGAATTAAACAAAAAAATGTTCCTGTAGACATATAGTACACCAATATGTGTTGTAAAAAGAATCTATCACATGTAGATGTAGTAGTTATCCACTTATCCGAAGCTATAGTACTCCAAATTAGTGACGAAAACTACACACACACCTTTGGAATAAAACCATATTCGATGGGGAGCCACACACACAATGAAGTATCGACTATAACGTGTCATTGTTGGAGTATATGTCTTTTCCATCGATCGTGACTCAAATGCTAGCAAGATATAACGCACTAAATTATTTATTTATATAATTATATTATGTGATTCTTAATAATAAATTATTTAGATATAAAAATATATCTTTGGGAATCAATATTAATTGAGTTGGGTAGAAGGAAATATCTCTTAATTAATGACATTTAGGTTGGTGTGGTAGGGGCTTTTGTTTCTTAAATAAGTAGTTGAAAGTTTAATTTAAATTTGTCAGTTTTGATGTATAGAGAAATATTAGTTGTGAGGAGTCTCCCATTTCTGTTCACAGCTCCTAATCCACCAAAAAAAAAAAAGATTTTGGATTTGAATTTTGTAAATGAAAACAAAATCACATTTAAAGAGTTTCCTTTTATTTTGAACAAGCCTGCCATGGTTGGAATAACATATTGTTTGATAATTGTAAATATCAGATGATTTTGCAGAAAAAATAGTTTTGAAAATTTTATATAATTTGATTGGTGAAACACAAAAGATATGATCAAATGAATTAGTCCCATAATGTTTTATATGAATGGACCCTACACATAATTCTGTTTGCGGATTGGCACAGGAATTTCTAAATATTCGGAACAAACTAACGGTATTATTTTCTGAAATTGATTTTGATGATTACAAAATTAAATTTTAATTCTTTTTTTAATAAAATGTCTTTTAGAACGTAGAAAATAATTTTTAGAATATTCAAATATTAAATTGCAATGATTTTTCTGCTAAATTATAAATATATTGTTTGGAGTTTTAATTAAAATTTTTACGGTAAAAGAAAAAATTTTTAAATTAATAGAAATAATCTAAATCAGGAAGATTGATTTTTATAATCAAATAGATGGAAAAAGCATATCATATGATTTTATATTTATTGCTAACGGTTATTTTGGAGATTGTCGTTCGAAAGCTTTCACCAAAACATGCTTTCTTTTTGAAGGTGAACATATGAATGAAGAGTGAAGAAACAATCCTCATGCATAATATTGAAGGTCAAAAAGGAAGTCTAAAGGCTATGCAATTAAATGGAGAAGAAAAAGCGGAAATAATATAATTATCATTTATTGCTATAATCCCTATTGGAGAAAGTTTTGGGTTTTGATCTCCCGTTGGTGATTCAACAAAATGAAGCATTGAAGATGATAATGATAATGCCCTCTCCCGCCCTAAATGTAGGATTTTTTGCCCTTATATTAAGTATATGATCATTTATAATATACAGAGTAATATTTATTAAATATTTTTAAAATGTGTCTATAATTAATGTATCTTAAAAAAAGAAAGAAAGAGATTAAGTAATAATAATTTTAAAAAATATTGTTACTTTTAAAAAAATTGAATTAGTTAACTAATTTTAACTTACATTCTTAATTCACATAATTTGATTAAAAATATTTTTCTTTTAAGAATGGGATGGAGTATTATCAATTGACATTGACGAGAATCACAAATGAACAAGCTTTCATATCAATCATTCTGGATTGGGCATTCAAAGATAAATATTCTGGGCATGCAATCAAATTAATTGAAGTTAATATAATTAATTATCATCAATTTAACTCCAACTCAATTACAGTAGGACCAATAAATCCTTGAATCATTGTTTCAATAGAATTAATCACCATACCAATCATTAACTACGAGAAAAAGTTTTTATCGTACCATTATCTTTCCTGTACATTGCAATACTAAATTCAACGTGCACTGATTAAATTGTTTTATTTATGCATGCATGAATTTCAAATATAGAAGTCAGAAACGTGAATCACTTTGTTACTTTTGCAATACTCTCTCCGGTCCTTTTTATAAGTCATATTCTAAAAGTTTTGTGTGATCTTATATATAAGTCACCTTCTATGAGTTTTTAAAGCATTCATTACTGTATTTCCAAAATACTCTTATCTAATTATGAGGGAGAATGTGGATTGTTTGAATTTGTAGTACTTCCTCCGTTATGCTATATAATGCACTGTTCTGATAAATTCATATTTCAAAATATAGTGCATTATGCGGATTATATTGTATTTTTTTTATTGTATTTTCATAATTGCCCCTAATAAGTAAACTTACATATTCTACGATTAGCAATGCATTTAATGAAAATCATTTAATAGTTTGATCAAACCATAAATGAATGAAGGAGAATTTTCCCAAAAAGCTTCACTCTTCACAATTACCAATGACTCATGAAAACTCGAAAAAAAAGATGAAGGAGAGAATAACTGCAATTTATTAATGTATGAAGTATTATTAAATAAGGGTAATTTGGAAAATAATGGAAAAAAATTTTGGTTACTAATCATTGTCTTGGTATGTGTGTGGTAGTTAAAAGTGCACTATAAACTAGAACGGAAAGTATTTATTAGAGGGTAAAGATGAAAAACACATTAATTTTAAGATAATTTTAATGATGTAACAAACTTTTCTTGATTTTAATGAAGTAGGTAGAAGTGACTTACATTAAAGATCGGATGAAGTAATATTCTTTTCAATTTTCACTATAATTGCTTCATTTTTAATTAGCTTAACCACATGATATAGACTTTTGATAGCCGCAAAAAAATTAAAGTAAAGAGGTTCATACAGCCAAATTTGAATTAGAAATAAGAGTATAAGACATCAAATGTCACGAGGTAATGAGAACAATTTGTTGAAATTTTAAGTTTGACCGTTAGTATATGGTACTGGATCGTCATTAAAAAAAAAAAATCACAGATGAATTTCATTAAGGTTCACAGCAAATGACACCAGTCGAGAGTTTCTGTGTTTCTCAAAAAATTTTATCTCTGACTTTTTTTTTTCAATAGTTGGATTCTTTTATTTTTTCCATTTTAATTTTGTTGTTAGTTTTTTCTCTTAAAAATGATGAGCATTTTTTAATTTCCTTTTATATAGAACTTTCAAAGTACTTATCCGACTTTCAAATTCAAACTCAAAAATTAATAAATAGTGATTATATTTAATTAATCAATTAATTAATACCATATATCTGGCATTTGGAATTAGTCCTCCAATCAATTGGTGGCCCAATTGAGAACTAACTTCTTTTAAAAAAATCAATGACACAAGCTTCCCGGATATTTTTTTTAATTACACTTACTTTCTCTTTATTTTCAAGAATGGTTTGTTTGTGTAATTTAAAGGAAGTTTGTGTAATTTAATATTTTTTTAAAAAAAAAATTGGTAAAAGGATGGGGCAAAAGGCCAACTACAAAACTACCGGGTGAAAAAACACCCAAACTATCCCTACAACCAGTCAACTAAAAATTCTGGTGGTTCATCAAATTTAACGAAATCAAACCCATTAATCAAACTAAAACAAGCTAATCTATCAGCACACCAATTATCCTCCCTATAAACGTGACGAAAACTGATCTGCTTCTCAACATCAACTTCTTTTTGAAACAACACTCCAATATCAGATGTACCTCCTCCCTCCCAAACTTCTCGCAACATTTTAATGGCAGCACTCGAGTCTCCCTCCACTACTATTCTGCTAATTTCTGCCATGAAAAGAAATTAGCAGAAACTTCAGATCTCTCAAGAGCTTTCCTCACATTTGCAGCATACTCACAATCTCTTAGAACACGCAGCTAGTCTTCATCAAATTTCTGACATCTCCTACAAACTGAGGAGCCACCCATAATTTTGCTTCTTCTAGCTGAAGTTAGAAGTTTATCATGCATAGCCAACCAAAGGAAAATATCTATTTTAAAAAAATATTTGTTTAAGTTTTGATATTAAAAAGATGGTTGGACAGGTTTAACTTCAAGAGAATTTGTATCATTTTTCCAAAATCAATTTAAAATATGCACAATTTTAATAAAATTCAAAGGAAGTCTGTGTAATTTTCTGAAAAAATTATAAAACTCATGTTTATTCACAAATATTGCATTCTTTTAATTGATGCTATATAATAATAATAAAAAAAAAGTTGCTAGCTTGGTTACTGATCGATTAGTTCAATAATGTATCTCACTTAGAAGTTATACACCAAGTATTATTTTGAAAAGAAAAGGTGTGCATGTGTTTAAAATAAAAAATGTTATATATATTTAATATTGAATTTAAATGAGGTAAATGTACTCTATTCTATATTTTCTCAGGTGTGCATAAATAAAGTAACGTGAAATGTAGGCTGTGCGTTACTTTTTTCCCGTTGTTAAAAAATAAAAAAGTAACATGAATATTAATTCCTATGAGGTCTGGCAATGCGCCAATGCGAACTGAATTACTCTAAAAAATATAAATATAAAATATTATAATATGAAAAAGTTATTCTGTCTCATTCCCTTTTGGCTTTCATTATTCTGTCTTAGTCTAATTCCAATCAATAGAAATATTAAAAGTAGAATAAAATAGTATTATTACCTTGTGACCCTTTTTTTTTAACTCGAATTCTTGGCCAGAGTTACACAGGATAGTGTTTGGAAAAAAAATCATATAATAAAGTAGGTATCAAATTTTTAGTTAGAATAACATATGTTAAATTTAAAATAATAACTTCACTTTTAATTAACATGTATAAATACTTGTTCTTAAAGAATACTTGTCATTTAATTCCATACATATAGTGATAGATAATAAATTAACATGCTATGAGGGTAGAAACTAAGTTGTAGATAATAAAAGTCAATTACTAAATAAGCAACTTGACAATAATATTCTCCTTTTATTGCAAATTTTTAAATTGTTAATTTTTAGGGAAAAAATTAACAATTTGTAATTTATTTTAAATATTATTTGGATTTAAAATTTTTAAGAAAAAAAATTAACAATTTAATACTCAATAGAATGAGTTTTATTTCCTAAAATGTGAAATTAAATTATTATTATTATTATTATTATTATGTTCAGAAAAAACCAATTTCAATAATATTTGGATTAAGGGTTCGTTTATTTAAGCTTGTAAAAAAACTTGATTTTTAGACTATTTAAAAAAGTGATTAATTGTTTAGAGATTTTAAAAAAAGTAAAAATTATTTTATGTTTGGTTAGAATAAAGAAAAGGACTTTTTGAATTGTTTAGCAAATAAAGAAAAAAATATGGATTTATATTATAATATTCTCATGGGGTCAAATATTGTTATTTTTGTAATTTTTAAAATTATTTTGTTACACCCCGCCTCTTATACATTTTTCTCTCTCATTTACCGCTGTTTTTTTTAGAAGCCACTTAGAATAACTTCTCAAAATAAGTAGAAAATTATTTTTTTTTAAATTCTGATTATTTTTAAAATTTTAAACACATACTCTAAACATTTTTAACAGTATTTTTTTATATGAAAAAAAGTGATTTTCACATAAAAAAGTTAAAACAAACAGGCTCTAAAACTTATAGAAAAAAATTAACAATTTTTAATTTATAATTTAGGGAAAATAAATTCTTAATTTAATATAGAAGGAGATTTATTAACTAAAATTCAGATTTATAATATGATTATTATTTTGTTATATTATAATATTTGGGAAAAATCCAAAAATTCAATTTAAATAGAAGGAGATTTACTTTTTTTAATTCAAAGAATTCAGATAAAGGAATGCAATTAAGATCATGAATGGTTTTTAAAATTTTTTAATTATTTTAAAAAATGTAGAAGTAGGTTAAAATATTTAGAAAATAAGTATTGGCTCATATTCTCTCTCTCATCCTTACGCTCTTTTTAATCTTTTTTATTCTCCAAACTATAACAAATTGAGCTTGCTGCATTTTCTTTTTAATCTTATGATTATCAAAATTAAAATACTTGTTTTAATGATTTTTTACCAAATTCCTATTATATTATATATATATTAAGCATATATATATACATAATTTAATTTATTAAATAATATAGTATACAATATATATATTATTATATGATATGACATATGAAAAATAACATAAAATAATTTAATACTAATGCATAAGGATAATAAACATTATATACATTATTATTGTTATTAAAATAAAAATCAAATTTAAAAGTTGGTTAGAAAAAGAATTTTTGTCTTGCCAAAGAAAAATAAATATATTTATAGAAAAATTATTTAAGATTTGAAAATAAAAAATTATGATATAAATATTCATGTAAATATAAATATATATAAATAAAATATTTTATTATACTAATAATTGAAAATAAAATATATATATGTGTATTTTCGAATAACACATGGATTTATAAATATATATATATATATGTATGTGTGTGTGTATTAGTGTGTAGATAAATAATATATATATTTAATATCTTACATAAAGACTGTAGATGTATTTCAATTAAATTGATAAAATGGTGAATATAAAAGCACTGGAAGCAAAATGTAATGGGTTCAAGTCTAGGTGAAGGCACGTTTGAAATCATTATATGACGTGGCATAGGCCTGGTGGTGACAAGGTAGTGACATGTGATATGTGCTCGATGGTGTTGTGGCAGTGATGTGGCATAAATAATGGGTGACGTGGCTGTGATGTGTGATGGTGATGTGGATTAGGCCCGATAGTGATTTGACAGTGATGTGACAAGGTGATTGGTGACATGGCTTTGATGTGGGAATTTGAAGTGTGAGAAGCAATTAACTTGTTTTTAGTGACCAAAAATTTCATAGCCAATTTGTCTCAAAGTTAAAATAAAATTAACTCAACAATTCCATCACTAACTCATATTGTGCAAAATTTGCCATCTCGAATTCACTAATTATGGATGAAATGTAAAATTTTGTTGCTAACAAATTAGCTATAGTGATATTAATAACCGAATGAATCTATTGTTAATTCTATCACTATTTTGTTACTAAATTATTATTGACGGTCTTATCCACATTTAATGATGGATCAGTGATGAAAATTTTTGTTGCTAATTTGATTTTTTTTGTAGTAACATTCATGGCAAATTTTGTGAGGGATTTTTTTATAAAACCATTGGTGATGGTTTTCTTAGAAAACCCTCACAAATGTAAGGTTGATTTGCAAATAAAAAATGTTCGTGCCAACATTCATGAGGACTATTGGGAAAACTATCACCAAAGCATATTTTGGTGACAGTTGTCTTAGAAAACCCTCACAAATTAGGATTGTGATGATAACCCATTTTCTAACAGTATTTCTAACAATTAAGATGTTAACCTTTAGAGATGCTGATGATGCAACTAAAACCATCATCAAATCTTTCTTTCGCAGTGATTTTTGGAATCATTACTAAAACATCATTAGTAACATGCCCTTTTTTGCAGTGATGATCAATAATATAAGTTTTAATTATAGAAAATATATTATATATGAGTCATAAATATAATGCTCTATGATTCCAATATGTACTTGATTATCGGATAAATGAATAATTATGTTGAAATAAAGTATTAACATATCTTAAAAGGATTACTTTTTGGCTGTCGGTTAGGGAATACTATTGGTGCTAAAAAGATGGGTATTAACATCATGTACTTAATTTTGTTATCATTAGCTTATAGTAATTGCTAGTATATCTAATAGATTTGAACATGTGTTATATATAATCTGAATTGGATATATGAATTATAAGAATCTTATGTGCATGATAAGACTTTTCACATTGGATTAGATGCTGTTATGTCAGGCATATTAATAAATGTAAATTAAACTAACTATTTGGCTTTTAAGTTAGATATCTTTAATATAAGTTTGTCCAAGAAGAAGAGTGAATAATGAAGTGAAAAAATTGAAATATCAATAGTATACATTGCTCACAGATATCAAGTGTAAAAACAAATAAAAAGAAATTCCAAGAATTGAAGAACTCGAAGAGTTGAAAATTTGGAAACTTGGGCGCATTGTGGTAGCCATTAAACTCTAATATGTATATTTATCTTAGGTTAAGCGTTTTTATGTGAAACTGATAATTTAGATTTGTATTGATTGTCTAAAGATTTTTTTGGATCTCAATATACGTTTTTTTTTAAAGATACTAAGATATAAATTTTCCAAAATCTTTGTTTAAACTTTAGTCATATTTTTATATTAAACATATTTAATTAGAAACTAGATTCAAATATATTTCTAGTAATGGTTTAGTTACTCAAATTTAAGTTCAATTATGATTATTTAAAATTTAGTAGTGAGGTGTGAATTTTACTAAAAATTTTATTTTGATCTTCATCACTATTTTTATTTTTCACAAACTACATATCTTTTTGACATTTGAAAATAGACTCAAAGATATTTTCAAATATAGTCTGCCAAAATTAGTATTATAATATATATTGCATATGATCTTTAATATAAAACTATTTTAACCAAATCATATATATTAAAGAAGGGAGAGTTAAAGTTAAAATTGGTTAATTATCTTATTTTTTTAAAAAAATCTTAATTTCTTTTCAAAATTACCTTTATTGAATATATTTCTTTTCCCCTCTCTCATCAATTAAATAATGGCATTTTTTGAAGACACACATTGAAATTAGAAGGTTTCTGCTCATTGAAATTAGAAGGTTTCTTCTTGAGTTGAAGTAAAATTGAATATATACATTGCAAATTTAGTGAGATGTAAGTTAAAAATGATTCAGAGGTAAAAATTAATGAGTAAATTATATCACAAGTATCAAAGTTTAGATATTTGGATTCGATTTTACTGAGTGACGGTGGAATTAATGGAGATGTTATACATAGAATACAAATTAAGTGGTTAAAGTGGATGAAAGTTTAAAGAGTTATTTGTGATCGTAAAATGCCTACCAAGTTTAAATGGAAAATTTATCGGATTGTTATATGGTAATATATATTAGATCTTGAAGAGTCAACAAAAGCATAAGATTAGGAGTATCAAAAATAAGAATATTAAGATAAATATGTGGCTATACAAGAATTGATAAGATAAAAAATGATGGTGTACAAGGAAAAATTATAATAATAGCTATAAAGAAAAAATGGTGAAAAATCATTAGAGATGATTTGAATATGTATAAAAAAGAGGAGAAAAGTCGGTGAGGAAAGCTAATAAAATAAATTTTAGCCTTATAAAAAGGTATTGGGGAAGACCAAGACTGATACTGAAAGTGGTTATAAGATAAGATATCTAATAAATGATTTATTTGAAAAGATAATTTTTTATAAAATCTAGTAGTGCTATATGATTTATGTAGTCGCCGATAATAAAAAGGATAAGACTAATATTTTTATTGTAAAATAAATAATACTTTTTATTTTGTAAAATGTCCAGAATTAGATAAAACATACAGTGAAGGGAGTCATAGCCATCAGTGATTAAGATAATTATGATAAATTGAAATTGGGTAATAACTTTGGGTTACATGAGAATAAATTCATTTAAAATTTAATCAAATCAATATATTTCTTTTTGAATACACGTCCACGTGTACACATGCATATCCAACACCTGGTTCGTTTCTTCTTCCCAGAACTACTAGTTTGTGCCGTCTTTCTATCTGGGCAGATTTATCAACATGTCAAACAGTCCCAAGCAGTAGCGATGGGATTCAGATTCACGTTTGATGCTTTGAAAGCTTCAAATCGGGGCTCTTTGGCGTGGAACTTGAGCCTTGCGTAGAGATTCATGTAATCTTCAAACACAAATCTGGGGTATTCCTGGTTCTTCTCCTTCTCCACCAATGCTGGTGCTGGGTAGATCACAGCGTCGCTTCCTGGATTGAAAAATGAGGCTATGGACATTCTGGTTCCTTCTGTTTGTGCAATCACACGGTGCTCCACGCTTTTGTACTTCCCATTCGTGATCACCTGTGATTTCAGGGAGATTTCTTTAAGAATCATGAAGTTGCAGGTAAGGTGTTCGATGAAATGTCTATGAGAATATATACTTTTACTGTGTTTTTGTTGGTTCCTTGCATTAACACTGTATGATTTTTATGTGTTTTTGCATCAAGATTATGTTAGTTATTGGTTTTACCTCGAGCTGGTCACCGAGATTGACGACAATGGAGTGGCGCATTGGGGGCACATCGATCCACTGGCCATCTTTGAGAAGCTGGAGGCCACTGACCTTGTCGTCTTGGAAGAGAAGGATGATGCCACCAGCGTCGGTGTGGGGACGGAGACCCTTGACGAGCTCTGGTTTGGGGCAAGGAGGGTAGTTTGCAACCTTGGTGCCAAAAGTTGGACCTCTTGATCCATGGAAGGCTTTCTTGAGGTAACCTTTCTCTAACCCAAGATTCTCACATAGCAAGTCCAAAAGCTCCTCTGCAAGCTTCTCTAACCTTAGAGCAAACTCCTTCATCACCTTCCTGCATAAATAAATCATAATCACCTCATGAAAAAATGAAAAGTAATTTATAGGCAGGTACTCTAATCTAATAATGAAACAAACAAATCACATCAAGGTGGGTAATTCTGTTCACATGGGGACCTCTGTTCTGTCTCAATTATATGATGGAGATCCATAAATTCAAAAAGGGTATGCATGATTTGTGTGTCTTACCTGTACTCATCAGTCAGATCAGGGATCTCAGAGATGTTTGACTCAGGAAGATGACGCAAGTGGAAGGTGCTCTCCCAATCCATGTCTTTGACCTCAGTTTGAACAGCGTCCAAGTCTTTGCTTTCCACTAATTCCTTAAACCTCTCTTCCATGCATTTCCTGTAGTGTTCTTTTGTCAACCTCTCCACAGTGTCCATCAAATCATGTGGAATTCCATGATTCACCAGCTACAGTTTTGATTTGAAAGCCAAACAATCCCATGCATCAAAAGAACATCAAAAAACACAAAACCTCAAAACTAAACAGAGATCTAGGAACTTGAAAAACCCAGAAATTTCTTTTAATGTATACCTCAAAGAATCCCCAGTTCTCACAAGCGTCTTTGATCTTTTCCATGGTAGCTTTCCTCTCATCACCATTCAGCTTGTCCATGCTAATGACTGGGAAGTTCTCCATCTCTCTAATGACACTTGCTCTTTCTTTTTATCTCTCTATATCTCTCTCACAAGCTGACGTTGCTCAATGCAGATTAATGCTTCCTGGCGTTGGTATTTATAGGCGATAATTTGGGGATTAGGACACATATTGAAAATAATAGTGTTTGATTTAAACACTGCTATCTTAGTTAGCTTTGGTTACGTTAAGGAATTGTCTTTCCACTTGGGTCAGGGATGGACCCCACTTGGTGGCTGAATTCCTTTCTTTCTTCTTTGACCAAGACCAGGACCAGAGAGAGAAGGGGGGGGGGGGGGGTGGGCGCTGCCATTGGAGCACATTTATTATGCATTCTTCATAATTTTCTTTTCCCGCTAAAACTTTGCGTGTATCTCCGAAAGTGATGTGGAGGAAGGGTATGGGCAATTTCACTTATTCAAATACAAACAACATTCTCATCTTTGATATTACTCCTGGGGTTGGTACTTTTTTTATTACTTTCTCTTATTTAAGTGCATGTGGCATTTTTATTAGTAAATTCATATTATCTTATTTTGTTATTCTATTTAATTCTTTCTCCCATGATTTAAATTGAAAATCTTTGTGTTGGTGCATTCTACATATTGATCTTGTAACATGTATATGCGTTTGAAAACTATGTTGTCCTTGTAAAGAAAATGTCACAGGTATACTAAAAAATAAATTTAAAATGGAATACTTATTAAGATCAAATGCTTATTCACTTTGAGTCATCTTTCTGAAGTTGAACCATATTTGGAAACTTGAACAACAGTGCAGCTTACCATGTGGTGATCTTTTGTAAACAGATCTTTTCAAATTTGGTGTCCTTCATTTTTACTTGGAGATAAAATTTCTCCTTTTTCATGCATGTGACAAAAAAGTTATAGGTTCACCTGCTTCGTCATTCGTTACCTCAATTTTGGCCATTAGGTCAAATCTTATCTCATTAGTATAGGAATCCTTATTGAATATCTTTCTGTTTTGTTTTAATTAACAAAAAATGAATAAGGATACGAAGAAAAAGATGTAGTACGTATTCATGATTCTTATTTTCCTCGTTGTACTGTATTTTCTGGACTTCAAAGAGGATAAGACAATATTTATGATACATCGATAATTCAAATTGCTTAACGTATCTATATGAGATACTGTTCTAATATCAATGCACGTTAATACTCATTCAATACGGATTTATGAAGCATTCGGTTTATTATTTTTATTAAAAATAAAAAATTAATTTTTTATATGTATTTGATACGTGTTGGATCTGGGTTGATTCGATTGGATACTTTTTAGGTACTTTATAACACTTTTTTAGGAAATTAAAATAAATATTATATTTAGTTATCAATTAAAAAATTAGGAATAGAATTTTTATCATAAAAACTACTAAAAATATTATTTTATATTTTTATCATAAAAATATAATTTTTTTTATCTAAAATCTAAATAGATTTTTTTTTATATTCTCATAGGATTTAGCACCATTACTTTTTTCCTCAATTATTTTTAGTTTCGTATTATGCTTTTGATATTCAATATTATTATAAGACTATAAGTGTGTTCCTAATTTGGATTTTTTATTGTAATTATATTTATTATGTTTTATAGATTATTTTGTATCTTATATATGCATATTTTAGAAATATTGTATCCTATATTTTTAGATTTGGCCGTATCAATGTATTGAATATCCATCATATCTGTGTAGTATAGGACAATACCTTTAATAATAATAATAATAATAATAATATATTATTATTATTATTATTATTATAACAATACCATTTTTTTTCATTGCATTTCTTTTTGTGTACCAAATAGGTCCTAAAAAAAAAAACATACCACTAAGCTACTCTGCAATCTGCATGGTGTCCTAGCACCCGTTGCATCCCTATCCAAAGAGCAACATCATCTCTGCTGGAGTAGAAATAATTTTGATTATTGAGTGAGTGTACGCATGCCAAAGCACCAGAATAACTTTTCCCTGGAGACATATGGGACTAATGTGTCTTTTAAATAATTAGAATCTTTCTTTCACATGCAGCTACCCACACTCCAAATTAGTGACTACCACTGTTTTTTTTTTTTTTTTTTATAATTTTGGATGAAATCATTTTGAGGGGTGAGCCTTTTCCGTAACTATATATGAAGACAATGAAGTATCGACTATCATGTGTCATTATTGGACTATATTTTTTCCATTATGATTTCTCAAACACTAGCGAGATACAATGCACTAAATTATTTATTTTTATTTATATATATATATATATTTATAAGATGTGATTATTCTTATCGTCTTAGAGATAAAATAGCTCCGGAAATCAACAATGATTGGATGGAGTTGAAATGATTTGATGTTTCTTAAGGAAGGTTTTGGATTCAAGTTTTGTAAACTGCAAAAATGAATGAACCACGTTAGACAGTTTTCTTTGTTTGGGGTTTGATGTGGTTCAAACTCAAATTATTTGGTAGTATTTGATATCGAATGATTCATGAGTCTAAAAAAAATAGTTTTTTAAAATTTATATGATTTGCTTGGTCTAACACAATAGGATATGATCAAATGAATTGATCCCATAATGTGGGGAGATTGAAATTGTTTATAATTGAATTGGTCTAACTCAAATTTATATAATTGAAATTGTTTATATGTGCGCGCACATTTGAAAATAATATAATTAATTCAGACACAAAACCATAATATGGGAAACAATGATGCTGCAACTGTATTTACAATTACATCCAAATTAACTTCTTTCTATTTCTAATATTATCTTTTTAAATATATATTTTTAGATTTAGTCCCTATGTCTCTGAAATTAATACTAGATTAACTAATTTGAATGGAATTGAACACATCCATTACTGTTAGAAAGACAAAATGCTATATATGTCCATTTTCTCTAATTTTAAGATTCAAATTGGAAACTCTACTTAAACAACATTAAACTTCCTTTCATTCAATTCGAATCAAGTTAGACATGTTAGGCAAATTCAATTTTTAACATAAATTGCATATATTGAAATTTCCCAAAGATTATAAGAGTAGTAGAAGACTTTATAAATACCTCTTACCATGCTAGATGATTTGATTGAAGTATTCTCACAGACTCATAGCTATTCGATCTAAATATTAGCTCTAAAATTATACAACAATAACAACAACATTAGTCTTATTCTACTAAGTGTAGTCAGTTACATGGATCATATGATGTTATTGAACTGTTAGATCTAAAATTATAAGAGAGAAAAAATAGTTAGAAGAAATACAAAAAAAAATAATCTGAGCAGATAGTTCTTCCAACTAGCAGTACTGAGATTTAGTGATGGAGCATAGAAATTAGTCTCAATTAGTTAGGAAACCAGAGTGTGTGTCAAATTCAACTTGATCCACTTCTATTTAATAACCTTAGCTATCATTGGGTATTAAATTTAAATTTGAATTTGAATTCAAATAAAAATAAAGATAAAATTATGATTGAATTTATCACTTATCTCCTAAAATCACTCAACTGACAATATCTTCTTTTGAAGATAAGGATCATATTAAGTTAAGATATATTTAATTAAATAAACAATATAAATATATAATTTGAATAAATTCAAATTAAATATTATTAAATTAAATATATCTAACATTCTCCCACTTAATCTGATCTTAATTCATCAGTTGATATATCAAGGAATATTTAAGCAATACTACAAGAATCATAACGGTAGGTCCTCAAATTCTATAAGTATTATCTTTCATGTATCACAAGTAGCATCTTTACGTTATGAGAAATTACTTTTACAAATAAACCTTAAATGTTTATTCGGTTTTAATGTAATGTTCATCAATCTCACCATATTTATATATAATATATATATATTGAGTTGATGAATTACAATACAAATTTCATCACTTAATTATAATTGATGTCTTTTAAGTCCTTATGTGATATTTTTACTTGTTAAAATGTATCAGGAATGTATGTATTCAATCATGTAAGGATGCTATGGCTACTCGTTAACTATACATGTCAATCACAAGACATCTATAATCATTATGCGTACAAGGACATACATATGCACTCATATAGGTATCGCAATATGAGAATTATTTTAATTAATCAATCAACTAAATCATATATATAACTAATTAATTAAAATCCTGCCTATGTGATTAAATAATAAATGTGCAATATTTTATCCTATTAACTTAATGAAATAAAGGTGCATTTATATTTTCTAATACATGTGGGCTACTTAGAAAACATAAGGTCATTTTCTTTCATCCTAATTAAATGTGCAACTATAATTATTTTCTTGTGGGTAAAGATAAATTACAGCTACACATATAATTAGTCTTAATATTTTAAATCCGTATGTGATTTTATTAAATCAATAATACATGTAACAATTATAAATGATTCTATGACCACTTAGTTAAATACATGCTAAGCACAAAATATCATAAATTATGTGCAACTAAATTATCAGCTCTTTATCTTCCTAATTATTTGGTTTGTTAAATTAATTATTTAAATTCTCATAATGATTGTGCATATGTAATTAATGTGCACAACAATTGTTAAAAATTAATTTTAGACTAATAAATAACTTGATTATTTTGCAAAACTAAAATAGTGTTATTTTTTGAATAAAAGAGGAATATGTTAACATCAAAGAGCCAGATTACAAAGCAGACAAAAATCAAAAAAATAGGCTATCACATATGTACAATACAAAAGAATTAGCAAATGGATCTTTGATTCAAAGAGAGGTTAAGATTGTTGGCTTTCATAGTATGGCTCATTATAGCTAAAGCTTCTCCAAGTAGTCTAGGGGTTGAAGTGTGATAAACGGAAAAGATTACTCTATTCCTCGCATCCCAAAGCCTCCAGCAGATAATCCCAAACAGGATCCGCCATGTCTCTTCTCATTGCTGATGGATATTGGATAATATCCAATCTTCAAGAAGTTGAGCTATAACACTAGGCAATAAGCTATTCGGGATTAAAAGCTGCCAAATTGATCTGGCAAGGGTGCAGCCTCTAAGCACATGATCGATATCCTCCATATTGTTATCACATATACTACAAGATGCATTGTCCGTCAAATGCCTATTTAATCTCATGCTATTTGTTAGGAGCTTACTATTGAGGATCAACCAGAGAAAGACTCGAATTCTTTGTGCACCTGGGTATTTCCAACAATTTCCTATTTCCCATTGTCATCATTCCAACTATCTTTCTTTAGTTCAGCATAAGCTGATGATGCCGTGCATTCTCCATTTGGGTTATGTGCCTAAATGCATGTAGCATAACCATCAGTGTGTTGGGGAGGTGGCATAAGAGCAATCTGTATAAGGGTAGAGTGGGGAAGTAAATTTTGAAAAGAATCCCAGTCTCATTCTCCATTGGATCTCACAAACTCTGAAATCAGTTTGCTTAACCATGCTTCCGGTAGTGGCGAATATGAGAGCCATCTTAAAGGACCAAGCTCTCCAATCCAATTGTCCTCTCAAAATGTGATTCTAGTACCATCTCCTGGCTTCCAGATGATACTCAATTGAAGGTCCGCCCATGTTCTTGACAAGCTCTTCCAAAGGTGGGAGCTGGTTTTGCTATTGAAGTTGCCACAAGAGCCATCCTTCCAACCATATTTGGCTCTAATTATTTGTACCCAGTATAAACCAGGTTTAGCCATAATGCTAAAGGCTAGCTTCATGAGAAAGGCTTGATTTTAGGCTAAATTGTCTTTCAATCCACATCTTCCATTCCTTATTGGTTGGCACAATTTATCCCATTTAATGAGGCTAACTTTTTTGCAGGAATTTGAACTTCCCCAAATGAAGTTTCGAACAAGAGCATCAATTTTAGAGCAAGTGACAGTCGGAAGCTTAGTAGATTGCATGGTATATATGGGCATACTGCTAAGCACAAATTTTGCCAACGTGATTTTTCCTGCGAGAGACAAAGTATCAGCTTTCCAACCATTAAGCTTTCATTGTATCTTCTCAACAATATAGCTATAAGTATTAGCTGTAACTCTCTCATGCAATAAGGGAACACCCAGGTACTTTCCCAAGTTGTCAATACGTTGGAATTTGAAACAACATTCTTAGATTAGTAAATTTGAAACAACCCTCATTACATTATCCCAAACTTAGTCTTTGCTAATAGAGTATAATTGATAATGTGTACAGGACTAGAGGAATTAGGACCGGAGAGAGGATTAAAATAGAACAAAGTTGAAATTTGAAATATCAAAGGGCCACGCAGTAGTGAGACATAAGGACACCGCGTCGAGCGAGTTTGAAATTCGTGGAGTTTTTGGACAAAAAGGGGCTTACTCCACGACGCACTTATCCACTGCCATGGCGCCACACATCAGATTCCTATAAACTAGAAAAATTTCAGTTCGGTTAAGCGAAAGAGAGAAGAGAAAATGGAGGGCGAGACGAAAAGTAGTGCTAGTGCTTTGGATTTTCAGCCCTTGGAGATGATTTTCAGACTTTAGAAGCTTGATAAATTGTTGATAGGTGATCCTTGCTCCTCCCTCTCCATTTTTCTTCAGTTTTTGAGTTGGATTTTTGGATATATAGTTGGGTTTTTGGTTTTTTGCTGAAATCCACCAATTAAAATGGATGAAATGGGATTAATGAGATGTGATTTAGTATTTATGATGTTTAAGTATGAGTTTTGATTGGATTATGATGGGTTTGAGTGGAACCCTAGGCTAGAATTTCTTGAGGGAGTAGAAAATATGAATTGTATGTGATAGGATAAGGTTTGGATAGTTGTTTGGGGTTTATTGAAATATGATTATGCTAATGGAATGATGAGTTAAGTATAATTGGTTGAGTTATAGATTTTGGTCAAGTTGTATATTATGTTAATTGAAGGTATTATGACATTGTAGAGGTTATTTAGTTGACCGAAGGAATAGAAGTTGCGCTTGGCAATCCGAGAAGCTTATGGAATCATGTGTGTGGTATTGACAACCTGAGGTAACCAGGTGTTTGTATTATGTGTATTATATGTTAGTTCATATATGTGTATATATGCATGTTCCTGTTCATACCACGATATTGTTATGTGTGTATGATTTTTCTATATATCGTGGTATGCACACAGTTAGATATTATATTAGACGATGATGATTATGATGATAATTGTATATGATGATGTTGTGACATTTCACGAGTTCATAGCATGACATTGAGAAACATGATGATTATATGATGATATGACATGAATATCACCACATGACATTGTGAGGAAAGGTGGATCGGGTGATGATAGTGATATATGATATGATATGATATGATGAGATATGATATGGGTGAAATGAGGAAGGGATCCATGTCACTAAATCTTCTCCTATGGCCTAGAGAGAAAGGCAGCAGTGGATTACACCTTCCCTAAAATCACCACCAATTCACAGTGGTTAAGGGGAAGAAAAGCCATGGTCCAAGTATTAGTGTTACCTTTGAGCGAGTGCACTAGTGTGAGGTGAGCTTGGTGATGTCCCGGAATCAGTCTTCACCAATTGTTGGAAGGGAGTCACCTATATGAAATGTCCTATGAAGACGCCAGCTTGTGGTTCTAGCTATGTACGAGAGAGACATGCATTCCATCTTATTTTATATTCATGGCACCATGTGCATTGTTGTATGAGTTATATATATATGTTGCTTGTGGTTTTTTCTAGTTACTAAGACTTTATCTCACACCCTTTTCCCATAAACTAACATTTCAGGTGAAGGTTCTAACACTAGTTTGAAGAAGACAAGAGAGTAGTATCTTAGACTTGGGAATATTTAAGTTGCGGTAGTATGTGTATATATATTGTGCCAAGTAGGATAGTGCAATTGTAACTTATATGAGGATCATGATTGTTGTAATGATGATGGTGATATATGCATATGTGTAATGATGGTAACTGGTATGGGATGATGTGATGTGATGTATGTATGTCTTGGCGTATTTAAGAGTTAGGAGGGTTGTATGTGCACCCAAAGGGAGTTTTCGGGCCTGGTATGTGAGTTTTGGGTATATAACCCATTATGTGAATTTGGGGTTCAAGGAGGCCAAATCTCATAGGAGTAGTTCCTTTAAGGTGAAACTTCTTTGGCCAAGTTGGTTAAGTCGATTAGAACCTGTGTGAATGATTCATAATAGTCAAATTGCCTTTTGTAGTAATTGGAGATTGTAAGTGGTGAGTGTTGACCAAAAAGTGGTCAAAATAGTGTTAGGTGTCCAAAATTTCAATACAGTGTTGGATTGGGGTGAAATTAGTGTTTACGAATAGATTGGGATAATATTGACCTATAAGAGTTGGAATCAGGTCAATCGAAGGTCGGAGCATAAAGTTATGTATGTCGAAAGTTCACCCCAGAAAAGCTGAAATTGCTAATATGGTATCACTATGGGGCGCTGCAACATCACACGCTTTTGTTTGAATCGCGCCTCAGCATTATTGTAGCTGCCGCAATGTGATCCCATTCTACCTGATTGTGGCCGTGGTGTAGGCCACGACCCCAGCCTATTTTGGTGCCTTTTGTGGGGTATGATGGTATTCTTCCGCTACTATGATGTTTTAAGGTTAAAGTTGAGATGTTTTGATTCTGTTTGGTTGGTTTTGGAAGTAATTGGTTAATGTTAGAGATTAGTTGGAGTAGGATGTTACAAAATTAACCAACAGATTAGCCAAAATCACCAGAAATAACCTAAAAAATTAAGGTCATGCACATGAAATTTCTAGCATACATAATTTCTAGATTGGCTAGCAATATGATATCATGATACAGACAGAGGTTTCAGAGGATATACTCTGATACCATATGTGACACAAATTCAATTTTTAAAACAAATTAAATATAAAAAATAATTTGGGCAGACAGTTTTTCTAACTAGTAAGGAGACTCAGTGATAGAGCTTGGAAATTAGTTTTAACTAGTTGGGGAACCGGAGCATATGTCAAACTCAACTAATTCGGCCTCTATTTAATAATCTTGGCAATCATTGGTTATTAGATTTAAATTTGAATTTGAACTCAAATAAAAATAAAGATAAAATCATGACTGAGTTTATCCATTTTTCCCTAAAATTGCTCAACTGACAATATTTTTTTTTAAGATAATAACCACACTCAGTTAAGATATATTTAATTAAATAAATAATATAAATATATAATTTAAACAAATTTAAATTAAATATTATCAAATTAAATATATTTAACAAGACATGGTTATTAAAAATTACTAACAAAAATTTATTAATGTTTATTCCTTGAAGAGAATTTTCCTAACATTCGGAACAGCTAATGTTAGTATCTTGTTACTCCATTCCATTTTTAATATAAAATTATTTTAATTAAATTACACAGATTAATAATGAGATTTAAAGTTTGTTTAATTATTTTGATTTTTCAAAAAATTATGATATTTTTCTAAAACTGTCCTTATTTAATCTCTTTTTCTCTTTAAAATGAATTAAATAGGCATATTTTAAAAAATATATAATAAATACTAAAATACATTTTAAAAATAATCTTATATTTAAAATTAAGACAAAATTCCATATCCTCAAGATAGAAGGGAGTAATACAATTGGCGGTTATAAATTATGGTCTAATGTTAGACAAATGGAGGTCGGTAATTTAAGCGAAGCATGACGAAAGAAGAATAGTGGGTTCCACAGTTGGTAAGTGAGAGAAACAAAACAGGAAGAGGAGCACCATGAAGGCCCGTTAATTTCAGTGTTTCACATTAATATATGTACTTTAATACTTCCTCATATCTAAAATATTTAATTTTTTATTTTGATTCTAAATATAAATTTTTTTATAATATATGAGATAATATTTATTATATATTTTTAAAATTTATCTTGATTTTAAATATAAAATTATTTATAATATATAAGATAATATTTATTATATATTTTTAAAATATGTCCCTACTTAATGTATTTTAAAAAAAAAAAATTAAATAAAAATAATTTAAAAAGAATATGATGATTTTTTTTAAAATTTAGTTAACTAATTTTAACTCCATTCCTAATATGATTGGATCAAAAGAATATTATATTATATGTATGCGTGTGGGTGGCACAGCCCACAAAGTTGGAGAATTTATGGCTCATGTAAGAATTTATTTCGACGTATCATCGAAGGAACCAATATCTATATTTTAACTTAAGATCAAGTTGTTATTTACTTAGATGCGCTCTAAATTCGACAAAAGAAAGAAATTTTTATTAAGTTGATCTCTCACTCAAGTACAGGTAACCAAGCTCACACACTATAGTAAGAATGTGTAAAAGAAATAAAAAAGAAAGAAAGAAAGAAAAGCCCTTATAAGCCTTTTCTTTTTTAGTCTCTCGTATATTATTTCTTATTTTCCCCTTCCCAAATCAATTATATTTTCCTCGTTAAGCTGCTGCAGGAGTCGAGTTCAAAGCTTTCATAGCATCAAACCTTGGTTGCTTAGCCTGAAACTTGAGTCCGGCATAGAGCTTCATGTAATCTTCAAATACAAATTTTGGATACATCTGGTTCGTTTCTTCATCCTTTGATCCTTCCATCAATGGTGGCGCTGGATATATAACAGCATCATTTCCTGGATTGTAGAATGAAGCTACAGACATCCTAGTCCCATCAGTTTGTGCAATCACACGATGCTCCACACTCTTGTACTTCCCATTTGTAATTACCTGATCAAGAAATTGTCATTCCCATGTGTCTTAAGAAACAAAAGTACCTGATCAAGAATTATACTATCATGCATGTTGCAGTGAAAAATGTATGTCTCATACCTCAAGCTGGTCACCAAGGTTGACGACGATGGAGTGGCGCATTGGTGGCACATCTATCCATTGGCCATCTTTGAGAAGCTGGAGACCACTCACTTTGTCATCTTGGAAGAGAAGGATGATGCCGCCGGCGTCAGTGTGGGGACGAAGACCCTTCACGAGTTTTGGGTTCGGGCAAGGAGGGTAGTTTGCGACCTTTGTCCCAAAAGTTGGTCCTCTTGATCCATGAAAGGCCTTCTTCAGGTAACCTTTCTCCAAGCCAAGATTCTCACAGAGCAAGTCTAGTAGTTGCTCTGCAAGTTTTTGTATCTTCTCTGCAAATTGTTTCATTATCTTTCTGCATATTAACCTCAAGAAGTTCAGAATATATGTACATATCCATATATAATATTTTAATAGATATGGACACGTATACTGATACGGATAATAGATATGGCTTGACAAAATGTATAATACATAAAATAATTTGTTATTGTTGTATCAATATGATTGAAACCTTACTTTGGGAGGTTAAATTTACTACAAGTAGTAGACCACAATAAAACAAATGTGTTGTTTCAATTGTTCGTATTAATATGTTTTAAAATAAAAAAAATTAATTTTAAAAAATAATTAAATTTTCAAGATCAAATTTAAACGGTGCAAATCAGTTAGATTTCATAAACAAATGATCTAATTAACCTGTACTCCTCTGTGAGATCGGTTATTTCAGACATGTTTGACTCAGGAAGGTGACGCAAGAAGAAGGTGGTTTCCCAATCCATGTCCTTCATCTGAGTTTGAACACCCTCTGGGGCTTTGCTTGCCACAACCTCCTTGAACCTTCTCTCCATGCATTCCCTATAATGCTCTTTCGTTAACCTCTCCACGCTATCCAAAATTTCATGGTCTATCCCATGGTTCACCAACTTCAAGAATGACAGAAATTCAAGAAAACAGACATAGGATTAACATTAATACATGCAAGAAAACATTGAGATTTTATTCAATAATTGTCCCCAAAATTAACAAAAAGTATGACAAAAGAAATACCTCAAAAAATCCCCAATTCTCACAAGCCTCATTAATTTTCTCCAGGGTAGCCTCTCTCTCTTCACCATTGAGCTTCTCCAAGTTGATTACAGGGAAGTTCTCCATTTCTGAAACACACAAGCTCTCTTTTTCTTTAGTTTTTGATTCGTCTTTGTTACTTTCTTTGTGTATTTCCATCCCAGATGTGTGGTATTTATAGGAGTTCAAAGACTGGAGAAGACACCGGGAAGCTATTCTAAACAAAATATTAATCATGTTTTTTTTATTTGTTTTATTTGATTTGATTATGATTCATGCATGATTCCATTGAAATGATCAGTTTGCGTGGTTGAATTTTCCACTAGTTTGGTGTCATAATTTTCTACAAAAAGTGTGACAAGCTCTCTTTTTAGCATTTCACGGGTAATTAATGTTATTACTGTGCTGGATTTGTTCGTTTGTATTTTGGATTATTCTTATTACAGTCACATGTCTTTGAGGGTGGCAACAGTTAAAGTGGTCTAAATCAATTCCTAAAGGGTCTTATCTTTTTTTTGGCCACAGCTTCAAAGGTTCCTATCGAAGAAGACTTGCATACAGTTAATCCGTATGCAGAGGCAGAGCTAAGACCCTGGACCAGCGGAATGAATTAATTTAAAAATTAATAATTTAAAAAATAATATTATAATAATTAGGTTAGTTTATTACTAAAAATTTTGATTCTAAAAATAAAAAGTAAATATTGATAGATTTTTAGTGTTTGAGTTTAATGTGTTTCAAATTTTTGGTCAAAATTATTGGACTTGAGTTAATTATTACAAATATAAAAAGTTTTTATACTCATACAGATTTTAATGTAAATAACAAAAAATAAATATTTAAGTGGGTTCAAAATACTTAAAGGTGGAACTACAAATTATCAAACTTAGAAACAACTCTGATAATTTTTGCTAAAGTAAATGTGGGCATATGCCAGTCTCACCAAGACTGGTTCCACCACTCTACGTATATACATTTAAATTTAAACCTACACAAGTAAGAAAATGAAAAGTAATATGTGAAGTAAAAAAGTATACTAGCATATTCAATTTTCCTATTTTTTTTTCTTTTTGCCAAGTACCCCATGTAAGCTACGCCACAGTCTTGTATGCTATTAACATCAATATTCATTAGACTCTTACAATGACCGGAACAAGACAAGGTGTGGGTTCAAATTCTATTTTGCTTTTTATTATTTTTTTAATCTAGGTCTTTTTTATTTCTACTTTATTTGTTTCCATTCCTTTCATATTTTTATTCTTTTTGTTATATTATGAGAATTTAAACTTTAGACATGTGACTACACCTCATTTCACTCTTATCACCTGCTCTTATCATTTGAGTTAGCAATGGCTCTTACATTTTTATTCTACCAAATGTCATTTGAAGAAGTATTTGTTAGTACACGTTACAAACAAAACACTAATTATTTGTGAATATTTATTTGAGTAAAATATTGCGACCTCACATGTATTTTGCTTAAATTATAGAGACCTCTACTTTAGTTTAGAAATATATACAAGTCTTCCCTGAATTAAAAGTTATATTACACATATCTTTCATATATTTTCAAAATTGTATTTCCATCCACTCAATAATTAATAAACTATTAACTCACTAAATTTAACCCTTTTTTACCAAAATATCCCTCTTTAACATAAATATTTATTTAGAAATGTTTCCAACACATTTTTTAACGTTTTAATTTTCAACTAGAATGAGTTTTGTACATTTGCATTAAGTCTAAGATAAGTCACATTGTTCATGGTTTGTAAACAATACATTTTACATTTATTTTATGTTTTATTCATATTGATTGATTTAATATATTTTTATTTTATTAATTTTTAATTGCATTATTTGAATATTACTTTAATTAATTATTTAAAATTATTTAGTAAATATTTTACATTTTTAATGTCAAATCAATAGGAAATATCATCATGAATTTTTTATAGGGAAAATTGGGAAAAAACAAAAAAAAATAAAAATATTTAGAAAATGAGACCAAAATTCACCTTATTTTGGGGTTAGGATAGAATTTTCCAAGGAAAAATAGATAATTTTCTGGTCATAATAGAATTTTTTAGTACCAAGTGAGAATAAAATATTTTTAAGTGAGGATAGAAAATATTTTATTTTTCCAAATTTGATTCCAAAAACCAAATATTTTATTTTTTAGTACCAAAACCCAATTTTCCCTTATTTAGATTTTATTGGATAGAAATTAGAAATTTTAGACCGTAAGGGTAAATGAATAATTTTAAGTTATTTTAGCATAAATTTTAGTTAATAAAAAAGGTATTACAGAATTTTTAACGAAATATTCTTAATGTTGTTAAAATTAGACTAAAGTGTGTTTTTGAAAATAGAGGAAATGCCTCTCTTTCTCTCTCTGTGTGTAATTTCAACAATATTGAGGTGAGATTAATATATTTTATTCTATTTATTTCAATTATCTTTCCCTTTAAGTAATATAGAGTGAGTATTGCAATCTTCTTGTTGGTATTCTGATCCAGATCTTGTTTGTTATTCTGCTAATATGTTCTATTCCACACATACATGTTCGGCTATGCTCTTTTGCTGATTAAGTCTGTAAGCCCAGTCCTAACCTAGACAACCAAACCCGGCTTAGTCTAGTCCCAAGTAATTAATTAAGCAAAGCCTTGGGGTTATTAAATGAGATCTTGCCTCATCAGGATTGGGCATGAGGCTAACGATCAACCTGGTCCTATCCCTTTTTCATACACCCCTAACTCTCATTTTATATACACGTTTTTGGGCCAACATGAATATAAATGAAGATAAAAGATCTAATTTTGTTAATCTTGTACTTGCAAACCTAACTAAAATTTCCAAAATGAAATAATTTTTAATTTTTAATTAAGCCAAAATAATTTGCCCTTAAATTATGGGGAGATTTTTAAACTGTTAAAAATCATAAAAAAAAATAAAAAGTATATGATTGAATGATCGAAATACAAACAATGAGAATATCATTTTGAAACAACGTTGTTTGAAGTGACCTCATGTCATTCATCTCACTTTTATATTGTACGTGTGTGGGTGTATTAATCAAACAAATTCTGATAAGCAAAAGTTATTCACAGTGAGAAGTGCAGGGGCAAAAGTAAACAAATATCAAAACCAAATAAAAGATTCTCATCTACCTTTTGATTTTTTGAAATTAAGAAAGATATTTGCATAATTAGTCAGAAAATACTGCTTGTTGGAGTCATTTCATCACTTCTTTTCCTAAAAAAGATTCTGCAATTAATTAACACAAAAATTCAAGCATCATGATCACCCACTTCTACTGTTTTTTTTTTTTACCAAGAATTTGAGCAATTAACAAGTTGTAGAGATGGTCATTCATAAATTCAAAATTTATGAGTAGTGTGACTTGTGATAGTCTTGAATTTTTTTTAAACAAAAAATTCTTAGTCATTACTTTAAAATAGAGAGAATGTATCATATCGTCCAGGTACAGATTTCTAAGTTGCTGATGTAATGATTGGACACTGAGAAAATCCCAAATTTTAAGACAATTCGGGGACGCAAATTCATCTCTCCAATATTGGTCAGCCTAAGTAAGCGTTTCATTCATGCATTACGTACCGCTGATCAAATCAAATTAACCGAATAATAAAAACGTGATTAATGTTTTGTTTAACTTTGTTTCCTGGTAATTTCCCCACCCATTGAATTTCTATAAATACTACAAACTAGGCTTGCCAATACGTGCAGATCGAAACTAACAAACATTTCTCAGAAACTAAAGATCGAGAGAGTTCGAGTGTCTTGAAATGGAGATTAATTTCCCTGTAATCAACATGGAGAAGCTTAATGGTGAAGAGAGAAAGGCTACTATGGAGAAAATTAATGACGCTTGCGAGAATTGGGGATTTTTTGAGGTATTTATCTTTGCATTTTTTATTATTTTATTAATTTTGGGGACAATTATTGAATAAAATTCATCATAAATGTAGTTGGTGAACCATGGGGTACCACATGAACTTTTGGACACTGTGGAGAGGTTAACAAAAGAGCATTATAGGGAGTGCATGGAGAGAAGGTTCAAGGAGGTAGTGGCAAACAAAGCCCTTGAGGGTGTCCAAGCTGAAGTTAAGAACATGGATTGGGAAAGTACTTTCTTCTTGCATCACTTACCTCAGTCAAACATGACTGAAATTCCTGATCTCACGGAAGAGTACAGGTTAGATCATGAATTTCAAGATATTTATATTAAAATTCATAGGAAGTTGCACTATAAATTAGCTAGGACTCGCCACATGGCTCATCTCTAATTTGTTGATGAAGTCTAATTGTTTTGTATGGTTGGTAATTAATTTAATTTAGAAGGTCTGAATATTTGTTAGATTTTTTTTTATTTTAACGAAAGTAAAAACACAAAATAAACTCTCAAGGAATCACTATAGACTATCTGCTTCAAAATATATCATTTGGTATGAACATAGATATAAATGCATACATACATATTATGAACTGTTTGCTTTCAATTTTCAAAATGCAGGAAGGTAATGAAGAAATTAGCTGAGGAGATACAAAAACTTGCAGAGGAAGTGCTAGACTTGCTTTGTGAGAATCTTGGCCTGGAGAAGGGTTACCTCAAGAAGGCTTTCCATGGATCAAGAGGACCAACTTTTGGCACAAAGGTTGCTAACTACCCTCCTTGCCCTAGCCCAAAACTTGTGAAAGGTCTTCGTGCCCATACCGATGCCGGCGGGATCATCCTTCTCTTCCAAGATGACGAAGTTAGTGGCCTTCAGCTTCGCAAAGAAGGCCGGTGGATAGATGTGCCACCAATGCACCACTCCATAGTCATCAACCTTGGGGACCAACTTGAGGTAATAAACATTAAACATTCTTTAGAATTCGACATATGATATAAATAGGGATCCTCTCCAACAATACAATTTGTGCAATTAAAGAGAGATAGAGACACTGGTAAATGTGTGGTTGGAGAGAATTCGGGCTATGTAGTAACTTTGATCCTTGATAGTATTTTTGTTTTTAAGACACGTGTGAATGACAATTTCTTGATCAGGTAATTACAAATGGGAAATACAAGAGTGTGGAACATCATGTGATTGCACAAACTGATGGGACTAGGATGTCTGTAGCTTCATTCTACAATCCAGGAAGTGATGCTGTTATATATTCAGCACCACCGTTGGTGGAAGGAAAGGAAGAAGAAACGAAACACATGTATCCAAAATTTGTATTTGAAGATTACATGAAGCTCTATGCTGCACTCAAGTTTCAGGCTAAGGAACCAAGGTTTGATGCCATGACAGCTGTGAACTCCACTCGAACATCAGCTTAAGGAGGAAATTATTATAAATTTGGGAAGGAAATAAATAGTAAATAATACACACAGAAACCAAAGGCTAAGGGCTTTAATTTATTTTTTGCTTATACGCATTCTTACTGTACTCGGTGTGTTTGATTATATGTACTTCATGGACTGATCAACTTTATCAATAAAAATTGCATTCTTTTGTCAAATTGAGAGCCCATCAATGTAAATAACAATTTGGCCTCCGAATAAACAAACAATCAGACACATAATGTTATAATGTATCCAAAATTTGTATTGCACAGAATTTAAAAAATAAATCGCTAAATTCATATTTTGTTAATAATGTATCTTGCTATTGATTTTATATATACTAAATATGTTTCCTTGTGTACTATATGGAATTTGAAGAAAGAGTCATATTGTTTATGTTTTAGATAGATTTAATATTATATTTATACATTGAGATATTGATACTAGTCAAATTATATGAACTAGTCCTTCAAAACAACAATTAAACTTCAATGTTTAATCCATCGTTTGGTCCTTCTGTCCAATCAAATTTAGAAACACAAGTTAATGTGAGAAATGCACGTGAAAGTTCACAAGGTTGACTGGTGGCTCGTACTAAACCAAACATTGAATATTTGGAAGACTTGACCTGAAATACAAACCCAAAAAATTAACCTTTTAAAAAAAGTTTTAACCTAAACGAAAGGAGAGAAAAAGAGTGGGGACCCAAATAGATAAAAAGAGAAACTTCGTGTGGCTCTGAAGAAAATCATACCAGATCGAATAGTACATGAAACCAGTTTCCAAGTAATTTCCACGGTGTTTTTTCGATCCTTTCCTTTCCTCATCTTTACATCGTTTCTCCGAGCAGGTAATAGAATGTAGTGGTCATCGAAATAGATAACAATAATTCTGTTATTTATTTGTTTGTTTTGTATGGTTAATTTTTCTTCTTCCACATTTTATGTTGACCAGTAATATTTTCCTTCTTCAATTATTGCACAAGGACCACTAACGGGATCTGGTGTATATAATTACGATGTGTATTATGCACACATCATCTTGTTTACGAGAACCACACAGTTTCTTTCATTTGTCTCTTTGGGTCCCCACTCCTTTTCTCTTTTAGGTTGTCTTTTCTCATTAAAGTTTCACTGGGTATAGGGAGAGAAGTTAAAGAAATAGATAGATTAATATTGCTTGATTTGGAAAAAAATTTAGAAGTTCACATAAAATTGAGTTTAATTCGAGAAGTATAACTTTTCGAGAAAAACTTAAAGAAATTCTATTTCCTGAGCATTTTAGGGTTTTTCAAAGATATCCTTAACTCCTTAATCAATCTTTTGAATAGAAAAGGTATTTATATCTTTAAAATTAAAATATTATATATTGATTTAAAAAATTATTTAAACTTTTTGAGAAATAAAAAATAAAATAAGAAGATTATATATAAACTGCTTGAGAAATTAACTTTCCAAAAAGTACTCTCCCAAAAGTTACTCCCCCGAAATCATACCAAGTGAGCGTTATGCCTTTAAATCCTTAAATGCTTTGTTTATTGAGAGTCTCCATTATTGTGAACTTTCAAATTATTTTGTCATATTAATGAGTTTAGAAATTTGATTGGGCACAAGAACCAGACAACGGGTAAAAATTGAAGTTTAAATGTCTTGTTCCGAAGATAAGTTAATATGATTTGATAATTACTTCCTCCAATTTACATTATAAATTATTTTGTATCAATTACATATATTCTAAGAAAATTATTTCTTTTACATAAAAGCAATACAAAAAGTATCAATATTTCTCATTTTATCCTTATTAAATACCTCATTCGGTTATTATTGTAGAGTTATAAATGAGTAGTGAGAAGAATTAAAAATATGGGTAAAATAGAAAAAAAAAATATCTAACACCTTATATTTTAGACTAAAAACTTGTCCTACAAAATACCTTATAATATGGACCAAAGAGAGTAATTATATTTATTTGCTCAAGTATAGGTTAAAATTGTCACTCCCCCTGGTCTCAAACTAATTAAGGTGTCATTATCTACCTCATACAAATCAATTTTAGTAGTTAAAATTAGTTAAACTAATTAAATTTGTTATAAAATACTATATTTTTTCTCAAATTTTCCCTTTAATAATTAATTGGTGACCTTTCTATTTGTATATCCCAAATTTCTCTCGTATACTTTATCAAATAAAGAGTATTTTGGAAAAATACATTTCTATATCCACACATTTACCATTAGAAAATTTTCTTTCTTTTTTAGTCTTTTATGTTGGTTAATAAAATCCAATGTAAAAAAGTTATAGGTGACATTTCTATAAATAAATTTTTTTAGTTAAAAGTTTTAAAAACAATGACGTTAAAATTTAATAATGTCACAGTTTCTACGTTTGTCACTTCTCATCCAGAAATGACGTTAAAATGTAATTTTAACGGAAGTTAAAAGGGTCTTACTGTGGCAGTGATTAGTTATCTTTTGAAGTTCCTGCTGCAATTTATATTCAATTTCGTTTTGGCTTCAACACTATAATTTGTTGCTAAAATATTAAATCACGACTGACCGGTTAAGCTCTCATTTATCACACTCGGAAACCAATTTTACTATTCCAATTTAACACAACAACTTCACGTGCTATCCCACTAGTTTTCGGCATGAATGGTAGATATCAAGTGAACAACGGCCACCAATGCATCGTCACTAACAAGAACTTTGAAAGCTATATAAAAGTTTGAGCCTGGTTCCAATAATAACCACAGAAATTTGCCTTGCATCCAAATGGTATTCTCTTGAAAAACAAAAGGCTTCCATCAAAGGCAATAACCTCACTTCCGAAAACCATGAGCTCTTCTATTCCTTGTACAATTGTATGCAACGCTTCACCCATTGCTGTTTCTGATCAAAACAATTATTCTCGTAGAAATAAGAATTACTTCCAACCTTCTATTTGGGATCATGATTATATCCAGTCATTAAGAACTGATTGTGTGGTATGGTTTATTTCACACTATATATATTATTTACTTGGTTTGTCAAACATTTTCAAATATGCATGCATAAACCTTTATTTCTTTTTTATGGATTTTATAAGGTATATGATTTCTTGAAGTCACTAGGTAATAGTAAGCTACTGGAAAACTGTTACAGGAAGAATCATATGCAGAAGAACGTGATCGGTTGAAGGAAGAAGTAAGAGACATGCTCTTGAAATTGACAAATCCTCTGGATCAACTTGAGCTCATTGATGTCCTGCAAAGACTAGGTGTGGCTGCTCATTTCAGCCTTGAAATAAAGAACATAATTGAAATGATTTACAATAAAAAAGACACATCAAAGAGGGATAGCAATTTATATGGCACGGCTCTTGAATTCAGACTCTTCAGACAACATGGCTATGATGTGTCATCAGGTATTTATTTGATCCTCAAATTATGAAGTTGGCTTAAAACATTGTCATTTGAGAATTACTTGTCTACTTGGATACTAAGTATTATGTTCTATGGTTGTTTCCAGAGGTATTTAATGGATTTCTAGATGACAAGTGTAAATTTCATTCTAGCATTTCGGTTGATATCAAGGGAATGCTCTCTTTGTATGAAGCTTCATTTCACTCAATGGAAGGCGAAATAATATTGGATGAAGCCAGAGAGTTTGGCTCAATTCATCTCAAAAAATTTGTTCAAGAAAACAACAAAGACAATGACATAACAATCTTAGTTAATCATGCCGTTGAGCTTCCACTACATTGGAGAATACCAAGATTGGAAGCTCGTTGGTTCATGGATGTTTATGAAGGAAGAGCGAATATGAGCACCGCTTTGCTGAAGCTTGCTAAATTGGATTTCAACATAGTCCAAGCCAACCACCAAGAAGATTTGAAACATGCATCAAGGTGAAAATAAATAACCATACACTTTTCTCCTTGGAAACTTCATTAATTTTAGGTCTTACAACTCTCTTTCTTTTTCATGATATTGGATGGTGAAAATTAAGAAAATTTTTTAGTCGTGCTATCAGTTTGTTTCTTAGAAATATAAGTAGTCAATGGTTATTTTTCTGATTTCAACACAATAAGGTTACGACCTTCAAATCTACTTCTTAATCTGTTAAATTTAATAATAAACGCCAAAAGAATTTTACTATGCCGAGTCCTTCATAGAAAACAATGTGAAAATTAGCATACTGATGTCAATTTAAATCCTGGGTTTTTTGAACGTAAAGATGGTGGAAAAAATTGGACTCGGAGAAAAGCTCAGTTTTGCATGGGATTGAATGGTGGAGAACCTCTTTTGGACAGTGGGTATGGCTTTTGAACCACAACGTGGACATTTCAGAAGAGTGATGACAAAAGTCGGTGCACTGGCAACCACAATTGATGATGTGTATGATGTGTACTGTATGATGTGTACGGCGAATTAGAAGAGTTGGAACTTTTTACAGAAGTGATTGACAGGTTCACATTTTTTGTTCATAATACTAGCACAACATAAACTTTTTATTGGGTTCAAAAAACTGGATCAAACCGGTCAGATTGAAAGCTGGTATCGGATTTGATTTGGTTATAAATTATAGCTGATTATGCTTAGAACTGGTAAAAAACTAGTCGTTCAATTATAAACCGATACAAAATCAATTGAACTAGTCATTTTTTTAATTTTTATTTTTAAGATCAAATAATATTATTTTTTAGTGTTAAGTAGTTTTATTTTTTGTATAAATTTTTTATTTCTATATTATAATATTATATAAGCATTAATATAATACATAATTATTAATAATAATAAATTTACTCAACAAATAATATGAAAATATAATATTAATTGAATATTTTGAATTTAAAATATGATTATAGATAAATATTAACTTGTTTACATTTTAATATCATGTTTTGAAACTTATTAATAATATTTTTAATTTTCTATATAATATGTAAATTAAAAAATTATTAAGTTTATTACTACTGGTTTAATTCCAATTGAATTACAGTTAAACTATTGAACATCGAATCAATGCCTCGATCAGTTCAATCTCTGGTCCAATTTTTTAAATCTTGTTTTCTATGATATCTCAAGTTCTCTCCCTATAATTGGGTTAATATATATTACCTTTTCTATTTTTTTAAAATATGTAGATGGGATATAAATGCCATGGATGTACTTCCAAACTACATGAAAGTATGCTTCCTTGCATTCTATAATTTTGTCAATGAAGTGGCTTTTGATTTTCTTAGAGAGAATGGATACAACGCCATTCCATGGCTTAAGAGAGTGGTGTTTTATAGATTTATATTTTATGTCATAATACTAGTTAATCATGGAGATCATCTAAATTCATGTTAATTAATTACTATATATGTCTTATTATTTCAGTGGGTAGATCTTTGCAAATCATATCTAGTTGAAGCCAAATGGTACTATAATGATTATCAACCAAGCTTGCATGAGTACCTAGAAAATGCATGGACTTCAATCAGCGCACCTCTCCTACTTCTTCATGCTTATTTCTTACTTCCTACTTCAATAGTATGGATAATTTGGTTTGCTTATAAGAATATTCTCACATTATTCGTAATTCAGGAACAATGTACTAGTATAAAAGAGCTATTTTATGATGATATAAGAGAATGGTTGTGTGGGAACCGTCCAAAAAAATATAATTGGTGACATTTTTATAAATAATTTATTATATTCTAACTTAAAAAGGACAGTTGGTACAAAAATTGTTCTCTTAAATATAAATAGGAAAAATGATAGTTGGGGATCAAAAATTTAAATTAAATACAATAAGAGATATTACAGTTTTTTCAGTAGTAAATATAGAATAAAATAGTAGTAAATTCATAGTATTTAGTAATAAAAAAAATTACAAGATCCCTTACTATATTTAATTCGAACTTTTGTTCCAACTGTTATTTTCCCACGTAAATAACAGCATGGTTTCAATGAAATCGCCCTCTTAAATATTATATAATTATATAATTACAATTTAATAATGGTGAATAGTTCAGTAACCTTGTGGCAATTTTTGGTCTCCCTCCACTCGAAAAGCCATCCCGCCTCTGTTTCTTCCACTCCAAAACCCATCCAAAACCCACAGCCCTCCTCATTCTGGCGAAAACCCATGCTCTCCGGCCAAGCTTTCTTCAATCCGGCAAAAATCCACGATGCTTCGCGGTAGATGCACTCTAAAACCGAAGCCTTCTTCATTTCCGTGAAACCAACAACATCGGCTTTGTTCTTCAGCTCCTCTCTGGTTCTGTCGTGATTGTCGCACTCTATCTTCTTCGTTTCGGTGTTCTTCATTCCAGCTTCCTCAATCTTCAGCTTCACTGGTTCCATTGGCCATCGTCTTGATAAACCCAGGTAACTTTGATCTTCAGCTTCAACCTTCGGCATTCATAATTATTGCTAACAAATTAGATTCTGCAAAAAGATGTCGAGATCCAGCAAGCCCAGTAATATATATATATATATATATATCAAGAAGAAGAAGAAAATGAGAATGTGATGGGGGTTGGTATCAATTGGTTTGACAGGAGAATCAATAGTAGGGTTTAGACTTTAGATTTAACGACATTCTATAAGCAAGCCAGTTGAGGGGCACCCTGAGCACATCAAGTCTAATAATTTGTCACTTGTAGCCCTGTAACTACGGAAACAAGAATGAGCAATTACTGTGGTACAAAATATATTTGCTGAAACATATTTGCATTTATGCATCTTGAGCAGTATTTCAACTTATCTATTGAGGCTTATAGGCCAAGAATGATCAAGAGTTGCAAACAGAATGTTATAAGTCATGTATATTTATCTCGTATATTAATAGTCAGCAATCCTGTCTGTTCTGCGCCAAAAAAAATTAAAATGGTCTTGGGTAAGACTCATTCATTTCCATTTGGATTAGTTTGGTATTTTTTTTTTTGGTAGGGGGGGGGGGCCCTATTTTTAACCTTGTTTGAAGAGCTGCTAAGAATGGTGCTTGACAGTTTTATTTCAACACTTTGGTTTGAAAAAATGTTTGTCTTGGGCAAATTTATGTATTTGATTTTGAGACTAAATATTTGGTTTCCTCTTAGCAATAAATACCTTGTCTCTTTTTTTCTAATTTGGTAATGATTTCAGTTTTATTTTATGTTATTTGTGCGATGAATTTCGTTGTTTATGGAATATGTTCCTCCCATCATTGGTTATTTCACCCTTTAGGCCACACTGGAACTGATTAAATGCCATTTTCAATAGAATTACTTAAATGACATATTGTATATTAGAAAACGTAATAGCTTTGTATCTTAAAATTTATATTATGTGCATGAGTACTGCAGGGACTGGAGATCTTCTATTTTACATTATTGAGTGGCTATTTGCTTGTGTAATAAGTTTGGGCTTTTTGTTGAGAATTAGAGTGGATCTCATACATTTGCATAGAACTCGAAATAAGTTTCACTGTTCATGTCCACTTCTTATATTGTTTATTTTTTATATTGTTGATGATTGGGTTTGTCTTCAGGATTTAGAGCAGACTCATCTTAGATGTTTCAAATTTGGCTGTACAAAGTATGGTAGGGCTTTGTGGCAATGCGTGGTTTATGCAATAATTTGGAATATTTGGCTAGAAAAGATTACTGGTTTTTGTTTCATTGTCCCAAAATGATCTATTGATAATGATTTTGTTTGAAGCATTTTTTTAGTGTTAGGCTCTAGGATTATTTAAGGGGGTGTTTCTTTTGGGTTGGAAAAGGGACTGGGCAGCACTGCTACATGTTCAACCTTCTTTTTCCTCATGTTTTTTTTTTCCTGTTCTTAATTTTGGTTTGATGGGAGGATACATAATCCTCTGCATTTTTATCCCTTTTTTTCTGTCTTAATTAATTTTTTTCTAATCTAAATCTAAATCTAATCTAAATAAATAAAATTCCCCATCCTTGTCTTTAGTGGCATCTTTATATTCAAATCTGATGCGTGAAATATGATAGTTTTGGAAGACAAATTTGATATCTACTCATAGGTTTTATTATTTTGACTGGGTATGCAGCTGATTCTGCTGTAGAATCTACTGACTCTGATGATGAATTTCAGATATGTGAGATATGCAATATGGACGAGGTAATTTTCTGTTTTTATATCCACATTTATTATTAAATTATTTTGATTCTAGAAATTGCTGGAATTACTTGTTATTTTTCCTTGCAGGGAAGTAAAACATTGCTCAAGTGTTCCTGCTGTGGTAAATTTGTCCATTCAGCATGCTTGGTGCCCCCAGTTAATGATTTAGTCCCTGAAGAAGGGTCATGTCATTTGTTCAAGGAAAAAACAGATTTTCATCAGAATCAGAGACCAAATCTGAGCGGCTTATAAAGTTTAGAGCAACATGGAAAGGAGCAGTCCTGAACCATCTTTGGCAGTCTAATTTTAGCCCTCAAAAACTATAAGTCCTATAACCCATTATTAATATATGTTTTCTTAATGAAAAGCTTACATTAATGGGCAAACTTGGCCTTATGTTATTCATATATTCATTTTATTCTCTGCTAGGTTTTAAGCATCCCATATATGAAAAGTGGAGCTCCATTATTACACCAACAGGTACTTCATGCTTCAGGTGAAATCAGCCTCTTTCATTTTTGTGCTGCTTCTTTCCGTTTTAATGTCTTAGACTTATTATGAATTTTGTGTATTAGATTGATCTCTTGAGAGCTTGATAGTAGTTTTTCACTCCTTAATATGAAATGCTTCATTGACTTCTCTTTGTGTTGCTACTAGATTGCAGTTGCTCTAGTAGTTGCAGCAATCCCTGAAGGGCTCCCCCTACTTTTGTTGCGGCAATTCATGAAGGGCTCCCCCTACTATTGTTACAATGTGAGTCTGAAACTTATTTTGCTATTGTTACAATGTTAAGGTGGTTGTTATTTTCAATATATATATATGGAAAGATATTTTGGTTCTTTAATTTTGATTAAATCTTTGTACAACTAAACTGGTTTTGATACTAGAATCTAAGATGTTTCTTTAATTTAATAGGTGTGGGATGCCCTCAAGTTTCTTGATGCCACTAATGGTTTGCACCAAGGTTCTAGCTGGGTAGCATGCATATTGGTCAGGCATATTTTTTTCCCTTAGTATGGTTTGGCATGAACAAATTTGAAGTTTCTTTCAAGGCTAGAATTCAAATATGCTATTGATATGTACAAGTGTTGTTTTTCAATTATTGACTTTAATTATGGCTGCTCCTAAATTCTGTGTTCAGTGTGCTTTGTGTGGATCAATTGGCCTTGGTATGATCTAATTGGTCAAGGAATTGCAAATATGATCATGAATTCCAAAAGGTGAATATATATATATATATAGCTTAGACTATAATACTCACTAATTTCTTATTAGCCTCTTTTGGATCCAATTTAGTTACTTGAATTTAGATTAATTGAATGATACGATTTATAGCTGAAGTTTGGAAGTATTTTTTTTACATTATTTTCCAAGTTTATGGAACTGTAAGTTATTTAGTTTCAAGTGATTATGTAAAAATAAAAATTCTTTTTTAATAATAAAATTGACTTCCTAGGACAGTTGTATCTCACAACTGTCTTAGAAAGTTTGTTTTTAATTAAAACAAAGTTGACTTTTTAGGACGGTTATTTTGACAACCATCCTTGAAAGTCACTTTCTAGCACGGTTAAAAAACCGTCCTTGAAAATTATACTTTCTATCATTGTCATTTCTACCACTATATGAGAACCGTCCTTGAAAGCCTATTTTAACTGTCCTTGAAAGTCTTTTCTGTAATAATGATTTGTCGACTTGCCAATGACTTAGGAACATTTAAGGTACGTATGACAATTTCCTTCTCGTTATTTAATTATGAACAAATTAAGATTTTTCTTGAAATATGGCATTAATTTTTTCATTATCTTGAATTTTTCTTTTCAGCGTGAAAAGGAGACAGGCGATGTAGCCAAATCAATTGAGTGTTACATGAATGAAACTGGTGCTTCTGAAGTTGATGCGCATAGGCACATAAATTCCTTGATATGTGAAACTTGGAAGAAGATGAATAAAGAAGCAAGCAATGCTCGTTACCCAAAGAGTTTCATTGACATTGCTGTGAACCTTGCAAGAGTGGCACTTTGCATGTACCAACACGGAGATGGTTATACCTTCCAAGATCTTGAAACTCAGAATCATATAATGTTGTTACTTTTCCAACCTATTGTAGGAATTTAATTTTATGCAACGAAAGATTTGTTTAAGAATATCTGTAAGAGTTTGGAGTGCTAATATCCTATGATGTTATTTGTGTCATTATTCAAGCTGTGACAAACTTAGGTCGGCTCAACATTTCATGATGCAAGTCTTTCTGCTAAGTTAGCACATATGGTAAATATATATAAACAGGTTATGTAGTAACTTTGATCCATGATAGTATTTTGGTTTCTTAAGACACGTGTGATACAGAATTTCATGAACAGGTAAACTACAAATGGGAAGTACAAGAGTGTGAAGCATCGTGTGATTGCACAGATTGATGGGACTAGGATGTCTGTAGCTTCATTGTACAATCCAGGAAGTGATGCTGTTGTATATCCAGCACCACCATTGGTGGAAGGAAAGGAATAAGAAACGAATTAGATGTATCCAAAATTTGTATTTGAAGATTACATGAAGCTCTATATATGCTACTCTCAAGTTTCAGGATAAGGAACCAAGGTTTGACGCCATGAAAGCTGTGAACTCTACTACAACATCAGCTTAACGAGGAAATATAATTGATTTTGGGAAGGTAATAAATAGTATAGTAAATAACACACATGTATAGAAACAAAAAGCTTAGGTCTTAATCTTTTACTTATACACATTCTTACTATAGTTGGTGGTCGAATTTGATTATCTGTACTTCATGGAGTCGTCAACTTAATAAAAAATTACATTCTTTTATCGAATTCAGAGCCCATCAAAGTTCAGACATGTTGTGCTAGTGTATACAAAATATGCATTGCATAGAATTTCTTTTTTTTTTTTAATAAAAATTATGATACTGTTCATGACTTACGAATAACGTTTCTTGCTATATATCATATTATATATTAGATGTGTTTTCTTATGCATGGTATGGAATTAGAATAACAAGTTACACTGTTCATGACATTTGAATAATATATAACTTGGTATATGTTTTATATTATATTCATATGTTGATTTAAGGATGAGAGTCAAATTGTATTACCGAAACCTCCAAATCAACAATTAAACATCGTGAAATTCTAATGTATCGTTTGGTCCTTGTGTCCAATCAGATTTAGTAACACAAGTTAATGCGAGTAATTTGAGGGGAGCCGTTTCCATGCGTGTGCCAACGTGGCACAATTTCAGCCACTCTCCTCTATTTTTTTTCATTTGTATAATCATATTAAGTATAATAATGTAATGAATCACTACCACTTTTTTTTTTTGGAAAATTGTAATTTTATGAGTGAAATATTTATATTTTTATGGTCTAAAAAATTTTAACTTGAACCTAAAAAATTACAACTGAGATATAAAAATATCTGATAAATATTTAAAAAATTTCATATAAACTCAAAATTTTCAAATTCAAAATTTCGGATATGAAATTTCATTCATAATGAAAGTTTTGGTATCTTTATTGGACATTTTCAAGTATCAGTTAAAATCTTTTAGGTTCAATTTGAAGTTTTTCAAATCATGAAAACATAAATACTTTCCCTGGCTACCATGAAATTTCAATTTTTCCTTTTTTATATATTTTTCATCATATTTTTGGCTGAATATATTTTTCATCACATAAACTTTATTTAGCATTTGACAATGACGCTTCTTAAAATGAGATGTATATAAAATGACAAGTGGCTAGATATGCATAACCATAACTTTGGTTGCTTTCAACAAAATAAGATAAGGAAATATATACTTATCATCATAAGAGAACCACGCAGTTTCTTTCATTTAGGTGATCAAGTCTTTTCTCATTTTCTCTTCTTTCGTTTAGGTGATCAAGTCTTCTTTTCATCAAGTCTTCAAATCCATAAATGCTTTGTTTATTGAGACCCTCCAGTCAATATTGTGAACTTTCAAATTTGTCATATTAATGAGCTTAGAAATATGATTGCGCGCAAGAACCAAACAACGCGTAAAAATTGAAGTTTTAATGTCTCATTTAGAAGATAAGTTACGTCTTCTATTCCAAGAGATATTTTTAAGTATATTTTGTTTTTAAATAGTATAAGAAATAAATAATTTTTATCTAATAAATTAATACGTTTTTTTAATTTTACTTTTAATTAAAATAGACTTATTATTATGAAACATGAGTTAAAGAAAAATTGAATGAGAATATTAAATGAGGGCATTTGTGAAAAAAAATTTCTTTATGACATATTGTAATACTCAATGATATGGAAGAATGATTGCTCAAGAAATTTGAAAAAAAGAAAAAGAAAATAGTCGAAAGAGTTTATGAATCCTTCATAACAGCAGTAGTATATTTAAATTAAGCAATTGAGTGACTAAATCCCTTTAATATTCATATGCTAAAAAATAAACTGCTAAAAAACTTTATTTTGTACAAATTTCATTGGACAACTTTTATATATAAAATTTTAAAATATTGAGTTATCAAGCCTAAAATTAAAAGGACCAGTTTGCAATGGGGCCCTCCATTGTGGACTTCTGTTTTCTGAACTGTGGACTTGTATGAAGGGTTCCACACATATTATCATTAAGAGAGAGAAAATCAGTCTGAATATTTGAGAAAAAAAAAAAGTAAACTGATTAATTTGCTTATTTTCCAAAGATGCGATCTGAATTTCATAAACTAAATTCAGGATTATTTTGTTATAAAATATGCACAATTTAAATTAAATCAAATATTTCAGAAATTTATTATAAAAAAAAATTTCTAGAAACTGCAGTCTCATCTTTTATACTTGATTTACTCTCTTGATCCTTACTATGTGAGGCGAACTCTCAAAAGTAGCCAAGACAACGTATCTAATTAAGGAATGACTTGTATTGTTTAGTTGAATCACTCTCAATTTTCATGTCGACATAATAAAACATCAGAAGAATGATCTTTTATTGACAAATTAAATTTGGCCACTCAAATTCACTCACTATAGCAAGAATGTGCCGTAGTAGAAAATTAAGTCCTATGGATTTTCTTTTCCTTCTGCGTGTATTATTTCTTATTTCCTTCCCAAATAAATAATAATTTCCTCCTTAAGCTATTGCTGTTGTGGAGTTCACTGTTTTCATGGCATCAAGCCTTGGCTGCTTAGCCTGAAACTTGAGTGTAGCATAGATCTTCATGTAATCTTCAAACACAAATTTTGGATACATCTGGTTCGTTTCTTCTTCCTTTGCTTCCATCAATGGTGGCGCTGGATATATAACAGCATCACTTCCTGGATTGTAGAATGAAGCTACAGACATCCTAGTCCCATCAGTTTGTGCAATCACACGATGCTCCACACTCTTATACTTCCCATTTGTAATCACCTGTTCAAGAAATTCTCTATCAGATATGTCTTAAGGGAAAAAAAAACTATAAAGGATCAAAGTTATTATGTAACTCGTGTTTTCTTCAATCGTGGAGTCCAAGAATGTTTTACGTTCAATACCTCAAGTTGGTCACCAAGGTTGATGACGATGGAGTGGCGCATTGGAGGCACATCAATCCACTGGCCATCTTTGAGAAGCTGGAGGCCACTGACCTTGTCGTCTTGGAAGAGAAGAATGATACCACCGGCATCAGTATGGGCACGAAGACCCTTTACGTGTCTTGGGTTTGGGCAAGGAGGGTAGTTTGCGACCTTTGTGCCAAAAGTTGGTCCTCTTGATCCATGAAACGCCTTCTTGAGGTAGCCCTTCTCTAATCCAAGATTCTCACAAAGCAAGTCTAGCAGTTCCTCTGCAAGTTTCTGTATTTTTTCTGCAAATTCCTTCATTACCTTCCTGCATATTGAAATCAAGTAGTTCAGAATATGTACTTTTGAATGTATGCATATTGGACATTCGAGATGAAATTTAGATGATGTGATGGCTTAAATTTCAGTAAGAAACATCTCTAACCTGTACTCTTCAGTGAGATCGGGAATTTCAGACATGTTTGAGTCAGGTAGGTGTCGTAAGAAGAAGGTACTTTCCCAGTCCATGTCCTTAACTTCAGCTTGAACCCCCTCTAGGGCTTTGCTGGCCACCAACTCCTTGAACCTTCTCTCCATGCATTCCTTATAATGCTCCTTTGTTAACCTCTCCACAGTGTCCAAAAGTTCATGGTCTATCCCATGGTTCACCAGCTGCATGCATTCATGATGAATTTTATTCACTAATTGTCCCCAAATTAATAAAATAATAAAAAATATGCAAAGATAAATACCTCAAAAAATCCCCAATTCTCACAAGAGTCATTAATTTTCTCCATGGTAGCCTTCCTTTCTTCACCATTAAGCTTCTCCATGTTGATTACTGGGAAGTTCTCCATTTCAAAACACTCAAGCTCTCCCTTTCTTTAGTTTCTGAGTAATCTTTGTTACTTTCTATGTGTGTATTTCCATTCAGAGTGTGTGGTATTTATAGGAGTTCAAGGACGAGGAAACTATAGCAAACGAAACATTAACCATGTTTTGATCATTAGGTTAATTTGATTTGATAGTCTGCGGGACATGAACGCTTGCATAGGCTGACCGTTGAAAAGATTATTTTGCTAATTTGGTGTCTGCTTCAACGTTCCATGCGTTTCGTTGTAATTAATGTCATTACTGTGATGGTTTTTTTGTTTGCGTTTGGGATTTCTTGGAAGGTGGCACAAGTTAAAGTGGTCTAAATTGTCTGTACTAATTCGTCAAAGGGTCTTGTCGAAGAAAAAAAATCATGAATACATTCAAATGATCAAGCTTTACCTTACACAACGATGAAAATAAAAATTAACACATTCAGAAGAAAAATTAGCCTAAGCAAATTACGCCAACATCACACCCCCAAATAAAAATTGATGATATTTTGTACATTTTGTAAATGCTTTTTGAACTCTAACTCATTATTTAAATTTTTTCTATAAAAAATTAATGGTATTTTTCATGTCACTTTCAAAAAAACTTTAATTATGACAGCGAAGTTTAATTTTATCATTCTGAATTAAAATTTTAAATTAAATTAATGATGCAAGTTCTGATAAACTGAAATTTTACTGAGAAGGGAAAAGAAAAAAAGTGAAGAAATACGAAAACCATATAAAGAAATCTCATGTATCTCTTGATTTTTCAAACAAATCTTAATTGCATAATGAGTCAGAAAATCCTGCTCGTTGAGGTCATTTCATCAGTACTTGTCGTAAAAAATTGTCAAATTAACACAAAAATTCAAACGTTCATTATGGCTGGCTTCAACTTTTTTATTTCTTTCTTTTATTTATTATCAACTGAGGTTTGTTTAAGTAAACGAAATTAACACCCCTGAACTTTTTTTTCCCTCAATACCCATTAACTAAGATATCGAATTTAAGTTTTGTAAATAGAAAAAAAATCACATTTAAAGAACTATATCTATTTGGACTACAGTACTCAAATCTAATTTAATAATACTAGATACCATATAAACATAACATGAAAACCTTTTTTTTTTTAAGAATTAACTAGTGGTCACGAATGTTCATAATCAAATTGCATAAAAAAATGAGGCAAATAAATTATTTTAACTTTAGAACGGTATCTATTGTAAGTTTTTTAACCAATACAATTCAATCTTCGTAATTGAACTAAATTTTCCCTATTTATCTCAGATTTTGTTGCAATTATATAACATGTAAATATTGCTGGCTAATTAAGACGTTAGATATCAGTAAAACTCATATTCTTCTAGGTGGAGGTTTGTTGGGAGAGATTTGTATGATTTTGTTTTTCTCATATTTTCACGTAATTTCATAAAATTCCTACATATTTAAACACTTTGAACAGTATTAACTATCATTTTAGAGTTTTAATTATTTTTATAAAATATTTATAACTTTAGTACACAAGAATAAACATGTTGAACATAAGTTTCTGAAGTTTTCTCTTTAATTCAACTTCCTTTTATTGAATTGTTTTTTTCTTTTCTTTTTTTGGGTTTGTTCATGCACCTGTATGTACAATTGATATAAGAAACGTGTTTGGCAAAGAAATTGAAATTCTCAAGATCCTGATTGAGTAATGCAACAGATTGTATTTTATGGTTTTTAAATAATAGAATGAAAGTACAATTTTCTCTGTTCACATAGTAGTTTGCACGTTAAACTAGGTATACGTATAACTCATTTAACCTACTGTAGTAATAAATTCATGCACAGCAAAAGAAGCAAACAGGAATTGAAGGGCATGTTTAGAGCAGTTTTTAAAAACAGAAAAATAAAAAAACTTGTTTGGTAAACCTATTTTTTATAAATTATTTTGAAAAATAGAAAAATAAAATAACAGAAAACTTAGAACATCTTTAAGGTATTTTATAGTTTTTGTTCTGAAAAATAAAAGAAAAGACGAAAAACACCCACCTCATTAATGGTAAAATTATAAATTTTGAATAATTCATCTATCACTCACTAGTTATGATTTTGAGAACAACTATTTAAACAAATTTTTTTGTTTTCTTATTTTCAAAACTTATTCTCAAAAATAGTTTTGAGAATAAGAAAACAGAAAATACTATCAAACAGACCCGAAGACTTTAGAAATGCGTTTATCTTGTTTTCCATGATAGACATGGGCCCACTAACAAGCCCAGTAAAGAGGACAATCCATCAGACCGAACCCAATTTATGAGGAAAGGAAAGAACCACCCTCAGCCCACTAGGCCCAAGAAGGGAAAAGTAAACGACAAACCTCCATGAATATCAAAACCTCCGTACCGTCGTATCTGTGTATTGTTGTAATAATTCAATTTAATTTAATCTCTCTCAAAACTTTACAGTTTTGTCCTTATGCTCTTTCGACTTTTCCATTCGTTTTAAGCAATTTGAATCCTTTCCGAGTTTTTTTTTTTTGGATGGTTAATCCTTTCTAAGTTACTCCATGAGTCCCGGCCCCATGAAATGTGAGTAAGGTTTTATATAAATTAAGGGGAATTATATTTTGAGAGTAACATAATAAATTTATTATAAAATATAACATATTATTACTTTTTGTTTAATTTTATTATTCAATATTTCAGATTTTGACATTTTTTATCAGCTAAAAATATTTTTTATAATTAATTCTGTCAATTCAGTTTCTAACTATAATTTTCTCTATAAATTATATGCACATACAAACACGTAGAAATATATAATTTATAGGGTAGGACACTATGCATGATCATGTACGCATGACATATATATGGCATTTTGATTGTTGAGAGAATATGTAAATATAAATATGGAAGATATTTATTTGGCAGGTTAATTTAGCTAACTTGCTAAAAGTTGATCTTTCTACTTGAGTTAATTTGATAACGGTGGAGCTAGACAACTAGCCAACTTGATGCCTACAACTCAGTATATAAAAAAGTGGTCAGACTACCCAGTTTGATTGATTAGTTTGGGAACAGATGCCAAGTCCAGTTTGAATAAAGAAGGGAATCAGAAAATTTCAGAACCAGTAAAAATTTGTCGGAAACTGATCAAATCGACTGTGAACCGATGCACATAGGTAATGAATTAGCTGGGAACCTATTGAAATGGTTAGAATTTTTTAATTTTTTTAAAAATTAATTTTTATAATAAAATAATATTATTTTTAGTATTAGATAGCAATATTTTTTATAGAAACATTTTCCTTATTATAATATTATATAAGGATTATTATGATATATAATTATTAATAATGATAAATTTACTGAAAAAATAATATGAAAATAGAATAATAGATGACTATTTTGAGTTTAAAATATGATTATGGATAAAAATCAACTTATTTAGATTATTAATAATAATAAATTTACTTAATTTTATTATTATCGATTTAATTAAGGTTGAATCATTAAACCTTAAATCACTGTCTTAACCAATTTAATGACTGATCTGGTTTTTAATACCTTGCTACAACTAGTTCTTCTAGATGATCAAGTTGGTCAATGAACTAAATCAATTGTAAAAATGAAAGCAACCTAATTACTAGTGTGCCTTACGTAACTAACAAGTTGCATTTGCCTCCACATAATTACAAAAGAATTTTGGATTCCCATTACAATGATGTATATTATTCTACCTCTATTCCTTAACATAACAGACAAAAAAATAAAATCACATAGATCATAAAAATAATTAAAATCATTAAATTTGTAAAAAATGCACAATAGTTTAAAAAAAATACCATTATTTAATGTTAATGACTTTTATATCGTATAATTAATAACAATGAATTGTATTAACTTAATTAGAAACATGTTTAAAAAAAAATTAAATACACTAAATAACTTCTATTTGTCACTTATATTTTGAAATAAAAAAAAATTCTCATAATCTCCTTTATATTAAAGGCCGGTGATAGTTCTTTTAATTGCTATACTCAAACCACTTCATCACAACTATTCATTATCCTATTATTTATACCTTTGTGTGTATACATATGAAATGCACCTTATTGCTGGTTATTTAGTGATTGGACTAATTGGATGGGGGAAGAAAAAGCATGGCATAAGACCTTTATTTATAGAAATTTTTGTCTTCAAATATTTAGATATCTCTCTTACTAGTATAAAATTAAAAAAAACAATTCCCAATAAATTTACCGAGATAAGTATTTACAAAGAGTGATAGTTTCCTTTTTAAAAAAGGGAATAAAAAATAAAGAAAAAATCACTGTTAAATCTCAAAATCTTAAAATAATTATTATTAACTCCTACATCCCTAAAATACTACAATGAAGTCCCATTGGGACTTATTTGAAAAGAAAAATATGTTGAAGTTACTAATTTACCCTCCCTAATTTCAGTTTACAATACAATACCTCGTTCCATGATTTTTCAATTAATTTTGAAAAATTTTATACTGGTTCTCCAAGATTTTACAACGATAACCTTAACAAGCATTTTCATGTCACCTACCATGTTTTATACCCTTTCTCGGATTTTTTACACTGAGTGGCTAATACTTTTACATTCGTCTTCCAGGATTTTATACAGTTATGAAAATGAATTATTTTACACTCATCAAGGATTAGACAGGAGCCACATGCACAAGTATAGAATTTATGTGTGAGCTCCAGTTTTTTGTATCCTAACTCCATGATTTTCCAGTTAATTGTGAAGGATTTTATATTGGTTCTTCATGATTTTACACTAACAACCTTAACGAGCATTTTCATATCACTTGCCACGTTTTATACCCTTTCTCGGATTTTTTACCTTTAGTGGCTAATATTTTTACACTCATCTTCGAGGATTTTATACTGTTATGAACATGAATTATTTTACATCTATAAAGGGATTAGACAAAAACTATATGCACAAGTATGTAATTTATGTGTTAGCTCCAGTTTTTTAACCCTCGCTCCATGATTTTCCAGTTAATTGTGAAGGATTTTATACTGGTTCTCCATGATTTTACAAAGACAACTTTAACGAGCATTTTCATGTCACCTGTCACGTTTTATACCCCTTCTTGGATTTTTTACACTGAGTGGCTAATACTTTTACACTTGTCTTCCAGGATTTTGTACTTATATGAATATGACACTATAAAATGTTGACATTGCATATTTTGTATATCTAACATTGATATCACTCTACTTGTAAATACACTTGCATATTTATTCATGAGTCCCCTGTTCCAACTACACATACCAACTATACAATATATATAAAAAGATTCTTGTGCCAACACAAAATAACCCATTACCAATACTAGCTGCATATACAAAAATAATAATAATAATAAAGCCCTGGGAGCAAAGTAGTTACACATGCCCACAATAGATATTCACCAAATCCAAGTTGATGTAATACCCAATTAGAACAATATCAACTTGGATTTGGATTTCTACATGACTTTCGATTATAACCAGCTTGTTGACGGTGAGTACAGTGATAAGACTTCTTGTTTTGCAACTGAAATTCAACTCTATTTTTGCGTGGTCTACTAGAAGGACAAGATGTCGTAGGTGGTAGCAAAAATGTTTGGGTCAAATAATTTGTAAATGTTAAGGCATTCAAGTTTGGCATGTCGTGGGTCTCAATAGGACACATGGTACCACTGTAAATTTTCTCTTGTAAACTAAGGAAGTAGCATTTATGCACAAAATTATACACATTGCCATGAACTTTTCTAACAGATACACAAGTATGTGGACAAGGAATTCCAATCGTTTGTCAAGCTTTGCATGTGCATTCCCATGATACTAGGTTTACAACTAAATTCACAGAACTAGCTCGCACTAATAGCTCGTTTTCTCCATAATACTTAGCTAGCAGAATTTATGCCCTCAAAACATTCTTTTGTAGTTTTTCCTCCACATCTAGACCAACTCCATTTCTCCATTAACTCATTGGTTGTTTGCATGCAACAAACTTTTTTATTAACTTGTCTCTATGCTCATTGATCAACAAAAAAACATGGTGTCTCCTCTCATTAAGTATCCATGAATTATATGATTCAGCCAAATTAGTTGTTATATTATCCCATCGCATGAATAGGAATCATGTCAATGCCCACCTATCAATATCTCCATCATTTTCAAACCATCTTACCAAAGCTGAAGAGAATGTCTTCAAATTTCCCATGGCTCTTCGAAAATCACATTCAGGTCGTGCATAGCCAATGGCATCAAGTAGCTTCAATGCGTTTTCCTTAGCATTCATTTCCATTCCTTTGCAGACTTTGTTGACCTCCAACCTAAAATTCTCTTTGACATAACTATAACAGTATGCATGTCTTTCCTCCCTAAAGATTTCTCTACTAACACCAACAATGACATTATTTCTATTAGAAACTACAGTTATTTCAGAACCAATAATTTCTATAATGTTGTGAAAAAACCATTTTCAATCATCAAGTGTTTCCCCCCAAATATAGCATAGGCCACCGGGAACAAGTTATTGTCTGCCTCATAAGTTGAAGCTACCAACAACGTTCCTTTACAAGGACCTTTGAGATGGCATCCATCCACATAGAGTATACGCTTGGCACTAAGCAAGAACTCTTTCTCACAACACCCATATGCAATGAATAATCTTACGAATTTCTTGTTATCGCCTGTTATCCATTTCGCTATAGTGCTTGGGTCTGTTTCGGTCAATCTATTGCATAATCAAGGAATTAGATAATATGACTGCTCTGGAATAATAGTCAAATAAAGTGAAATATATTAAAATTTCAATACTTATATTCAAATCATTCTCAAATAATAGCCAATTACGATTTCCAATTATAATTCCATTATTTACTACTATAGTTTCCAAGTTTTAACACTCAAACTTTTTTCACAATTCTTAAATGATATTCTGCTATTTACTACCACAGTTTCTACTTTTTTAACACTCGAACTCCTTCTAGAATTCTCAACTGATATTCTACCATTTAATGATAATTTTTTCACAATTTAACAATAACTTTCCAATTTGTCACATCATGTAGTGCTATGAAACATTAAATATGTAGACCATGAATTCACAATTGAACATTCGAACAATGTTGGATAATAATATTGCCCAAACATGTTCAATACCCATTATCGAAACTCTTTTTCCACTATCAATAGCTTTACCTATTATTTAATACAAAATACCCCAACACCCAATATCATTTTCTAACGTTATTGATAGAAAAGCAACCATTTTTGCATCATGGTCACAAAGAGATAGTGAGAGAAAGAATAGTTAGTTTAGAGTAAAAGAGTGATAAGGTAAAGTATGAAGATAGCTCAAACTTACACATTTACCTCACTGAAGTTGAGAGAATATAGATGAATGCTTTAATCTCTGTTCTCTACTTCCATGCTAAAATCGGAAAACTCGGAGGGAAGAGGGAAAAAATGACTTGTTTCTGTGTTTTCTAAATGACCCCATCACTACTTTATGTCAACTTAGTAAAGGGCATTTAAGTAACTTCATCATAATTTCCTTTTAAATAAGTCCCAATGGGACTTTATTGTATTATTTTAGGGATGTGAGAGTTGATAATAATTATTTTAAGATTTTAAGATTTAATAGTAATTTTCCAAAAAATAAAAGGAGCCAAATGTACGGAGTTTCTCTCTGTCTAAATCCTTTATCCTTTCCAGGTGACATGGTATTGTCTCATAATTTTATTCAATTTCCTAGTGTGTTTATCTTTAACTTTTGATATGTTTGCTAAATTAATGTCTTTTCTTATTTCATTTTCAAACCTTAAAAGAAGTCTCGTTCTTAGAATTTAGTACCCCTTAAGTGTGTGTGTGTATATATATAGCTATGAATTTAAACCTTGTAAATAAAAAAAAAAAATCACATGGGTTGAATTACTTTAATTTAGATTCAATAATGCTCAAATATATAATATTGAAGGTGTCATCATCATCATTATAAACTTTCATTTATTTGTTTTTCTCTGGATCGACATGCAGATAGTGCAGATAAATCTTGTGGGTTTCTTAACCTTGAATGGCCACTTAGGAATATGTCCGTGGCAAGTGGAAAAGGATTCTTACGCTCATAATGTTTATAATACTGTGAGATTGTTAGTTAACTCGTTTAGTCAGAATGTTTATTTATCAACTAGCTCTTTCATAAACATCCCACTTGTTATAAGCTCATGGACTAATATGAATTTCTTAATCTTAACATTGGGCTAACCCTCCGTTTGGTATTTTTACAGGAAAAAATATTCTTTTTCCGTGACGTGAAAATATAAAATATAAAAAATATATGTATATATTATACTTTTTATTATCATTACTTAATAGTTATTATTTCTTGTTTCTTTTTCTTAATCAGAGACATATATAAAAAAAATATTCTCTTACAATGATATCTAGGTCAATAAGAAATTTCATATCATACTCCAAAATCAACCTAAACACTTACACCAAGGAACCAATATGCTTTAATTGAGAAAAGAAAATCTGACCACCCAATCAAGAACACGTTTCATAAAAAAAGCTTAGACCCAATTTACTAAATAAAGGGGACTTTGAAATTCCTTTTTTTTTTTAAAAAAAAGAAAAGAAAGGACCAGTGTTATTAAAGATCAAAACAATAAGGCTACTGCTGAAGGAAATTACCCAGATTCTATCTATTAAGGACTTTCACAGCTCTTTTTGAATTATTTAATTATTGTAGATGACATCAATTTCCCCTCGTTTTCTTTTTTAAGGAAAAGGAATCCAGAACTAAAGTGTTAAGAGGTTGAATTTGCTCAAAAAACTCATCATGGCTTAAACCAACTAACAATCTTACATAGTTTCCCTGGCTTCAGATGAAAACAATTAAGCTAAATTAAATCAGGGAGCCTTTCAACTTAAAGACGGTTTCAACCTAGCATTGATTAATCATATAACACCTCTAGGTAAACTAAAGAAAACACGCCATATGCATAACTGAGGGAAGCACTGAGATATGCACAAGCCATGCTCTTTCACCATACTATAACAAAATAAAACATCATACCAAACTCTTTTGAGAGGCAAACAAGCGTACACAAACATACACGCCATTCAACCCAATGTCAAACATCAACCATAATCATTTATTCATAAACCTGAAAACAAATACTACTTCTAACAAGAACTGAACTTCCAAATCGTACATAATTTTCCGCACTATCTAAAAGGTAAGAGACAAGAAGCTTTCTGCACTTAGCCCAGCAACCCCCACGAAGCCATATATAATAGAGCAAGAGAATAGCATGTCTAAGAAGGAAAGGAGAGACTTCAAACCTACGGCGTCAAAATCCAGAACTGGTGTTGGTCTTTCTACTGAAACCCTCTTTCTAGTCAGCTTTGTCTATGCTTCCTGCTATCCTTTCGTCACCGAAACCTCTAAGTTGTTTCCTTTAGGCGTTCTCCTCCCTTGCTTTCTCTGTGATCCTCTCCTTTCTAACACTCACTCTCTTATCTCGCCTCTCCCTCTAATTCGTCCCCTCTCCTCCTCTTTTCCCTCTTCGACCTCTCCCTAATTTATAATCAAGAATCACATACCTTTGATTGAGTAGGTCGTTGGCGGGTCAAAACGAATCTTCCGCTTTTGTGCTCAAAATCGGAACTTTGGTCTGTGAATCCCTTGTCCATTTCTCCAATTTCATATATTTGGTCCTTCGAATCACTGCTTCTCTTTTATCTCATCCTACGATGCGTCTTCTGCCACTGATGCAAGGAAAACGATTGAAGAATGAAGAGAAACGTTGCCCATTGAGACAGACACCATCCTCGTTCTGATCCACCCGATAGTGATAGGAGAGAGGCTTGGAGAAGTGATCACCTGTTGGCGTTAATCAATTTGCTCTGCACCTCAACCCTAGCCTCCCCTGCGTCTCTGCTTTCTATCGCCTCTCTCAGTCAAATGCTGAAATGGCACGATTAAAAATTTTTTTTAAAACATTATCTCTCTTTTTTAAATCTTGAAAAGATTTTTCACTTTTTTTTAATATAAAGATATATTTATTATTTAGAAAAAGAAGTTTTGTTTTTTTTATTTTTCTTAAATTGGATAAAAAAGAATTAAATTTGGATAAAAAAACCTAAAAGAAATGAATGCGATTACTAAATGATTGGATTTTTATTATTGAGAATCTTAAAAGAAAGGAAATCAAATTTTTATTTCTTAATATATATATATATATATATTAGGGTCATGAAGAAAAAGAATTGGATTTGGAGAGTTTTTTTTTTATTTTTTTAATTTTTCTTTAATTTTAAAAAATTTGCTATAAAATTAAAATTAAAAGTGAAATTTGCATCAAAATTTTATTTTTCTAATTTTATACTTTTTTTCTTAAATCCTACAAGAAAAAGTGTTGGGTTTGGATAACAAACCTAAAAGATAGAAATAGAATTTTTCTTTTTTTTTTTAAGATTAAAATTTAGGTTTTTAATTTTTTTAGAATTCTAAAAGAAAGGAAATATATTTTTTGATCTAAAGAAAAGGAATTGCATTTGGATGAGAATCCTAAAAGAAGAGAATATGATTTTTCTTTTTTCCTTTTTAAGACTAAAATGTGGGATTTTGAATTTTGAGAATCCTAACAGAAAGAAAATTAATTTTTAAAAAATCTTAAAAAAGAGAAATTGGATTTGGAAAACATATTTTTTGAGTTTTTCTTTTATTTTAGAGAATATGCATTCAATACAGTGTTCATAACTTTTATATGTTCCCAGCTCGCTGAGAGAGACCTTATAATGTTTGAACTTATTGTTCATCTAAAAGCATATGGCCGACTACTTTTAATTCCTGGATCATATTTGACATTTCATAAGCTTAATCATTTTAATTTAATGTTACATTTTATATTCCTTAATTGAAATCTTATAATTTAATATATTTTAATTAGTTATCCTTTATATAGTTAATCCTTCATCAATGCAGCCTTAAAATTCGTTGGCGAAACAAATCTATCATATTAATTAACATTATAATAAACATACGTAATTTGTCATCCAACATTTCAGACGTTAGACATAAGTTCCACAACTATGCATGTGATTCATTGAAGTTAATTTGATTTTTTTTTTCTGGTGATCAGTTAATTTGAGTTCATTGTAGGAATTCAATCCTCTTAGTTGTAAATAATCCATATTAAAAGTATTAAAATGATATTTGGATAATTATATTAATGAAATTTAGCTATACACTCAATGTCTCGCAGTATAGATTAAATTAAAACTTTTAATTGGTAAAAATAGTAATTTTTTGAATCTATAAAATTTAGTGTGAGAATGTGTAAGCTGAAAAAGTTTTTGTCAAAAATTCAAACCTCAAATATTCATTTTGTAGGTTTCTGGTTAAAAATTGGTTTCATCTCCTAGTGAACCCCGGCCCCAAAGAAGTTGAGAATATTAGTTTGGACCAAAAGCCTTAATAAGAATATTTTATTGATTTGGGCCTTAGCTTCTCTAAGGAGCACACTTGTTACCCAAGTCTTCGGCTGAGAGTCATTCCAGGTACAGTTCAAAGGCCCACTTGTTATCCATAAGGTGCTCAATGTGTAAAATAGGCTCATATCCTATAATAGTTAAAGGTTCACTAGGCTTCTTGTCTTCTGCATTGGTTTCCCATACTACATGTTATTAAGAAAAAGGGAAAAAAAATCTAGAAACATGCAAGATAAATTAATTTCGAAGAATAAATTTTGAAAATGCTCACAAGAATATCGTGAGCCAGTTTTTGGCTTGTTTATTCTTAATCAATTCACCAAAAAATAACATATTACGTACAATGGCCTTAAATTAGAACATGATAAATATCACAAAAAACACAACAATTAATCTTTCAATTACTCATTCTTTAGTTTACATCACAAGCATATTGCAGGCCAGCGAAAGGAGATGTGGCAGACAGACATAGGAGTATTGAGCAAAGTGATAGGAAAAATGAAGGCTATGGCATAGATAAAAGGCGGTATAATAACCTGTGGAGTTGGAACATTTCCTTGAGATGCCCAATCATCTCATAAGCCTCCCTATGTTCTAGATCTCTCTAAAGTTTTGGGATCATGGTGGCTAACATTAGGCATTCTACATTCATAGAGTCATTGAAATGCTTATTATAGGCATCCTTTTAGGCTCTTGGAGTATTGGCTGCAGACTCCTCAGGAATGGGTTTATCTAGGACATATGACTTTCTTTTCTGCTTGAAAACAATTCTCAAATTCCTAAACCAGTCAAGAAAGTTGGTCCCATTAAGTTTGTCCTTCTCAAGGACAAATCGCAATAATAGTGCAGCAAAATTACTTGTCGACATTTTCTACAACAAAATATGCAAAATTAAATTAATAATTTCCTACTAAAAATTAACTCTCATTTAGTTTAGCAGGCTAAGATCCATATTTCACTTAATAGTAAGTATACTTTGGCAAGACGCTTAAAATTAAGTTATTTAGGTTGGTAACTTATTTACCAATTACATCACATGTAACTCTTAGATCTTTAAGGGTCTGTTTGGTTCAACTGAAGGGAAGGGAAGGGAGGGGAGGGATTTTAATGAAGGGGATTGGAGGGGAGAGGATTGGAGAGATTTTAAAATTCCCTTGTTTGGTGGAATTCGAGGGGAGGGAATTGGAGAGATTTTAATGAAACCTTGTTTGGTTCAGGAAGGGATTGGAGGGAATTGAGTAATAAAACTCAATCCCCTCCAAAAAAACCCCAAATTGGAGGGGAATAAAAAAGGGATGGGAGAGGGGATTGTGGGGAATTAAATCCCCTCCAAATTTATGAACCAAACAAGGGGAGGGGATTAAATCCCCTCCCTTCCCTTCCCCTTCGCTCAAAAAAATCCCAACCAAACAGGGCCAGGGATCCTATCATCATATGACCTAGCATGTTTAATCTTATCTAGTGCCTTGAGACCCAAAACTATTTTGATAGTCTCAATTAATTCATTCCATCATGAACCTTTATGAGTATCACCATTACCTAAACTGCCTCACTAAGATAACCTAAGTGCATCCCACTTTAGTGGATCCTACATTTAGACGATCAAAACCTTGATAGGTGTTCAATAATGGGTGGCATTTATACGTAAAATTTAATTTGAGGGATTTTATTAGGTTGTTATTCATACATCTAGTCATCACATAAAAGTATCATCCCATACATGCATATGATCTCATCATAAAGCATAAAATAAATGTGTTATAATATGACCCATCTAACCTATATCCTCCCAAACCAATAAGAGGACTCTTCTAATATAACACTTATATACAAAAAGAAACCTCAATTGAACATTCGAGGGGGGTGAGGTAAGAAGAGAATATATATCCAGAATAAAGATAGAGGCACAACACATAGACCATATTTAAAACCGCAATATCATCCTAGGGCCATATCATGCACCATATCCATCCAATTCAAACAAACAAATCACTACATGTAACAAACATCTCATCTAATGACCCCAAGGATTCATCATTCTCATTGAAAATCCATCCACCAAAATTGTTTTGCATATGCTGTTTTTCATCATGTCATATATTTCACAAACATATGAACGTGTCACATACGAAGACAGATTCACATACAAAAATCGAATCAATATAAGAAAAACAGAAACTGGAACATGCGTATACTAAACAAAAACTGGAACATGCATATACATGTTTAAATCTACTCGCATCATATACGTATACATGCATATACGAAACATAAATCGTATCACATACGTATTATCACATGAATCTCATCACGTCATCCAGAAAATGAAATTGTTTAAATAGATTCACAATTGTTTCAAAAATCATATTTCGCATAGATATATGCGTTAGAAACTGAATTGAGGAATATGATTTTTCAAATACATATATCACATATATGAATGGCAGATTTACATACGAAAATTGAAAACTGATTTAAAAAATTGAATTGGACAAATTGAGTTCGCACATATCACATATATGCAATCATATACTCAAGAACTCAATTTAAACAATCATTGACGTTGCTCTGGTACCACTGTTGGGAATTTCAGCACACACGCAATGGAAAAACTATCAAGAAATTCCCTCTCATGGATCCGTCAATGTTATTTGGATTGAAATATAGAAAAGAATTTACCTCCAGTGCGTCCATTGGTGTTCTTTTCATTTAGTCAGGCCTTAGGAACTAACGCGACTGGTCAGCTCTCTCTACCGGTATCCACACGAATGGTGAATCCAACTTGAACAACGTGCTAGCACCTCTGGTTGTGAACGCCAGTACGTCCATATGTTGTTTGTTCGTACAGTCGCTGTTCATCGTTTGTCAGTACAGTCTCACTCTCTGAATATACGACCGCTCTCTCTTTATGGTGATTTGAAATTGTGTTTTTTTGCTGTACCCTAGTCTATATCAATATATAGATAGAATATAATATTTATTTAATTTAAATCAATAATTTAAATTAAATCAAATATTAATTAAATAGATTAGTTTGAATTTAAATCTATCTAATAAATTAAATTTAACCTAACTATCTAATCTTTATCCAGAATCAAATCTAGATTTAATTTATCATATAAATCAAATTTAGATTATTAGTTTAAATTCAAATTTAGAATCAAATCTAAATCAAATTTAGATTATGACATTAGTTTAAATTTAAATATATCATATATAATTAAATTTAAAACTAATTCATTTGAATTAATTTGAACAATATATATATTTCGAAATAATATATATCAAATATATAATATATCAAACATATATATATTTCAAATTTTAATACATATATATATCTAATATATATATATATATCTAATTCTATCACCTTAAATTGAACATTAAATTTATTAAATTTAGACACATTTTAAATTCAATGAATCTAGATATTCTAATTCAAGTTGGCTCATTCTTGTGTACGACTCTGTAGGCCAATATGATATTGGCAGTGGACTAATAATACTATTGGACCCACAAGTCACAAGTGACCTCTAGTAGGATATTGTAACTACCCAAATCATATGAGATTGGAGATCCGATGTAATCTATTATATAACCCGATCACATCCCTTTTGTCTCATGATATATGGGTCAACTATGAGGCATGGAAACGTCATCTTCATTATACTCGACCATTACTTTCTCGATCTCCGAGCAAACTGACAAAACAAATGGAAACTCTTCCATTTGAGTACGGCCATGCATTTTTCAGTCTCACTCATCGAGGGGCTCAGATATACCTTTTCATTAATTAGAAAGACAAATTCCATCTTGATCATTATCTTCCTCCACACGAGTTCCACTATACCCGATCATAGTCTTTATGATCTTCCGATTAAATATGACTTTTGACTATACCAAAGTATAATATTTCCATGTACGAAGCCATGATAATCTCAGGTTTGACGGGTTAGGTACACGGTTATATACAAGATATGCTTATAACTTGATCCATGCAGCTATCTCATGACAGGTCGATCCGACTTCTATTCTCTAACACGAGCTTATGATTTTGATTGGTATTTTCATACATAATTATCAATCAAAATCATACTAGTCTTAGTTCATCATTATTCCTACAAAGATGATTGACCAGGGACATTTAGGATAAAATAATTTATGCAAGGATATTATTATAAAGTAAACATGCAAACAATATAATAATATAATAGAAAAAAAACACCTTCTTTTGTTATAATAAAGAACAATGTTCATAATACAATGATTGGCCTAGGGCACAATCTCCAACAACTCCCACTTGCACTAGCCCAATTGTTGATGTATCTAATACCCATTGACCTAACATGACACTCATGCTTTATCTGTGCAAGCGGCTTAGTAAGAGGATCAGCAACATTGTCATCAATTGGTATTTTGCATATCTTTATATCACCCCTATCAATGATTTCTCTGATGAGATGATATCGCCTAAGTATGTGCTTAGTTCTTTGATGTGACCTAGGCTCTTTAGCCTGTGCTATTGCACTGTTGATGTCACAAAATAGATCCATTGGATTTGAGATGGTAGGCACCACTCCTAGCTCAGTGATGAACTTTTTAATCCAAATAGCTTCCTTAGCTGCATCTGATGCTGCTAGATACTCAACTTCTATTGCAGAATCAGGTACAGTGCTTTGCTTGGAACTCTTTCAACTAACTGCGCCACCATTCAAATAGAATAGGAATCCTGATTGTGATCTAAAATCATCTTTGTCAGATTAGAAACTTGCCTCTGTGTAACCATTTACAACTAGCTCGTCTTCCAATCCTCCATACACCAAGAGTACATCCTTAGTCCTTCTTAAGTACTTCAGGATATTCTTGACAGCAGTCTAGTTATACTAGTAATGCTCAAGGCATATGAGACATCCGGTCGAGTGTACAACATGACATACATGGCATATGCTCAATGCTTCATGGTCATATTCAGATTCAAGAAAAGAAAGGATTACAGAAGGATGCCTAAGGGAAAAAAGGAAGAGGATAACACAAGGAGAAGGGAAAGAAATACATCATAGGGAAAGAAACTGCCCAAAATCATTGACCCCCTCCTTAGATCCTAAAGTTCCTCTTTTATATCTACTAACCTAATCACTACTCCTAACCATAAGCCCATTTTATGAATCCTCTGGCCCATTCTTTATAGACAAGACCATATTATAATAGAGCCCAGTCCATTCATTACATTGCCCTCCCTTAGGAATTGGCCTTGTCCTCAAGGTCAAAAGTAGGAAAAGTAGCATGAAAAATAGCCAATGATTGACTATAGGTGGATCCAAACCATTCCAGCAAATAATTAAGTAAGAGATCCAAGAAACTTAGTTTTGAACACATGAAGTAACTCCACCATGAATTTGTTCAAAAGTCACAATAACCTCCATAAAGAAAACTTGAGTAATTTTATTTTGATGGTGGCCATCAACTATAGTAGCATCCAGGGTGAGTTGTACTAGTATATTATATAACGTATGCTCCCAATATGAACTAAGAAAGTTTGTGATTACTAAAAGTGCTTCAGTAAATTGAGTAGACTCCTCAAGACGTAGGCAATAAATAAAAATTAACTTCTCTAAACCCGTGGTAGCATATTGATCATTGTGCTTCTCAGTCCTCACCAAAAACACCCTTCCATCATGAGCAAGTCCATCAAATATGATAGAATCAGTACTTGAAAAAAAAACATTAGAAGGTTGGTTTGCTTGCCAAAATTGCTTAAGCATACTAAATGGAGAAACTTCATGTCGCACTAGAAATCCAGTTGAGCCTACCCCATTGCTAAGTGTTGGAAAAATGACCAAGTTCACGTGTGTCTTCACCCTTTGCATCTGTACTGTAGGTCCATCAATTATATTGCTATTTGGAGTACTCATAGGTGATAATAATATGCAAATGAGCTTCTTATGGTTAACAACCTTTGTGACGCTTGTAATAGTCAAGCAAAAATATGCCAAGATGGATTCATCATTATCTCTATGAGACAGAATCCTAGACCCTTCTAATCCCAAACTTGTCATAGAATTAGACAAATAGATAAGTAACACACTAAGAACTGGCCTTCGCAATTGTAGACACTCAGTGAAGTCTGTATCAAGATTCAACAAAAATGCATCATATGCAAAATTGCCAATTGTGTTGTTTGGTAAATTTGTAACTTGCACAACTGCAACTGTTAATATGCTCATAAACGGCAACTCCATTAAACTGTAATCTCCAAGCATTATGCAATTAATTAAGTTTTGAAGTTTGTACAAATTTCTAACTCGAAGAGGAAAAGCATTGCAACTAATGCAAAATTATTTAATTTTTCTCCATAAAAATTGAAAATTAACCAAGTTTGGCTCAAGTGAATGAGCTTCATTGATATATGTTCCAAGCCATTGTTGGAAATAAGGGTCTGCACATTATCACATTTCCTTTTGAAGAACCATGCCGATGGAGGATTACTATCAAACAGTTCAGCTACGTAAGTGACAACCGCAAATGCAACCCACTATAGTATAGAATCACACCCACCACTTTCAGTGTTATGATCAATGGAAGCATAAAAAAGATGATTAACAAAGAACTTGTACTTCATTTGCAAATGACCATACCCTTCATCATGGAAATGATTATTAACAACCACAATGAAACAAAACCCCAAAGGAAATCCATGGATTATACTCTTTGTTATGGAATCAATTAAGCAAAGGTAAATCCAAACCTTAACTTCTACTACTCGGCAAAGCAAAATGGAGGGACTGAAATCAAATATCAATATGATATGTAAGGCAACTAAAACCCAGCCAAGTGCAAGCAATGCCTTCATTACGGAGCTTTGAGATGCAAAACTAAAGAAAAGATTAGGAGGAGGAGGAGGCTCACCAGCAGAGGTCGCTAATGATAACCAAAGGAATGTCGCACATAAGAAAAAAGATAGTGATGAGGCAAGAACCTTGGCCAAGACCACCGGCGGCACACGAGTTATGAGGCACAAAATAGCCTTAGTAAAAATGTTGTTGTGAGGAACAACCACTAGAACCCTGTTGTATTCCTCGCAAGCGGATGTCTCCTTAGAACGATTGAAGAAGGTGTACTGAATAAGCCCAAATTGGGCTTCAAGTAATGCAACCTAGTAATGAAATTGGTCTGTTATTTGGAAACAACATAACCCATGCGTTATAAGCCCATCCTTATGCATGCTTGTTTGGCTCTGAAACTTAATGATCTTCGGTGCTAATAGCATTAGGAAAGGTAGATGCAAAGTAAACTTAACTAGCGGTGATGAAGCAATGGTCTTGAGTGACATACTAGTCATGGCAGCATCCCCATCGTAGTTGTACACAAACTCAATACTCTTGCAATCATCAATGATTAACGATGATGGAACAATGGTGTCTTGCGTTAAATCAAGCTTGGGCTCAATAATGGAACCATGAATGTCTTCAATGTAGTCAGAGACATCATCAAGTTCTTTAGAGATGGATTGGCTCTCGGTGGTCATTGGTAGGATGGATTGAGTGTTTGGAAAATGGTTGGAAATGGGTATGGAAGACGGTGGATCATACAATTGGAACTGTTGTTGTAGATCAAATCATGCCTCAGCCAATTTAGAAACACACTAGTACAAAATATTCTTTCTACATCGTTAATTTAGATCGGTTATTTAAAGAACCGATCTAGAAAATATGACCAGTGGCATATTTGTAAATAAGTGCTTCAATTTTTAAATTCTAGATTGGTTATTTAAACACCCGGTCTAGAAAGTTTGACCTTACCACCTCAACGTACACATTCTCCATTCGGTGTGCGCTCTCTCAGCTCTAACTAAAAAAAATCACGCTTCTCTTTGACAAACCCATGACCTTTGTTGGCCTCAAGCTCCTCACTGTTCTCTTTACAAATCAACCCCTCCCTGTTTGGTCCCACACAAATCCAGTCAACAAAGCTCGAACCCCACCGTCCCCTGTAACTGCAACGAACCCATGTGATCTCTATTTCACCATTCCCTTCATAAATCGACTCCTCCTTGTTGTGCTTGCTCTCCATTTGTTATGGGTGGCTGTTGCAATTAACTGTTGTCTTTTTTGCTGAAACATACGATGGTCAGGATCAAAGCATGATTTCTGGGATTGCATCAGACATCTGCAAATGAAGGTTTGCTAGAGAACTAACCGCTAGGGTTGCTGATTTTGCTTCTTTGACAAGGTAAGGGGGTTTCCATCTAGCAAAACCTAGCTTATTCTCTAGATAAATTTCCTATCTGACAATCTGCTCCTTGGTTTCTTACTTGAATAATTGAGAGAAGAAAAGAGAATAAAATACAAGTAAAGAAGAAGCTAAGGTTTTGCAGAACTGAAAGTGAAAAACAAGAGAAAGAGAAGGGACGTACAGAATGAGGAACTAAGGTATCAAAGATGCGATCTTTTTGAGGTTTCCTACTGCCTCGCATGTAAGCAACTTTTCTGGAACTTCATTATTCTTAGTTAGCAGCAACTTTTGTGGTACTTCATTATGCTTAGTTAACAGCAACTTATCTGGTGCTTCATAATTATATATTATGCACAAAAATCAGCCAACATCTTTCATTTGATACATCTTGTTTGAGTTAGTTTTCTCAGTTAGTCTTGCTCTATGTCGATATTGCTTTTAAGAATGCCTTATTACTCTATATACATGTACTTGTTCTGTTCATGTTAAATCTGGTTTTACTATATTATATATATATATTTTTAGCAATTAGTTTTACTTCTGGTCAAAGAAAAAAAGACCAATTAGTTTTATTGGTTAGCAGCAATTTTTCTTCTCTCACGCCCATATATATATATATAAATAGAGAGAGAGAGAGACAGAAGTAGCAAAAAGACAATATAATGTCATGTGTTGCTTTGTACCGAAAAAAATTATGTCATGGTCCACATCATAGGCAAGGTTATGTGGTTGTCTCTATTTTGATTTGGTGGTCATGTCTCTTTCAAATTGAAGAAAAATCCTCTTTTGACCAATAAAGATTATGTCATTAATGTTATCATAGACTTTGGGTATGTCTTGTTTTACTTGCTATATATCTTTTAGGTGTTTATTGACCGGAAAAAAGTTTAAGTTCTTCTAGCATGACTTGTCCTATTAAGTTTAAATTAATAAAGTTCAAATGCCTTTGGTTCATAATTGTGGTTTAGATGATGATATGCAGAAATTTTGCTTTAGGTTCTGGTGTAAGGCTATATTAAAGGAAAAAGCCAAAAAAAGCCATCATTTTTTAACCAGCCAAATATGTCATTGAAAGTTTAAGTTTTTAGTGTTAAGTGTTTGTTCTTTGGTGACTTAATAGATTATCAGTTTTTTCACCCCATCTTCATTAAAATATAATCATGTTGCCATTGGTTAGTTTTGATGTTCTCATCATGACATTTCTTGTTATTATAGGGCCTTCTTCCATAAATAATACTTCACATTGTACCTTCTGCATCTATTGATCCACATATTCTATCATAATGATTTTTTCCCTTTTAGCAAATTTAAGTTGTTGTCAACAGTATCCTTTCATGCCTACTATTTCTTGCATTTGTTGAAAGCTAATAGTTTGAGACTCTTTATTTTCAGTGAGTGATGTAGATGAGGATGTCTTACAAATTTTTTTCAAGGAACTTCTAATTTATATCAATCGCTTTTGATTTATTGTGCTAGCGGAACTTCAAGGTTTGAGTTAGTTTTCTCAATTAGTCTTGCTCTATGTCGATATTGCTTTTAAGAATGCCTTATTACTCTCTATACATGTACTTGTTCTGTTCATGTTAAATCTGGTTTTACTATATTATATATATATATATTTTTAGCAATTAGTTTTACTTCTGGTCAAAGAAAAAAAGACCAATTAGTTTTATTGGTTAGCAGCAATTTTTCTTCTCTCATGCACATATATATATATAGAGGGAAGTAGCAAAAAAACAATATGATGTCATGTGTTGCTTTGTACCGAAAAAAATTATGTCATGGTCCATATCATAGGCAAGGTTACGTGGTTGTCTTTATTTTGATTAGGTGGTCATGTCTCTTTCAAATTGAAGAAAAAATCCTCTTTTGACCAATAAAGATTATGTCATTAATGTTATCATAGACTTTGGGTACGTCTTGTTTTACTTGCTATATATCTTTTAGGTGTTTATTGACCAGAAAAAAGTTTAAGTCCTTCTAGCATGACTTGTCCTATTAAGTTTAAATTAATAAAGTTCAAATGCTTTTGGTTCACAATTGTGGTTTAGATGGTGGTATGCATAAATTTTGCTTAAGGTTCTGGTGTAAGGCTATATTAAAGGGAAAAGCCAAAAAAAGCCATCATTTTTTAACCAGCCAAATATGTCATTGAAAGTTTAATTTTTTAGTGTTAAGTGTTTGTTCTTTGGTGACTTAATAGATTCTCAGTTTTTTCACCCCATCTTCATTAAAATATAATCATTCTGCCACTAGTTAGTTTTGATGTTCTCATCGTGACATTTCTTGTTATTATAGGGCCTTCTTCCATAAATAATACTTCACATTGTACCTTCTGCATCTATTGATCCACATATTCTATCATAATGATTTTTTCCCTTTTAGCAAATTTAAGTTGTTGTCAACAGTATCCTTTCATGCCTACTATTTCTTGCATTTGTTGAAAGCTAATAGTTTGAGACTCTTTATTTTCAGTGAGTGATGTGGATGAGGATGTCTTACAAATTTTTTTCAAGGAGCTTATAATTTATATCAATCGCTTCTGATTTATTGTGGTAGGGGAACTTTATAGAAGGTAAGTCTTTTTTTTCTTCTATACTCTTTTTTTTAGCTAGAATCTATTGAGAATGATAAAAATGATGGCTTTTTTGAAACTTTCAAGAACTTTGGTAGATTTTAGCTACTGTGAAACTATTGTAGTAAATTTTAGCTAATCCTATTATTTCCATATATATTGATTAATTTCTCAAGAGCATAACTTCTAGCAGTCATTTTACATTTTTAGATTTAACTTTATAAAAGTTCAATATTTTTTTTTCTATGCTCTTTATTTTCATCTAGAAAAAATCTAATCAAATAAGTTCAAACTATAAGGTAGGTCATCTTTTTGGCTTTATATATATATATATATATAGAGAGAGAGAGAGAGAGAGAAAGTAGACCCTACGATTCAATAAAGGGCATAATATTATGTCTAGTAAGTGGATGGAATTCAGCATCTTCATGGAGTAAAAAAAAAAAAATACAACAAGAGCTATCAAGTGCATATTAAGTCTGACTACTAGTGGTGGCTTTGGCTTTATACCATCAGGGTTAGTTTTAACTACTAGTCTAACAACAATTTTTACAAATATAAAGTTCATTTTTCTTTTGGAGTTTAATTGCTCGTCATTTACATCTTTCACAAAGTCATGGGTAATGTATGCATCATAATAATGTGTGATCAAGTGGGGTACCCTTAACATATATTCTTTGAGCACTCTTTTCCCCCTCCAGTATCTTTTTCTTCTAAGTTTTTTTTTTTAAAAGAATTGAGGCCCACAATTATGAATTGGCATAGTAGGTTCTTATAATACTTTCTGAGTGTGCAATTTTTCTTTTCAAACTAGTTATATTCACTACAACTCTATCAATTACAGGTACTTGGCTCTTCTTGGAAAGCATTCTATTTCAATTAAAGCTCTAACTCGGTGCTTTGATTTATCAGGTAATACTTATCTAGTTGCTATTGATAATTCCTATTTTAGTAAAACTATTGAAAGACTGTGATTGATTTATGGCTGTTAGTTTTTCATTGTAAAATTATTAGGAGGTTCGATGCAACTTTAATTTCCTTGTACATATATGGTAATAATATACTCTAATCTTCTCTAGGTAGTCATGGATCGTAGTTGGATAAATGCTAGACGAACAAGTGTTGAATATGAGAATGGGTTGGAAGAGTTTTTGGAATTTGCTAAAAAAAATGTTCATAACAATAATGGGAAGTTTTTTTGTCTTTGTGTCAAATTTTTGAATGAAAGGCGATTGGGTGTTTCAGAAATTAGAGATCATGTAATTTGTTATGGGTTCAACAAGAGGTATACACGATGGACATGGCATGGTGAATTTGAAACGTCAACTGTGTACCAAAAGGGTGAAGTTGATTTAGATATGGATGATCGACTAGAGGACATGATTCGTGATGTTGGAGTAGAGGCCTTTGAGCGAACACATGTATATGATGGCTTGTGTAATGACGCAGAGAAGCCTTTGTATCTAGGATGTGCTAAATTTACACGGTTATCAGCTGTGTTAAGATTGGTCAACTTGAAAGCAATAAATGGGTGGAGTGATAAAAGTTTCACGGATTTGCTTGAGTTGTTGAAAATTATGCTTTCGAAAGGTAATGAGCTACCGAATCGCAACTATAAGGCAAAACAAATATTGTGCCCAATGGGTATGGAGTATAAAAAGATACATGCTTGTCCCAATGACTGTATATTGTATAGAAATGAGTATAAAAGGCTACATGTGTGTCCAAAATGTGGGGCATCACGCTACAAAGTAAAGGAGGATGGTGATTCTACTTGTGATATAAGCACTAAGGGGCCTCCTGCGAAAGTTTTATGGTATCTTCCAATAATACCAAGGTTCAAGCGATTGTTTGCTAATGCAAAGGATGCAAAGAACTTGAGATGGCATGTAGATGAGAGGGTTTCTGATGGAAAGCTCCGACATCCGGCTGATTCCCCTCAGTGGAAGGTAATTGATCAATTATTTCCTGACTTTGGTAGTAAGCCAAGAAATCTTAGGCTTGGACTTTGTACAGATGGAAAGAACCCTTATGGTAATATGAGTAGTAAACATAATTCATGGCCTGTTCTCTTGGTGATTTACAACCTACCTCCTTGGCTGTGTATGAAGCACAAGTACATCATGTTGTCTATGATGATTTCGAGCCCAAAACAGTCAGGAAATGACATAGATGTTTATTTGGGACCTTTGATTACAGACTTAAAAATGTTATGGCAGGAAGGTGTGGATGTGTTTGATGCATATAAAAAAGAGACTTTTAAGATGCATGCCATGATCTTTTGTACGAGAAATGACTTTCTAGCGTATGGAAACTTGTCCGGGTACAGTGTTAAGGGGCATAAGGCATGCCCTATTTGTCAAGAAGGTACACGCTGCAATCAACTTAAGTATGGAAAGAAGACCGTCTACCTTGCTCATAGGAGATTTCTTTGACGAAACCACCCATATCATAGATTGAAAAAAGCTTTCAATGGCTTACAAGAGTATGAAGATGCTCCTGAGGCATTAAATCTAGAGCAAGTTTATCAAAGGGTGAAAGACATCAATGTTATCTTTGGAAAAATTCAAAAACTTGCAGCTGAAAAGAATTTATGGAAAAAGAGGTCTATCTTCTATGATCTTCCATATTGGCAAAGTCTTGAGGTTAAACATAGCATCGATGTGATGCATGTGGAGAAAAATGTGTGTGATAGTCTTATTGGAACGCTTCTCAATATACAAGGCAAGACCAAGGATTGTGCGAAAGCGAGAAATGATATGGTTGCAATGGGAATACGATAAGAGTTAGCTCCGCAACAAGTAGGTAAGAGGACTTATTTGCCCCCAGCTTGTCATACATTGTCCAAAAATGAGAGAAGAAGTTTTTGTGAGTGTTTACATGGTGTTAAAGTGCCCCAAGGGTATTCTTCAAATGTTAAAAGGCTTGTGTCAATGAAAGATTTGAAGTTAATAGGCTTAAAATCTCATGATTGCCACATCTTGATACAAAACTATTACCAAAAAAAATTGAGAAATACTATAACTAGGCTATGCTTCTTCTTCAATGCCATATGTAGTAAAGTCATTGACCCCAAGAAATTAGATGAATGGGAAAATGATGCTGTCATTATCTTGTGCCAACTTGAGATGTACTTTTCACCTTCATTTTTTGACATCATGGTACATTTAATGGTCCACCTAGTAAGGGAGATAAGGTTATGTGGCCCTGTTTATTTGCGGTGGATGTACCCATTTGAGCGATACATGAAAATCTTAAAGGGGTATGTGAAGAATCCACATCAGCCTGAAGCATCAATTGTTGAAAGATATGTTGCTGAAGAAGTAGTTGAGTTTTGTACTGAATACTTAACAGAAGCAGAAGCTGTTGGACTTCCAAAGTCTTGCCATGAGGGAAAAGGCGCAGGTAAGGGTACACGAGGGTTACGAGTAAAAAGCATGGGTCGTGAAGAAGTACTGCAAGCACATATATACATTTTGAATAACACTGATGAAGTTCAATCCTACTTGGCTACCCATAAAAGCATTATAAGGGGAAAAAAACCCTCGGAAGAATGATAAGTGGTTGATGAATGAACACAACAGAACTTTCAGATCATGGTTCAATGAACAAGTTATGATGGAAGATAATGTATCTAATACAATAAGATGGTTAGCCGATGGACCTCACTTTGATGTCGTATGTTAGAGTGCCTATGACATCAATAGGTATTCATTTTATACAAAGGCCCAAGATGACAAGAGTGCCATGCAAAATAGTGGGGTTATGGTAGTAGCAGAGTCGATGCATTTTTCAAGTTCAAAAGATAAAAATCCAGTATTGGCAGCCATATCTTATTTTGGGGTTATTAAAGAGATTTGGGAGGTTGACTATACTAAATTTAAAGTGCCTGTTTTTAAATGTAAGTGGGTTGATAGTAATAATGGTGTCCAAACAGATGAGTTAGGATTTACATTGGTGGATCTTAATATGGTAGGTTATAAGGAGGAGCCTTTTATCATGGCAACCCAAGCAAAACAAATGTTTTATGTCATCGATCCGGCAGATAAAAAATGGTCTGTGGTTCTACAAGGGAAAAAGTTGATTGCTAGTGATGAGAATGATGAATCAAGTTTCAATATTTGTGAGACTCCTCCTTTCGCATCAAGGTTACCTAAACTGAATGAAGAAGATGAAATAGATGAAGTATACGCCTTAAGAGACAATCATAATGAAGGGATATGGGAGAATAACCTTACATAAGCTTACAAATATTTGACAATGAGGACCCCTTTTCTGACGAGGAAATTAAAGGCATTCAAAGGCGTTGGGCAAGCTATTTTCTGGAAACCACTTCACTTTGAAGGTCAAATTTGGTTGTCAAATGAAAGTTGTTTTTGTTGGCCAACTATGTTGAAAAGAAAGTTAAAGATTGGTTGTGATAAGTTTTTTGTTGCAATGATGATTTTATGTTGTTATACTTTTAGGTTAATGTTAGGCATTATATGCATGGTGAATTTGGAAGACATTGGGCTGTTACTGCATTTATTGTTTCTGTAATGTTTTTGTTGATTAGATTGTCACATGAGAAGAAAATTCACTTGGTTCAAATTGGATGTAATTTGGTTCATTATTGCATTATAGTGCTAGTTAGTTGGATGTAATTTGGTATACATTTTGTATGATGGTAAACAGAGAGGATAGACGTAACATTCAATGTATATGGTAAAAAAAAAAATTCACACTTTCTAGATTGGTTCCGAGTCATAACCGATCTACAAAGTATAATTTCTAGATCGGTTATGACTCAGAACCGATCTAGAAAGTCCTCATTGGCCAATCTTATCCATATTTTTTCATAATTTTCTAGACCGGTTAATAACCGATCTAGAAAGGTGAACTTTCTACATCGGTCACTTCTACATCAGCAGCGAAACCGATCTAGAAAGTGTCAACTGTAGTAGTGACATATTCCAAATCTTGTTGATAGCACCTTTGAAAACTCTCAACCAAAGAGTCCATGGATCGAAGAGCTTGGAGAAGAGTGGACTCTAATCGATTCCAGCTTTTGTTCACCACGTTGTACGCCATAGGTGTAGGAGGCAGAGAACCACTCTCGATGAAAGTACCAATTGTCATGGTCATATTCAGATTCAAGAAAAGAAAGGATTACAGAAGGATGCCTAAGGGAGAAAAGGAAGAGGATAACACAAGGAGAAGGGAAAGAAGCTGCCCAAAATCATTGACCCCCTCCTTAGATCCTAAAGTTCCTCTTTCATACCTACTGACCTAATCATAACTCATAATCATAAGCCCATTTTATGAATCCTCTGACCCATTCTTTATAGACAAGACCATATTATAATAGAACCCAGTCCATTCATTACATCTGTATGCTTGGGCAAGTTAGGTAACCAGAGAGTACTTTAACTAGCTGCCTGATTTGAAGAAAAAAGAGAAGAATGAATCTACTATTGATTCAATAAGCGCATATAAGCTGAAGGGAAGCAAAGGTTGCATAATAGAGAAATTTTACAGCAGACACATCAGCCATTAGAAATTTAGAGGAGGCCCATAAAAACGTACGTGTGGCCTTCGATCGGCTTGTTAATTAAAATAATCTGGGACATTTCATCGGTATCGGAAAATAATAATAATAATAATAACCGTACGTTTTATTGAGGCATAGCCATATATAATGAAAGTTTAACTTCATGTAATTAATATATGAGCACTTGCAATGTGATTTGACTACTTACTTAAATTTAGTAATCAACCTTCATTCCATTTACCACGCCACCAATTAGTCGTCCGTATTTGGTAATTTCGTGTTAATTTTATATATGTATAATCTGTACAAGAAATCTTGTAATCATCTTTTATGATGTCCTACCTTTCTTTATTAATCAATTTTTCTGATCAACTTTGATTCGTACGTCTCCAATTACAAGTTTTAAACAAGAAAACAACACTTTGGAAGAAAAAGGAAATGCATCAACAAAAGCAGATATCACGTGGAAAGAATTATATATATATATATATATATATATCAACAAACAAGGATTATAATTATAACTTACATAAATTCTTCTGAAAACATAATTAATGTTCAATGGGTATAAGAAATATGATAATATGATGAAACATGCATGCTATAAATGAATAACAAGTCAGATATTATGTAATACGTTAAGTGAAAAATATTATTGAATATGACTTCCTCTTTATTAACTAGCGAAAGGTTACTTAAAAAACTCTACGCTTTTGTCAATAATAGAGCGATGATTGCCATTATTTCTTAATCTTTTTATTTACTATATTTTTATTCTCTCCTCTCCCCTACATTTCTTATTCACATTTAGTGGCGACGTTATGGTGAGGGTGGATAGATACTCACACTCACTTTGACAAAAATTATAAGAGTTATATGTAAGTTTAATGATTTGCACTTTCTCTTGTAAATATTTTAAATCCACATAATTTTTTTTAATTTAAATTAAAATCTATATGAGTACAAAAGCTTTTTATATTTGTAATAATTAACTCAAGTCCAATGATTTTGATCCAAAATTTCAAACACGCATTAAACCCAAACACTAAAAATCTATCATTATTTACTTTTTATTTTTAGAATAAAATTTTTTAGTAATAAACTAACCTAATTATTATATTATTGTTTTTTAATTATTAATTTTTAAATTAATTCACCCCACTGGTCCATGGTATTGGCTCTGCTACTGTTCACATTAATATATATATATATAATATTTTATAGATGTTTTTATCTTCTTTCCTCCATTTTTAAATGTTTTTCCAACTTACCTTTGTAGAAACATATTGCATCCTAATTTAATACATGTTTTCCTTTGTTTTCTTCCCATATCGTGTATTTAATATAAGAAATTATAATATTATGAAAACTTTAGAAAATTATAAAATATAACCTGGTGTCCAAATAGGCTTTAAGAAAGATTTTATTCCTCTGCATTTTTCTTATTAACTCTGCTTATCCAATGTTATATACAGCAATAACAAGCTTGGTTCCAATAATCAGAGAACATTGAAAACAAAACAAAAGCTTCTCCCATTCATGCTAACTATGGCTCTCCACCAATGTGCTTTCCTTTCAAATAGTACTATCTTCAGAAACAAAATGCTCCCATCAAAACCAAAATCCTCACTTTCTATTATTACCAAGAACTTTTGTGTTCCACATCAAAACAATACTTCTCGTCAATCTGTAAATTACTTCCAGCCATCTATTTGGCACTACGATTATATCCAGTCAATAACAACTGATTATGTGGTAAGGTTATCTTCACACATAATTACATGGTTTGTCATAAATTTATTTCAAATCTCAATAACATTTTGCTTCTTTTAGCGAGTATTATCGGTTTGATTTTTGTGACTGATAAATCAATAATGAGAACTGAATTGTTATATAAAGGAGGAATCATATGCTGAAGAAATTGATCGGCTGAAGGAAGACGTAAGAGTGATGCTATTAAAATTGACAAATCCTGCGGATCAACTTGAGCTCATTGATATCTTGCAGAGACTTGGAGTGGCTGCTCATTTTAGCCACGAAATAAGGAACATAATTGAACAGATTTACAATACTAAGGACACATTTAAAAGAAACAACAATTTATATGCCACGGCTCTTGAATTCAGTCTCTTAAGACAACATGGCTATGATGTAACATCAGGTATTCATTTTAATTTCCAAGATATTATGTTAATTAATTTTATGATTAATTACATACTTGTCCTATTTGATAGTATATATAACAAACAATATTGTGTAATCTGCATGGTTGTTTCCAGAGGTATTTAACGGATTTCTAGATTACAAGGGTAATTTTGATTCTTGCCTTCTTTCGCTTGATATCAAGGGTTCACTATCTTTGTATGAAGCCTCATTTCTGTCAATGGAAGGGGAAGTTGTATTGGATGAAGCAAGAGATTTTAGCTCAACATGTTTAAAAGAATTTGTGAACAAAAACGACCAAGAGTATGAGATATCAATCTTAGTTAACCATGCTCTAGAGCTTCCACTACATTGGAGGATGTTGAGATTGGAAGCTAGGTGGTTCATTGATGTTTACGAAAGAAGACAGAATATGATCCCTGCTTTGCTAAAGCTTGCTAAATTGGATTTCAACATGGTACAAGTCCAGCACCAAGAAGATATGAAATATACATCCAGGTGGAAGTTTAATTGCTTTTAGATCTCGCTCACAACTTTTTCTTTGCATGGATTTCATTTCCACACAATAAGATTAGGCCTTTCAAATTAACATATTTAAATTTGTTATACATTTTTATTGTAAAGCTCGATATAAATATTTTATGAATTTTACTATGTTGAGTCCTTCAGAGAAAAAGAATAGAAAATTATCATGCTATAACTTTAATTCAACTTTTTGGTTTTTTAACGTAAAGATGGTGGGAAAGAATTGGACTTGGAGAAAAGCTGAGTTTTGCAAGGGATAGAATGGTAGAGAACTGTTTTTGGACAGTGGGTTGGGCCTCTGAGCCACAATTTGTAGATTTTAGAAGAGTGTTGACAAAAGTCAACGCATTCATAACAACGATTGATGATATTTATGATGTGTACGGAAAATTAGAAGAATTAGAACTTTTCACAGAAGTGGTTAACAGGTCAGCATTTTCTGTTTATAATAGTTATTTCATAATTATCTATTCCAATATATATATATATAAACTTTTTTATTGTAGTATTTCATTTTCTTAATTTCCGTATAATTGCACTATAATATTTATTACCATTTCGTACTGTTGGATTGTATAGATGGGATTTAAGTGCCATGGATGTACTTCCAGACTACATGAGAATATGCTTTCTCGCACTTCATAACTTTGTTCATGAAGTGGCTTTTGACTTCCTTAAAGACTACGGGAAAAACATCATTCCACACCTTAAGAAAGCTGTATGAATTGATTTATAGTTTCTTATTTTTATATCATAAAACTTAATTAACCACAATGATAGTATATATAGCACTTTAATATGTTAATTATTATGTGCAATTTTTCCAGTGGGCTGATCTTTGTCAAGCGTTTCTGGTTGAGGCAAAATGGTACAATAGTCATTACCAACCTGGTCTACAAGAGTATCTGGAAAATGCATGCATTTCAGTCAGTGCACCAGTCATGCTTTTTCATGCTTATTTTTCACTTCCTACTTCAATAACAAAGGAGAACTTGGTTTCCTTAGAAGAATATTCTGACCTTATTCATTATTCGTCAACTATTTTTCGACTTGCTAATGACTTGGGAACATCTAAGGTATCATGATGATTTCGTTCTAACTGTTGGATTAACTATCACGAATTGCCAGAAATATATGGTGTTAACTTTTTCATCATTTTCAATTTTCTTGGCGTGAAAAGGAGACAGGTGATGTACCCAAATCAATTGAGTGCTATATGAATGAAACTGGTGCTTCTGAATCTGATGCTCGTAGGTACATAAATTCCCTGATATGTGAAACTTGGAAGAGATTGAATAAAGAAGCTAGCAAATCTTGTTTTTCGAAGAGTTTCGTTCAAATTGCTGTGAACCTTGCAAGGATGTCACTTTGCATGTATCAACATGGAGATGGCCATACCGTTCAAGATCTTGCGATTAAGAATTATATAGTGTCTTTAATTTTCCAACCTATTGTAGGGATTTAATTTGATGGAACGAGTAAAATTTCTAATCAATATATATATTTATACAAGAGTTTGGACTGCTGGTACCAAAGCATTTATGAGTTGTCATATATATGTAGATTGTGTGGTGCTTTATCTGGTTTTTGTTTAATGATATTCCAAATTTCTTATTCTCATGCTTTGCCTATGTTGATCTCGTCTCGCTTTTAAAATGGGGGCATGTTAATGTGTCAGATATTAAACTATAATTTTGTCACGTTTGTGATGAAGACCTAAATACATATATAAGATACAATTGCTTTGGGCAAAAAGAAAACATAATTATGATACAATTAGAAAGTTTTAAAGTACCAAATTTTCCTTTTTATAAACTGCGAAATGTGCAAAATGTTAAATGTCAAGTTTTCTATGGTGGGAATACGTGTGATCTCGTCTCTTGAATGAACTGCGTCATTGCCTGATTTTTTTTTTCTTTTGGATGGGTATCCCTTGTGGACCGGGGCATGTTTCAGTATATTTGTTTATGAGATACCTTCCTGATTTTTTCAGGGGGAATTACCGTTCAGGACCATAATCTCAATTTAATTACAAAATGGGCCTATTGTTCATTTAATTGCAAAAATAGACCTTTTTTTAAAATTAAATATAAAAATATGAAATTACCAAAATATCCTAAGGTGTTATAACTAAATTGAAACAATTCACAGTACACTACAAGAAAAATTAAATTTAGTGAGAAAATTTAGTGAGAAATCACTTATCCCTCGCTAAATAATCTAAATAGCAAGGAAATTAGCGAAGAATTGTAAGTTTGTAGTTGTTGTTAAATTTAGTGAGGGAATTAGCGAGGAATATCCTTTCCCTCGCTAAATTAGCCAAGAATTTTTATTCCTCACTAAATTATTATGAATAGAAAAGAATCTAATGAGAGATTTGTCCCTCGCTAAATTTTTTTAAATTACTTTTAATAGATTAAAATTTTTTTATTAAAAATTTAATTTTAATGAATTAAAATTTTTTTAATAATTAAGTTATAAAATTATTTTTATCAGTTGATTATTTTAAATTAATAAAAATAGTTAGATTAATTTTTATAACTTATTGGCAAAAAATGAAAATGAAAATTCATTTATTACAAAATTCAAAATATAAAGTATTTTATGATATTAATACTTGAAATTGTAATATTTTTTTATTTTTTAACAATATATTATTTATAAATATATATATATATATGTATGTGTATTAGTGTGTAGATAAATAATATATATTTAATATTTCATATAAAGACTGCAAATACATTCCAGTTCAACTGGTAAAAGTCTGAATATAAAGGCACTAAGAATAGGAGGTCATGGGTTCGAATCTAAGTAAATGCATATTTGAAATTATTATATAATATGGCAGTGACATGTCGCGATCATGGTGATGTGGCATGGGTGGCGGGTGACATGGCAATGATGTGACATGGCGAAATCTTGGTGGTGACATGACAATGATGTGGTAGTGTTGAATTTTTTGTAGTTTAGCGAGGAAATAGCGAAGAATGAGTTCCTTACTAAATTTAGAGAAGAATTAGATCCCTCAATAATTTAGCGAGGGAATCAACTCATCTCTCGCTAGATTTAGCAACACGATTTATAGTGATCAAATTAGTAAGGGATTTTATCCCTCGCTATTTTCAATTTAACGAGGGAAAAATGGTATTTAGCGAGGGATTTGTCCCTCGCTAAATTGCTTTTTTCTAGTAGTGGTAAAAATTTTGAAAACAAGTTATAAATTCAGAGTATATAAGTTGTAAATTTAAAAAAAAAAGTTGTAAAACACTGAAACTATTTATAATAAAAACTTGGAAAATAAGTTGCAAATTTAGAGTAAGTAAGTTATAAAATTCGAAAAAAGAAGTTGCAAAAGTATTGAAACAATTCATAGAAAAAATTTGAAAAATAAATTGTAAATTTAGAGTAAAGAAGTTGCAAATTGTGGAAAAGAAATTGCAAAATAAAAATTTTAAAATTAAGTTGTAAATTTAGAACAAACAAATTATAAAATCTAGAAAAAGAAGTTATAAGGCATTTTTTCCTGCAAACGTTGACCGGTCGCCAGTAGTCGTGGACTGGTGACTGTTGACCGGTCGTTTAGGACAGTTGACCAGCTACAAAGTCATGAAGAAGTAATGCTAGCCACAGTTAGCTAAGTAAAAACCATCAAAAAATTGAAACAGAGCAGTAGCTAGCCACAGCGCCCGTCACAAAGTGAAACACAACATTATTTCTTTTGCATTTTGGAGCTAGGGTTTGCTATTTAATGCCTCCCTCCTTTATTTCTCAACATACTTGCTTAGTTTGGAGGTCTTTGAGGCTAGGGAGTGGAGTAGTGAGTCTTGAAGTGCTTGAATTGAAGATTTAGGTCTTCAATGCTAAATTTTCTTAGTTTCTCTCCTCTTTTTCTGATTTAGGGCTGCTATATTTTGATTTTTTTTGGATTGTAATGTTGATTTTGGTTAAGAATCAGATTATGTGTGGCTAAGCTCCCATTTTCTAGGATTATTTATAACTTAAACATGGATTAGTGGTTGTTTCTTCTTCCTATTTGTGATTAATGCTGTATGTGTCAATTTTAGTTAATCATGCTCTAGAGCTTCCACTACCTGGGAGGATGTCGAGATTGGAAGCTAGGTGGTTGATTGATGTTTATGAAAGAAGAGCTTCCTATTTGCTATGGCTTACTAAATTAGATTTCAACATAGTACAAGTCAAGCACCAAGAAGACATGAAATATGCATCCAGGTGGAAATTTAATTGCTTTTAGATCTTACAACTTTTTCTTTGGGTTTCATTTCCACACATTAAGATTAGGCCTTTCAAACATATTTAAGTTCTCAATTTGTTACACATTTTTTATTATAAAGTTCGATGTAATTATTTTATGAATTTTACTTTATTGAGTCATTGAGAGAAAAATAATAGAAAATGATCATGCTAACACTAATTAAACTTTTTAATGTAAAGATGGGAAAGAAGTGGACTTAGAGAAAAGCTCAGTTTTGCAAGGGATAGAACGGGAGAGAACTTCTTTTGGGCAATTTTAACTGACATAAAAAGGGATTCACTACGGCAGTGATTAGCTTTATCTTTTGAAGTTCCTGTCCGTGCATTTTAAATTCAATTTCATTTCATCTTCAACACAATAATTTGTGGCTAAATTATTGAATCACGACAGACCGGTCTCTGCAGGATTCCAAATTTGATATTCCAATTTAAGAAAACGACATCAAGTGGCTGTCCAATAGTTTTCAGCACGAATGCTGGATATCAAGTGAACAACCACCAATGCATCTACACTAACAAGAAGTCGTTTGAATTAGATTATGTATAGGTGATTATTCATAAGTGATTATGAGAATAAGTGATTATGTCAAAATTGATTTGTGTTTGAATATTTTTACCTCATAAGTGATTTTGAGAAAAGAAATGTGTTTGGATATTAGGGTTTAAGTGATTATTGGGTGGATAATGAGAAGAAAAAATGAAATAAGTGATTATGAGAGGATAAGTGATTATCATAAGCTGAAAAAATCAGCTTCTTCCATAAGCACTTATTTGAGGTATAAGTGCTTATTGAAAAGCTGTTTCTGTTTAACAACTCCACCACATATCCATAAGTGCTTATTTTGCTTATCCAAACAGGCTAAAGAACTTTTAAAGCTATATATGTAGAAGTTTCAAGGTGTGTTTGGATTAGATTATGTATAAGTGATTATGAGGATAAGTAATTATTCATAAGTGATTATGAGAATAAGTGATTATGTCAAAATTGATTTGTGTTTAGATATTTTTACCTTATAAGTGATTTTGAGAAAAGAAATGTGTTTGGATATTGGAGTTTAAGTGATTATTGGGTGAATAATGAGAAGGAAAAATGAAATAAGTGATTATGAGAGGATAAGTGATTATCATAAGCTGAAAAAATCAGCTTCTTTCATAAGCACTTATTTGTGACATAATACTTATTAAAAAGTTGTTTTCGTTTAACAACTCCATCACATAAGTGCTTATTTTCACAATACAAACAGGTTATCAGCCTGGTTCCAATAATAAACACATATATCACTCATTTCTTGTTTATTCTTCACCTTTTTGTTTTAGCCTTTAACATTTTATTTATACTCTCCGTTTTTTACCGTTTAAGACACGAGGCTCCTCTTAATTATGCTGCAATCTTGCAATTAACGTTCATTTTCCTTTTATATATATAGTCACAATCAACTAGTCATTGCTTCATTCTTGCATAATCACTGTTATATTATTTTCTTATCTGCAAAGACACAAATCATGCATTAATACTCGGATATCAACAAAATACATGTGAACACACTCTATTTTGTCCGAACGTATAAAAATGCATAATAAAGAGTAAATAAAAGTAAAAAAAAAAAGAGAGAAAAGAAAAATGAATTGCCTTTTTAATTAAGAAATTGCAAAGTGCTAATCATAATAATAATAATAGAAAAAATGCAAAAAAAAATCACCTTCTGAAATTTTAGATTTTGTTTTTGAATTTCAAATCTTAATAAATATATATTTTCTAAAACAAAATCCAAAACAATCTTTTTGAATAAAAAGTTAATCATAAAATCTAAAAATAATAATAACAATAAAGTAAAAGAAAAATAAACAAATGAAGAAATGTGGGGAAGGACAAAACGCTAGGGTGATTAGCGTTTAACCCTAGGATCCCTCATCTCCACAATTCGCGTTCACACTAGCAGAGTAGCAGCGGAGGGTATGCGGCTGGAGGCGGACGTTGCATTGGGGCTTGATCATCGAGCAGAGAACGAGGCACCCGTGACCCTTCCTCATCTCTTCCATTGTCGGCACTAGCATCAGAGTAAGAAACCCTCAATGCAACTATCATCAATTACAAGTTGAAGTTTGGTGAGAAGGGAAAGAGCAAAAAACAAGACTGAAAAATGCGGCATGATGGAGAAAGGAGGAGTGTATGGGTGAAGGAGATCACAGCACAGTGCGTGACTTCGATGCAGTGAGCTGTTGTGTTTGGCACATATTCTCTTGTCCATCTTTATTTTCCGATGGAAATCTCGCTACAACAATGATGTTGATGTATAATAATTGTTTATGATGCATTTTCGGTGAGTAAAAAAAATAATTTTCAATCATAAAGAACAAATCAATGCTTTTGCAAGCACTATATTACTTATATTGAAATGATTTTTTTAAAAATTTAACATAAACTTAGTTATTATTAGATTCTATGATATAAAAAGGTATGTTATATTTATATTTTTAATAAACTTTCATTCACACACATATATAAATACATATATGTATATATTTTATTTTTAATTCTCCCAATCACCCCAAAAAATTATTTAATTATGGACATCAATTTTTTAGGGTAGGGCGCCTGCATGTTCTTAGAGCCCAAATAAACATATTTACCCTCTTTCAAAACTTGACCCGATTATCTCAACTCATTATCCCCTACCACTTATGGGTCCAGACTCATAGGCTCTTTCGACATATTTGAATCGAACCCACCACCACTTTGTGGAGCGGGGTTTATGATCAGTTGGACACTGTTTTTAATCATCAATATCGATATGGATCAATTTAGATGTTTCCATTAAATTAAATTAATAATAGAATGGGAAAATTCCAAATAGATATCAAGAAAATATGATATTTTCAAAAAGCAACCATAATTCACCTAATTCTAAAAAACTATCAAGATTTATAATTGAAATTAAAATTGGGAAACAAAAGACGAAAATGTCTTTCTTGTGCAAACAACCTATTTGCAGGTAATACAGACTCATTTACAAGTGATAATAGTGTATTTATAAGTAATCTAGACTTATTTGCAAGTGATATTATTATGATTTACAAATAAACTTGTGTCACTTACAAATAAATATCTCTTAATTACAAATATATTTATTATTACTTATAAATGAGTCGTATCACTTACAAATGTGTTATTTATATAAAAAGGGGTATTTTCATTTTTTATCTTCCAATTTTAACTTCAATTACAAATCTTGGTAATTTTAGGAAATTAGAATAAATTGATATTAGTTTTTGAAAATATCTTATTTCCGTGATATTTATTTAAAATTTTGCCTAGTATAATCCCATTACTTTATTTAAAACAGAAAGTAATTCCCCTGGCCTAATCCTGCAAGCATGCTTGGAATCAGGAAAAGAAATCAAACATGGCAATTGATAGCAACTAATTAAATTGATAGAATGGGACAATGTGAGTCAAAACAAATTAAGAGCTAGAGTGGTTCCATTATAAGCAACGTCTCGTAAAGAACTTTGGATGCTTTCGAATATGTCAGTATCTAAATTGTCCCCTTTCTAGGTCAAATGAAATTTCTATCTTTTTTTTCCCCTCCTTAGCTCCATATATATACAACATACGGATGTACATAAGTATGTACATATAGTGTATATATATTTCACACTTTCAATTGCAACCATAATTTGGGAAAGCATAGTGTAACACCTTAAACTTAAGCCAATTTTTTATGTATTAGACTTCAATTATGTTCATTATTGCATTATTAGAGACTTGATTGCATTAAAATATCAAAACAGATTTTTCTTTATTTCGTGTATTGTTCATTGTGCATTTTTCATTTTACCCGATGAACTTTAAAAAATTTATAACTAATTGTATAAAAATCATCTCAGAGTGATTCAAGTCTCTAAAAATATCTTAAAAGATTTCATACATGGGAAAAATATTAAACAGAGTATTTTTTAGACCAATTTATACAGTTCATTTCTCAAATATTTACTATATATTTGATCATTTTGAAACTTTCCAAGTTTAGGCTTTAACTTTAAAATTTTACATCTCATGATATCCTAAAACAAATCATTCATTCTTTATGTCATTGGAAAGCTCTATGAGTCTACTTTCTAGAAATATTTTTTTTGTATATTTATTCAACTTGTACAGGGTATGACATTAACTTAACTATTATGGATCAAAACACTAACTCTACTGGAACAGTTTTAGGAGAACTTCATAACTCCTTCTTTATAGCTCCAAATGATTTCAAACTAGTGGCATTTGTTTCCTGAGACTTGGAGCTTTTCATAAATGCAAATCACTAAATTTTTGGAGCTATACATGATTTTATAGTGCCTTTTGAAAAATTTAGTGTTCACAGTGTAAGTTCCAGTTTTTCCAATACTGTCCAGTTTTGAATCCTAACTTCAAAATTTCATTATAAATCATACACTTGATCAATTTAAGTGATCTTTATCTCTTTGGAAAGCTTATTGAGTCTACTTTCAGAGCATGTATAAGCCTTAAAAGAAATGTTCTATTTTGGATAGAGTTCCCTTATCCCAACTTCTACTAATCATCTTGTTCATAATTATGCCATAACTCATATAATAATGTTCATAAACCTCATGCATCAACATTTATTGTTCCAAATCTACACATAATATCATAAAAGGACTTTAAGAAACATAATCATGTATAATTATAGAATTTCATCTCATACATATATGATACATATTTTCTCAACTTAACATTATAACTTGCAAAATTAAGTAATTCTTCATCATCTTTTTCATTTCCCTTGCATTTGTTTAAATACTTCCATGTCCTTGCCCTAATATAGTTAATATTTGGAAAGAAATGAGATTCAAAGAATCTTAGTAGTTACACCCAATTATGCAAGCATATTATCATAACATCTCATAAAATCATCAATGGTAATAATAAAATCATAAATTCATATTATGTCATACAATTTCATAAAAATTTCGGCATAGTAACACTTTATAAAATGAACATCCTAGGATCATAAAACCCTTCAAACAACCGGCCAATAATGCAAATTCATCACAAAGTATCCAAACAAATATATGGCATAGTTATAGAATCAATAAATCAAGCATAATAACATTAGGCATAAATGGGAAAATAACTACCTTCTTATTTTCCAATAATCTCCAAACTTTGTGGATACTTTCATTGATCTTAAAACACTTCTTGAAACACTATATCATCATAAAATAATACCATAAGCCACTGATTCATTAAACTCATTCACAAAGTGGCATACTTGAACTAAAAATTTCATTTTGTTTTCCCTTGATTTTCCTTTGTACAACATCATTGTTCTTACATAATTTTGACCCAAGGAATCCATTTTTTAGGTCACAATCATGAAATTTCCTTCCTATATTGAACCCTAAATAGGCAAAAAATTTCAGAAATAGTAGGAAAATATTTACTCCATGAATTTACAAACCAATCACATATTCATGCTTTCTAGGTCTTTTCTAAGCTTTTCTATTGATTGATTTCATCATAGCTCAACTTTCTCTCTCTTGGGTCACCATGGCTGAGCCTTAAAGTGAGAGAAAAAAGAAAAACACTCCATGGAAATACTGTCAAACATCAAAGTGCACAAGCTAGTAGCAATAGAATTTTACCTTGAACACTTGAGATCTTGGCCCTTGCTTCTTGCTCTTTCTCTTCTCAATTTCTGTTTTGTGCTCTTTCTCCCTCTAACCCTCTGTTTCAGACGTGGAATATGTGAAGAAGGAGGCTTAATCAAGCCTTAAGAGGAATGATATCAAATGCCAAAATAAATCATGGTCATTTTTAACTAAACTTAGTTAACTTTTTATTAAGCTTTTAAGAAAATTCCTCCTATATCCCAAGCTACTAATCATACATAATTCATCCTCATTTTGGGAAAAAAAATTACTTTAATAATTTTATGGACCAATATGTCATTTACCGATTAAATTTACCCATACCGATTAAATATTTTAGCCAAAATTGTTATTATATTGGTACAGGATTATCCAAAAATTACTTTTGGATTACAATAATTATCTTGATCCAAAATACATTTTGGTAAGGTTTATTCACTATCCTTGACTTGGTACTGCCTTTTTCTGCAATAGGAAATAATCTTTATTGGGTAAAATATTAACTTTTATTTCAAATACTTATAATAAACTAATACTGATTTTATTAAATTCCAATCAGTATTGCACTGGGCTTAACTCATAAAGAGTTTCATTTTGACCACAATTTTTTCATATTTACAAAAATACCTTTCACTCGGAATAAATTTATAATTTTTAAAACTTTCAGATTATTAGCTGTAATTTCCCCCAAACTTCTTTTTATTTGTGTGGATTTCTTTTAAGCATTCTTAATTCTTGATATTAAAATATGATTTTCTCATTCTTTCTATTTAACCTAGAAAAATAACATTTTTACCTTTTATCACGCTTAATGATATCTCTCTATTTTTTCTTGTTATTTATGCATTTTATGATATTAATATTTTTTTTAGGATTTAAATATAATATTTATATTTTACTTCTAATATGGAAATGACCATTTTGCCTTATCCGAGTCAAAAATGTAATTATTTATTTTTTTGAATTTTTTTATAATTTTACCAAAAGACTAATTTTTTATTATTTCTTTTTCACCATCCATATTAACTTTCAAATTATTTTATCTCTCAATTTAGACCTCCCGATTATGCAATATTTATACCGTTGCGCTCAGTTTGGGACATGCTTTCATTCAAGTGGTATATTGCATATTTTTCAAAATAAATTCTAAAATTAATTTTCTATCCAGAATCTTATAAAAAATTAATTCCAATTAAGAATCAAATGTAACTTCTTCTAAAAATTAGATGAAAAATTAATTTATTCTAAAACTCGATTATATATATAGTCTTCTTATTTTTTTTTTATTTTTCATCTTTTATTTATTTTATAATATTTCATAAAAATAGGATATTAGATAAACTACGACTAATTATTGATTTGATGACCTTTTTACGGTCAGGTAATAACTGCACGCTGTGAAATAGTGAGCACGTTCTTTAACTGGTCTATAACTGCTAAGGGCCATGATTTGCCGATGGTTTTGTATTCATTTATGGATTATTGTGATGTTAGATTGATTGATACAACAATTAAGTTGCCGTATAATTTTTACTGTTTATAATGCCTATTTAGTATTATAGATGATTTGGTTTATTATGCACTGTGACACAACCTACAAAAGGATATGTTATAGGAGTAATTAAATGATAATATTTTTATAATTTTTTTATCTATGATATATAAATTGTGAGATGCACTTTGTTTAGGCAATTTAAGAAAATAATCTTATCATTTTTCTTAACTACTTTTATGCTTTGTTTGGATATGGGAAAAATAAGGGAAGAGATGTCTAGGTTTTCCTTAGTTTTCCCCTCTTTTTATTTTTTGCTAGTCCAAATGAAAAATTAATATATTAAATAGAGTAAATAATGTAACAATGACATGCTCTCTCCATTTTAGCATGATTATCACTTAAAAGTTTTCATATTACTTTTATAAGGTTCAAGTCAATATTACAACAAATGAATTAGTGCTTTATCAAATATTTTTAAAAATTTTGCTTAATACATCTAATTGGTAGTGTCATTCAATGTATTAATCTCATTTAGGAGAAAAAAATATGAATGAAAGTAAATGTAAGTTTATTTAACTATATGGCTAATAAGATCATTCATGCTTGAAGTATTGCATGATTAATATTGTGTAATTTGTCTTTTATGTTTTGACACCATATCCTAACTTCCCTAAATGTAGTCAAATTGATACTGAGCTAAATAAGTTCTTTCATTTTATAGTACCATGGAGGGAGAAAGTACAAAAAGTAAGAATTTTTTAGTGAAATTGAAGCCTAAACAAATAAAGTTTATATGGATATTAATTGTCTAATGTTAAAGTTTTTCCTAAGATGGGCAAGAAGGTATATGACTTTTTTTGGCAAAAAAAATGCACATTATTAAAATCCTATATTTGCAAGTGCATTTTCATTTTCAAACGCGTCTTTACAGAGTAATGAATTCATGTTAACTTTATTTTTTTGTGGTTTATAGTTCCCTCATAGTTTGATATTGAATTATATACTTTGTCAATATCCAATTCTCCTTTCTCATGTTAATAATTTATGTATCTCATTAATTTTTTATATAACACAAATTGTATAGAATTTTAGGATAGTTTTGATAATTCTTTTATCATTTATTATAAATTAAATATATATTTTTAGCTAAAAAGATCTATGCAATGCATGGAAAAGAAAATCTAGTTATTTTTATAATTTATAAGACAAAAAATTTGCATGGCTGAAAATATTACTTTGGACCAAAAGCTTTAATAAGAAATGTGATATTCATTTGGGCCGATGCTTCTGCAAGGGGTGTTCAATTGTTTTATAAATTTTAGGCCAAGAGTCCCTCCAGTTGTAGTACAAGTGTCCATTTGTTATATAAGTATTTGGACCAAGAATGACTATGTACTAATGGCATATTTGCTTGTCCCAAAAATAATATTGGGCCTAAACAAAAACTGAGCAAATTTGGCCCATATCGTACTCCCGCTTATCGTTAACGAGTTTTTGCCTTGGGACAGATTATTATGTTTACTGTAAAGAAAAAAGAGGTTCACAAAAAAAAAAAGGCTTTTGTATTGGAAAAAAAGAATAAAAAAAAGGGGCTTTTGCTTTGTGCATGTTAGTATTGATTAAAAAAATGATAAAAGGTACTATATATATAGAATTTTTTATCCTGATTTTAAATATAAGATATTTTATAATATATGAAGTAGTATTTATTATACATTTTTAGAAAAATATTCCTATTTAATGTATTCAAAGAGAAAGAGAGAAAAATTAAATAAAGATAGTTTTAGAAAAATATTGAAATTTTTAAAAAAATTGAGATAATTAATTAATTTTAATTTTAATTCTTAATCCATATAATTCGGTTAAAAGGATCTTATATTAAGTACAAGAGATAGTAAGAAAATTACCGCTTGAAGACCTGGTTACGTAATTTGTGTCGAATAAGGATCTAGTAATCATTTAAATTTTCTCCTACATATTAGCGACATCCAACAATTTAACAAAATTAGCTGTCCTGCCGACCTAAATATTCAATAAACAGAGATTATCGTTAGTTAGATACGATTACGAAAAGTCTAGAAGAATGGATGTGAGCCACGCGGCTACGGTATGACGCGGTTTAGGTTGCCCGGCCGTCCCAATTTCCCAGAATCATGAATCAACACGGCACACGTCTAATTAATTTATGCATATCTTTTGTTTTGCTTGCTCCAACCCCCCCCCCCCCTCTATTTTATTTATTATTTTAAAAATTTTTATACAAAACAATAAAATAATTAAATAATTTAAATTTAAGTAAAATTTAATAATATTTTATCAAAATATTTTTAAATTAAATATTAAAAAAAGACTCATATTTCACCTATCATTATTTTAATAAAGAGTAAAAAAATAAAAATGATAATTAATACTTCATTGATAATATAAAATAATAGATAAATTAAAATATTTAAAATGATAAATAAAATAAGATTAAGGGAAAACTTACTAATTAAATAAATCTAACAATTTAAATTTAAATACACATAAATTATAGTATAATCAATTTAATAAATATATTTAAATATTTTTTATAACTAAAATATTAATTTGTTGCCTAAAATGTGGTATATAATTTTTTTTTAAAAAAACATATTTTTAACTTATTAGTACTTTTTTAATATTCTAGTTCAAAATGTTCTTATAAAGAATTTGATTGTTAGTTATTTTTATAAATTACTCCCTTTGATGCTTAATCTAAGTTATTTTCAATTATTTCATTGTCACTAAGAAAAATTTGTTATATTATTAAAAGTATTTTAAAAATAATGTAGTTTTCATTTTTATTCCTAATAAATATCATAAATTTAAAAAATTTATATTCTTTCATAATTAAATAAGCATATTTTGAAAATAAAGTAAGTAATATTCTAAAAACTAATGGAATGTGAATTATATTTAGGATCAAGAACATGATTAATAAAAAATATGGAATGGTGTATTCACTTAGATTAGAATCTATCTTGATGAGATTTTGGAAAAAATTGCTTCTGATTATCTGAACTTGTTGAAAATCTTTGAAATTTTAATTATTCTATTTTTAACATGAAAATTTTAAATTATTCTTAAAGACTAAGTTGTTGTAAGTTATTATGATAATATGTCCCTAAAATGTTTTTAATCTCTTAAAAAAGTTAACTGCATAAAAAAGGATATAATATTAAATATATTTTTGTCATGTTTATTTAATAGTAACTATCATTTTCATTTTTATTTTTTTGTGAAAATTTCATTTTTATTATGTTTATTTAAAGACAAAACAAACTTTTGTTACCTAATTTACGCTTGGCCAAAAAATTTTTTTTGTTGTTTTTCGCTACAAAACAATAAGTTACAATAAAAAAAATGTAATTTTTAGAGAACTTTTGGACAAAAAAAGCTGACAATAAATAATTTACAAATAAGACATCAGTATTGATATCCGATCAGATTTATCTAGGACTGAAGATTCGTTCATTTGCCTCTTTTTTTTTTTTTTTCTTTTTGAGCTTTTTATTATATATAGAGTTTCGGCGGTGTGGCCATCTTATTTATTGTTTGAAACCATACAATTTCCAAAAAAAAAAAATAGATATAATAATAAGTCCTTAAAATTTTACATTGGTTACACATGTTTATATATATAGTGAAAAATGGGAGATATATAATATTTATTATAATTTTGATAACATTACTTAATGATTAATGTCATTTTTCATTATTTCTTATTAAAAGAATATTTCTCATCACAGAATTATTTTTTATTAAAATTTTCTTTTTATTACATTTATTCTGTATGTTACATGCTACAATAGTATTTTTTTTCCTACGGTAATCATAGTATAATTTTTAAGAAATTATTATTTTTTAAAAAAGAAGTAAATATGAAAAGATTAGTAAATTAATTAACAAATGAGGCCTTAATAGTATCGATATTAGACCGGATTTATGTAGGGCACTGAAGATTGGTACGTCATGGGAATTATGTATTTTATATTTATTATATTTTATTGCATATAGGTCCACACGGTGTATAGCCTCCTCCTATAAAAATGACGTACGTCTCTTCCAACTTGGAAGCAGCGGCTTGTGATCTTCGTCTGCTGCGTCTTCTATATATATAACTTCATCTTCATCTTCTTCCTCTTCATTCAAATTCTAATTCAGTCTTTATATCTTTCCTCTTCAAGCTCTCAACGTTTCATTCATCTCTCTCTCTCTCTCTGTTTTCTGCAATTCCTTCATCTATTATTTTCTTGTCTTCTGTTTCAATTTAGTTATTCGGTTGCAGAAGAGTTTGATATAATTTCAGCCATGAGTTCCAGTGTTCCATCAGGTAAATTCTACAACTCTATAAATCCTTAGCTTGTTTTTTTATCACGTTTTGATGCTTCTTTTGATTCTAACGCGCTTCCAGATTATATATATATATATATATGTTATCAAGGATGATCAAAACCTGGTTTATTATTATATATATATATATATGTATATATTTTGTTGATCGGTGAACATGGTTTTAAGACATTCCAGGATTAATTTAAGTTTATAGGACTGCTTACTCATATAGATCAATCCAAATTGAGAATAAAATGATGGCCTCGGGGAAAATAAGAACAAAATCAGAGTGATTATTACTGACTTGATTAATACTATATCATTATCAGCCTGAATAATTTATATGTGACGTACGTGGCCTTTCTTTCACAAAAGGAAAGAGGCAGATGGATCCCTCTTTCCTCCATTATTGAATACACACACACACACACACACACACACACACACGAATAATATCACTCTTTTATGATATATAATGATATATTAATATATACAAGCGAAATAGCTAGCTTGCCTTTTATTCTTCTCTTTTGCTCTCTCCTCGCCCCCATAATTGACTATAGCTAGGCTCATTTTATAAGTCTCCATTAATACTTTTCCATCGTTATTATTATTATTATTATTATTATTATTATTATATACCTTTTATATTTTTATCATTTTTTTAAAACTTTTAATTGGTAAATGCTCTATATTGGCCACTTTTTTAACCATTGGATTTGTTTTCTTTTTTTCCCTTTCAAATGGGATAATTATAGTAGTAATATTGACAAGAGTATTTTAATTAACTAATTAATTTGATTTTCTATTATATGAATAGCATATCCTCCACTATCAACAACTGCACCTGCTGTACCACCTGTTGGGTATCCCACCAACGATGACTCATCACCAAACCCTCAAACTGCTGCGGTGGAGACCAGGTAGGGTGATGGCTTCTGGAAGGGATGGTATGGTCTTTTCCATCTCTCTCTCTCTCTCTCTCTCATATTTTCTTCATATTTTTAAATCGTGGTCCCTAGGATTATGACAATTATGCAAAAGACCATAATCAGATCTAATTATGCAACTTGCCATATATTTGAAGACATACCAGATAATTATACCAAAACAACATTTTAAAGATTCCGTGTGATCTTTGATCAAATTTAATTTGAAGATGAATTAATACATATAAATGGACTTATCCTTTATATATTTCTCGGTAAAATTATTTTAATGTTAAATTCCTAAGTTGTTATACTTGTATTTGTAATTTAATAAGTCATAAGTGAAATTCAATTCAAACTCAACTCCTTTTCATGTGCATTAACATGAAATTTTGACGTTGAGTCACGATTTATATATAAATTAAATAGTATAGTTTCTGTTTTTATATCGATCTGATCTCATAATGAAGGGGATGGAATGATAAGGGGGTTGGTGAGTGCGAGGATAGGGTAGGTCCATCCTTTTCTTTGGATTAAATTATAAGTGATTATAGAGTAGAGAAAAGTGATTATGCAGTCAGTAAATAAACACAATTAAAATTAAAATAATCACTTATGGCCATTCAAGTGATTATTTTCATAAACTATTTTTTCCATCTTATGATAATCACTTATCTCTCATAATCACTTATTTCACTTTTTCTTCTCATTATCCACCTAATAATCGTTTAAACCCCAATATCCAAACACATTTCTTTTCTGAAAATCACTTATAGGTTAAAAATATCCAAACACAATTCACTTTTGACATAATCACTTATTTTCATAATCTATTATGAATAATCACTTATCTTCATAATCACTTATATATAATCTAACCCAAACACACACTAAATGTATTTCATGAAGCATCAATTCCGTTCGAAATATTATTTTCATATTAATATTTTAATTTATTGAAAATTTTGATAAAAAATTCTTGAAAGTCAAAAATGGTTTGCCACCAAACAATATATATTATAATCAAAGAAATAATTTATAAGAATGAATGAGCTTTAGCTAGAACTAACTGGGTACCATATTTTTATGCAGTTGTGCGGCCTTGTGTTGCTGTTGTGTTTTGGACGCCTGCTTCTGAGGAGTCAGATTGCATATATAGTAGTGATATCATCTTTATTTAATCATGTTTGGATTATTTCTTGTATAAGTAAAGGATTATTGTACTTGTAAACTTGATTGTTTAGTGTTTATTTCATAGATTAATTCCTTGTTTTTGTTGGTCTTGTATAATATTTTCGATTTATCATTACTAAATACAATTGAATTGATTATATTTTGGACTTGTGCATATGAGTCCAGAAAAGGAAAATAGGTTATAAAATTCCTAATTTGTGAAAAGTACAATTTTTTATGGCATTCATAATTATAGATATATAAATTCTTTTATATAATGTGCATTATTTTTCCTCTTTGAAACAAGTTCCCTTGGACTCTTGGCATTTGCATTTCATCCTTTGAGAAAATTTAATTATAAAAAGTCATATAACTCAATAACAAGTGTGATTCCATCTATCCAACTTTTATAATAAGATATATAATTATCCTTATATTAATATATATTAATATATATGATAAAATTTATAGTAACCCAAACTATTTATAAGTGATAAACGGTATTTTTTTTTTCAGATTCCATACGTGACATTACTTATAAATTATAAATGCTGAGTAGTTTCTTATGAATTATAAATTATAAATAACATTTCTTTAGAATAGTCAACTTTGATACGTAAGAAACTAGCAATTATTAAATGCTGAGTAGTTTCGAATTCGATTTAGAAATTTGATTATTCATTCGTTTGCAGGGCCCGCTATGGCGCTATACAAAAAAGTAAAAGATACAGGTCATTCACTGGGTATAATGGGTATTTAGATCAACGGTCATGATTGAATCATTTTTGACCGTTGGAATTTAGTTTTTACATATAAATGATGTGGTGCAATTTGAAGCATCCGTTAAATGAACGCTTTAGATTGTGCCACGTAGGCATCAAATCTAGACTGCTGGTTCTCTGATAGTGATGGAAAGGCAAGAGTAGCAGAAAAGACAAGGAAAGAAGGCAGCGCAAGGAAAAGAATAGAAGAAAAAACGAGCACAATGAAATGTTGGATTCATATAATTTAATTTAATGGGTATTTTTGTCTGTAACATAAGTTTTATCCGTAAAAAGGATTCTTGGTTGTTAGAAAGAATTTCTAAAATTAGTTTTTAATTGACAGTAATTTAATTTATTGGTCCTTATATATATATATATATATCATATTTCAAATATATTTATCCAAAACAAAAAAACTAATAATAACATTACATAATAAGTTGTCCCGAAAAAATTAGGTAATAATAACAACATAAATGAGAGGTTTTAAAAGAAAAAATAGATAGAACAATATCTCCTTTTTGCGCCTTGGAAGTTTGGAAAATTGTTTTCAGCTGTCTATTATCTAATTAGATTTGTATTTGGCGAGAGCAAATTGTGACTATGCATAACCTCACAGTAGTTTCCTGGATTTTCTATCTCATAAGATTTTATTTTGTATGATAGAGATGACTTCAGATTTTCCTATCTTTCATTAAAAAAAAGCAAATTCAGTATAATAAATTGAACAAAACTTTCCAATTTCCACTCTCCACCGTCAAAATTCACACGCTAAATATAGCCTCTACTGAAATATCCAAACTCTCTCTCCAATCCGCACTCACCCAAATCACAAGAATTTTCCATTTTCTTCCTCTCAGAAAATCCAACCCAACATGCCCAACGGTCAAATCTGAAGTAGGAAACAAACTCCCGTAAAACCAATCAGAATCATCATTCATGAACATGCCAAGCAAGCTGAGGAAGGCCATTGGTGCAGTCAAGGATCAAACAAGCATAAGTCTCGCCAAGGTAACAAATGCAGCAAATCTTGAAGTCGTCATCCTCAAGGCCACAACGCACGATGAGATTCCCATTGAAGAACGTTACATCAACGAAATCGTGAGTCTGGTTTCTTCCAGCAAAGTTTGTGCAGCAGCATGTGCTCAATCCGTAGGCAAACGTATTGGCAAAACGAAGAGCTGGGTCGTTGCCTTGAAGTCTCTCATGATCATCCTCAGAATTTTCCAGGATGGTGATCCGTATTTCCCCAGAGAAATCCTCCATGCAATGAAACGAGGTACCAGAATCCTTAATCTTTCAAGCTTCAGAGATGATTCGAGCTCTAGCCCATGGGAATACACTGCTTTCGTCAGGACCATCGCTCTGTACCTCGACGAACGCTTAGATTGCTTCCTCACAGGGAAGCTTCAACGAAGAATCACGTTCAAGATCAAAACCCCTTTCAAGAATCACAAGATGTTCAACGATACAGTAGGGATCAAAGACATGAAACCATCGATGCTGCTCGATAAGATCAGTTATTGGCAACGTTTGTTGGATAGAGCTACGGGGACGAGACCAACCGGGGAAGCCAAAACGAACCGTTTGGTTCAGATCTCTCTGTACGCCGTCGTTCAAGAGACTTTTGATCTCTATAGAGATATCTCCGATGGGCTTGCCGTTCTTCTGGACAGCTTCTTCCAGTTACCATGCAAGGCGTGTATCTCTGCGTTTCAGGCCTGCGTGAAATCCTGCAAGCAGTTTGATGAGTTAAGTGATTATTATTCGTTTTGTTTAAGCATTGGGGTTGGAAGGAGCAGTGAGTACCCTAAAGTGCAGAAGATATCGGAAGAGCTCATGGAGGCATTGCAAGAGTTCTTAAGGGACCAAGCTACAAGTAGCACTAACATTAATATTGACAGTCCTCCTCCTCCTCATCGTCATCGTCATGCTCAATCATTTTCTTCGCTGTACTCACCACTTTCAAAACACTTGCTTGTTTCCTCATTAAGAGAAAGTGTTGGTTTTAGTTATAACTCAAGACATGATGAAGGGTACGAGAGATATGGGACACCAGAAAGTTATTTCGAGACAGCGTCTGAGCATGCATCATCTCAATGCACATCGTTGGAGGATTTAATGATGGCCACTGATGCTGGAATTCTCACACCAAGGAGGTTTGAGATAGATTATGGCGAACAAGATGAGAAGCAATCAGAGAATGATGATGATGATGGGTCTAGTTCTTATGAGTCTTGTTCCAATCATTCGGATCCTAATGGTCAAGCAGCAGCGATGTCAAGTTTAGACCTTCTGAGTCTTGATGAGGAACAAAATGAAAAGCGGAGAAATAATATTGATAATAATAATTCATCTAAAGAGTGTTGGGAGTTAGTTTTGGTAGAGACAGCAACTTCTACACAAGAGAAAGCATCAGTGAATAATAATGCAATTAATTCCTTGTTTGATCAACATGATTCAGTGCCTCAGCAACAATACAATCCTTTTGTGGAACTGGAAGATACACCAACTATTGCTCCTTTTAGCACTTTGATGAATCAGGGACAAAAAAGTTTCCCTAATTTTCTTGATGGGGAACCAGGGTTTCAGGCACCAGGGAAGGCAGCGACATCAGCATTGGCAGCACCGATATTTCATGGTAATCAGAATTCTAGTGAGGCAAAAGTAATGGCACCAACCTTCACTGCTCAAAGTTCTAGTTTTGAAACAGATTTGACGTCAATTTTTGGTGACTTGAATTTGAACACATCATGTGCAATGCCACCGAGCTTTCGTTCTCAAGATCCTGCAGAGAATAACATGGCTTTGGTACCAGTTTTTCAAGATAATCTTCATGATCAGATGACCTCAGCTCCAATCTTTCAGGCTCAAGGTTCGTTTAAGATTAGTTCAATGTCAACTTTTGAAAGCTATGGTTCACTTCAAACGAGCACAACGCCAATGTTGAATTCTCAAGGTTCATTTAAAATTGGATCAGCATCAACTTCCCAAAATCATGATTCATATCTTAAAGGGAAAGCATTAGCCTTAACTTCTCAAGGTTCATTCAAGACTAATTCAACATCAACTTCTCAAGGGTATGATTTATATCAATTGAGTGCAGCACCAACTTTTAACTCTCAAGGTTCGCTTGAGATAAGTACAAGACCAGCTTTGAATTCTCGAAATTCATTTAAGTTTGGTTCAGCATCAACTTCTCAAGGCCATGATTTATATCAGACAAGCACAACATCAACTCTTACTTCTCAAAATTCATTTAAGATTAGTTCAACATCAGATTTTCAGGTCCTTGATTCACATCAAAGGAGCCTAAGACCAACCTTCAAACCTCAAAATTCATTCAAGTTTGGTTCAGCTTCAACTTCTCAATGCCATGATTCATATCAGACGGGTACAGCATCAACCTTTACTTCTCAAAATTCATTTAAGATTAATTCAGCATCAACTTTTCAAGGCCATGATTCATATCAAAAGAGCCCAACACCAACCTTCAATTCAGCATCATCTTCTCCAAGTCATGAGTACTTGTACCGCACAGGCATTGCACCAACCTTTTATGGCCACGATTCGTATCAGACAAGCACAGAGACAACATTCCAAGGTCATAATTCTTATATGATGAGCACATCATCAACCTTTGAAGACAAGAATTCCTACCAAACAAGCATAGGACAATCTTTTCAAAGGCATAATTCTTACCAGGCAAGCATAGAACCAACTTTTTATACCCATAATACCTACCAAAGTAGCACAGAACCAACTTTTAAAGCCAATAACTCATATCAACCGAGCTCAGAACCAACTTTTCAATGCCATAATTCAATTCAGACAAGCACTGGACGGACCTTTCATGGTCGTAGTTCATCTCAAACAAATATAGATCCAACTTTCCATGCGTATAATTCATATCTGACAAGCGCAACGCAAACCTTCTATGGCAATGACTCAATTCAAACAAGCAAAAAACCAACTTTTCAGACCCATAATTCATATCAGACAAACACAAAACCATGTTTTCATGCTCATAATACATATCAGACCAGCACAACACCAACTCCATCCTTTAGAGCGCAAAACAGTAGTTTGTCAATGGCAGAATCAACACCATCCATTGCTACTAGGAACCATAATAATGAATCTATGGTTCATTCAACCTTTTGGGAGCAAAATTTGCAGCACGCAATGGCTGCACCAACATTTCGTGCTAACGTTTCTAATGAGCGGTTGTTGGGAGCAACAAAGGATGATGATCCCTTTGGACAATGGCCTAGTAATTCAATGATCGATAATGAGGATGCCCTTAGTAAATCAATGCAAAAACCAAGTTTAGAGCAGCAAAAACAACTGTGGTTGGAGCAGCAAAAAAAGATCATAGAAAAGCATTTGAATTGAAATTTTTCAAATTTTATGTGATAGCATTAATTGTATATATTATTAAGTTCATGAATCTAATTTGATCAACTTTCCTCCATTGCTTTACTTTCCTTTCGTGGCATATTTTATTTAATTATCAATCTTTCTTTCTCCTTTTGGTTGAGATTCATAATTTGGACAGTAATTTTAAGTTTTAAAATGGCAAAAGAACTCTTTTTCATGCCTTAAATTTGGTTCAGGTTTTAATTTTGTCCAAAACATTTTGTTTGTGTCAAGTTTGTTAAAAAAAGAGGATTACAATCAGAAAAGTTAATATTTATAATATTTTATAAAATAAAAAATAAAAGCATTTCAAAATTATAATATTTACAATCATTTAAGTTTTTTTTTCAGATTAATCTTTTTCACCGAAAATTATCTTTCAAAATTGTAAATAAAAATAATTTTTAAGTACTGCTTTTCAAATTCCAATTAATTATGAATCTAAAAATTTGTAAGAATATAAAAATATTTTATCACAAGTATTATCTTTTGAAATAAAAATAAAAATTTCAATGTTTAGCCTGGATCATTTGTCCCAGTCCAATGCAAGATTCAATTCAATGCTTTTTTGTTATTATCCTTTAAAATCCTTGAAAATATTATTAAAAAATTAAGATAATGAGAAAATTTATAAAATATTTTTTATCTTTAATCTTACTTTCCAAATTTAAAATAAAAAAACTTTTTTCAATTTATCTTTCTATATTTTTTATTTAAAAGTTCAAAAATAAAATGTGTTTATTATCACAGCCTTTTTCAAAAAAATAAATAAATAAAGAAATTACATGAAGCCCAAGAAGAACTATATTGATTTATAAATAATGCAATTTATTATATATTTTGACATTTAATCTTTAGTTCAAGGATAACTTGAAAGTTCATTTTTGTTTGGAGAATCAATATGTTATTATCAATATAAAATATAAACATCCATATCAAGTAGCATTAGTGCAGCTTTTCTCAAGCTCCATAAACATTGTTTAGATCAGTGCTACTATATATCAAAATAGACTATAACATTTTTTTTTAAAGTTTGAGCTATAATGAAAAACGTTGGCAAGAAAATATCATAGTAAAAAAATTAGAGGTATGTATGGGGTAATGTGTAGAGTTTTAAGTCGTCCGAATATGGATCATGATTAAAGATATAAAACTGTTATTAAAATGTTTAAATTATAAAAATAAATGAATAAATATTATACCAAACAGTGTCTAAATACTTTCCGGTAAAACATCCTGCAATATATGGGGCCCCTCTCGGTCCTCGGCTTCCAAGTTCCCAGTCCGACCTTCAATTCGACATCTGTCACTGCAGTGGTAATCACACTTTTTTGTTTTTTGCAGTGAAAGCTTCTACCTTTCCTCAATGGAGATTGCGTCTTCCTCCTCATCCTTCTGCTTTCAACCAGCACTACAACCTCTAGTTAGAACTGCTACTAGCGTTTCCACTTACTACTGGAGGAGCAGAAGAGTTGTCGTCCAGAGCTTCTCAGTCTCTTACCAGAAGTTCGTCAACTTCGCTTTGGAAGAAACCAGACGCCATACTCATTTGGTCCCTTCCCCTTTACAGGTATGGCCGGATACCTGTACTACTTTGGATTACGTCCTGTTCTGTTCCGTGTTAGGGTTCTTGAACTTTTTCTGCTTATTTGTTAAAATTGTACTTTAATGCTGGGCTTTGACTTGTCATTGAAGTTGAAACCAAGTATAAGCATTTCAAATTGGTAGTTTTTTTTTTTTAAAACTTAGGACCGTGGGGTACGACTAAAGGGCTAAATCATACTTTGTTTTCAGTTTGAGAGAATGTGTTGATTCTAGTTGCAGAAATGTAGACTCAGGACACCAAATTTCGTGATACATCTATGCCTGATTGATTTACAATTTCTGTGAGTTGCACTCGCTTCCAAGGGGAAACTATAGAGAAAAGAAATTAAAACCATATTAATTTGATACATTGTTCTTCCAGCAAACGTCTTTTTGTATTGGCTTGGAAGAATCTCTTGGTCAACTTTTGGACACCTCATGAACATGTGTAACGGGTGTCTCAGAGAATTCCTAAACACATTTTGTTGGTGAAATTTTACAATTGATTATCAATGAAATAAACAAACACTTTGGTCAACATTTCATATAAATATTTTATTTTCTGCTGTTTCATGAATTCTTTTTTTTTTTTTCAAGTTTTTGTTGCGTTGTCTTTGAAATTTATTTTATTCCTTTTGGAAACCGATGGTGCTCCTGAAATGTTTCACTTGCTTTATTTTAAACAGTGTACTGGAAAATGTTTCAAGTCGCTGAATTGATGATAGCATATGGTCTATGTTATTACTGGATTGTTGGTATAGTATTTATTAGTATCCTGTCAATGTTAACTAAGGCTTACTAGGAAAGGTTGTCTTCCTAGGAAAAATTCAGTTCCGTCAAATCTAAGGATGGTAAAGGAGAGCTTCATATGCAATCCTTTCAAGCTGCAAAGATTAGGCTTCTGCGAAGTTTGAGCATTGAAACGGAAACAATGCAGGTATTTCTTTCCTTTTTGGTTGGAAAATGGCGTACTTTTACTTTCATTTTAAAGTGTCCCAATATATAGCATAACTTTGGGATTCTTCTAAGGATATTCACGTCTTAAGCTGTTCATTGAGAACGATGTCTAATTTGATGGAGTATATTGGATTGGTTCTCACTTGCCCTGGTAGTAACTGGTTATTTATTATAGGTAGAATGATTGATTACCCTACATGTTCATAATACACGTTGTTGTCAATCTTCGTTTGCCCTTTTACCCTGATCAATGACTCTGAGGAACTTTAAATGTTTGTGTGAAGCAAAGAATTTAACATATCTTGTAAGCAAGTGTTATGTCAATTTTCTTCTGACATCTCTTTTCCTTGAGACCTTAGAGTGTTAGACAGCTCCTAGTTCATTAGAAATTATGGCAACTAGCAATACCCCGTTGCTAATGCATGGGGGATTGAAATTTAAAAAGAAAACAAGAACACGTGAGTTCATTTTGAGAGAGAAGAGCACCTCACATGATAATTGTACGGTGGTGATTGGTTTTAATTGTGTATATTTTGAATAGCAATTAAATCTGTAATAGAGTGTTGTTCTCAAAATACGTGCTGATTTGATTACATCACTTCAAACTTTATCTTTAGTTCTTGAAAAGTCCTGATTTTCTCTCATTGTGTAGGCATCCTTTCTCATCAGCCAAAATTCCTAGTGCTAGATTTGACTGTGATGCACCTTCCTTAGTTTAATTTTTTGTAACACCATTTCTATTATCAATTGTGGAGGATCTACTTTGATGGAATATACATTTGGAAAGTATAACTGCAGAAGGTTGCAGTAACCATTTGATGTACGACAGGAATATAAATTTTTTTTTTGGGGGTGGTGGGGGGGGGGGGGAAGGGGAGAGGAAAGAGAGAGAAATAGAGAGATGGAGAAAAGGTAGAAGGAGGGAAGAGTAGAGATAAAAAGGGAGAAAGAAAAGAAGAATAAGGAAGAAATAGATAATAATAACTGAATATTCAAATCAAGTTTTCCTCTAGTGTACGTTTGGTTTGTGGGTAAGTATTTTCTGGAAAGGAAATGGAAAAGGAGGTTCCAAATTAAACGCATTTGGTATGCTAGAAGGTGGGTTACTGGGAAAGTTAGTTTTCTAGAATTATGGGAAAGTAGCTTCCTCAAAAAAAGTTGAGGAAAGGGCCTTCTTTTCTAACATTGTTTTTAATAAAATTATCCTTAATAAAATAACTTAAAGACAAAAATGATTATGATCCTAATTTTACAAATATTTTTGAGGAAAAAATAAACATTCCTAACTAGATATACCAAATATGAATTGGGCAAGAAAAGGAGGTTTCCAGAAAGGCTTTTTCCCATTCTCATTCTCATTTCCATTTGTACCAAACTACATAGAGAATAACCTAGGGCTATTTATAGGGAGCCCAAAAAATACATTAACTTAAAGTAAAAGAAAGCATAATAAATGAAACAAGTCAAGATAAAAGAAAACCTAATAAAGGAAACAAAATAAAGTCTCAAAACAAAGTTATGGAATAAATCATTAAAAACATAAAATAAATCTTTCCAAATTTCCGATCACCCCTTTATTTTCTTTTCCCTGATCTCACTCTTTTTGTACAAAGCATAACATTTCATCCTTGTTACGGGCATTATCCTCTGCTTTCTTTTCCTTTATATTTTTAAGCATAAAGGGGTTGCCATGCATACGAGCGCGCACACACATGTATGTATAAATAGAAGATCACGGGAAAAATATTTATTAAAATAAAAATGAATAGAATTATTTACTCAACGAAAATTATCCAAATTTTTTATCGTGACAAATCAAACCCATTGGAGGACAAGAACATAAAATCCAAATTTTCTTGCCTTCATATTAACTAGGACCAGTTTTGAAGGTCTGAGTGAACAACAGAAAAATGAATATAAGTCATTGTTGAAGTATTCTGCAATCTTTCTGCCTGTCAGATGAGTTAGAAATCATTTATACATGATACTTGCTACTTATTTTCTGTGCTATAACTTTGTCTCAAACATATATGCAGGTTCTGGATTTTGCTGTCTTTCCGAAAGTAGAATATGATGTACCCATATTTTGTGCTAACTTTTTCACCAGTGGTAGATCAAACATCATTGTGTTGTGAGCTTGCTTCTTCTCTCTTAACTATAATAGTAATAATGATGTGTTTTTACTAGTTGTAAAATCCTCCCCCAAATTGTTGAACAACAATGAAATTTGTACTACTTTTGTGTTTGCTGAACTTTTCCTAAGTTCATGGAACTTACTTAAAGTCAATGCCTTTTTCCATGCAAACATAGTTCACTAATTTATAGATATCCCTTGGGCTGAACTTCATTTAAAGTCAAAAGTGTTGTTAACTTTTAAGTTTTATTACCACGTATTCTGCTATAGGAATCATACATCATGGAAACACATCATTTTTTGGGTGCAGTTAGTGCATATGTTTTTATTTTTACTAGATCAAAATGTCAAACAGTCTCATTAATTGAGCGATAAGTCTCATTAGCAAGCCCTGATTGAAGGTGAAGGTGAACATTATTTTTACAGGGCATTAATTAACCCTAGCTGACTTTTGTAAAATAAATTATCATTATTCTTTGGACAAGGTTCACACCTCTCTTTTATATCTGTTAATATTTGAAACTTATCTGAATTGGGTATGTTCTTTCCTTTTGGAGGAGTTTATTTTGATATGGTTCAAAAGCTTTGTCAAGAATAAGAATGCTCAGAGTGGCTCCCTGTTTCCATTTGTCTTTTTTTTCTCCTTTTCTAGAGGATTTCTTCCTCTCCTTTCTGCCCCTCCCAGTTGATTTTTCTTTCGTTTTCTTGTTTCTCATATTATATTCTTTGAATATTTTTAGCATAATAGGGAACTAATGGTTGTTCTATTGTTCGATATATTATGTGTCAAATTTGTTAGTTTAAGCAGAGTCTGAAAGTTTTGGCCACAAAAAAGTACGGAGTCTTAAAGAAAGTGAAGAAGTCTTGCTGTAATCAATAGAACTACTACCTACTACCATCATAATCTTGACTGACATTATTTAGAGTGGCAAATCCCAAGAATGTGATTTTACTCGGACTCTCAGTTTTCAAATATTTTACTTGATCTGGGATTTTGATAATTCATACTTTTTTACTAATGACATTCTTTTTATTGTGTATAAAATGCTTCAAAATAATGTATGAATTGGTTGATTCATTTTTAAAATTGATTGTCTTTACTTAAAATTATTCAAGCTCATAAGCAGCTAGAGTGACAGAGAAAAGCCTTTCTCGATTCAGTAACTACAGGCATGAGTGCCTATTTTGTACAATTTGTCTTCATTTATTGTACTTAAGTTCATTTGGGTGCAGTACTTTTCCCTCAATTCTGTTTTTATCAATGCGTGTGCTTTACATCATCAGCACTTGGTCAAAATAGTGTAACTGTTAAATCATAAATCTAAATTTTAGAAACGTAACCTCGACTGGTGGCATGAAGAATAACCTGATATCTTGATGTGTTCCTTTTTGCAGTTGGCAATGAGCATATCATAGTGTGCTTCTCCTTTTTTTTTTCATGCCATTGATGCCCTTTGTGTTTTCTAGTGTTCTTCACTAATGGCATTTGGCAAATGGCAGTATTATGAGAGTTTTCCTCTTCCTTCTGTAACTTCAAAATTCAAACATTATAAACAAATTTCAGTGTTTTATGTGGAGCACTAACTCTGGAGCATAGCATTAAAAATTACAGGGACCTTAACCCATTGCATGATATTATTAATCGGCAGGATTACAAGGAAAAGTACTTTAGGTGCTTAATTCCCCTTGGCCTTAAATATGCTGAGGTAATTACTAATATATCAGTATTGGCACATTAAAGTTCTGAGGTGTATCTGTAATCTGCTTAACTATAGCAGTTCTTTGACTTCTTTCTATGAAGACCTAGCTTTCTTAACTGGACGCAAATTTCATGCAGCTTTTACCATGGGGAGGGAAGCTTACGAGCCAGTCCATACAATTTTTTTCACCCATTGTCATATGGACAAAGTTTCCTTCCAGCCCAGAAAACTATGAGATTCTGTATTCTGCATTCCAGGATTACTACAAGGTATTAATACCACTATCTTTTTCTACTATACTATATTTAAAATATCTCATGCTTTGTAAAGGGTCGAAGTGCTAGCAACTTTTCAAATAGATGACCCAATAAATTACTAAATTTTTCTTTATGACCCTTGAATTTGTAGGCATGGCTGGAATTAATAGGCAAAGCAGTCGAGGAGACGGATGCATTTCAGATTTTCTGCAATCGTGAAGCACAACATCGATATTTAACGTGGAGAGCAGAAAAGGTTGTTAGGATTTGTCATAATTCATAAGTTCCCTTCTTTCTACAGTCATATGATTGGTGATTTGGCCATATTAACCTTTATGCTTGCCATAGAAATCAAGGGAATTCTAGTTTAGCATCTTCACTCAATTGGTGGATACAGAGCTCCCTAGCATTTAGAGTCTTCCCACAAGATCTTTTATATGCTGCTTGAACTAATGAAACCATAGTTAGATGTGTGGCACCAGCATTTCATCGATGTATTCTCCATGTTTTAATATTGTCAACAAAATGTTTAAGAACTGAAGGCCTAAGCAAAAGGAGAAAGTGATATATGAGGAACACAAGATATATTGGTCTTCAAGTAATTAAGCCAAGAAGGTTCTCAGTAGATTTTTCATTTCTTGGGCATCTGTTTTGACTATGATATTTTCTACCAAACAAGAGATTCATGTTTTGTATATCATGTTCTTATCAATGTATTTGAAGATTTGGATAACTCATTCTAGAACATAGGAAAGCTATTTTCCAGAATTTAAATCAGGATTTTATATTGACACTAAACTGTGGGAGGTGAATTTTTGTACCAAGTAATCTTGGACCTTTTTTTTTTCCTGGACGTTTTATTTGACAGTGACTTAAGTTTACATTATATTTGTAACATATCTTTTACGGGCTTGGTTCATGGAAACTTTTGGAAGGTAGGATCCAGGTCAAGGACTTTTGAAGAAGCTGATTGGGGACACACTAGCGAAGGTATATCTGATTTGAGGTCAGTGCTAGTCCTCTACAAACCTGAAGTACACTTTCTGACTTCTCATCTCATATCCAATAGGACTTGCTGAGAAGCTTTCTATTCAATGGAGTTGATGAACTTGGAAGCAAAATATTCCTTGATTATTTTCCCGAATTCTGCTACAAGGGAGGCACTCTAAATAAAATGCACGGCTTTGGTGGGAAGTCTTATGAAAATCGCCCTTGGGATGCAAGAGGAGAGTTCATTGGTAGTTGATTTTGGTAAATTGCTGCTTTCTTTTCGTCTATTCTATTAATCACCTCTCACCCTTTTTCTTTTCACAATTTTGGCTCTCCCATCATGTAGTTTATTTTTTTCGTTGATCTTCAACAACAACAACAATGACAATAGTAGCCTAATCCCACTTTTTGTTGATCTTCATTGTATAATATTTGCTCATAGTATATCATGGTCTCAACCAACCACTAACTGGTTCAAGAGTGAAAAAACCTAATCTAAGTAGGATTGTTGTCTTTTATGCTGTTGTTACATCTGAAAGGAAAGACACAAAAAAGGTCATATTGGAGCAGTGGTTTAGAATCCAATAACCCCAGGTCCTTTACCAAAGAATGCGGCCCATCAAATGTATTTTGAAGCAACTGGGTGCCAGTAAAATAAAAAGGTAGTTTTTTCGCATGCAATTCATCTTTAATGATATTGGCCCAATTTCTGTAGGTAAGATATTGAATATACAATTAAGTGGGCTCTTGGGCATCGCACAGAATTTGAGAAATGAGTCTTACTGTTCAGCTTGTGACTGGTGCAGCTTGTTATAAATATATTTTATGTGTTTGCCCCTTAAATATGTTCATTTAAACACTATAATCATTGGACATATATATATATATACGAATAGTTTCTTAATGTCTGTAACTTGATAACTTCATTTTGAGTTGTCTTTTAAAGTCCCGCAGAAGGACTAATTGACTTGTAATGAGTAGCAGAATTTGAGGGATTGAGTTGTTTTGGGAAATAAAATTCATGGACTATTGTCAGGAGATATATCTTTTAAGAACCCAATCGTGTATTTACTCTAAAGTAATTGATAAAATATCTGAATGGTGATAATTCTTTCTTAATGATTACTAATGAGTGACGCTAAATAGAAAGGATGGAGAATTTTTACTTTCCGGTATATGAGAAATTTAATTTCCTATGCCTTTGAAAACCTATTTTTGAATATTTAGATTTAACGTGAAGTTTTAAATTTATTTATGTATATGTTTTATGTAAGTGTAAATTACTTCTCTCTCCCTTGAAGTGATGTTCAAATTACACGGTTCTTTTATCTGATTTAAAAATATAGATTTCTCTCCTACAATTATCAGGTGCACTTCATAGATTTTCAAAGACATGGGAAATTATGATATCCAATGTGCCAAACGCCCACCTTAGGGGTTGGAGGGTGCCCAAGAAATTTCTTGAGTGTTTTGTGGGGAAAAATTTCATGGACATTTAAGTACTCATGAGACATTAGCTGTGGAGGATGACTTTAATTTTGGAAAATCCCTGCAAGGATTTAAGGAGCTATAACTTATTACTCCATCTGTCCCATTTTATGTATTATTTTAAGGTTTTTTACATAGTCTGATGAGAGTATAAAATAATCTAGATTATAGTAAAGTTTAATAGTATTTTATTAAAATGACCTAGATTTAAATGCTAAAAAAGGCTTATACTCTACTTATCATTATTTTTAATAAATGGTAAAATAGTAAAAAAGATAATTAATGTTTTATTGATAATATAAAATGACAGATAATTTATTATATTTGAAAATTTTTAAAACAGATAAAATGAGATGGAGGGAGTACTACTTAACCTTCCATTAATTACAGCTTAACCTTCTAAATATTTTAATTTTGTATATTTATAGATTACAAACAAACTTGTGAAAAATGGGATGGTGGGTTGTATGTAATGGAAAGGAAAGTAGCAATTCTTGGAATCATTGTGACCAATTGGCAGTCAAAATTGTATAATTTAAAAGATTGAGCTGTAGCTAATGGAGGAGAAAGTGAAAATAACTTTCAGCTCTTTAAACCTTTATTGGGGCCTTTTAGGAATTAATTTGTCATACAGGTCCTTGAATGTCCATTTCTCTTTTGTTGTAGTAAAATTTAGAAGATTGAGCTGTAGTTATTGGAATACATCCTCTAGTCATGGCTCTTGATTATAAAGCTGTAAAGGAATTTCTTATTTTGATGGGCGAAATGCTCAACGAAAATTGTTTTCCTGTTTCTGTCAGAATTATTTTGGACTTCCTTTAAAATATAATAGAAATATATAAAAAAAATAAGAAATTATAATATTTGAACTGTACGTGTTTACTCGACGGAAAATTCTAGTGCACTTTGAGGGGGTGCCCTTTGTTCTGTTTATGTTATTCTTCCTTTGCCAAAAATTTGAAGGTGTAATTATCATTCTATCTTCGCAATATTTCCTTACCAAATCTAAATGAAGATTGTTGGTCACCCTATAATCTATCTTCTCAGTATAGATTATTAGTTTACGGATTTCTGGTGTCTTCCATTTCACAATGTCTATATTTGGTCACAAAATAACTTAAAACCAAATAGTAGAAATTACAGCTGTTTTTAAAAGTGGATTGGATTGGTCGATTTAATTGCTAAATCTGGGAATCAGATTGTAATCCAACTTAAAAAGTTCAATGAACCAAATGAATTTAATTCTTCAAAAATTTAGGAAAAAATTGACATGGCCAAGGTGGAAGATTATATATAATTTCGGGTAATCACAAATTGTGTTAGTAAGCTTGTTGGTCCGCTAAGGTGGTCTTGTAAAATAACTCCATGCTACGGTGAATTCAGATTACTTTATTTACAATGTCAAATTTATTTTCCTAAGAATGGGATCTCGGAGTCTATTAATTTAGAAGAATCTAAATACAGACACATCAGATACGAATGATAGCTCATGTTATATAGAAGCTGCAAGAGAAACTGTTGAATTACGAAATCAACAGATATATAAACATGATATTTTTATTAATCTACCCGAAAACAAGTTAACAAATTAAAATTATAATCTCATTATAAATTAGCCAACTATATAAAGCAGCAGAGAATGGAAAAAAGGAAAGGTGTAGTATGTTTTTTAACATAATTGATAGTTAGCATTAGCTGATATTCTACATTGAATTAGATTTAGTGGCTAGGATAGTGAATAAATCTTTGTGCTCTTGAGCTGGACGCTCAATTCTCACTATTGGAATTTCTAACGGAAATGTTATCAAATGGAGAGGATCCAAATTTGTTTGGAGATATATAAGTTTTGATGTCAAGGATCCAATAACTCATTTTTCTGAAATTATTTTAAATACTTGATTGCCAAGTTCCTTAACTTGATTTCAAATTAACCATTTTGATTTGCATTATTACTGCTATGCATCTTCTTTATTGCTAGCTAGCTTGGTTAGTTTGTAAAATAGTACTAACCAAACACCATAAATGAAATGGATACCGCGTCATGTTACAAATCAAATTTATTATCTTTCAGTTGTCCTAAGATTTGTTTGTGGGAAAAGGAGGGTAAATTGAGAGGTCAGTTCAGGTAAATCCAAATGGGTGAATTTCTTCGCTGTGGTCTCTTTCTTAGATCACTATTGCCTTGGATGCTGTTTTTATTGAGGTCTTTGAGCTAAAAGAAAAAAAGAAAAAGACACCATCATATGGTCAGTTTACTCTCATATATATATATATATATATATATGTTTGGCTCATTCAGCACACAGTCGTAGTAGTAGACCTTTGGAATTGAAATTCATACGCATTTTTGTGCTTGAGCTTATAAATAAGGATGGTTTAAAATTATTCGTTGTTGACAATCATATGCTATGCTCCTTGTCTTTTCATTTCATAAGTACAATTTCATTCTACTTTTTCTGTGAGTTTCCAACGTATTCACATTTGTTTATTCAATGACCCACGCACTAAATTGCCTCTACACCCTATCCTCTTTATTCTGTTTTGTCTTCATGGATGCTAAAATCTGCATATTAATGTTTTAAAAATTAAACCGGATATCAAACTGAAAATGTTATCAGGTCAACCAGTTGAACCGGCGGTTGATCCAGTGACATAATAATTATATAAAAAATTATATTATATATAATAAAAAAGATATATAATAAATAAAATCACATTTTCTATTATATAACCATGTCAATTGATTAAAATTATACAAAAGTTGGATATATAAAAGAATCATAATATATAAACTTATACATTACATTAAATTTGTGAAATGCTTCATAAGTTCATAATGTATTATATTAGTTTATACTCTTTCAATCTCATATTATAAAATAATTAGTAGAAATTTTTTGTTCCATATTATAAGGTAACATGAACTTATTTGCCATTTTTGTTCCTAAGATTCAACATTTAAAAATAGTAACAAATATTTTAATATATTTTTATATTAGAAATATTAATGCCTAACTACATATATATATATATACATGACTATCTATTTTTTTTTATTACATAACAAACATATTTGTCACATTAATCTCACACCTATTTTCATTTATATTCCTTTTAGCATAAAATTATTCTATCAGTCAAACGGGCTCTGTGATTTTTTTCTTTAAAAAATTGTTAGCTATTAAAATATTTGTTATTAATTCTCTTGAAATTTATAGATTTACACTTTTTAACATAACTTGTGGGAAAAAAAACTTTTAATATAACTTATTTTTGGCCAACTATTTTTAATATTCTATCAGTTTTGTTATATATTGACATTTTTTTAAAAAATTTATATTTCATAATATAATATATTTTACGAATTATACAGTATAATTTTTTTCTTTTTAAGGTTATCCCTCACTAGGAGGTTTAAATATTTTTTATTATTAAAATATTTTTTTTCATTATATTTAATAAAAATAATTTAAGAAAATATATAAAAAATTTTTAATGACTAATTATTGTGTTGCCCCAGTGTGCGCGCGCCATAGGTAAGACTATAAACTACTCCCTCCGATCTTTATTATAAGATATTTTTAATTATCACATGTGGATTAAGAAAAATTAGTTACAATTTAAAATTGATGAAAAAAAATTCTGACATTTCCATTTTAAAATTAATAATGATAGTAGGAGGAGAGAGAAGTTAATTGAGACTTATAATTAAAGTATTCAATAGGGATAAAATTACAACTAAAATTAAATTTATTACTTAACATTTTATATTTTAGATATTTTTTAAATAACACTCTATAATATAATAGGGATCGGGAATATTAGGGAGGGAGTACTTACTAATTATTCCTCTAAAATGACATGCTGTATCATTTTGGGAAAAAGACATTTCAGGACCCCCATATGGAAATATTCCCTTCCAAGGACCCGATTTAAAAATTCAGTATTCCTATAAACTGAATTTCCAACTCGAGTCAACTGAATTTCCGACTGGTACTGTTCATTTGTCAATATTTTGTTATAAAGTTCCTAAAATGTCTTTTTCCCTGTCATTTTTGTGTCACAGGAATTCTCATGCTTATTAGTCAACTACTGCTACAGTTTACTCGTCCGTGATCTTCCTTCTCGGTTTCAGTTTTCCTATCAGCTCCGATCGAGGCCTTCCTCAGCCTTACCCCTAGTCTACTCTCTTGTCCCGCCGCCCATCTTACCGCCATTGCCACCCCACCATTCGCGACGGTGGCGCGTGGGCCCGCGACCTAGCTTCCCGCTGGTTGTCTCTGGTACGATTATCCCATCACTGTCCGCTCTTTTTCTGGTACGACATAATCTTATACAATAATTAGCCTTTTGATCGAGATATATATTTTTTTATTTAGTCGCGTATCACATTTAGATATTCCGTAATGGTTCCTGCGATAAATGTTGAGGCAGAAAATGAGAGCGTTATATTTAGTAGCATCGGCCTTTAATTGGTAATAGATGATCGAGATTTTTTAAGAGAAGGGTTTTGGATTTTGGATCTCAATTTCAATTTTGGGCCTTCCTCTAAACAGTGGTTGGATACATTTGTCATGCCACAACAACTGATAGAAATTTTCATATATGATTAGGGCTAGATTTTCCATTTCTAGAACTTTGAATAGTGGAATTCTTCTCTTTGTATTTCTATCTTTTTCGTTGTCCTGATTGAGTCCTTGATTTTCCATTCATGGTTTTCATCCTCCCGCAAAATTTTCATTTCCTAAACAGTGCCTCTAAATTTCGGTTGTTTAATTCTTTGATTTTTTTTATCGCATTTGTAGCTTTTAACTCTAGTCAGCTCAATATGGCACTTCCTCTTTATAGTTTAAATTTAGACGAGTGTTGCTTGAGAAAATATAGCAAGAAGGCAATAAAAGAATAGCTATTACACTGTGACTCATTAATGCCCAAATATAAGATTATAGGAAACGTTGCATTTTAATGGAAAACCTTTTCCAGCATTAGCATGATGGAATTGCAAACTCTAATGAGCTGAAAATTACAGATTGGAACTAAATGGCCTCAGTTTTTAACAGTAAATGGGTATAGGCAGAAAACTCAATCTTCATATAAGGGTAACGATTAGTGAGAAAACTGCTCTTGCTGATATCTTTTCCTGAAAGCTGAAGAGTTTATGCTTAAGATACTAAATACTTGTAGCAGAAGGAAGGAAAAAGAGAAGAGAAAGAGGTTTTGGGATGTTAATCAGTTAGTGGAGTCAATAGGTTTTGAAGAGTTTAAATGCAGGGATGTGATGGAACTCAATTACAGAAATGATATTCAATTGTAGAAAAATAATCCACAGGGTGTAAGTCTAATGGATTTAGCTATAAACAGTAACAAGATGACAGCAAAACACACTCTTACAGTAAAAGAAAATCAGACACAACTGGTTCCTCAGTGGTTCTCTAGCAGTTCCCTAGAATTTGAGAGGCTAGTCTCTCCACACATTCACTCGCGTATTGCCTGAAGCATCACTCTGACCCACTACCTGAAATATATTCCCCACCACTGGCCACTAGTCTCTCCCTGGCCTCTATCACACACACACACACACCTCACACACTTCAAGTGACTCGGCTTTGGCCCATTACTAACAGGCCCATCAGGATGTTAGAGGGGCAGAGGGAATTACAAGGGGAATAACTAACTGAGTTTAGCAGCTTGAGGAGAGGGAGGCGACCTGGAGGAGTGAGAAAAAGTTGGTTACCAGGGGAATCTTCGGGGTTGATCTTTGACGGGGTGAGGTAAGGAGAAATCTAGAGGAATTGTGAAAGAGATTATTGCCTCCTGAAAGCTAGGAATTTTTTTTTGTTTCTTCTTGTGTTGTCTTTTCTGCTACTGTGGTTTGCTGTTATTTTCCTCTTTTATGTTGTTTGGCTGGTTCTTCTTGCTTTGTTTCAGAATTCTACCTCTTTACTTTGAACAGGAATTCTCTTCTTATTCAATAATATTTTGATGGAGGTTCTATAACAAGCTTAATTAAATAACGAGTAGAGCAACCGTGGATTTTAGTTCATTAATTAATAATTGTCAACAGACAAATTTTAAATGATGACAACCCAGGCACTACATTCTGTTTCGTATATCTGTAATCTGAATATGCATTGCTGTGGATAAACACTATTAGAAACAAGTTATTGTTTCTGTTTTCAAGCAATACTCTGTTCCACAGGTTCCCCAACTGGGCTTTCAGTTTTTGATTGTTGAGGATGGTACTGGTCTTGGCCCTAGGGGATTTGCACATACCACACAGGGCACCTGACCTGCCTGCAAAATTCAAATCCATGCTTGTTCCTGGCAAGGTCCAGCACATCATTTGCACTGGAAATTTAAGTGTCAAAGTATATCTATATTTTCTGTTTTCTATAACAAAGTATGTCTATATTATTTACATTATCCATATTAGACTTAGTATGTGTGTGTCTACGTGGCTTCAGCCTTTTGTTCCCTGTTAGTGGGGATCCTTCATCATCTCCGCTTGTGACCTAAACAGTGTCATCCTTGTAATTACCATACAATAAACTAGATTACATTAGAATGCTTGATCACTCACTAGTGTGTATATATATATATATTTATATATACTTAAAATATCTTCATGCACTACAATTGGGACATGAAAGGATCAGACTTTTCTCTTTTGATAGACAATCTTGTGTTTCTCAATTGTTTAGATGCCCCACTTGTTTAACTAATTAATCCATTTTGCTTTTAAATTGTAATTACTTAGTCTCTTAATTATTTGTACTAAGCATTAAATAATGGTGTTTTGTTCTCATTTAAAATTAAAATTTTGCTAGGAATAAGTAATAACACTAGCTACTTTGCCCTTAATTTTTTTGGTGAATGAAAGTACATTTCAATGAATCACTTTTTTTGTCACTTGGCACGCTGAAGTATTCATGGATATATCAGATGATTTTTTGCTTATTCAATTTTGGGCTTTCCATTTTTCAGTTCTTGCATGGCTTTTCAAATAGTTTGGCTATCCTTCAGCAATGCTGTATCAAAGCTGCATAATTACAGAGAGTAGCAATAGTTAGTAAAGGCATGCATGTTCCTTTCTAAATAAGACTGTATAACTTTGTGATTTAATTGACTTCTTATAGCTTTTCTAAAAGCATCTGTGATAGTTGTCGAGTTCATATTAAGTATAACATTGAAATTTACTCTTGGATTCTCACATGATAGTATATCAAATTTTAATAGTCTCTGCCTTGACCTCCTCCCCTTCAATTTGCCCCTGTTGCCACTGATTAAGATGAATGATTTTTTCATATGCAAGTCATCTGATAAACCAATCAATAACATTCTTAGGGACCAATTATAAACTCATATTCAGGTAACATTTGGGTTGAGAAACCTCATATTTAATAAGCAGCATATTCTTAATGAGATTGTTTGATCAGAGAAGTTAGAGTCGGCTAGAAGGTTGCAATAAGTCAGTTCAACAGTTTGTGGTTTGCCTTCACCACATATCATACATAGGTTGGTCTAGCATACAACATGATTTATTAAGGCTTCAAAGTCAAGATTATTTAATAAAGCTAAGAATTGCAATTTGTCACCAGCATGGTGTTTAATTAGATAATATTGTCTTGGATTCCTTAGCTTAACTTTATGTTTATTGTGTTCAGGAAGTTCACGACTACTTGAAGACTCTTTGTCCTGACTTGCATATAACTCGTGGAGAGTATGATGAAGACACAAGATATCCAGAGAACAAAACACTAACCATTGGTCAATTTAAGCTGGGACTGTGCCATGGTCATCAGGTCTTTTTTGTTAATTTTTGACTCCGCTGTTATTTCTGTCATTTCATCTCTTTGCATCTAGTACCATGGATTGTACAGTTTAGGATGTCTGTGGCAGTAAGAGGGCATTGCACTTCTGGTTTTCAGTTTTCACAGTCAAAGTTCATACTTTAAGATAGGGGACAATATTTTAGCATTGAGGAAGTATTTTGAAGCCATTTCTATAGCATACCCTGAAATGGCTTCAAACTAAACTGGGCCATCTATTCATAGTTCCGCTATATGTTGCACATACGTGCAATGGCCATCTCATTATGTCTTCTATTTAAGAAATCAGTTTTAAAATTTTGAATAAAATGAAAGATTGAAATCATAATAAAAAGTATTCGTAATAATAATAAATTAACTTATTATATGAGACATATCAAGAAAAACAATCTTATGAAAGCAATCAATGTTCATAAAAAAATTAAACACACACACAGTTTATAGGATTTTTATGGAATTGTTGGATCAGCCAAGTGGAAGCTAAAAGTTTAGTGCGAGCTTATGCACTGCTCCATGATAATCACCACGTTTTGTTCTTATTGGTGATGAAGGTTATTCCATGGGGAGACCTAGACTCACTAGCAATGCTTCAGAGGCAGCTTGATGTAGACATCCTGGTCACAGGTCACACCCATCAGTTTACTGCTTACACACATGAGGGTGGTGTGGTTATAAATCCAGGTTCTGCAACAGGTGCTTACAGCAGTATCACTTACGATGTTAACCCAAGTTTTGTCCTCATGGACATTGATGGCCTGCGCGTTGTGGTCTACGTATATGAACTCATCGATGGAGAGGTGAAGGTTGACAAGATTGACTTTAAGAAAACATCCTCAAGCCACTCTGCTCATTAAACACTTGTATTTTTGTTTGGTCTTAGCCTCTTGTATCCTTTTTTTTCTTTCTCTTGTTTTGTTTTTGGCTGTTCTTCTTCTGACCTTGTAATGGGCGTTTTCTCTATAGTTTGTTTGATCTTGTTTTGGACTCTGTAATTGGGCCATATCATAGACTTGTAGGATTTTTAGAATTTGATCAAATTATGTATGTGTAACATTTATAACTGGCTACTCATTCTGTTGACTCATGGTTAGATCAGAATGATAAGAAGCCTACACTTTAGTGAGAGGGGGTAAAGAAAGTCGTTTCTGGAAGCGCGTTTTGGCTTTTAAAATTTTTTGTCCAAAAACAATGGAACATGTTTGCGTTTTCTTGTATTTTTATTTTCATTGAAAATAAAATATATATACCTCATTCCAAGAAAAAAAAACCTATATATATATATTTGAGTATATATGTAAAAGAATTTATGATACAATATATGTTTTTAAATAAGCTTAAAATTGGAATGTTCAACTTGACCAATACACCTACGGAAACTTATCATTCCCCAAGACAATATAGTTAAATAACCACAGTAGTTCAAGAATCTCACATAGCATAATTATCTAAATTATTTAAATTAATTGTTTTCATTTCAAAATAATGGACTAATGACCACCAATACACCTGCAGAAACTTATCATTTCCCCATACAATGTGGTTAACTTAGATGACCATGAAAGTTCAAAACCCCACACAATATAGTTACCTACTAATGAATGATTTAATTTCATTATTTTATTTAAAATACAAGAATGAATAGACAGTTGGAACCAAACCAATTTTGATGAACTCAAATTGATAGACACACCTATGGAATCCAATTGACTCCCGCAATATGTGATGATCCTATGATTTTGTGGAGATTCTAAACATCCCCCGCGACAACCTGTGAACTATTTACAAGAATGTATTATTTCATGATAGTGTGCTATTGTGCAAACTCAAGTAATTCAAACATAACCACAAAACAACAAAATATCTACAAAATAATATAAAAGGTGCAAACTCTCCTACCTTTAGCTTCTCCCTTTGCATCCGATATGATGGCCATGGTCTCTCCCAAACTTGTTTCATGCTCCCATGATGCACACAAAAAATAACAATGGATTAGTATTTCACCTCAAGGCATTTTCTCAATTAAAGAATTAGGGCATACTCATAATGCAAATCCTTAAAATTCAAATTTTTCATGAAACTGCTGCCCAAATGCTTAATATGACAACATTCCCTGAGCTTCAATTCACATAATCCCATGCGAATCCAAATTTGGGAGTTTCAAAAACAAGTGGTCTAAACATTATGCTCACGCTAGACTTAATTCATGTAATACACCTCAATTATTTCTCATCGTCCAAGCAAAGCCTATTTAACATTATAGTGATGAGCGGTCCCTTAAGTCAAGAACAAGGCTTGTTATGCAAGGTAAGTCAACTCATGAAAATGCTAACGTTCATTTGTAAAGAAAAGAATGAAACCATCAGATCAAATGCACGTCTAATTCTACCAAGGTCAGAGGCTCAGAGCTCTAAAGTAGTCTTTGATGCAACTACATTGGACCCCAGTACCCAACGTACGTTGTCACTAGTAACAATACTTTTAATAGTCCTAGTTCCATGGAAAATGAATCTGATGTAGTCACCAATTTATTAAGATAGTTTCATATAAAACCAATGCATTTACATTGAACCTCTATGCCCTTTTCTTTCTAACTGAAAAGCCAAAATGCAAAGGGGCAAAGACCATTTGTCTACAGCATAAGTCACTGAATCGTGATCCAAACACAAAAGATGATTACATCTGAAAATAGGAATATCAAAATGAATACAACCAGGACTTCAATAGGTTCACAACTTCATAACCCACAGCAATATGATAAGGGTTTGAAGGATGCAGGGCAAATCAGTCAAATAATGCAGAGTTCATTGCTCATGAAAAATCACTCCTTAAACCAATGAGTTTCTCACGGAATTGGATCTCCTCCTCCAATACCCACCTCCCTCAATTACTCAAGTGCAGTGTATTGAGGGGAGCTAAATATATTAGACATATAATAAAAATATAAAAATAATATAAATATGTTAACTTTTATACAACTTGAGCAATTGATGGAAGTAGACACTGCAGAGGATCCAAATCCGTTTCTTCAACAAACACATGGCTGGCAAGATTTACAGAAACAGAAAAAAACATTTATTTTATGATGACCCAAATGCATATACAATTCTGGAAACAACAGGAGCTGTGCAGCAAGCAAAGTCTAAGTTTTTACGCACACACATGTACCGCTAACTAAAAAGTCCATGTTCAGCCACCCATCTCAAGCTCTCTCTTCCATTCTCCTCCTCCTTCCATTTCTCTCTTCAATCGATCGCCCCTCTCTCCAACGCTCCCTCTCAGATTGTTCCCTCTCTCTTTTTGATTGCGATTGCTCCCCCCGCCCAGTTCGAAACTCTCAGCCCTATCTGATAGCTCGAAATCACCTCCCTTGTCCCATCGCTCTTCCTCAGTTAGAAAAAGATGAAAGAGACTTCATGAGTTCACGTGCTTTATACGTTCGTCGTTTATCTCCTCTTTCTCTGCTGGAATCCTGCTTCTGCCTCTCCTCTTCCTTGGCTCTCGGATTTGACCTTCCATTCTTGTCTCTCTGAATTGCGACCTCGGTGAAAGAAGGCGATCCTCATTGCCACTCTGTGAACCGCTTCCCTCACCTTTTCTTGTGTGGGTTGAAACGCTGAGTTTCATTCCATATTCTTTCGACACCGTTTTTTTATTTTAAACAATTTTGACTTTTCACTTTAAATTTCTTTTTTTTTAAATATCCTTATTTATTTTTAAATTGTAAGAACTTCATAAAGAGGAGGGTTTTTTTCCAGTTTTGTCTATTTTTTATTTTTTAAATTTTATATTTAAAATAAGTAATAATCACTAAAGTTATTTGAAATTGAACTAAAAGGTATTTTTTTCTTTCTTTTTTCACTCTTATTGTTTATTTTTTAAAAAAAAATCCCAATAAAATACAGTATTCACACCATTCCTATTTTACAAAATCAATCTCCCTTTGTTTTACTTCATCACAAATATCCTTCATTTGCTGACCTTAAAGTTTTTGGGTCTTTATATTTGTTTCCACCTCTTCTACTAATCAATCCAAATTTAATTCACGAACTCGAAAATGCATTTTTGGTCATTTTCCACGAGACACCAAAGGTTATATTTTACTTGATTTACGTGCTAATCAGATTTTTATATCTTGTGATGTTATCTTTTATGAGCACATCTTTCCACTCCATCACAAACACTGAGATGATCTATCTACTTCGGATTCTTCATCACAAACACTCAAATTTTGCTTGTTCCTTCCTTTGTACCTCTTGCTGCTGCTTCTTCTTTTGAATCATCTCCTGTTTTACCTCAAACGTATAATTCTTCTTCTTCCTCTTCTTCCCCTAATCAAACTCTTAATAGTGCCAATGATGGTGTTTCACCCTTACGTCTCAGAAAATCTTCTTGACCTCATCATCCTCCAAAATACTTGCATGACTATCATTGCACCTTCAATGCTTCAACATCAGATATTTTCTCCAAAGGACTCCTTATCTTTTGTCTAAAGTTCTCACCTATGATTTTTTGTCTCCTTCTCATAAAAAGTTTAATCTTTCAATTTTTGTTATTCCTGAACCTAAAACTTATGCCCAAGCTATCAAATATTCATGTCTTGTCCTACTTATCTTCATCTCCAAGCTGCTCACAGGGTTCTCCATTATATTAAATCTTCCCCAGCCAAAGGACTATTTTTTCCTATTGCTTTTGATTTGTGCCTTAAGGATTTTAGTGAGAGTGACTGGGCTGGTGGTATTGATACTCGATGGTCTGTCACAAGTTTTTGCATCTTCCTTGATCATGCCTCAGTCTCCTAGAAATCTAAGAAGCAATCTACTGTCTCTAGATCATCTATTGAAGCTGAGTATCGGGCTTTGGCTTCCACCACTTGTGAAGTTCAATGGCTTCTTTATTTGCTCCAACATCTACATATTCCTCATCCTCAACCGGCTCTGGTGTACTGTGATAATCGTTCTACCTGTCAAATTGCTGCAAACCCCACTTTTCATGGACCAAGCATATCGAACTTGATTGCCACATAGTACGTGAGAAAGCTCAAGTTGGTGTCATTCATCTATTGCCCTTAAGTTCTTCTAACCAATTGGTTGACGTCTATACTAAGCCAGTGTCTCCTACTTGTCCAAACTGAGCATGAAAGATCACCATGCTCTAGTTTCCCCCTGTCTTGAAGGGATATCTGGGGTCTTTTTGATTCAATTGAAAGAATTGGAAAGATTTTAAAATTTCTTTATTTGGTGATATTAGAGAAAAAATAATTGGAGAGATTTTAATAAAATCTTATTTGGTTTAGAAGATAATTAAGTAATAAATACTCTCTTTCCTATAAAAAAATCCTCAAATTAAAGAAAATTTATAAATGAATGAGTGGAGGGGATTAAATCCCCTCTTCTTATCTCGTTTAGTTAAAAATTTGGAGGAGATTGGAGAGCATTTGATTTCCTTCAATTTTCTCTCATTCCTCTAAAAAACCTTTAATCCCCTCCAACTAAACATATCCTAAAGAAAATAACATGTAAATTGGCTAAATTAGTTAGGCCAAACTCCAGTTTGTTATTGTACAATCTCTATATAATGTATAGAGTCTCTCAAGTAAATACAAGTCACGCATTCATTCAATCATCTCTGACTCAATTTCTCTCTCTCACTTTTCTCTACACTTACATTCTCTTCTTCATATCTTTCTCTTATATTCGTCACAGAAGCTGACGGTGGCAGAATGTATTGTTCAAAGCATAAAATCAGTTTCGCCAAAAACTACCACTAACTCAAGACTTGAAGTAGATAGTCAGGTTGCATATATATGACATTGATTTTTTCCAGCGTACATACTTAAACTTATTTGTCTTATCTCTGTGTTTTGAGGAATGACATGGATTCTGGTTAAAAAAACAAAGATGATAGGGATAAAAATAAAGGAAAAATTAATTTTTTTAGTCCCTATACTTTACACAATTTTTAAATAAGTCCTTACACTTTAAAAATTTGCAAATGCATCCTTGTAGTATTTATCTGTCGCAAAGTTAATCCTTGTAATTTGAAACCATGAAAGTTTTCATCCTTTAAGGTGCTGACTATGTTTTCAACCTTATAAAATTTGAATTTTTTTTCTTGTTGTCTTACCGTGAGTGTAAGTGATATTTATAATTTTTCCTTAACCTCTCCTCTTTATCATATATTTCAAATAGTTTAAAATACTATAAAACTCTTTCTAAGAAAGCCTAGTAGAGTTGTGGCTGCCAGGGAGCTACGTGTGACAACGATGAAGTAAAATAGGAATAGTGATCAACTTAAACTCTTCTAATGTATTGAAGTTTAATTCTAATTTTGAAACACCATAATAATCAATTATATATGTTCAATAAAATACTCTTCTTACTGTCCGCAATTTCGGCAATGTACCAATAATAAATGTTAAAAGAAAAACAAAAGTCATTCTTGTTTTTTGGCTAACAAAACAAAAAAAATAGAAAAAGAAACAAAAGGCTTTCAGAAACCAATTTTTTTAACTAATTTTGAAAGTTTTTTGTTTTGCCATAGCTCATGACATATATATAATGACTAAAGACATTTGAAAATTCAGGTTCAGAAAATTTTAAATATGTCAAGTCTATCAAATATCATGAACTATGGCGAAACAAGAAACAAGTATTCTCAACAGACATCCAAAAATATTTATAGGAATAATTCCTAGGAAGAGAAAGAAGATGTTGCTTTCTCTATAAAATAAGAGAGTGATATTTTAATTTTAAATCCAGATAACTATGATATTGGTAACTTGATCTGCAAATGATTTATAAAGATTGATCTACAAAGAAGCGAAATCCACATTATCACTTAATGAATGGTAACAAGGGTGCCTAAGCAGTAATATTAATGACAATGATACAGCTTCTAAATTCTAAGTTAGACAATGACAGAAATAAAAATGTGAAAACCACATATGAATACTAAATGACCCGGCTAAATCGAGTGACGAGTTTAGAAGCAATCTTGCATTTAGATCCAGTAAAAGGAAAAAAAAATAAATAAATCAACATGATCATCAACGTACACCTAAGGGGAAAAAAACATATGGTTAAATTATCAATACGAAAATAAATCAATAAGCTGATCTTCAATGCTGACTCCAAAATAATTTAATAAATTATCTATCCCTGTCTTCAAAAAAAAAAAATTACACCATATACTTGAAGTGTCACACTGCATCACACTGGGTGTAATGGGAAGTTAATCCTACAAAACAACGAGATTAGCAAAGGCATAGGTACCCAATAACCAGTAGGCATCATCTCTTGTTTGTAAAAATTCACACTGAACACTGAAAAAGCTTCAAAATAAAATTTTTAAAGAAAAAAATCACAAAACCAACTCGAATAACCTTACAGTGGCGAAGAAGCGTAAACAAAGCGAAACCTGCAAACAAGAAATCAAATTCGTAGGGGACGATTATGATTAGTGAATCTCCTCCTAAAGGGCAGGTTAAACAAAGAGAAAAGCAATTCTTATTTCAAATATATCTAAATCAACCAATTAAGTGTTCACATACATATATATTCAACGGCGTTAATCAGAAATAAGTATTACGAGACATGACATCTAATTAAATGTTCTAAATAAATTATAACAAAAAATATAAGTAAACCATGAAAATAAGAAATTCAACAAAAATATGCAAATAATCATTCGAGCAAAAAATTCAAATGAGTCCAACTTAATGAAGTATAAAATTAACCGCCAAGGAAAAAATAATATTTTTGACAGCTATATATAATTTGATTTAATTCTTGATTTAGTCTTCACAGTTTGAAATTTAATAATTATATTTTTTCTGTTTACAAATTTTTAATTTAGTCCAAATTGTAAATTTTTTTTAGTACTTATTGAATTTTATTAGAATAGCTAATCATGTACTAGCTTAACATTAATTCTAAATAAGTATGAAAGTGATAAAAGATTCAAGAGTAAAATTTCTCACATATGCCGCGCTAATACAATAACCAAGAATGTCATTGTGTGCAATATTTATTTATGTGTTTTTTTGCTTATTCTTATATATGGCTTCGACCTTGGTAACATGACACGGGTCTTTTAAAATGAAAAATACATAAAAGCAACACAATTATTGCACATACTATTTTTATTATTTCTTTAGTGTCATCTATGTTTGTGTGTGTGTGTGTTAAAAGGTACTTCAGGTATCCATTAAGGGAGGGGGAATAAAAGTATCCATTAAAAAAGTAAAAACAGTTGACTCAAGTACCTTGAGGAAGCGTTTATTCCAATCTTCTGCGCTTTGTAAGAGGTGATTTGGGGTCTACATTAGGGGCAGACTCATCTGCATTGCCATTGATATGATCACTTGTTACTTCTGTTGCTTTGATCACTTGGTTGAGACAATTGAAGTTGTAGGTAGAGTTTGAATCAATGGTCATGTCAATAATATTGGTGGTGCTACATCTTTCAACATCTTCTTTACACACCACACGCCACCCACAGTGCCTTATTTCATACTTTATTATTTCCTCAAGTTTGCCCATTTGAAAAATCATTTCTAGTTTTTTCAAATCTTTTTTTTTCAGCCGGTGCAGTTTTTTCTCATTGGCAAATGCAAAATTTTGAAAAATGACTCGGTGAAAAAATAGAAAAATGAGTTGGTGATGACAATGAAATTGTCCGTAAATTGTGTGGGTCCACCAATTAGTTGGAAGTTCATCCTTCATAGGATCTTTAAAACTCCAAGCAAAATTAGGTTGAAAAACAGGAGCAGGCGCCAAATCACCTTCTAAAACTAAGCATACAGCTATTCCCCACCATTTACTTGAATGGCAATAATCAGGTATCTCTGCTATAAATGACACATGTTTATCAACCCCATAACAGCATCCTCTCCCACAAAAGTATGAGCAATTTTGATTGTGAAACCATGATGGCACTTCACTTCCTGGAACATTCAACCAAAAAGGCCAGTTTGAATCCAAGATATCCTGTTACAAATTTTAGGATATGTTAGAAAATTATAATAATGATTATAGTGTTAGAAATAACATATAAACAAATCAAATAAACCTGAACTTCTAGTCTTTCAAGGAACTCCCATATTTGTTGTGAACCTAATAGAGGCTTCATTGATGGACAATCACTTGCATATGTATTTAATAAATTTGGGGGCAGCCGTGGCAGTCTCTGAATCCTTGGGCAATGATCCAAGTAAAAATATCGAAGCTTCAAAAGTTTGGAGATGAAACTAGTAGGTAGGTTAACAAAATTGTTTCCACGTAGGTCAAGTTGGTGCAACGATGATAACCCGTTGATATCATTGGGAAGTGATTCCTCACATACATTGCAAAAGCTTAAATCTAATTTCTTTAGAGATGATAAGTTTGAAAACAAAGGGGGCAGCATTAACCCAATGGGCGTTGAAGGCCTCATAAGCCCCAACACCCAGCTCCAGAAATTCCATGACGAAGATTGTGCCTGCCCAAAGCACCCATTGAATGATAATCTTTTCAAATTTTTCAAATGAACGATAGAAGATGGCACTTCTTTTATAGCAGTTCCACTTGCATCAATCTCTTCCAAAGCCACATTTTCATTCAAGTTCTCTGGCAATCTTGAAAGTTTTGAGCAGCCAGAAAAATTAAGAAATCTGATAGACTTCAAATATTGAATTGCATTTGGAAGGCATACTAGATTTTTGCAATTCCTTATATTTAAAACAGTAAGACTAGTCAAATTGACAAGCGATTGAGGTAGTTTTACTATAGCTGTCTCCTCTAAATCAAGCTTGGATAAACGTTTCATACTTTTCCCAAATTCCGGAAGTTCTCTAACTTTAAAGCAACCTGAGAGTATAAAAATCTTTAGGCACGTCATCTCAAACTTCCTTGGTAAAGTTTTAATACTCTTGCAATCCTTCAAATCAACTATGATGAGGTTCTTGTGACGTCCAAGAGAGGGGTGTACTTCAACAAGGTTTATACAACCTTCAAGAATGAGATTTTGAAGATTAGGGATTTCATCAAAATTTGGTGTCTTGATTAGATACCTTGAATTTTTTAAATCAATGAATTTAAGCCTTTGTAAAACCTGAATGAAAACATAGAAAGTATAAAAATCATAAACAAGCAATAAATTTATCCAATTATAAATGATTAGTTTCAACGGAACTATACTTAATTACCTGTGTTCCTCTCCATAGTTGTTTCAATTGACTATACTGCATGTTAAGATCAACAAGTTCATTGTGTGGAACTTGGCTTGGTAGAGCATCTAAAGGACATCCCTTCCATTCTAGAACTTTTAATGCATTTGGCAAGCATTTAAGTTGACGAGGATGACTCAAATTGCAATGAGAATTATGTGGACAACTTGATATGATAAGTAACTTAAGATTACTCATCTTTGAGAAGGCTTCAGGGTCCCAATGTAAGACATCCGATTTGTCTAATTTTAATACTATACCTCGGATTGCTTCCGTTCCCTGTATATAAAAAAATAAATAAAGCTAATGACATTTAAAAAAAAAACACACAACATTGAATAAATTACTAAATAAAGAGTGTACATTCACAAAAATTACAAGTATTACCTTATTTCTTTCCAGTACATGATTAGCATCCTCCAAGGACCATATCCGACTACGTTTGCCAACATCATTGGGTGATTCTTGAAAAATAATATTCTTACCCATTTCTTGAAGCATATCATGCATCCACAAAATCCTATTATTAATATTTATCAATGCTTTATCAATAAGAACTTTTATTCCAATTATTGGATGAAGATCCAATTTTTGAAAAATTTGTATGACATCATCTTTGTAATGCCCATTGAAAAAGCAAGCAATATCTAAAAAGATGGTCTTCTCGTCATCTTCTAATCCATCAAAGCTCACTTTGAGTATCTTCAAAATATCATTTAGAGGAACCTTCTTGAACTTAGCCAGTGCATCCTTCCATTCCAATATATTTCTTCCACACAAAAATGAACCTAACACTTTGAGCGCCAAAGGAAGGCCTCCAGTATATTCAATCACAGTTCTAGAAAGCTCTGAATAATCTTCACTTGGTTGATTTCGTTTAAAAGCATTTTGATGGAAAAGTTCAAGGGACTCATCATAACTCAAGAATTTCATGTCATACTGAGCAGATACACCATGTAATGATAATAAATGCTTATCTCTAGTTGTTATTATTAGTCTGCTCCCGTTGCCAAACCATTCTTGCTTTCCAACCAAATTCTCAAGTTGGCTTATTTCACTCACATCATCGATGACAAGTAGAACTTTTCTTTTGCAAAACATGTTTTTTATCAACTTCCTTCCTTCATAATAGTTACCCACATCTATACTTCTTTTATCCAAAGAAGAAAGAAGTTCTCTTTGCAAGGAAATCAAACCATTTTTTTCAGATGCCTCTCTAACATTATGAAGAAAACAATGAACTTCAAATTCTTTATGCATTCGGTCATAAAAAGCTCTGGCAAGAGTAGTTTTACCTAAGCCTCCTGTGCCCCATATTCCTATAAATCGAACTCCACCCAGTCTATTTGCTACAACTAAATCCAACTCAGTTATTTTTGATTCAATTCCAACTAATATCTCTGTTTCAAATGGCAGTTCATAATATAATTTTGACCACACCTTTTCAATAACAATTTCAATGAGCTTTGTTTCATGCCTGCAAAAGGAAAATAATTAAAATAATATCATTAACATTTAAGTCAACTGAATCTTAAAATTTTACATACAGACTAAATAAACAGTTAACGTAAGATATAAAAAAAACATGGTCATGACAAACGTAACATTTTCAATTCAACCGCAGAATTGAATTTGACATTGACATCATCTTAAATTTTCAATTTAATGTAATACGACACTAAATATGGATTGGCAATACAAAAAGAATAAATTTATATTCATCTCAGTCATAGGTTCAAACTTACAATTACTTTTTCCTCTCTAACTTGATTTATAATATGACCCATCAATTATGAAACCTACAATCAGCCTTGAATCTCTCTAACTATATTTAAGGTCAATTTGGTTTAATGGAGGGGTGTGGAGGGGAGGGGAGTGATTTGAATGGTAAGAAAGGAATAAGACCAAAGGGATTTTACCTTTTCTTTGTTTGGATTTGTTGAAGGGGAGGAGAAGAGAGATTTTTTAGTATGACCTAGTTTGGTTTAAACGGGAAGGAGAGAGAAAATAATAACACATTGAGAATTATACACTTATCTAAGTTATAATTTTTCTCTTTTTAAATTACAATTCATCATTGTTTTATTTAAAAGATAAACATTTTTCACTTTACTAGCTTACTTAATAAACAAATGACATATATATTATTTTTGTTCCCAAAAATCTTATATATTAGTTATTATAACTCAAAGGGCATTTTTGAAATAATGAATAAAAAATGAGATTGGTTTAGTTATCAAATTTTGAGTTACTCATTTTCCTCCAAATCTCCCCATTTTTAGAGAGAAGGGAGGGGAGAGTCCTACTTCTATCAAATAAATTGAATCAAGTAAAGGAAAATCTTCATTTTGTCTCTTTTTCCCTCCCCTTCAAATCTCTCCAATCAAAGAATAAATGTTAGTATTCAAAAGACGCATCTCATGTGTCAAGAAGGAAGAAGGAACAAGCTCCTTAATTTAAAATGGTCACTAGTGAAAAGGAGGTTAATGTGTAAATTGAAATTATAACGACTACAAGCATTGGTTACAATATACTACCTCTCTGCCTTAATATAATATAAGACAAAAAAAGCAAAATCACACGGACAAAAAAAAAATTAGAATAATTAAATTTGTCAGAAATACAAATTAGTTTCCAAAACTACCTTAATTTAATGTTAATTATTTTTACATCATGCAATTGATAAGAATGAATTGTATTAGTATTAATTAGGGATGAAAAAAATATTAAATACATTAGACAACTCTCCTTTGTTTCTTATATTTTAAAATAAGAAAAGTATCCCAAATGTTTCTTATATATATATATATATATATATATATATGAGAAGAGTGCATGCAATTTGTAAGTGATTTTAATTTTAATATATTATGTAAAAAAAATTTCTAATGAAATAAGTAAAGATAGACTAATTTTATATTCATACTGTTCGTATAGCAATACAATAATTTTCAATTTTCAAAAGAAAAATTCGAACATGCAAAATGGATTAGCTTTATGTAAAATGATATCCCCATGGCAGGAATGCATTTCTTATCTGTAATTTTGGCTATAAATCAAGGATAGTATCTTTATGATACTGTCCGGTCTTAAATATAAACAAATTTTAGATAAGAGAGTTGGTACAAGATATAAAAGGAAAAAAATATAGATTTTTATAGTAATAAATATGGTATTCCCAAAATACCCTCATTAAATCAATGGGCATTAATTAATCTAGTAAAAGGAAAAAATATTAATTGAGGGAAATTTTAAAAAGACAATATATTTTATTACAAATAAGCTCAACTAATTTTATTGACATATGTAAAGTATTTTTTTCTTATATTTGAGATAGAAGGAAGTGCAAATCTCCACTACACAATGTAAATGTTCATCACCTTGCAATCTTTTTGTCTATACATATATTAATTAACTAGATAAAATCTGTGCAAATATACAGAATTTTCTATTTTAAAAGATTACACGTAATCCAATAAAAATTGATAAATGTTAATTATATTACACCTCTTGGTGAATATTTAAATCTGAAAGGAAAAATTTATTGATCCAATTTTTTTTCTTATAACAAGGAAACCCCAACTTGGGGGAGCTCAACCACTCTTAAGGGCGAAGCCGGACTACTAGCTGGATAAAACGCAAGTGTAAACTAAGCCTGCAGTAGCTCACACCAAGACAATCAAGCCATTTAATCTAGTAGTTTAAGTATCTCCTTTAAAGCATGTTCTGTATACCATATCAAAGTATCAAATGGCTTCGAACCCACGACACCTTGCTTGCAAGGAGACACCTCAACTATTACGGCTCACACTAAGTCAATCAAACCATTTAATCTAGAAGAAGTTTAAGCATCTCCCTCAAAGTATGTTCCGTATACCAAATCAAGGCATCATGTGGGCTCGAACCCACAACACTTGATTTGTAAGGAGACACCCCAAGCTTGATCCAAATGTTGAATTAGAAGTAATTATCATATTATCTTTTATATATTGATAGGTTACAAAACATATATAAAAAATTAATATAGAATGAAGTAACAGTAATGTTTCATATTGGAACTTGTATCCAATGTTGAATTTTTGAAGAAATGCCTCTTACGCGAAGTTATATGGCTTTTTATTGTTGAAAATTTTCACAAAATACAACGTTAGATTTAAAAGTTTTAATCACAAATTGTTTGATAACTTACATATCTATCATCAAATAAATACAGAATCAAATTTTAAAATATAGGAAAATTACAAACTATTTATTTTCATAATAATAATAATAGCAACAACAGTAGTAGTAGTATGAGAAACAGCACTCTTGCTTAATAATAATAATAATAATAATAACAATATAGCAACAACAGTAGTAGTAGTATGAGAAACAGCACTCTTGCTTTTGCTGAAACCACATTTGGAGGTTCCCAATCGTGGTTCCAAACAAATATAGTAGTTCAACCCATTTGATTAATGAAAATCATTTCCCATCATAAAATACAAATGTTTTATTTCGTTTATCAGTATCCTTTCATCCATCCCTATATATCATTATCACTCGGAATTCTAATAAATGGTTCCAATAATGTTGTGAAACATGCTACAAGAACAATTATTAATGTTACTACAATTAACTAGGCAGTTTCTTGCCTAGCAAAAAGTTTTAATTAGCAGTTTAAAGATAATACCCAGGCCCTTATTAATATTCCTAATCAAAATAACAGTCATGATAATTATTTGGGGTTGTAGAAATTACCAATTTTCGGAGTCCCATCCAGATAAGTTAGCAACTTCTTCTAGAGCATCCCTCCACTTTTGCACCTTCGCTCTGTCTTGTGTACATTTTTCTTCATGCTTTTCGAATGCTTCTGCAAAACTCCTCTTTTGATGCCGAACGTCAGATGGATCTACATTATAAAAGATTGGAAATATATGAAGACCCAACTCTTTCTTAGAATGCAGAATCTTTAGGAGTTCATCCAAGCACCAAGCTGAAGATGCATAATTTGGAGAGAGAACAACAATTGCAGAAAGAGATTCTTCAATTGCTTGAAGCAAACTTGGTTTAATAACTTGTCCCCTTTCAAGTTCTTCATCATCCCTGAAAGTTATGATTCCCTTGCGTTGTAACGCACAATACAAATGATCTGTGAAACTTTTACGAGTGTCTTCTCCTCGAAAACTCAAGAACACATGATACTTCCATCTCCTAACTGAACCGCAAGAGCTTGAAGGATTCCCAACTCCATCAGCATCAAGTGCCATGGCAATAATTTGGAAGCTGAACCATGTAAATTACAAGTACACCCATCAGCATCAGACATCGGTATATGTAATCTAAAAATGGGGAAAAAAAAAAAGAAATCGAAAGAAGAAGAAAAATAATAGGAACTTCATCAACCGTGTGGTAACAGTACGGGATACTGAAGAGGAAACAAAATGAACTAATTTTTGTAAACATTCTTTCCCATCTATTTGTATTTCAAAGCAAAACTTTCAGATAGAACATATATACTGTCTTTTCCAAATTCAAAGAAAGTCAAAATTAATCACAAAATGCTTGAAGAGTTATTCGCACTGAGTTCCAGGGCAAATCAGTATATAATCCATTAATTTAACTTAACTGAAGAAAACAAAATAATAGAAACTTCAACAGACACTGTATTCAAGGCTCTGTTACCGCAAGATTCATTCTTCATGCATAAATTAAATCGAAGTAGAATAATTTCAAGCAAAATTTGACAGATCCGAAATAATAATCTAAAAAAGGAGCAAGGAAGAAAATGGAAACCTGAAGGATACGAAATATTATACTGAAAGATTTCTCTGAGACCTGATCATTTGAAGTCCAAGATGCTATAAATTTGTAGAAAGAACCACAGAGATAGAACGAGAAGGAAGTTGTCGGAGCGAGGTCGAGTCTTCTCTTTGGTCTTTCGTGTCTGATAATTTGTTGCAGAATTTTGGGTGTTGAAAGGGATCAGGTATGCATAGCTCTAAGGCAGAAGACTCAGAACGAAGTCGTCGGAGTCTGCTCTCAAGTCTTTACGCGTTCAAACCGCGTTATGGTGTTTCCCTTTGCAGAACTTTGAGTTTAGAAAGGGAAAAGGCACAAACGCACGCAACTGACCCACGTCCAGTTGTGTAGACATGAATACGATGGTGATTTTTTTCCTTTTTAAAAAAAATTTAAAAAGGGAAGGAAATGACCACTTAAGGAGTTTTCCCATAATATAACACACTTGTGAATACTGCTCCCAAGTACAGGAGGGGATTTGAAAAAATTATCGAGTAATATTTCAATATATGGATCATTAATAAAACGTGATTTTAACAGTAAATGGGTATAGGCAGAAAACTCAATCTTCATATAAACGGTAAGGATTAGTGAGAAAATTGCAATTGCAATTGCATACATCTTTTTTATGAAGGCCCATGAGTCTATGCTTAATATACTGAATACTTATTGCAGAAGGAAGGAAAAAGAGATGAGAAAGAGGTTTGTGGGATGTGCATGAGCTTGTGGGTTTAATAGGTTTTGAAGAGTTTAGAGTTGGGGGCTGTTAGAGAGGCAGAAAAGGAATTACATGGGGAATAACTAACTGAGTATAGCAGCTTGAGGAGAGGGAGGTTAGCTGGAGGAATGAGAAGAAGTTGGTTAGCAGGGGAATCTTCAGGGTTGATCTTTGAGGGCGTGAGGTCTAGAGGAATTAATTGTGATTTGTGGGAGAGATTGTTGCCTTTTGGAAGGTAGGTATTGTTTTGGTTCTTTATTTCTGTTGTTTTTTCTGCTACTATGGTTTTCTGTTACTTCCCTCTTTTATATTGTTTGGCTGGTGCTACTTGCTTTGTATCAGAATTCCACCTCTTCACGCTGAACAGGAGTTCTCTTTTGGTGGAGGTTCTGTAACAAGCTTAATCAAATAACGCGTAGAGAAACCATGGACTTTAGTTCATTAATTAATAGTTGGCAAGAGACAAATTTTAACTGATGACAACACAGGCACTACATACATTCTGCAATTCATATATTTGTAATCTGAATATGCATTGCTCTGGATATATATACTCTATTCGAAACAAGTTATTGTTTCTGTTTTCAGGCAATACTCTGTTTCCACAGGTTCATCAACTGGGTTTTGATTTTTTGATTGTTGAGGGTGGTACTTGTCTTGGCCCTGGGGGATTTGCACATACGATCTGCCCGCAAAGTTCAAATCCATGCTCATTCCAGGCAAGATCCAGCACATCATTTGCGCTAGAAATTTATGTATCAGTGTATATCACTCACTTGTATATATATCCTTAACATATCGTCATGCAGGACAATTGGACATGAAGGGATCAGACTTTTCTCTTGTTGGACAATCTTGTGTTTAGATGTCCCACTTGTTTATCTAATTAATCCATTTTGCTTTTAAATTGTAATTACTTAGTCAATGAATTATTTGTACTGAGATTAAGTGATGGTGTTTTTATGTCATTTTAAATTAAAATGTTGCTAAAAATAAAAGTGTCTACATCCTACTTTGTCCTTAATTTTTTCAGTAAATGAAAGGTACATTTCAATAAATTACTCTTTTTTGTCAGCTTGGCACGGTGAAATATTCAGGGATATATCAGACGATTTTTTTGCTTATTCAATTCTGGGGGGATTTCCTTTTTTCAGTTCTTGCATGGCTTTTCAAATACTTTGGCAATCCTTCACCAATACTGTATCTTTTTGTTTTTTGACCAAAACACCAATGCTGTATCAAAGCTACATAATGACACAGAGCACCAATGGTTACAAATTTACAATCATATATAGTTAGCGAAGGCATGCCTGTTCCTTTCTAAATAAGACTTCAGCACAATTTTACCCAACAATCTAGACTTATAAAGGATTATTATAACCAAAAGATCATATATCAAAATAACATCATAATAATTCCCACTGTTCTGTTTTTGTCTCAAATAGAGAATACAGAGCATTATCCAAAGATTCAGAATTTCTTGCATATCAAATTAAGACTTCAGAGTTGAAGAATAATTTACAAGATTCTACACATAGATAAAGCATTGTCACAGAAAAATCAAAGCAAAATTCAACTACATGAGTTCCTGTTATCTTTATTAAATTTTATTGCCTTGATTTCAATTTATAGCTCTCCCCACTTTAAACTTTTTTTCTAATTGAAAAGTGGAGATTCAACAGTTTTTTTTTTTGGCCAGAATTATCCGACATGGAATTGATAACCTTGGAAGAAAAATTTTGCTGTGGCAAGAATGGCATTCAAAGCACGAAACTCGAGAGATTCAAGCAACCATATTTTCGTATGTTCGATTTTAAAGATAAGTTATTTCAGAAGTGTATCAAATAGTTTACTTTAGAAGCAGCATCAATTTTTGATTGGAACAAGAGGAAAAAACTTGAGCCGCCCAAATACCTAACCAAACGTGACACCAAATTTAATCATAAAAAGAGTGAATCTGCAAATGATAACTTCAAAGAGGACAACTTGTGGTTAATACAATAGGTCCCACTAAACTTTTAGGGCAAGCATATACAAATGAAATTCAATTCAAGTACATAATATTATACTAAAATAAAGATATACGTAGATTGCATAAACTTGTCTTATAAATGCTATACTCAATTTTTTTATACGAACAACAGGAAAAAAACTTTAAGTCCACCAAACTCCATCAATTTCCTCATCATGTGCTGAAGTCTAGATTGTTTCAAGTATACTTAACCAAACGTGAATTGAATTTAATTATAAATTAGATTTCAAGTATACCTTTTTTTTTTTAATCTTTGCATTAATTCTGAAGATTCTTTCGAATAGTTATGAAAAAAGGTGCTTAAAAAACATAACAATGTGATAGTAATTAAAGTAGTACAAAAAAAGTAATGTAAGATATGAAACCAAATCCTATACAATAAAGTATAAAACAAACAATGCCAATGTGCAGTACACTTCATTTTTCTTATGCGTGTGTTTGTGTAAAGCTTTAAAAAGCCACCAACAAGGAATATTAGAAAATATAAATTTTCAATTACAGTAAAAAAGGGTTGACTGAATTATGTACCTTGAAAGTATTTGTTCCAATTCGATGGCTTTTGTTAGAGGGGCTGGGCCATGACAATATATAGCCTCTATTCATTCGTTGACAACATTGTCATTATTAATTGTTGTTGGCACAGCCTTCATCCCTTGCTTTTCGCCATCTTTCAACATCTTCTTTATTCACCACACGCCACCCACACTTCCTTATTTTTAACTCTGGCTCTTGTTGAAATAAGTTGGTAGTGAAAAATAACATTTGAAGTTGGTTTCCAATAAAAGAGGAACAAGGAATAAACATAACAAGGAGTTGATGATGACAATTATCTTGTAGAGTAGCAAAAGACAAAGAGTACGTTTTTGGAAATTCATCTTTAGGACATCTTTAAGTCCACCAAACTCCATCAATTTCCTCATCATGTGCCTTATCGTTTTTTAGCACTAAGCATGTGGCAATACCCCACCATTCACTTGAATGACAAGAATCAGGTATGTTTATTATGAATGACAAGTTTGCCGTAATCTTATCAGCAATCTTATCATGAGTGAATTCTTCCTCACAAAAATAGTTTTGATTGTAAAACCATGAAGGCACTTCACTACCTGGAATACTTAATGTGCGACGAGGTTGCATGAAGAAATCAGGCTGTGACAAAAAAATTTTCAAGTTATTAATGTGTAAGAAAGGGCAAATATTATAGACAAATCAAATAAACTAGAAATTCAAGTGATTTGAAGAACTCACAATTTGAGAATCCCAAGATATCACTCCAGACAAAGACGAAAAAATCATAAGTTTACATTCTCCAATATTATCATGTGTTGAGAAATATACTTCCCTTGGGTTGTGACCCTATAAGAAAAGATTTGACATGTTAGACAAGTATAATGATAAATGTGAAAGAAACTACTCCCTCTGGTCCTATATATAAGACCATTTTAACCGAATCACGCGAATTAAGAAAGGGAGTTAAAACTAATTAACTACCTCGATTTCTCCGAAAATTTCAACATTTTTCCAAAACTACCCTTATTTAATCTTCCTCTTTTTCTCTTTGAATGCATTAAATAGGGGCATTTTTTTAGAAATGCATAATAAATACCACCTCGTACATTGTAAAAGATCTTATATTTAGGACCAAGGCAAAAGCTCCTATATATAGGACCGGAGGGAGTATAGTAAATACATAAAATAAACCTGAGATTGAAATGATCCCACAAATTCCCATAATTGCTGCGAACATACATAATGCTTCATTGATGGACAATCACTTACAAAAAGAGTTAATACATTTGATGGAAGTTGTGGCAGAGACTGAAGCCTTCGGCAATTATCAAGAGAAAGAGTTTGAAGCTTCGAAAGATTGGAAATGGGGCTAGAAGGAAAGTCAACAAAATTGTTTCCACATAGATATAAAATCCTCAACGATGATAAACTGCTAATGTTATTGGGAAGTGATCCATCGTGGAGATTGCAATAACTTAAATCCAAAATGCCCAAAGATGGTAGACCAGATAAAGAAGGGGAAAACCTAAACTTTGTTGCACTTAAAGGCCTTTGAAGCCTAAACGCCCAGCTGAGAAGGGAGAAGCGTTTCCATGATGACGAAGATGATTGTGCTTGACCATTGCATCCCCTCAACTTTAACTCTTTTAAATTATCCAATGATGAATGCACTTCTTTTATAGCAGTTCCACTCACATCAAGCTCTTCCACAGCCTCGTTTTCATTCAAATTCTCTGCCAGCCTTGAAAACTTTGAGCAACCAAAAATATCTATAATCTTTATAGCTTTCATTTTACGAATAATATTTGGAAGGCAAACCAGATTTTTGCAATTCCCCAATTTTAATGTAGCAAGACCAATCAAATTGCCTAGTGATTGAGGTAGTTTGGCTATAGCCGTCTCCTCTAAATCAAGCAAGGATAGACGTTTCATATCTTTTCCAAACTCAGGAAGTCTTCTAACTTTTGAACAACCAGATAGAACAAAAGTCTCTAAGCGATCCATCTCAAATTTTCTTGGGAGGGATTTAATACTTTTGCAATCTTTCAAATTAAGAATGACAAGATTTTTGTGTTTCCCAAGGGAGGGGTGTACTTCAACAAGGTTAGAACACCCTTTAAGAATCAATCTTTCAAGCAGAGAAATTCCTTCAAAATCTGGTGTTCTGATGAAGTCTTTTGAATAGCTCAAATCAATGGACTTAAGCCTTCGCAGAAACTAAGAAAAAGAAAAAATAGAAGAAAAAAAGTAAGACTTCAAACACCAAAATCAAGTTATAACTGTGTTAAATTATGACCAAACAATTTAAATGGAAGGACTTTAATTACCTGTGTTCCTCTCCAAAGTTCTTTTAACTTGCTGTGTCGCATTTTTAGATCAACAAGATCATGAGGTTGAATTTGAATTGGCAAAGAATCAAAAGGATAGCCCTTCCATTCTATGACTTTCAATGTGTTGGAAAGGCACTTAAGTCCATGAGGAAGATTCAATTGGCAAAGAGGAACATGTGAATGGCTGGATATGATAAGTAACTTGAGATTACTCATCTTTGAAAAGGCTTCAGGATTCCAAAATGCATCTGACGATTTCTCTAATGTTAGAACTATACCTCGGATGACTCCTGTCCCCTATAAAACAATAAGTCAAGCTAATAATGTATTAGAAAAAAAAAAGAATAAATTACTAAACGAAGTGCACAATCACAAAATATTAGAAGTATTACCTAGTTCATTTCTAGTACGTGATTAGCATCCTCCAATGAGAATATCCTACTACGCTTGCCAGCATCATTGGGTGATTCGTGAACTATAATATTCTTACCCATTTCCTGAAGTATATCATGCACCCACAAGCATCCTTTATCCTCAATTACCAATGATTTCTCAATAAGAACTTCTATTCCAATTATTGGGTGAAAGTCACACTTTTCTAAGATTTGTATGACATACTTTTTAGTCATCCCATTGAAGAAGCAAGCAATGTCTAAGAATATAATGTTCACATCATTTTCCAATCCATCAAAGCTCACTTTAAGTATCTTCAAAATGTCATTTGGAGGAACCTTCTTGAACCTATCTAGTGCATCCTTCCATTGCAATATGTCTCTTCCACAAAGAAATGAACCTAACACTTTGAGCGTCAAAGGAAGGCCTCTAGCATATTTAATCATATTTCTAGAAAGCTCCAAATAATCTTCTTTTGGTTCATTTCCTTTAAAAGCGTTTTGAAGGAAAAGTTCAAGGGATTCATCATTACTCAAGAATTTGATGCAATACTGTGCAGATACACCATGTGAGGATAATAGATGCTTATCTCTAGTTGTTATTATTATTTTACTCCCTTTGCCAAACCATCCTTGTTTTCCAGCCAAATTCTCAAGCTGGTTTAGATCACTCACATCATCAAGGACAAGTAGAATTTTTCTATTACATAACATGTTTTTTATCAACTTCCTTCCTTCATAACAGTCGCATACTTCCATAATTCTTTTATTCACAGAAAAAAGAAGTTTTTTTTGCAAGGAAATCAAACCACCTTTTTCAGATATCTCTCTAACATTATGGAGAAAGCAATGAACTTCAAAGTCTTTGTGCATTCGCTCATACAAGACTCTAGCAAGGGTAGTTTTTACCCAAGCCTCCCATGCCCCATATTCCTATAAATTGAATTCCTTCCAATTCATTTGCTACAACTGACTGGAATTCCGCCATCTTTGATTCAATTCCAACTAACATATCAAAGTCAAACGGCAGTTCGTCATGTAATTTTGTCATCACTTCTTCTGTAACGTTTTCAATGAATTCTGTTTCATGCCTTTAGGATATGAAAATAAAATAATGTCATGATCATTTAAGTTAACAAAATTTTAAAATTTTTATATATAAACCATATAAACAGTTAGTGTGATATAAAGAAAACATTATCACAATCATAACATTTTTAAGTGAACTGTGTGGAACTGAATTTCATATTTGCATTATTATAATTCTTAAATTAATGTAATACAATGTTAAATAGCTGGATTTTTAATATAAAAGAACAAAATGGACTCATTTAAAGTTTTGAACTTACAATTACTCTCCCTCTATGTTCCACTTATACTAAGTTTCATCAACTATAAAACAACTGGATCCCTAGCTATTTGACTTAATATTAAAAAATTGCCTCCTTATCATTTTTTATTAAAATTAACTTGGCCTTTTAAGGATTGCCCTGAACTGGATTAAACTAGTAAGGGTCCAAATGATGTTGCTCGAGTGTCAAGAGGGTGCAAGCTCCTCTAAAAATTTTATACGTTAAAAAGGGGGGAAAAAGAAAAAGGAGACTAATTATAACTTGAAATTAATTATTAATTACGAACGCAAGCGTTGGTTTTAAAAACTTTTAACAGAGATACATGTTTGATAGATTGTATGATTTTTTTCTAATAAAATAATCAAAGGCAAAATTAATATTGTATTCATTTTTGTTGTAGCGAGCACATATATTAATTGTCATATATCGAAAAAAAAGTACACAGAAGTATTACTTTTATGTAAAAGGATATCTTTACGGCACTGATATCTTTCTTGTCCTTATTTTTTTTCCAAGATGAAGTGCAGTATCTTAGTGACACTAATCTCCATTACATATAATATAAATGTTTATAATGTTGCAAATTTTGTATCTTTACACAAATATCAATAAATTAACAGAGTGCAAGAAATAAATATTACACCTCTTAACATTTTAATATATAAAGGAAATTTCTTGGACAAGAAAAAATATAGTATGAAGGAAATTTTATTGGCCCCAAATGTTGAGTTATAAGTAATTATCAGTGTTCTAATATCCAAATTTTAAAATATTAAATAACATTAAGTATGTAATCAAATAATTATTAGTCCTTTATAACAGAAAAATATGCTATCTATTAATTTTTTTTTCATATACTACCTAGTAAAATTTTGTTAGTGCGATGTTTCTAATAAGAGTTTTATTCCTATGATAAGTTTTGTTAAAAAAAAAAAAAGCCTATCACGCATAGTTATCTAATAATATAAAATATATTATAATTGTCACCATATATATATATATGTATATATTTAACACATATCTGTTAGGAACTTTTTGTAATAATTCTTATGCTGTTTTTTTATTGTGGTTATTTTTCAAAAAATATGATGTCTGATTAGAAGATCAGTCTAACATTGTAGGAGGGTATTTAAAGGTTTGGTTTGGTTTGGTTTAGATTTGGATAAAAACCAAACCAAACCAAAAAACCAAACCAAACCAACATGATCAATTCAAGAAAAATGTACATTTATTCAATCTGACTCAACAGTTAGTTTGGTTCAGTTTCTTTGTCAGTTTAATTCAAATTGGATTGGTTTTATTCAAGCTATATGTGTAGAGCCGGCAATTTAGATTAAATCTGACAAGTCAACTCACTTAACCAGATAAAAATGGCAGGCTAGGCATTAAAAATTAGAGTCCGAATAGAAAATGATCTTTTAGGGTCCGAGCCCGTTAAACCCAAGACCCAAATGGGCTAGCCCATGCAGGCCACAGATTGGCCCATTTTCTTTTTCTCTTTTTTTTTTAATTTTTGGTACAATTTTGTCTCTTTTTTTTAATATTGTAAAAGACCAAGAACCCTTCCTCCTATTCTAAACAACACGCTCATTCCTATTCTAAACAACACACTCATTCTGATCACAATCCTATACGTCCTATTCCCAATCCTAAATTTGAAATTTTTTTATCCAAAATGGAAAAAAGGATAAAAAGAAAAACTAAATTACTCTATTAGTTGGTAAATTTGAAATTTTTTTATCCTAAATGGAAAAAAGGATAAAAAGAAAAACCAAATTATTCTATTAGTTGGTGAGGTATAAATTATAAACTTTAAACATTATTTTGATTTTGGTGAGCAATAGTGATTATTAGTTGTTTTTTTTTTTTTGCCACAATTATTAGTTGTATTAATTTGAATAATAATGAAAATTTTTTTAAAAAATTTAGAAAAAATACATATTTAAAAAAAAAAAGACTTTCAAGCCAACCCACAAGCCAATTAAATATGGGCATGTCTCAAAAAACTGGGCCTGATTTAAAAACAGGCTTTTTCACTGTCCCATATTAAACCCAACCCATCATGGGCTCGGACGAATTGTCAGCTCTATATATATAGTTTTCCTCCACTCAGGGAGTACTTGGTACTACTAGGCTATTAAATAAAGTATTGGATGTGTAAATTTATATAGTGTAGAAGCTATATTTGGTCTTTGTGAAAAAAAAAAGTATTATAAATAATTAAATTTATGCTTTTTTTAACAAAATTATTATTCATGAGACTGTCAAATCTTTATAAAAACTTTTAACTGAAGAAAAAAGTTAAAACATATTCCTATAACATATCAATTAGTTAATTAAAATGTGAAAAATATTGATTTAACTTATGACCCTTAAAAAGATTTCTTATCTCTAACAAATAATAACAAATTAACCAAGTCAATATATTCACTTCAAAATAAAATATAAATTCCTATCAAATAAAGTCATCCAAAATAGTGCTTCTTCGTCTTGCGTATATGTATATTGCTATGCTTTTAAGTTTTACTGCCCGTTTGGTTTGCCTTTTTATAAAAGTGTTTTTAGAATAATCACAGCTTATAAAAATAAAGTTTAGATAAAAGTAGAGAAGTTTACTGAAAACCTATATAGATGAAAAAGGAGAAAATAATAGTTATAAACCACGGTTTGATTTGCAAAAATACAAACCAAATAGGCTCTTAGTCTTTGAGAAAATACACACACAAATCTCATGCAAATCACAATATGAATTATTTATATTTACCATATTAAAGCTTTCACATTTTATTTGATATACACATAATATTCTTGATATTCATAGAATTACACATTTGTTTTTACAAATAAATAAATAAATAGAAATTTCAAAATATTGATTCTTTTAAATGAAAAATATTTTTTTTGGTTTGATTTTGGACGAAGGAAATCAAAACTAAACCGAACTGATATGTTTTGACATATTCAAAACAAAATCAAATCTTATTTACAATCAGTTTTGTTCAGTTTCTCTCTGGTTCGATTTGATAACCATTTTCAAATCAAATTATATTTACAATCTTATCTAAATGTATGATAACCTTTTTCACTACCATAAAATTCATATATATAATGAAAATTTAAACTATATAGAGAGATTATTAACTACTTAATTACATAATAACCATTATGTATTTTTGGTAAAATTCGACATGCCTGATTCATGTAGTAAATTTCTTTATTTTTGATTATTTGATTAATGAACATGCATGTGGTTAAAATGGACAAAAACATCAAGATACAATTGCAAAAATGAAAAACAGAAAACACACCACTTCGACACACTATCTGTCATTGATTGAATTCAATTGCGAAATGTACGATGACGTTATAGTAAATACTTTATTAAGAAAATAATGATAGCTATTGAGAGATGTAGAAATTACCGATTCCCAGAGTGCCATCCTGATAAATTAGCAACTTCTTCCAGAGCATCCCTCCATCTTGGCACCTTCAGTTGATCTTGTGTGATTTTTTCTTGATGCTTTTTGAATGCTTCTGTAAAACAACCCCTTTGATGACGAACATCAGATGGATCTACACTCTTAAAAGATTGGGAATACTTGAAGGCCCAACTCTTTCTTAGCATGAAGAATCTCTACAAGCTCATCCAAGCACCAAGTTGAAGAAGCATAATTTGGGGATAGAACAACAATTGCATAAAGAGATTGTTGAATTGCTTGTAGCAAACTTTGTTTAATAACTTGTCCCCTTCCAAGTTCTTCATCATCTCTAAAAGTTATGATTCCTCTACGTTGTAGAGTAACGTACAAATGATCTGTAAAATTTGTACGAGTATCTTCTCCACGAAAACTCAAAAACACATGATACTTCCATCTCCTAGTTGCAGAGCCCGAAGAAATAGAAGAATGCCCAACTCCTTCAGCATCAAGTGCCATTGCGAGCAAGAATTTACAAGCTGAAACGTTAATTCAAAATACAAATACATCCATCAGCGATTTCCCAAGGAATATCAGTACCCATTTTTGTAAATATTCTCAGTCTATTTTTGTAAATATTCTCAGTCTATTTGTATTTCAAAGCAAAATACTCAGAATCAACATGATCTCTAGCACAGAAAGTCATAATCAAAAAATGCTTGAACAACTATCCATGCATAGAGTTCCAAAGCAGAATGCACGAAGATCTATCCTTATAGAGAGTTCTGATAAAAATGAGTACATATGATACAATCTAAGTAGAATTTGTGTATATAATCTTCACATATATCCTTCGTCGTTCGATATTTCAAAGAGAAACTTCAGAGATATAAAACAATCATGTCACTGAATGAATCTAAAACTTGAGAAAGGAAGAAAATGGAAACCTGGAGGATGAGATAATACTGAAAGATTTCTTCTTTGATTCTTGATCTGATAAAATGAAGTCTAATCAAGCTGCGTGCTACAAATTGTAGAAAGAAGAATGAAGAGAGACGAATGAGATGGAAGGAAGTGGTACAAGTGAGGTCAAGTCCTCTCTCTGTTTTTTTTTTTTTTTTTACAGAGGTGAATTCTTCTCTTTTTTGGTGTTCTCTTTTCTAGTGGTCAAAACGCGCTTTGGGCTGGGTGTTCCGCTTTGCGAAATGTTTTTTTAACTTTGGAAGAGACAAGACATGTGCAGCTACCAACCAGGCAAAAGGGCGTAAATATGGGTTACTTTTTTTTTTAAGAAAAAAAAAAGTTGTCCCCCCAAGTAATAGCATTTTTTTTCTCAAAAGAAAGAACACTTTTTGTTTAACCAAATAACACATTTAATCATATTATTTTAAAACCATTTTATAAAATATGTACTAAACTGCTTGCTACAACTTGTAGAATGAAGAATAGGGAGACACGAATGAGAAGGATGTGGTAGGTAGGAGTGAGGTCAAGTCTTTTTTTACTTTTTTTTAATTTTTGGTAATAGAGGTCAAGTCTTCTCTGTTTTTAAGTGTTCTCTTTTCCAGTGTTCAAAACGCGCTTCGGGCTGGGCGTTCTGCTCTGAGGAATTTTTTAAGTTTGGAAGAGACAGGCATGTGCTGCTACATCCCCCGCAAAGGAAAAAACTTACTTACAGTTCGTTACTTGCTTTTTGTGCTTTTCTTCAATGAAAATCGGACACATGGAATCTTTGAAACAAACCATCCATAATCATTAACTTTCTATTGACGGTTCTAACCTATTGTTATCAAAAAAACAAATTCATTATTTTTTATTTTTAATATAAATTATTTTTAACTATCTTATCAGAATAAAAAATAATTATTATATTATTATAATTATTTTAAAAATAATATTATTTTTATTTTTATTTTTTAATAAATATTACAAATTTAAATAATTTATTTTTTTATAATTAAATAAAAATATTTTTAAAATAAAATAATTAATATTTCAGAATATGTGTCTTATATGCAAGATCACAAAAACATTTTAGAATATAATTAACAAAAAAAATCCAAGGGAGTAAACATGAAAACACTATTTTGATACATAACCCTAGCTCTCACTTATTTGTCTCTCTCGAAAGCATTAATTGTATCTATTTGACCCAACTGTTGTCAAATTGCAAACAAGTAACCGGCCATATTATTTGATGAAAAATTAGTAACAGGCCGCTGGACAATATTTGAGGGCAAATACAATACAAGTGGGTTACGGTTTTTATTTGTTGCCTTGTCTCATGAACTATGTCCTGATGCCCCTGCAAAATCACGAAGATGAAAGGGCATCCATTCAACCCCTACCGACTTAGATAAGAGTCCGATAATTTCTATCATGGGAGAAGATGGGGCAAAGGGCAAATAATTAGGGGCTCATTTGTTCATTTTCTGTTTATAAATTAAGAATCATATTTTATTTACATACGTACTTAAATTATTTGGTTGGATATGAGAGCGAAAATCTGGATTTCCATGAGAATGAAGATGATTAAAGATTTGGAAGTTAACTTTCCTATTTTGAATCCTGACTTTACTTATTCCTACCACTAGAAATGGAGATCAAATGATAGAAATGACCTTAATTATAAAATATCATTCTTAAAATATCCTTCATAGATTATGTGTCCATTTTTTCTTGAAAATTTTTCATTAATTCTTATAAGTTATTTTGTGTAATTTTTCCTATAGGATTTTTTTTCTCTAAAAATATTTAATTTGAAAAATTAAAATGAAAAATAATAAAATTGAAATATACGTAAGTTTCCCTTCTACTTTTTATATTACAATTTATGCTTAGATATTTTTTATTTAATAAAAATAAAAATATGTAAAAGTTTAAAATATGAGGTTATTATCTGAACAAAAAAAAAGATGTCATCATTTGTAACAAAAAAAAAAGAAAGGAAAAAAAAGTCACGTTATGAACAAAACATTTGAGCAATTAATGTTGGGCTAAATTTTTACTTAGGTATAATTCTGACTTTTTACATATTATTCACATCTCATTCCATTATTTTTTTTATGTTCAACCAAACAAATTCAAGTTATTACCTATGTCTTTCCTATGATGAACCAAACAAAATTTTAACTTACAAAATTCTATTCAATTCCATTTCCAACTATTCAATTCCAATTAATTTTCAATAATTCTAAAAACCAAATGAGCCCTAGATTTTTTTCAATATTTTGAAAAGCTAACACCGTTAGAATAAGATTAATGAGTAAGATGAATGATCTGATAAAAAGTAGATGTTTCAAATACTGATTCAAAAACAATACAAACTACATATGACAAACTTTATATGAGTTTTCTCCCCCTAGGCAAAAGGTTGTAAATGCCGGTGACTTTTTTGTTTTGAAAAAACAAGTGACCCCCCGTGACTGAAGTAATAGCATTTTTTTTTTTCATGAAAGAAAGAACATTTTATTTAACCAATACGATGCAATAATAACACATTTAATCATATTATTTTAAAACTTTTTTATAAAATATGTAATTTCAGAACTATAATTTTATTATATATTATATATAGATAAAATTTTATATTTACATTCGATTTTACATCTTAGACCTATATTCTTTATATCTAAATAAAATTTCACTTCTAAAATTGGTTTCAATTTTTTTCCTTTTTTTTCTTTTGACCAAGGTTTCAATTTTTCTTCAAATCTACAATTTTTTTTTTCATTTTTATACATGCATCCAACAATGTTTCTCAAACATATTTACATACTTTTTATTTCACTTTAATGTTTATTCTTGGCATCCGTCTTTTCTTAGAAACAAAATTAAATTTCAATATGCCCTCAATTGTAGAGAACAAGCTTCAATAGTTTTTCTTAAAATAATTTTTAAATTTTATCATAATAATTCAAATCTTAATTCTCTTATATTTATTTTTTTATTGTGAAATAGAATTATCAAGTATTCCTCGCCATCAACAAAAATTAGTGTTCCCTCAACGCTACCACTTATAATAATTTGAGTTTATAATTCCCTTTTTACTTCTAACATCTTTGAAAAAATAATTTTTTGGATGGAAAAAAAATGATTTATTGTCTGTTTCTGTTACAATTTTACTATGAGGTGTACACTTTTTTTTTTTTCGCTTTCCAGCGTACATACATAGATAAATTATTGCATCCTCATGTGTTTTGAGGAATGATATGGATTCTGGTGAGAAAAAAAAGATGACATGGATAAAAATAAAGGGAAAATTAATCTTAGTGCCCATACTTTGCATCAATTTTTAAACAAGTCCCTGTACTTTAAAAATTTTCAAAGGCATCCTTGTAGTATTTATCTATCACAAAGTTATTCCTTGTACTTTGAAACCATTAAAGGCGGTGTTTAAGCTTAACGGTGTTAACAATCTATTAAAAATTACTGATATGGCATATGAAGAACGTATCAGTGCTCATGTGGACGAATGCATGTGAGCTCAGTGGTTAGTCGAAAAATATGACACTTAATCAGAACACAAACATGGAGGCAATCATGAGCAATGAGTATGGAAGCACCACCACCGGCATGATGGGAATGGATTTTTATAGGCTTTATTATACAGGTAGCTTGGGCTCATCCAAGAATGAGGTGGTGGACAAGATCAAAATAAAGACTTACATATCCATCAAAGTGAGACCTCTTTAGGTTGAGGAGAAAAAAGAGAAAATTTGTTTTATTAATAAATGATGAATCTCCTAATACATAAATTATAAATTTAATTATATATATATATATATGAATTAAGATTGAAGTTATTCATACCTTTTGAACATGAGTATCATTCAAAGGTTACAAATTTTCAGCCTCTGTTTTGCAAGCAAAAAAAAAGAGTGTACAAATAGTCTCAATGAACATTCATCATGAGCTCCTTTTGTATTTTAAGTTGCTTTAACCCATTTGATCTCAACACAAATGCTTATGCACTTATCCTCCATGACCTTGTAAGAGAAAAGCTAGAAACTTTTAGAGTAATCATTGATTACCACTAGCAACTCGAAATTGGCATACCACAGTCATTTAGGAATCACAATCAAATTACCTTCTTGAAACAGTAAAAAAAATTCAAAATTCTTCAAAAGATAAGAGAAGCAAATGTATCCATGTCTATAATTGTAAATCTGTCTCCCATATTTGTCATGCAAAAAGCTGAAGATGGAACGTCCTTATTAAGATGAACTCAACATTATTAAGATGAAATACCAAATATATATACATATATAGAAGCTGAAGGTTATAGAATGTATTGCTGAAATTTCGCCAAAAATTACCAATAACCTAGGACTTGAAGCAGATAATCAGGTTGCATATATATGACGGTGATTTTTTCTAAAATAAAAAGGAAATGACCACTTGGAGTTTGAAGTAATACTAATTAATATCACACAGGTGAATTCTGTATCCATGTACAGCATGAGATTTGAGAATATATATATATATATATAAGCATTCCATATGGATTCTGCATATACTTTAACATGGATGAACTCGTTTTTTTTTTTAGCTTAATTTTAACATGAATTGGGATTAATACATATTATATACATGTGTGTGTAACTTCTATATTTAAATTTGATTGATTTTAAAATTTGCGACCGATTTTTCTAATATATCAAAATAAAATATTGTTTTGACTTCTGTTATAGCGTTGCTTCAGAATCAATCATTGACTCTAAAACTGGTTCCATGACATTTTTATCTGTGAATTGAACAAGTAGTGTCAGAATCTTAATCTCACCTGGATTGTTCTGACATTTTATAATATCTGAAGGCATAAAAATGATGTTCTTCATCATGGAGCTCAAGCTAATCCAGTTCATAAGAGACAGGAGAGATTATTTAAAGATTATACTTGATAGATTCACCTAATTCTCTTCAAGAAAACACAGCATGGAGCCCTCCCGTCTTTAATTTCTAGGATTTTACACACAGGCAATGGTGTGGTGTGTGTGTGTGTGTGTGTGTAACTCTAAGAAGGTGCTCTTTTGAACTAGATAGTGAATATTGAAGTTCACTTTGAATTGGTATGTGTTATCAATTAATGGTGCATGTACGTTGGAGATGTAAATTTAAAAAAACTGGCTACAAGGGTTTGAGGAAGGCTTTGTGCATATTATAGGAGATTGATCAGATCAAATCCTTGCTCGTTTTGTTGTTGGGCCTACCCATTATGTTTTGCAGTACCCACCAGCACTGGATTGGAACTCATAAAATTTGGCTAACACCCAATAAAAACTTATTAATAATTCATAAAACAAAAAGAGTCATTTTTACCTAGAAAAATAAAATAAATTAAATTAATTATAACTCATTTGATTAGCTAGGCTTCACTATGGTCAAACGAATAAAACTCATGTCTTAGTTGAATTTTTAGAAATCTCCATGAAAATAGAATGGAAAAAAATGTGAATAAATAAATAAATAAAAATTGATTTTTAAACTCTTACATATAAACACACATTCCAGACCAGAATAACTGAACTGAGTATTTTGCATTGCGTACCATTTACTGTCCACTGTTTATAGATAGATAACTTCATCCATCGATCGGTTGCCCTTTTTCTTGACCTCCCCGTTTTTTCTTTATTTATAATTTTGAATTTGAATTATTTATAATGGTATTCATTTTAATACTTAATTTATTACTCAATGCAATTTTCATTCTCTCCCTACTAGAAGGCATTCATGCATGGTTGAGAGAAAGAATCATTTTATATTTGGTTTGTGGTTGGATTGGAATGGAGAACCGCCAAGGAATCATAGCATGTTAGACGATGAAATTAAAATGGATACACCAATGCCCACTAATTGCCTTCTCTTGTTCAAACGAACAAAATATTAACTAATCATCAAATATATATAACACATACTATGAATTGATTGTAGCATTTTTTTTCATAAAAGAAAGAACACTTTTTTTAACCAATATTATGCAATAATAACACATTTAATCATATTATTTTAATTTTTATTATAAAATATGTAATTTCAGAACTATAATTTCATTATGTATTATATTTAGATAAAATTTAATATTTAGATTCGATTTTACATTTTAGACCTATATTATTTATATCTAAATAAAATTTCACTTTTAAAATTGGTTTCAATTTTTTTTTGGCTTGGGTTTCAATTTTTCTTTAAATATACATTTTTTTTAATTTGTATACATGCAACCCAAAAAAGATTTGTTACTACTTAAAACAATTGATCATAAATATCTTAAGATATTTTCACAAATTAAAGAATTAAGATTGAACATTTAAAAAAAGTAACAAATATTTTAATAAATTTTTATATTAGGAATATTAATGCTCAACTACATATATATATATATGTATATATATGAATATCTATTTCTTTTCATGATATAAATCTCACACCTATTTTCATTTATATTCCTATTAGTATAAAAATAATCTATGAGCTCTGTGATTTCTTTTCCTTAAAAAAATTGTTAGCTTTTAAAATATTTGTTATTTATTCTCTTGAAATTTATAGATTTATACTTTTAATATAACTTGTGGAAAAAAAAAACTTTTAATATAACTTATCTTTGGCCAACCATTTTTAATATTTAGTTATTGCTCCTCTAAAATGAAACGGGAAAAAGACACTTTAGTACCCCCAATAATAATTAATGACAAATAAGAACTCTCAATTTATTTAATTACCTAGAAGTACCTAAGTCTAAATTGGAATAAAAATAAAATATAATGTACAAAATTATCCTCAACAGTTAATAATGAATCAGAATTCCCAATTAATCCTAACAGAATTCTCAAGTGTCTGATACTAAATTCCAAATTAACCCAAACTAAATTATGAAGTGTCTATACCTCATTTCTTAAATGCCTTAAACAAAATCCCCTACTGATCCTAATAGAATTCTTAAGTGCTTGTTCCTCAGTTTCCAAATACTTGATACTAAATCCCCAACTGACCCTAATAAAATTTCTAAGTGCGTGTGCCTCAATTCCCTAATGGCTGATACTAAATTCCTAACTGACACAAATTGAATTTCCCAATGCGTGTATCTCAATTCCCAAGTGCCTCTACCTCAATTGACCCAAACTAAATTCCTAAGTTTCTAAAACTTTTTGAGTTAGTTGAGAATTTAATTTGAAGCACTTGGAAATTCGGATACAGACACTTAGAAATTTAATTTAGATAAGTTAAAAAATAATTTTATCCTTTATATTTTATTTTTATCTCAATTTAAAACTTAAATACTTTTAGATGATTAAATAAATTGAGTGCCCTTATTCATTGTTAATTATTGTTAGGGTACTAAAGTTTCTTTTTTCCAAGTGAAATATAGTGATCATTTTTATGCTAGAGGAATCTCATGATAGTGGCCGAAAAGAAAAAAGGAATCTTATGATTATTAGTCAACGACTGTTACAATTTACTCGTCCGTGATCTTCCTTCTTGCTTTCTGTTTTCCAATTAGCTCCGATCGAGGCCTCCCTCAACCTTACCCCTAGTCTACTTTCTTGTCCCGCCGGCCATCTTACCGCCACTGCCACCCCTCCATTCACGACGGTGGCGTGTCGTCCCGCGACCTAGCTTCACGCTAGTTATCTCTGGTACGATCATCCCATCACTGTCCGCTCTCTTTCTAGTATGACTTAATCTTATACATTAATTCGCCTTTTGATCTAGATGATTTTTTTTGTTTGGTTAGTCTTGTGTCACATTTAGATATTCCGTTATTGTTCCTGCGACACATGTTGAGGTACAAAATGAAAGCCTTATATTGAGTAGCATCGGGTTTTAATTGGTAATAGATGATCGAGATTTTTGAAGAGAAAGGTTTTGGATTTAGGATGTTTTGGGAGTATGAAATGTCAAATGCTCAATTTCAATTTCGGGGCTTCCTCTAAACAGAGGTTGGATACATTTGTCATGTCCCAACAAATGATAGAAATTTTCATATATGATTTGGGCTAGATTTTCGATTTCTAGACCTTTGAATAGTGGAATTCTCCTCTTTGTATTTCTATCTTTTTCGTTGTCCTGATTGAGGCCTTGATTGATTTTCCATTTATGGTTTCATAGTTTCATCGTTTTTGTATGATTTGGGCAAGATTTTCCATTCATGGTTTTCATCCTCTCCCAAAATTTTCATTTCCCAAACACTGCCTCTAAATGTCGGTTGTTTAATTCTTTGATTTTTTGTCGCATTTATAGCTTTTAACTCTAGTCAGCTTAATATGGAACTTCCTCTTTTTAGTTTAACTTTAGACAAGTGTTGCTTGAGAACATATAGCAAGAAGGCAATAAAAGAATAGCTATTACACTGTGACTCATTAATGCCCAAATATAAGATTATAGAAAACATTGCATTTTAATGGAAAACCTTTTCCAGCATTAGCATGATGGAATTGCAAACTCTAATGAGCTGAAAATTACAGATTGGGACTAAATGGCCTCAGTTTTTAACAGTAAATGGGTATAGGCAGAAAACTCAATCTTCATATATGGGTAACGACTAGTGAGAAAATGTCTATTACAGATATCTTTTCCTGAAAGCTGAAGAGTTTATGCTTAAGATACTTAATACTTATAGCAGAAGGAAGGAAAAAGAGAAGAGAAAGAGGTTTTGGGATGCTAATCAGTTAGTGGAGTCAATAGGTTTTGAAGAGTTTAGAATGCAGGGATGTGATGGAACTCAATTACAGAAATGATATTCAATTGTAGAAAAATAATCCACAGGGTGTAAGTCTAATGGATTTAACTAAAAACAGTAACAAGATAACAGCAAAACACACTCTCACAGTAAAAGAAAATAAGACACAACTGGTTCCTCAGTGGTTCTCTAGCAGTTCCCTAGAATTTGAGTGGCTAGTCTCTCCACACATTCACTCACGTATTGCCTGAAGCCTCACTCTGACCCACTACCTGAAATATATTCCCCACCACTGGCCACTAGTCTCTCCCTCTCTCACACACACACACCTCACACACTTCAAGTGACTCAGCTTTAGCCCATTACTAACAGGCCCATCAGGATGTTAGAGGGGCAGGGGGAATTACAAGGGGAATAACTAACTGAGTATAGCAGCTTGAGGAGAGGGACGTGAGCTGGAGGAGTGAGAAAAAGTTGGTTACCAGGGGAATCTTCAGGGTTGATCTTTGATGGGGTGAGGTAAGGAGAAATCTAGAGGAATTGTGAAAGAGATTATTGCCTCTTGAAAGCTAGGAATTTTTTTTTTTTGGTTCTTCTTCTGTTGTCTTTTCTGCTACTGTGGTTTGCTGTTATTTTCCATTTTTTTGTTGTTTGGCTGGTTCCTCTTGCTTTGTTTCAGAATTCTACCTCTTTACTTTGAACAGGAATTCTCTTCTTATTTCTTTTGTTTCAATAATATTTTGATGGAGGTTTATAACAAGCTTAATTAAATAACGAGTAGAGAAACTGTGGATTTTAGTTCATTAATTAATGATTGTCAATGAACAAATTTTAACTGATGACAACACAGGCACTACATTCTGTTTCGTATATCTGTAATCTGAATATGCATTGCTCTGGATAAACACTATTAGAAACAAGTTATTGTTTCTGTTTTCAGGCAATACTCTGTTCCACAGGTTCCCCAACTGGGCTTTCAGTTTTTGATTGTTGAGGATGGTACTGGTCTTGGCCCTAGGGGATTTGCACATACCACACAGGGCACCTGACCTGCCTGCAAAGTTCAAATCCATGCTTGTTCCTGGCAAGATCCAGCACATCATTTGCACTGGAAATTTATGTATCGAAGTATATCTATATTTTCTGTTTTCTAAAACAAAGTATGTCTATATTATTTACATTATCCATATTAGACTTAGTATGTGTGTGTCTGCGTGGCTTCAACCTTTTGCTCCCTGTTAGTGGGGATCCTTCATCATCTCCGCTTGTGACCAAAACAGTGTCATCCTTGTAATAAACTAGATTACTTTAGAATGCTTGATCACTCACTAGTGTGTGTATATATATATATATATATTTATATATCCTTAAAATATCTTCATGCACGACAATTGGACATGAAAGGATCAGACTTTTCTCCTTTGATAGACAATCTTGTATTTCTCAATTGTTTAGATGTCCCACTTGTTTAACTAATTAATCCATTTTGCTTTTAAATTGTAATTACTTAGTCTCTTAATTATTTGTACTAAGCATTAAATAATGGTGTTTTGTTCTCATTTAAAATTAAAATATTGCTAGGAAAGTGCATTTCAATGAATCACTCTTTTTGTCAGCTTGGCACCCTGAAGTATTCATGGATATATCAGATGATTTTTTGCTTATTCAATTTTGGGCTTTCCATTTTTCAGTTCTTGCATGGCTTTTCAAATAGTCTGGTTATCCTTCAGCAATGCTGTATCAAAGCTGCATAATTACAGAGAGTACCAATAGTTACAAACTTGCAATCATAGTTAGTAAAGGCATGCATGTTCCGTTCTAAATAAGACTGTATAACTTTGTGATTTAATTGACTTCTTATAGCTTTTCTAAAAGCATCTGTGATAGTTGTCGAGTTCATATTAAGTATAACATTGAAATTTACTCTTGGATTCTCACATGATAGAATATCAAATTTTAATAGGCTCTGCCCTGACCTCCTCCCCTTAAATATGCCCCTGTTGCCACTGATTAAGATGAATGATTTTGTCATATGCAAGTCATGTGATAAATCAATCAATAACATTCTTAGGGACCAATTATAAACTCATATTCAGGTAACATTTGGGTTGAGAAACCTCATATTTAATAAGCTGCATATTCTTAATGAGATTGTTTGATAAGACAAGTTAGAGTCGGCTAGAAGGTTGCAATAAGTCAGTTCAACAGTTTGTGGTTTGCCTTTACCACATATCATACATAGGTTTGGTCTAGCATACAACATGATTTATTAAGGCTGTGTGAATTTGGTTTCAAAGTCAAGATTATTTAATAAAGCTAAGAATTGCAATTTGTCACCAGCATGGTGTTTAATTAGATAATATTGTGTTGGATTCCTTAGCTTAACTTTATGTTTATTGTGTTCAGGAAGTTCACGACTACTTGAAGACTCTTTGTCCTGACTTGCATATAACTCGTGGAGAGTATGATGAAGACACAAGATATCCAGAGACCAAAACACTAACCATTGGTCAATTTAAGCTGGGACTGTGCCATGGTCATCAGGTCTTTTTTCTTATTTTTTGACCCTGCTGTTATTTCTGCCATTTCATTTCTTTGCATCTAGTACCATGGATTGTACAGTTTAGGATGTCTGTGGCAGTAAGAGGGCATTGCACTTCTGGTTTTCAGTTTTTACAATCAAAGTTCATACTTTAAGATAGGGGACAATATTTTGGCATTGAGGAAGTATTTTGAAGCCATTTCTATAGCATACCCTAAAATGGCTTCAACCTAAACTAGGTCATTTATTCGTAGTTCCGCTACATGTTGCACATACGTGCAATGGCTGTCTCATTATGTCTTCTATTTAAGAAATTAGTTTTAAAATTTTGAATAAAATCAAAAGATTGAAATCATAATAAACAGTATTCGTAATAATCATAAATTATCTTATTACATGAGATATATCAAGAAAAACAATCTTATAAAAGCAATCAATGTTCATAAAAAAATTAAAGCAAGAGCATGCGCGCACAGAGTTTATAGGATTTTTATGGAATTGTCGGTTCAGCCAAGTAGAAGCTAAAAGTTTAGTGCGAGCTTATATACGGCTACATGATAATCACGTTTGTTCTTATTGTTGATGAAGGTTATTCCATGGGGAGACCTAGACTCACTAGCAATGCTTCAGAGGCAGCTTGATGTAGACATCCTGGTCACAGGTCACACCCATCAGTTTACTGCTTACAAACATGAGGGTGGTGTGGTTATAAATCCAGGCTCTGCAACAGGTGCTTACAGCAGCATCACTTACGATGTTAACCCAAGTTTTGTCCTCATGGACGTTGATGGCCTGCGCGTTGTGGTCTACGTATATGAACTCATCGATGGAGAGGTGAAGGTTGACAAGATTGATTTTAAGAAAACATCCTCAAGCCACTCTGCTCATTAAACACTTGTATTTTGGTTTGGTCTTAGCCTCTTGTATCCTTTTTCCTTTCTCTTGTTTTGTTTTTGGTTTTTCTTCTTCTGACCTTGTAATGGGGGTTCTCTTTAGTTTGTTCGTCTTGTTTTGGACTCTGTTATTGGGCCATATCATAGACTTGCAGGATTTTTAGAATTTGATCAAATTATGTATGTGTAACATTTATAACTGGCCACTCATTCCGTTGACTCATGGTTAGATCATAATGATAAGAAGCCTACACTTTAGTGAGGGGGTAAAGAAAGTCCTTTCTGAAAGCGCGTTTTGGTTTTTAAATTTTTTTGTCCAAAAACAAGGGAACATGTTTGCGTTTTCTTGTATTTTTATTTTCAGTGAAAATAGAATATATGTACCTCATTCCAAGAAGAGAAAAAAACTATATATATATTTGAGTATATATGTGTAAGAATTTATGATACAATATATTATTTTAAATAAGCTTAGAATGAAGAGTGTAAAGATTTTTTTTTTTTGGGTAGAGTGTAAAGATTTTCATCAAGAGTGATCATGTTTACGGTCAAACCTAAATTAAGTAATCGTGTAATTGTGTATGACCACTTATGCCAATTTAGCCCAAGACAATATTCTGATTCTATCCCTTTGTTTGGATTAGGGAAAACTAAAGAAGCGATGAAAATATGAAAAAAAAAAAAATTTAGATATTCTTTTATTTAAGTTTTCTTATTTTTTTTAATATTTTTTTCCTCTCTTTTGCTTCCATTCTAAATAAAGGCAAAATGTGTCACTCAAATTTCAGGTTTGTGACATGGGTAGGAATAATTATGGGTAACGTGCTACAATTTTTATCTCTAAATTCATAATTTTTTTTTATTTTTGGTCTTAGCCTCTTGTATCCTCTTTTTTTTTTTTTCTTGACTCTTGTTTAGTTTTTAGTTTTTCTTCTTCTGATGATTGGCCTAACAAGTCTGAGAAGAGGCGGTTAAGAATTTTTAAGTCTCCTCCACATTAGCGTTTCACTAATTCTTCATGTTTTCCCCCAAATAGTAAGGGCAAGAAGTCCAGAGCATTGCGCAGACAATTTCAGGGACCGACAATTCCACCCCCTAAAGTAGATATTTTGATAGTCCAGTGCCAATCGATTGGACACAAGTTACCATTAAGGCGAGTGATTCAGAGACTAATAAAGGATCAAGCGAATATACTAATGTTTTACCTGCTGATAGCTGTAATCCAATTAATGATGACTTGTCTTCTGATTTACAAGGAGGGCGTGGTGGCTGGCTGTCCACAGCCACCAAGTCGCCATGAGTTGCCTAGCCTGGAACTGTCAGGGGTTGGGGGTTACCCTGACAGTTCGAAACCTTAAATACCTTTGCAGGAAGTATAAGCCAGTAATTGTATTTTTATCAGAGACAAAGATGAGGCAGAATAAGATTGATAAGTTAAGAAGGAAGCTTCATTTTGACTTTGGTACTCAAGTGGAACCAGAAGGTCATTCGGGAGGTCTTGCTCTATGGTGGATGGATGGGGTTACTTTCAACATTGCATGTCTAAAGAAAAACATTGTTCATCTTTCTGATATTTCGGGAGCTGCAGGTTTGTCAGGTAACATCTCTAATACCAAATGCAAACACTCCGTGGCTTGTTGTAGGCGATTTTAACGACCTCTTATATCATTCTGATAAAGAGGGGGAAGAGAATTGTGCAATAGAGATTTGGAGAATTTCCAAAAATTTATGGAAAATGGTGCTATGAGTGAACTTGAATCTAAAGGAGTTAGATTTACTTGGGCCAACAATAAGGATGGTACTGATTTTGTTAGAGAAAAATTGAATAGGGTAGTTATCAATGCTTGTTGGAAATTTTCCTTCCCAAATGCTCAATGTCAGGCATTTGAACCCATTGGCTCTGATCATTGCCCCTTACTAGTTACTTTTGATTTTAAAGATAGAAAGACTCCACCTCACTTTAAATTTGACGTGAGATGGTGTTCACATCCTGAGTTGCTGAATCAAATTAAATTTCTTTGAAAAGATAGCAGGATTGAAAATGAGGAGCAGGCTAAGGATTTTACTACTAATCTAGAAAAAGTTAAAAATGGTCTTTTGTCCTGGAGTAAAAAAGAATTTGGCAATTCTAATGCTCTAATTGGTAAGCTTACTTCCCAACTTCAGGACCTTCTGAATGGCTGCTGGGATGAGATTACAGCTGAGAAAGTTAAGGATCTAAAGTAAAAAATTGATGATCTGTGGAACAAAGAAGAGCTTTATTGGGCTCAGAAATCGAGAATCCAATGGTTGAAGTGTGGGGACAAAAATACGAAACTTTTTCATTTCACTACCATATAGAGAAGAAGCAGAAATAAAATTTTCAGAATTAAAAATTTTGATTCTCAATGGATTGAAGAAGAAGACCAGATTGCTGTTTGATTTTCTAACTCTTCTAATGATTTGTTTTCTTTTTCAGGTAGTAGGAACTTTGAGGAGGTTCTCTCTCTTGTGAATAGAGTAATTTCTGAGGAAGATAATGCTCGACTGTTAGAACCTATTTCTTCAGAAGAAATCAAGAAGGCTGTTTTTGAATAGGGAGCCACAAAAGTACCTGGACCAGATGGATATACAGGATTGTTTTATCAAAAAGCCTGGGAAACTGTTGGCAATCAGGTTTGCTCTTTGGTGAAAAATTTTTTCCTTCAAGGTTTTAATTTAAATTTCCTTAATCAAACTGATCTGGTGTTGATTCCCAAATTGAATAATGCTGAATCAGTTAATCATTTTAGGCCGATCAGTTTTTGTAATTTTTCTTACAAAATCATCTCCAAAATCATATCCAATAGGATTAAACCCTTATTGGGCAACATTGTATTTGAAAATCAACGGGCTTTTGTTCCTGGTAGATTGATTCAGGATAATATAATTATTGTTCATGAAGCCTTCCATCATGTGAAAATGAAAAGGACTGGTTCTTCAGAAGTGGCTATTAAATTAGACATGAACAAAGCATATGATAGAGTGGAATGGGATTTCTTATCCTCCATTTTAATCAAAATGGGTTTTCACAGGAAATGGGTTGAGTTGATTATGTGTTGTGTTCGTTCTGTTGATTTTATTCTTTTGTTGTCAGGCAAACAAGTTTCTTCTCTAACTCCTCGAAAAGGCCTCCAGCAAGTGGACCCTCTTTCACCCTATTTATTTATTATTGTCAGCGCTGTTCTGTCTAAAATGATTGATTATAAAGTCCAGGAGGGTTCGATTAAAGGCATCAAGCTGGCTACAGGCTATCCTTCTCTAACTCATTGCTTCTTTGCAGATGACTCAGTGTTTTTCTTGCAGGCAGACTTGGAAAACTGCAGAAAACCTGAAACAAGTGCTCGATCTTTACTGTCTAGCCTCTGGTCAGAAAATCAATGTAGGGAAGTCATGTTTATTTTCCTCAAGAAATACTGACAACAGAGCGAAGGAAGAAATAGGCCACATTTTTCAAATCTCATCTGTTGAACTCCCAGGTAAATATCTAGGATTACCAATCTTGTGGGGTAGATCTAAATTGCAAGCTCTTAGTTTTGTAAAAGATAGAGTTAGGAAAAGGGTTCAAGGGTGGAACCATCAATTTCTTTCGGAAGCACAAGAGAAGTTTTAATTAAAGCTGTTGCTGATTCTATCCATGTATTTCCAATGTCTTGCTTGTTGTTTTCCCTGAAAGTTTGTAAAGATCTTAATTCCATCATTTTTGGTTTTTGGTGGAAGGACACCAATGAGAAAAAGAAAATTCACTGGGTGGCTCATGAGGTTCTTACTAATCCAAAAAATGAGGGGGGGACTTGGATTCAAGGATTTTAGAGCTTTTAATCTTGCTTTGCTTGCAAAATTAGGATGGAGAATTCTGCAAGAACCTAATGATCTCTGGGTTCGAATATTGAAGGGCTTATATTTTCCAAATAATGATTTTATTTCAGCTTGTAGAGGCTCTAGACCTTCATGGATCTGGTCTAGCATTTTTGCAGGAAGAGATATTCTGACAGGGCAAACCTGTAAAAGCGTGGGCAATGGGAGGGATACTAATCTTTGGACAGATCCGTGGCTCACCACTCTTCCAGGTATGAAACTCTTCTCATCCTGTCCTTTTGAAGAATTTTCTGAGATGAAAGTGGCTGAAATTATGAGAGGAAATAATTGGGATCTTTCTTCTATAGAGCCTTGGATTTCAGAGGATGAAATGGTTGCTATTAAGAGTTCTGTTAAAGCCTTTTCTTATAGGGATGATAAATGGATTTGGGTGGGAGGCAAAAAGAGTCAATTTTCGGGAATTTGAGTGATATGCTGTAAAACAGAAAAAAAAAAATTAGCGAGATACTACAGTCTAAAACTTATTTACCAAAATGCTATACCTTTCAAATCACGATGGGGCACAGACCGATTTTCAGACTTTTTCTGACACACACAAATTGGTCAGCACGACACCGAGATGAATGTAAATTGTTTGTCTCTTTTTTCACTTTTATCAGTCAGTAGGCGTAATTTGAACCGATGCCTTCCCCTGTATAATCAATTCCACCACCCCCCCACCCCCCACGCCCCCCCCCCCCCTCCCCCTCCCCCCACTTCGCCCTCTTTTCCCGTTTCAAAACAATATAATAATATATATTTTTCTAATTATAATATATGTAATACAGTATAATATACTTCATCTAATCCCATTTATTCAGAAAAAAACTACTTTTTGAATATTAAAAAAAAATTTAGTTAGTTAAAGTTAATTATGTTATATCATATTTAAGATTTTTTTAAAATTATCTTACTTAATTTAATATTAATTTGAATTATTAATGTAATTAATCTCTCTCACATAATTAATGAAGGATAATTTTTTAAAAAAAACTTAATGCACTGTTAACTCTTTTATTCTTTTTATATTTAGAACCATTAAAAGAAAGAAATTTTCCCTTATAAATAGGACCGAAAGGAGTTTTATTTATAATATCTATGTAATATATATATGATTTCAAATTTTAATATTGGTAAAAATTTTATTTAGTTTTTAAATAAATATATTCAATTTAATGTTTTTAATTTTTATTGCACTTAAAGGATATTTGGAATATATTCGTTTTTGCAAAAACAAAAATTTATTTATTCCATTTGAGGCAATATGCTTCTAGACCTAATTTTTTGTTTATTTATCTTTAGATTCAAAAAGGTATGAATTGCATTCTAATCTTTATTGCACCCATACTTTAAAAATACAAATTTACTAATTTCCAATACATATAACTAGTTTTTTTTTTCAAAAAGTTTTAAAACAACTTAAAACTTATAGAAATAACTATATTTTATGTTTTTGGTCCTGAATATTTTTATGTCACTTTTAAAATATTTGTTTAAAATTCAAAATTTTTATATCTCTTTTATGTGTTAATTTGTCAAATATACATAATTTTATATGTATTAGAAATAACAAAAATTTTAAAATTTGTTATATTTAACTTTTTATATTGTGTTGTAGTCTAAATACCCATAATCATATCTATCCATCATAGATTCTTATTCATTAAACCAACATTGACAATTTATTAAAATATGATTTAAAAATGAATATAATATAAATTAAAATTAAAATCTAATGCATATTTATAAATTTATAAATATATATAAAATATGAATAGATTTTTTTGGCAAAAAAATGAATAGATTGAAAATATATTTAATTCATAAAATATAAATAATTTTTATATATTTTAATTAATTAAAATATATATTAAATATTTTATTAAATATATAATATTGCATATTCGTGTGTGTCTGAAAGGAAAGGGTAGGGGGATATCCATGTGTTTTTTTCAAGGGAGGTGCGTGGGCAAAGAAGGGGGAAAGGGCATGCGCTAGGGGAAGAAAAGTTGGCATTGATGATTGATCTCGGCTTCAGCAATATTGAGATTGGTGAGTCAGCAAATCGGTGTCAGCTAGATCGATTTATAAAAGTTGCAGCACCTTGGTTAATAATTTTGAAGTTGTAGTATATTGATAAAAAAAAAATTTCTGCTATCGCATTTTGGTTAAAAAGCCTCAATTTTCTGTAAAGGAAGGGTATAAAGTGGCTAAAAAACTTAGTGCTAATAAGCATAATATCTCTAATATAAGTTGTTCAGCTACTATCCCCGGGAATTTATGGAACTCCATTTGGAAATTAAAAGTACCAAACAAGGTTAGAAACTTTATGCGGAGAATTCTAAATAATGCACTTCCTATCCTTGTAAACCTTAGAAAAAGAAAGTGCTGTGATTCCCCTTTATGTCGAATTTGTAAATGTCAGCCTGAAACTATGGAACATCTTTTCTTGCTTTGTGAGTGGGTTAAGAAAGTGTGGTTTGCTTCTGCTCTCTCATTTATACCAAATGAATATCCAACCTCTAGAATTGAAAATTGGCTGGGCTATGTTTTTTGTGATTCTCCATGTGATGATTGGTTAAAAGCATATGTAGCTATGACTCTATGGTATATATGGAAGGATCGGTGTGCTTGTAACTTTGAATCTGTGCAAATAGATGCTTTGGGTACTGTTAAAAAGGAAGAAACAGCTCTTGTAGATTTCTGGGTGGCTAATGGGTGGAATGGCTCCAGGGATAGGGATTCTTCTATTACTGTGAAGGCGGATCAGACTGCTAAATGGAATGCTCCTGATGTGAATATGCTAAAAATTAATTCTGATGAAGCTTTTGATGCTGTCATTGACAATGCTGCTACTGCCTTTGTGGTCAGGGACTGTAATGGATTCTTGCTTGATGGTGAAAACAGAAGATGCCGGACTACAACTAGTAGCGTGGCTGAAGCAAAAGCTTTACTGGAAGCTGTTAATTTTGCTGTTACCAACAAGCTGGATAACGTGGTCTTTAAATCAGATAACTTAACACTCATTAAGTCTGTAAATTTGGAGTGTGCTGGCCCTGAATGGCACTGTGATATCCTCATTGAGAATATTATATCTCAGAGGAATTTGTTGGGACGTCATCGCTTTGTGTGGATCCCTAGGTCTTCTAATCTAGTTGCCAATTGGATTGCTAGAGCGACCTTAAAGGAGTTTTGTCCTTCTGACTGGACGTTATTTCCACCTTTTCCTTTGAGAAATCTGCTTGATAATGATTCTGTGGGTTCTAGAGGTGGAGTTGGATAGTTTTTGTTTCTCCGTTATTTTTCTTGTTGTCTTGTAGTGGAACCTTTTATTTGTCAACAGAATCCTTTTTTCTGGCCAAAAAAAAAAAGTTCTTCTTCTTCTGACCTTGTAATAAGGGTTTTCTTTCAAGTTTTATCTTGTTTTGATCTAATTAAAAGTATCTATTTTAGCACCAAGGTAATACCCCAACCCAATTGACAGTTGAAATTTAATTTTTTCGAAGTATGATTACCGAAATGGAGACTAATTATAAGCTTTGTTCAAACAACACTTGATATAATTGTTTTTTGGACCAAAACAAACATTTGATATAATTAAGAAAACATGATTTATTAGTAACTGTTGATAGGCACTAAACAGCCCCATGAACTTTGTATTTTTCTTTTCCCATAGATCAAGAGGGGCAGGGAGACAACATCACCTGCTCAACACACATACAACACATTCAAGAACTAATATAATAGACAACTCATACAAAATGTGAAACAAAAATTTCTAATAATCTAATTGAAGAGAGCTAAGCAAATATGAAAAAAGGCAATTTTATCTTGAAAGAAGGTCAAGAACGACTCAAGCTGTAGTAACAAGGAAGTTCCTTTTTTTTATCACAACATCCTTTGGACCTGAATTAGCTCAAGTTGATAAAAGAGAGTAGGATTCAAGAGTCTTGTGAAAATATGAACGTCTGCTTATTCAAGCAGAGCAGAAAGAAAGATTCATAAAATATCTTGAGACAATGAAGTGTACAAATATTAATTTATTTTAACATTATTCAACTGTGAATTTACTATCAAGGACGATAGTAACTATTGGAACTGTCACAATTTACAGGTTAACTGTACATTTTATATGCAATTGATGACTTTCGAGAATGAAAATCATAAGAAAATAGAAAACTGGCCAAAAAACAAGACCATGGGAATAATATCAAAGGAAGAGAGAAAAAAATGAAAAAGTTGTGTTACAACAAAAGAACCTTAAGGTTGCTCTGCTTAATGTCAGGTTTGTCGAAGATTAGTTTGGAATACATAGAGAACAGCTGAGAACAGCCATGAAGAACAGGCACGAATTCTCCCCACAAAATGATGGAACTTTCATTTCATTCAACTTTACTCTTTTCCTCTTCCTGCAAATGGAAGTCAAGAATTGAGGTTAAGGATTTAAAAATACCTTAGATGATAGCTTACTCTGGCACCACATAAAAAACAACATGAAAACACTTTCGACGTCCCAACTATTTTTTTTTTTCCAATTTTGGATGAGAAAATGACGATCATTTTGAGCGAATTCTCACTATTCAATGGATTTGGATGATCTTGGTCTGTTAAGAATTATTTTTATCTTCGATGAAAGAAAAAACCTCCATATTAATTGTACATGAAAGATTGTACAAAATGAATCATTTTCTTGCCTTAGATTTGAGAAATTTTTGAGCCGTACACAATTCTTTTATTTTGATGGGATTAAAATAAACTAGTAACTAATCTGAAACTATGCTGCAACTCTAATGTTCCAATCCAAGGGAACTGTTAGCATTATATTTTTTGCTTAATTTCAGCGCTTGAGCCGTGAATCAAAATTAAAGATGCTCACCCACAAGACGGAAATATTAATAAGTCTATAAAATATGTCACTCTGTAATTAGTGGTGTAGTCCTTGTTTATTATTTTGGCTCTATAATTTCCTTGGTGATTGACTTTTCGTAATATATGGAGAATCATCATATGAATGCCAAACATGACTAGAAATTCTCTAAGACCACATTATGACCTCTCATAGCTCAGAATATTAGTTTTCTTGCTTTTGACAAATTTGAGCACGTGGGATACAAACAACCACTGCTTCGAGCTCACTTGAGTCCACCACTCTTGTCGAAGATGTACCATTATATCAGTCCATCTAACAGAAGCCTGTAGAGACTATAACCTAGACCTTTATTACCGATAAAATGTAACCAGACCCAGATGGGACATGTGTTGCTCAGCCGCTGTTTCATTTAGTCTCCTCTCAACTATGGCTGCAGGTCCTGACCTTTACTTTCTCCCATTTATATAGTTCGTTTATGCATCATTATAGTTAATGTATTTAAGTCAACTCTAAAAAGGATATGAACATAGATGCCCTCACCATCAGAGCAGTTGGGCCATAGAAAAGGCAACCCCATCTTGTGACGATAGAATCTCTATCCCTGGTCAATCAAACTAATCAAGTTGTCTTCCTAAACATGTACAGAGGAATGGAGTTCAGTGTACCCTTTATTCATTATTTACTAAGAACAATAGTAAGAATGCTCACCCATGACAAAAATTTGTTTTTTTCTTTCCTTTTCTTCAATTCATACAGTTTATCTTCTTGTTTTCATTAACTTTCCTTTCAAAAGCAGACATCGCATGACATGGAATAACAAATTTCCATGACTCTCAAACACCATTTTACATGAAAGAGTGTCAGGTTCTCCATCATAAAGAGCATTTTAGTCAAGTGCAGCTTGGGAAATAAATCAGGTTCAACTTCATGAGAAGCCAAAATCACAAAATTAAGACATTTGAAGATTCTCACCAGATTTTGTTTTGCTCTTAAATGTACTTGCTGTGATAGTTGGCACTTGCAACATAGTGTTTGGATAAACTCCTGTAGATGATTATAAATGCTGCATGGCATCAATCACGTCAATTTGAGGTTAATGCCCATAATATTGCTTGATTGACATTTATCAAGCAATTGTTGACTATAAAAAGTTATCAGAAATAATTACATATTGCATTTGAAGCACACCAAGTGGCAAGAACTAATTCAGTCCAAAAGCTAAAGATGTAAGGAGCAGACTCATGAATAAGACGAATGATTTTGAAATTCATGTTCAACAATAAGAAGGCTTAAGCATGTTGTCCTGATGCAATTCTATCTGCAAATTCAATGGGGTATGACATAAATGGGAAGCCAGTTACAGTTTAACATCTAATCCCATAATTTATGAAATTACAGATGGCGTGTATCCCAAGAAAAGGAGATAATCTGATTCACCTGATTTAGACAACGTAGTATTTACATAAAATAAAGTTTAAATTCTCTTATAACTTTCTTTTCTTTCCTCTTATACCAAAGATAAAGTTTAAATTCTCTTAACTTGTCTCTTAGTTATTGTTCTCTAAGGAAACAACAGAGCTTTAGCTTCACAAATTCTATTACCAATTTATAAGGACAAAATACCAATATATGGTGAGGAAAACATAAAACTACCCTAAAGTTATTTGGCATTTGGGTGGAGCTACCAATTATAAATGACATAAGTGAAAGTAATTTTGTATGAAAGTAAAAATCAAATCAGTGACTTGAAGTACTACTAAATATTACCTAAAATAGTAAAAATGGTACTAGAAACCTAAACAAAACTTAATAGAATGAAATTATATAGAACAATATGAAAGATTAAAATGGTAACTTCACTGGTTATATCTTCATAACTTTATTTATCAAAAAAAAAAAATGACATTAACACAAGTATTAAGCCCACATTTGATACTCTTCCTTTAAAGATTTCAGCACCTATATACGCACACAAACACGCACACACATTATTCTTCAGTTAATCACAACACAATCCGTTTTAATATTCATACACCTAAGAGCAATGAATAGGTTTATTTGCACAAATCATTTTTTTCCTTTCAGCTTAAAAATTACAAGGTACTCACGGAGTAGTTTTTCTTTTTTAAAAAAAACTTCTGTCAGGTGAGACAGTTACGAGTTAGTACGATTTTTTTTTTCATTTTTTATAAGGGTTGGTACAAGTTATTACACCATTGATAATTTAAGGTCTAATCTATATGAATAATCATCGCCCCATAATTACTTATACGAGGGCTAAATAAATTCCCACCCAAAAGCTATATACTCTTAAAGCCATAGTACGTACAGTCAACTATCACAATTCACAAACCATCATATATCATTTTTCTTCTCATCAAGTAAGATTTAATATGGGCATACCTGAGTCGGTGCCTGTTACAGGCTGCAAAGAATTCAGCAAATCCATTCAGTATACTCCTGAGAGCTCGGAAAATCTGGAATATATATGCATATTAACATACAGCAATCAGGATAGTTGTCCTTTAGAAAACAACCATATCCCCAAATTCACTAATATACCATCTAACGACCTGGGAAAAAAGGTCATTCCAAAGAGCACGCCACATGGAAACTTCACAGGTGCTGACTGTCGCCTCAGAAGATGATGCAAGCTGGAAGATGCTACTAACAAACTGCCATGTGGCTCCAAGCATATTAATTATGCAGGTAAATATGGAAGCCATAAAACTGGATATTGCTAGTAGCAGACGAATAGGAGCACATAGTATTTCACAGAAAATCCAGAGGATAGGATATAAGATTGAAAAAGCTGTTTGCAAAGAAGAACATGCAAACAATTAACAATAGAACTTGTACATCAGATAACTAATTTAGAAAATAAAGGATGATAACAGAAATTCAAACATATAATGACTTACTAATTCTCCAAACTAAAGTGACAATGAACCACAATGGTAAAAAGAGAAGCTCCAGTAGAAGTCCCACCATATTGCCAAGAGTTTCAATCACATCCCAAACAACATAAAAGGTGCTTTCTACTACTTCAAACAATATGTTCCAGCAGGGAAGAAGAAATTCAAAGAGCATCACCAGTGGCTTTGCAAGAGGCTGAAAAAGAACTGAAAAAAAGGATCGTACTGTATTTGCCAACGCAAAATACCAGCCAAAAGCCTTCCGAAAATTGTGTAGAAACAGCATTGTTCCTAAGTATTTGATCCTTGAAACCATGTCCCAAGTTTCTATCCAATCAAAAAAAGGCCCAAATAAATGAGATGCAGTGGCCTTAAGGATGGGAACATTTTTGTACAGATCATATAGTCCTATGAGGACAGTGACAAGTGAGATTATCACATATAAAACTCGGGCCAGTGGGCACATCCATGGGCGATAAAGATTGCAGACTACTGGATATGACTGAAGGAAGATGACCCAAGCTGGGAGGCCAGCCTCTAACAAAGTAAGTAATCGAAGATCAAATACTATAACTTCCCTTAATTTACAAGGAAGGTCATGGTCATTAAACCTAAATGATATTAGAGCATCCCTATACTGAGTGGCTTCAGCTGCATCCTCGGAAACACAGCTAGATGTCTCAGAATTTGTCACTGATCGCATTTCCGTGCAGTAACTCTGAACTTCATCACCAGCACTAAAAGAATTAATTACTTTTCTTCTCTTATAACGTCTAGAAGGAGGAAGAGTTGTAAGTTCTATGCCCATTTTTTGTTCAATGTTCTCATAATACTCTCCAATGTTTGCATCCAGACTGTGGATAGAGCAATCCTCAGCAGTCATGATACCATGGCAGATATTATCATCCCCATCAAGATGTCCAGTTCCAGAAAGATCTTCACAAGCATCATAAAAAAGATCCCCTGAAAAATAATTGCTGATATGAAGCAAATTGATCAAAACCTCATTTACATTCATAAGTTAAAAAGTCCTCGCGGCCTTTTTTGCTAACATAATGTGAGATGCTATAAAAATTTTTGGGTAGACCCAATCATTACAAATGCACATAGTTCCAGTAAGAATTCATTTTCTCTTGTCATTTTGTATGTTGGTGATTTATTAGGATGTATCATACACAAAAAGGACCAGTTGAAAGGTGAAGTAAATCTTGTGAAAACACATAAAGTCCCATTCCCACCTTATGGTTTAAAACCAGATATCTTTCCTCATGCATATCTTATTTAATTATCAAGGAGCATGGGTACAAGTGAAGTGAAGGAAATACAAACGTTCCCATTGCCACTTTGTGTTCTGGCCATCCAAACAAAGCCTTAAGGTATTCTCAATGCTCCAAGCAGCCAATTCATTGTTAAAGTTATGGTATGATGAATCTAAACCAGCACCAACAGAAATAATGTACAATTTAAATTAATCCAACCTAAGAAATGGGGAAAAACCCCTATCAAATCTTTTCTTAATGGAAGATTCTCAGGTCCAATTAACCAAAAAACTACATTTCCATACATTATCTTTATGTCTTAACTTAACACCAAATCAAATGGTCAATGTTATATTGAAGGACAAGCTCCTACTGAACAAAGCATAATTTTGGAAGCTAGTCAAAGCTTGCCTTCAAAATGCAGTTATGTATAATAAGTTTAGCACCACATACTCGAAACACACGGTCTTGTATAGCATGTGAACCTTGAAAACAAAAAAGACATTTTATCATCAACACTATCCTAAGTTCAAAGTTCAAACATGTCACTCAATCAGAAGTCAAGAGACTCCCTCTTACTACCTGCAATAGAATCCAGGTGCTCTTTCAACTGCATTTGCTCAGATAGTTTACCTGAGAACCACAAAGACATACAGCTTGCCGCTTGAGCTATGCTTTCAAATTCCCATCTTTTCATAAATTTAGCTTGGATGTACATTAAGGTATCAGTCTGTAAATAATAACAATGATCACACACAGGACTTGATGGGATAGAAGGAAAACCATTAAAGTCAAACAGAACGTGAAGCATGTAAGAGATACTGTACCTGAAGCTCATTCAAATAGCTGATACCACAAACACTATTCCATGCAACTTCAAATACAATAAAGCCATACAAGGTCCTATGCAATTCAAAGCAGAAGTGCGAGGAATTCCTTAGATTTTTCACAGGAAGCAGAACCTTCTTTCTTGATAGCATTAATTCATGAATTAATGAGGACCAGCTTAGAAACTTGTTTTGTTTATTAGTGCTCGGTTCACAAACCTCCTTCCTCTCTCCCGGAGCTTTGGAAATGGCAAAGGGCGATAACCTTGACTGGAATTCAGATAAAAGTTAAGCAGGTTTATTTCAAGGATGAAATAACATTAATATAAAAACTTGTGCTTAGTCACCTTGGTAACCATCAATTGCCAAAAGTGTGCACTCTGGTAACCTAGGTCTCTCAACCATGGTCGGTTGTCAACCAAAATATACACCATTTTACTATCATTGGCAAGGAAAATGCTAATATTTGAGAGGTAAGACTGCAAGTCTCTGAAAAGAACTTCACAAAAGATGCTTGGAATGTTATGAAAACGGGAGAAATTTAAAAATAAAACCACACCAGATATCCAGGGTCATTGAATAATGTAATTACATTGGATAATGAGGCATTCTAAAATCAGTCATGATTTGTTAAAGGAATCCTTAAAAGTCTATATGCTAAATCATTAAACCACTGTGAGCTAAGCAACATCAGCTATACTCCTAGTTTCTATTTTTTTAAAAAGAAAAAATGAACAATGTGACTAGCCAGTTGACTACTTGACAGAAACTATGACCAAAAACTGAAATAAGACCAAAGTTTACAAAGTAACCCTTGTTGTATCTTGAGAACTAAAAAGTTTCATTAATTCCGATTTGAAATTGCTAATCACATGCCAATTAATTATGTTCATGCTTATCATCTTTGGATTAAATTTGCTCTATGCAGATGGCAGCATTAAGAGCATTACATAAACATGCCTGGACTTGCATTATTGTTGGACTTAATTAAAGGAAAAGTCTGCCTTTGATGGGCCAATTACTTTTTCCAAAAGCCCGTTAGCTTTTTGGAAATTAATGAAGGAATATAGAAATAATCTAAACATATATTCTTTTATTGATATGATTTGGTAATAAATCATATCCTATTCATAGATGCGGAAATTGTATAAAATACAATCCTCCACCTATAAATAGAGGAGCTCATTCCCTTAAAATACACACAATTCCTCTTAGCTCTCTCCTCTCTTCTCTATTCTCTCTGTGAATATGTGAGTATGTGAGGTGTTATGCTTGTGCATACGAGGATACTCAAAGATACACCTCATACTCTATTTAATTCTACAATTACAGAACTCGAGGTAAAATCAAATTCATAAATAAGAGGCTAAAAGATACACCAAGCATATGAGCTAACAAATATTGGAAATTAAAGGATTCTAAGAAACTTAATAATTATAAAATATAAAATGATCAATCTACTTGAGTTTTTTTTGTCAACCAATCTATTTGAGTTAAAAACATAAGATAAAATGATTAATTTAAATATGATTGGCAATTTGTTTCCCTAACCGCTAAGATGGACGTTTTCAATTAATTATATTATTTTTAAAGTTGAATGGGTATAATATTTCTCGGCACATTCCTCTATAAACATACTTCCTCCAATCCATATTATAAGGTATAGGACCAATTTTCATGCTTATTAAAAACGTTAAAAAATATTCTTAAATATATCAAAAGTTCCAAATTTATCCATATTTGTTGAGAGAATATTAAAATAATTAAAACAAATAACTTCTCATGAGCTTTACAAATGTAAGGGAGAAAAATAATCACTTCACACAATTAAATATAGTAAGAGTAAAACTACCAATTTGGGTTCCTACACGTTATATTATGAAAAAAAAGGGTTCCACACTTTATATTATGGAGCATATGAAAAACCAAGTACACATATGTACACAAATTTGCACACAATTAAATCATGGTTTTTAATTATTTCCACAAGCCCTCAATTGAATTAAGGTTTTTAATTATGTCAACAAACATAATTGATTATTATAATTAATTCATTTTTGTAATATAAGAGACTCTCTCCTCCAATATCAAACATAAATAAATTTTGGAGGGAAGTTCTGTAACAATAAATATGGTATTCTAAAAAATTTTTTAATTATTAATTAATCTAATGTAAGAGAAAATATAATTAATGGGGGCAATTTAAAAAATATATATTATTATAAATTAAATGAAAGTATAAAATTTTTTCTTTATTTTGAAGATGGCGATAATTTATTGTTATAATTACTCCAAACTATTATATTATATTGAGTCATTGACAATTGAAATAAAATTTATGGGAAAAAAAATAAAGGGGAAGCAAACTAAAAAGAATAATGGCAAGTTTATAAAGAAAAAAAAAACTTAAACTAAAATAAAATATCGGAAAAAAAAAAAAAGAAGAAGACCAGTGATAGGGTTCGCTCCTATATAAATTATAAACAGCATCACCACGCCATGCTCCAGGCCATTTCATCTACTATTTCAGTAACCGCCGCCTTCATGGCGTCTCTACTCTGTTGTGTGTGATTCTGAACTTTTCTGTGAGGTAATAAACTATTTCATTGTGGATTTCTCCTTGTTGGTTGTTGAAGACAACAAGAAGAGTGAAAGCGAGAGGAAAACTATCCATCTCTGTTTCGATCTTCTCTTTTCCGCTTCGCTATCCGTCCCAAACACAGCGATAATAAGGTCCGATGCCACGTCGCCGGTAGCTACAAAGAGCGGTGACCGGCGATGCTATGATCGGACCGAGAGCGAGCTCTGTGTTTCGCATCCTGATAGGAATCCGTGGATCTCTCATCTAATGATCCTACGGAGCCGATTTGTGCGATTACATTTTCAGAATCGCCGTTATTTCATTTATTAATTCAATTTTTTATTTTTGAGATAGTGAAGTCGATGATGATTGCTCCTATTTGCTGCAAGTGCCGTCTGAAATTCTTGACTGATGCAAAATGCAGATTGTGCTGAGGCTTCGTTCTCTTCTTCTCTTCAGGTCTAAGTTCACATTTTCATCAAATCAGCTTGTGTGAAATATTGTTTGAGTTGAAATTAAAACTATAATTTTGTCTTATGCTTGATTTGCAATTTTTTTTTGTCAGAATTATTTTCAGATTATTCACTCTATAAATTGCCTATTACGGGCCTGTTTGTTTTTGGATTGTTCGTTAAGTCCTGTGTTAAACGGCTTAGTGTGCGTTTTAATCAACTTGCTAACACTATTGTGATCAGACTACTTTTTAATTGTCGCTTTTTTGATATCATTATATATTAGGTTCATTGCGTTTCACCAATGTATAGGATGTACTTATAAATTTTATATTTTATATGTATTGGTATTGATTTTTTTAATAATGAATTCATTTTGCTTTAATAGCGATATTTTCTTTTACTAGTACACAAGCCATAACCGACCTACATTAGTGACTATTCCATTTGTGGCTTGTTCAAAACTTCCAATCTTAACTCATCCCCATTTCTTAGTTGCATTTACTTTGCGAGTTGAATGGTATATAACATACAACAACGTCGTGGGGTGATTGGTGATAATCTGGTAGATGTGAATCAGTCGGAGTCTCAGAGGTTGATGGTAAATGTAGTGAGATCGTTTTGATCTCTTTCTCAACGAAGCTACATTGAATGAAAGCTTTCGATAGGCGTTGCGTTCTTTTGTTTGTTTTACAATTGCAGAAGTACGCGTCAACGAAAGCGTAAATCAATTCCAACAGCGACCTCATTCTTAAAGCAACTGCGAATTGCTCGACGCTCGTAGTTTGTTATACGGTCGTGTTGTGCCATTCTGACGTTCGTTTTGTTTGTCTTTTGTTTGGATTGTTGCTTCCTACTGGTGAACTCTCCCTATATAAAAGTGGGAGATGTTCTTGTTTCCGAAGCATAGAGTAACAATGTTGCCAGTTTTAAACAGCGTGGTGTAATGCTCTTTATCTGCACCTGGCTACCTGTCTCCTGGCACATCTTTGTTTATTACTCGCAATATTTGAATCCCTTATGTGGGAAAGATGTTTGATTCTTGTGCTGTCCCATTCAAAATAATTTCAAATTGCAAACTTTATACACTGCACACAATTATATACATGGAACAGCTACACCATTCTGATCTTAGTTATGCAATCAGTGGGTTGTCATGTATGCTTGCGAGTCCAATGATTCAGAATTACTGGCCTCAAAACAGGGGTTCAGATTCGATGTATCTAAAAAAAAGATAAAAAACAGATAAAATGAAGAGAATGGGTTAACGTATATAGGTCGGTTTTCAAACAGGCCAACAACGTCAAGATTTCAAGATTAGGTCCATTTGATAGACAAAATCAAAAAATAAATGAATGAAATCGTGCAGATTTGGTGAATAAAAATAAAACAGAGAAAAAGAAAGTCTGCAGATTTGAGGTAGTGTGAGTAGTGTTACGTAAATAATTCTTTGGTTGATAGGTTTTTAAATAAAATATATACAGTTTACATTTGAATAAAAAGATGGGTGAATTACAACTTATTTTTATTTTCCCAATTTTACTATTTAATTTATTAGTTTTTGCAATTTTTTAATCAAATTTGGATTTTTGTGTACATGATATGAACAATATTGGATGGTATTACATCGAGCCTTGAAATGTTTGGTTTTATCAAACATGGGATCACTTTAAATTAGTTTTCAGGAAAGTAGATTTAATCATTCTTAACTAATTAAAAAAACATAACTTTTCTGAAAGTTTGGCTCTACCTTGCTTGTATTTAATATTGAAAATTAGTACGTTTATTAAAAAAAATAATTTGAATTTCTTGAGAAATAATAAATTAAACAAGCAAATCATTCATGAATTTTTGAAGAAGTAATTTCTCGGAAAAATGTACTTTCCCAGTAGAATGATTTAAATAACAATTAAATATTTGATTAATATAAAATGATGAGATGAATGAATGAGAAAGAATACAAGTTGGAGAAATATATGGTACATTCTTAATCAAATATTAATGTTAATGTCAACATTGATATTACGAAGAGATCAAGAAATTACAAGATGAGATGTAACACACAATTGATGTGTCAAAATCTTAAATATTTCCCCGATATAAATAAAACTACACGAACAACTTTTTGACACTGTATTGTAATACAGTTTACAACTCCTAGAGACTATAATAACATATTTAACCTCTACTCGACATGACCTCGTCACAGTCCTCTGTTTTTTCGGTGATATATCTAGGCTACGTTCATACATGGTGTACGTGTTATTGATGAATTAGAATGGTAGGGTACAGGGCAAAGCATAAATATGAGCATGAGGCAAATAAGAGGCATTTGGGTAGCTTCCTTGATGAGATTAATGGCTCAAAGCTGTATATTCTGCATCCTTTTACTTGTGCATGGATTCCTCTTAAAAAGCCACTCTTCATGATCATCAAAGTCAGTTTGGTCCATCTTCAAAGGTGGAGGAGTCCAGTTCACAATCAAGGGAATTGTTCACAAGTTATGATAACTAGAAAAACTGTTCTGTGAGTTGCACAGAATAAAAGCTTAAAATTTAAAAGAAAGATTTACCCATATATCAAGAGAAAGATTTACCCCAAAAAATTTAAAAGAAAGAAAAAAATAATGGAAAAATTAAAATAATGAGAAAGTTAAAAGTAATAAGACAGTAACAGTAAATGAGGAAAAAAGAAATTAAGATAATCAAATGGAAATTTTAAAAATTTTTAAATGTTAAACTTAAATAAAATATCAAAAGGAATCAAAGCAATTAATATTTATTTATTGAAATTAAAAATTAATTTTTTTTAAATTCGTAATTAAACTCATTAATTGTGCTACCATTTCAATTTTTTTCCAAAATTACTTATATTAAAAGTTTAGAATGAAACTAATTAATTATTTCTAATTATCAACACAACCTTAATTATTCAATGGCACAAAAGGAAAATGATATTAATTACTTCACAAATTTTATTTATATCTCTTATATTTTGGGACGAATGAAGAGTCCCAAAATTCTCTTATAATTGGGAATAGATGGAGTATAATATAATAAAAATTTTCATTTTTATAATTAGAAATTTTAAAATAGAAAGAGAAATATTATTTTTATTCTTTAATAATTTTTATAATTTATAATTTTGGCAAAAAAAAATAAATTTAGATTAAATTTTACACAATTTAAAGAATTGTCTAATTCTTTGAAAATCACTTTGATTCCCAGGTTAATTCCAGTTCTCAACTCAAAAGTCGGTTCAAAGCGGCTTAATTTGGTCTAACCCCTAAAATAATTTAAAACTGAAAACCGAGTCATTCTTATCTCCGGGTGACGGTTCGATCGGTCTGACCCTAAACCCTAAATCGTCCAGTCTAGTAAGTTATTATGAATTAAAATCCAAATCAAATTTGAGAGGAAAGATAGAATAACTTAAACTAATTTTTTAAGCCGAATTCAATTGCATATTATGCAAAAGCCTATTTATAATATTTTACTTTTGATTTGATTGATTAATACGATAACAATATATAATGTAGGGTTCTAGTGAAAAAGGTTAAGTAAGGTCATTTAAATATGATTTTTCAAGTTCAAGACCGTGTGAATGAAAAAAAAAAAGCCTTTGAGACCAAAGCTTCCATGAATGGGGTTCAATCATAATTTGATCTGAATTAGTCGAAATCCAAAATGATAACAGAATACCGTATAGTTATTAAAAAAACAAAAATAATATATTTTTTACTGTGAAAAATTGTGTAAAAATGTATTTTTATTTATAAAAATAAATTGGATTGTGATATATATTAAACTAGATTTTTCTTGTGCAATGCACTAGATAAATAATAACTTGATAGAAATTCTTTTAGTACTAAAAAGGGCCAATGAAAAAATTATTAAAATTACTGACAAAGGTTGGCATATTTAATATTAATGAGAATTTGGCTAATATCTCACCACAACATGGGTTTAAAACTTTAAATTCCACTAGTAACAACATAAGGACATTGTTAATGAGTAATGTAACCCAAAATCCAACTTATTTAAACTTTATTTTATTAAAAAATTATTAAAGCAGCAAATTACGTGAAAGATAATAGTATCACAAAAATGGAAGGTTGTGCTAGAATAAAATGACGGGAAACAATCAACGCATAAAATAGGACATTGATCAAATAATTGACTTGCTTTTTAAAAGTTTTTTTAAGGCTTTTTGAAAATATTTTCGGTAACAAATATATGATACATAAAATTTTAGTCATAATTACTAATTAGAGTCTGAAATATGGGGAGCAAGCCTATCCTTCCCATGTATCTGCCATTGTCAATCCATCACAAGAGGGTCACGTGTTCTACCTTTTGATAGCATAATTTACATTATTCTTTATATGAAAAATGGATTAAAATTAAAATTAAATACAAAATACCCAATCAAAGAAATTAAACAACAAACACCAATAAGCTACAAAGGAAACACTTCCAAGTTCTAACCCAAAAATATAGTGGGTATCAGAATACATCTTATAATAACAGCACATTGTAGAAATCAATCACAGTGTACAAGGCTTATTACATTGTATTTTCCATTTAATTGTTCTCAAAATAATTTTATAAAATTATTTTTAAAAATAAATTTTAAAAATAAAGAAATAGAAAAATTTATTTAAATAATTATTCTCAAAATCATAACTTATAAGTGTTAGATGAGTTATTCAACATTTATAACTTTACCATTAATGAGGTGGGTATTTGTCACATTGTCTTATATTTTTCATAATAAAAATTATAAAACACCTTAAAGATATTTTGAGTTTTTTATTTTTTATTTTTTATTTTTTAAAATATTTTATAAAAAATAAGTTTATCAAACAAATTTTTTTATTTTTAAAAATAAAAAATTATTTTAAAAACAGTTAACACGAAAAATTATAGCCCTAAAAAGGGCAGCGAACTCAAATCCAGAATCGAAGTAATAATAACATATATTTAATTCAAGGGAACCATTAATGGACGTTGATTGGAGTATGCCACTGGTCAAGCACTTGGGTACACGAGCAGAGCAGGTGTGGAATTCAAAACACCACCTGCTGCGCCAATTTTAACGGGCAAGATTAGCTGTTGTACTGGTGCTTAATGCCCAAGTACCAGTACAAATTTTATATATATTAAAAGTTTATACCCCGTCCATTTTGTTATATAGTACATTTTTTTAAGAAATTAATATTTTATAATATAGTGTACTTTACGGATTATGTAGTATAATTTTGTTCTTTTTCCAATATTATCCCTAATTAATAAACTCAAATATGTGTTTATTATTAAAATATTTCATTTTCCAAGCATTTAATAGGGGTAATTTGAGAAAAAGTGAGAAATTTTGTTAGTTATTAATTATTATCTTGATCTGTGTGCGATAGTTAAAAGTGCATTATAAACTGGAACAGAGGAGTATATATTTCCCATGCTCATCGATACAAAATTTTACAAATTTGTTTTGCTTTACCTATTTCTATTTATAATTCCCTTTTAATTATTTTACATGAGCCAAAAAAATTAGTTAAAGTTTATTAGGATTATTAAAATTTCAAAAAATTATCAAAACTCTTCAATATTATTTATATTAAATTATAATCCACCATAATTTTATTTCTATTAATCAATTCCTTTCAATCATAAATGTTTTGGATAAAATTACGAAACAAACTTTAATATTCTTTAAAAATTATAAAATGACTTGCATTTTAAATAATAAAAAAATTTCTGAATATATCCTATAAGTATGAATTATGTATTTCTTATGTCATTTCCTTAAAAAAAAAGGAATGACTATAAAAAAGGAAAAATTACATATAAATATAAAAAAGGGAGTTATTTCTAAAATGTTATGTAAATTTGGTTTAATTTCAAAACCATACCATGGTATGCACTAGGAATAAGTTCCTTAGCTACAAAGATCAAAATGCCATTCCCTAATTAATTTTTGTTGATTTATAATTGATATTTCATAAATTTGTAATTAATGCTCATTTATTTATAATTGATCATATCTAATTTACAATGAATCTTAGTTTATACTCATTTATAATTGATTTCCATTTATTTAAAATGGACTTTCATAAATTTACAATCGGCTCACATGAGTATGAGTAGGCCATGCATATTTCGGTTTTTTTGGCTAATAATAAATTTATTTCCCATTTCAATTTCTGAACTAACTATCTATCTTGCTATTGGTATGTAATTGCCCCCCAAAAAAAGAAGCACTGACTCCAATATATGTCCATGTGGATCACAAATTTGCGTCCTTTACCCTTTTGCCTTGACCCTTTCGTAAAGACTTGAGCTGACTCCGACTTTGTCTTCTGATTCTTTTGCCTTGTAGCTATCCATGCCTGATCCCCTTCCACGCCAAAAATTTTGCAAATCAGAGACTAAACACAAGACTTGACCTGACTCCCTCCGATGACTTCCTTCTCATTCTACCTCTTTTGTTCTCTCTACAAATCTGTAGCATCTTGGACTTCAACTGATCAGGCCGCAAGTCAGTGAAATCTTTCAGTATTATTTCATCTTTCAGGTTTACAGTTTCTTCCATGCTCGCTTTTTATATTTATTCAATGAAATTATTGTTGTTATTTTAGACCTGTCAAATTTTGCTAGGAAATATCGACCGACGAGAAAGAATTTGTACACAGATTCTACTTCGATTTAGTTTATGCTGGATGACTGAATCTTGTGGTAACTGACTTGAATACACTGTCTGTTGAAGTTATTGTTTTGTTTTATTCTGTTACGTTAAATGGATTAGATACTGATTTGCCTTGAAACTCTGTGCGGATAGTTGTTCAGCCTTTTTTTTATTCACCTTTTTTTTTATTCACTGTTATTATGACTTTCTTTGAATCTGGGCAAGGCACTATTTTCAATCCGAAAGTTTTGCTTTGAAATACAAATAGATGGGGAAGAATGTGTCCAAAAATTATTCACTTTCTTTCCTCTTCTGTATCTCGTACATATTGCTACATGGTTGTTGGTGTTGAAGTTCCTATTATATTTTATTTATTTCTATTTTTTATTCACTTATATATTACACGTACGGACGCTGATGGATGTATTTGTAATTTGCATGGTTCAGCTTCTAAATTGTTGCAATGACACTTGATGTTGATGGAGTTGGGTACCCTTCAAGTTCCTCTGGTTCACCTAGGAGATGGAACTATCACGTGTTCTTGAGTTTTCGTGGAGAAGACACTCGTAAAAGTTTTACAGATCATTTGTATTGTGCTTTGCAACGCAAGGGAATCATAACTTTCAGGGATGACGAAGAACTTGAAAGGGGACAAGTTATTAAACCAAGTTTGCTCCAAGCAATTGAAGAATCTCTTTCAGCAATTGTTGTTCTCTCTCCAAATTATGCTTCTTCAACTTGGTGCTTGGATGAGCTCATAAAGATTCTTTGTTCTAAGAAAGAGTTGGGTCTTCATGTATTTCCAATCTTTTATGGTGTAGATCCATCTGACGTTCGGCATCAAAACGGAAGTTTTGCAGAGGCATTCAAAAAGCATGAAAAAAACTTTACACAAGACAAAATTAAGGTGCAAATATGGAGGGATGCTCTTGTAGAAGTCGCTAGCTTATCTGGCTGGCACTCTGAAAATTGGTAATTTCGACAACTTCATAAAATTATCATGATTATTCTATTTCTTAAAAATAATAAGGGCCTGGGTATTAACTTCACTTAAAATTTGGTCCTTTTTACTCATAACTTTGTTTGAAGGAACTTGATCCCCCTTCCTCCTAACACTTGAGAAGCATCTTTTGAACACCCAGGAGTTTTTAATTCTATTCAGTGCAATCATCAGAAGGCCAAGTTTATGCCAGTAAGAAAATTATGCGGAGGCAAATTTGTAATACTCACCTCAATAGTTAGGATCCAGGGATTAAGTGTATGTTTCATAATTGATGGGCCCTTTTATAAATGTTTAGAGGAAAAATAATTATAATTTTGAAACTATGGTTGAGATGAATATTATTTATTTATTTTAATATTCACCTAAATAATTAGGATCCAGGGTTTGAGTGGTCGTTTTATAAATCAAACCAGAGGAAAAGTAATTGTAAGTTTGAAATTATTGTTGAGATGAATATAATTTATTCTTTTTTGTCACAAATCCAACTGTTTAATATTGCATTACATTACTTTAAGAATCATGATAATGTCAACGTTAAATTTAATTCAACAGTTGAACTAAAAATGTTATGCTTGTGACGATATTCTTTTAAATATCCGATTAACTATTTATTTAGTTTATATATAAAATTTAAAATTCAATTGACTTAAATTTTAATGATATATATATATTTTTTATTTTCCTTTGAAGGCATGAAGCAAAACTCATTGAAATTGTTATTGAAAAAGTGTGGTCAAAATTATATGATGAACTGCCATTTGATTCAGAGATATTAGTTGGAATTGAATCAAAAATAGCAGAATTGGATTCAATTGTGGCAAATGGATTGGGTGGAGTTCAATTTATAGGAATATGGGGCACAGGAGGCTTAGGTAAGACTACTCTTGCTAGAGCTTTCTATGAGCGAAGGCACAAAGACTTTGAAGTTCACTGTTTTCTTCATAATATTAGAGAGACACATGAAACAAATGGTTTGATTTCCTTTGTCACACCCGGAGATGCGACGCGGAAGGCGTGAGAAACGAGAAAAAGGGTGACACCGACCCACACGGCGGGGGGCCGGTCTCGGAGGGAGTCGCCACCAAAATTTTGAGAAAAATTTTGGGAAACCGGGACAAAAACAAAAAAAGTGGATAAGGATTGGTCTGTGAATCAGAGTTGGGTTCGGGAGTACGATTGTGAGTGGGGAAGGTGTTAGGCACCCCCACAACACCCGTTCCTGAGAACGGTTACCTTAGGTTGATTATGCAATTTTTATGGCTTTTTACAAATTTATTTTGGTTGCCCTTTTAACATTCACATGCAAAAATAAAATATAAAAGTAAGAGAAATGTAAAAATAAAAATAAAGAATAAAATAAAAATATGAGAAGTTGGAAAAATAAATTAAATGAAAAATATTATTTATTTACAAAGTGTGGATTTAAAAAAATAAATTGGTAAGTATTTATTAAATTAAGAGAAAAAAAAAACACAAAAACATCAGAAAATATTTATTTATTTACAAAAGCGGACTTGACCCAGGATGAGAGCCTGGGGCCTACGTACCATGCGATAGGGATCAAAGTCGACGTAGTTCGGACTAGAAATACGTGTCACTGGGTTGGTATTTTTTATTTTATATATTTTTTTGAAAAGAGAGATTTATGAAAAATAATTTGTCTTTTTACAAAGAAAACAATTTTTAGAGTTGGTTGGTGTGTTTTAATTTGTAAAAGACAGATTACTTTCCATTATTTGCTCTTTTCATTTTTTATTATATATTTTTTGTTTAATCAATTTCTAAAAGAAGAAATATATTTTTCCTCAATTTAAAAAAAATAGAATTAAAATTATTTGTGGTTTTGAACATTTTATTTTGATTTAAAAAAGAAATATTTGAAAACAAATTTATTTTTACATGATGAAATCAATTGGCTTATGTGGCGACTTTATCACTCACATTTACTCATTGATACCTAAGTGTCCACGGTGTTATCACTCGAGACAAAAAGGCACAAGAAGAATTCGAAAGAATTCTTTGTACGAATTATTTTAATTTTATTTTTATTATAAAAATAAAAATGCGTAAGATCCTTTTAACGCATATTTATTTATTTAAAATGAAAATATTAAGTATAATTCCAAATATGATCATTACATAAATTTTTGAAGAAAAATAATCAGCATATGTGGTGACTTTATCACTCACAAGTTACTGATCAGTGTTCAAATACCCGCGGTATTACCACTCGAGGTAGATAAGTGAAATGGATAAAAACTTGAATGAAATGAATAATTTTTGTTTAAATAAGTTTCATTTATTTGTTTCAAAAAAATGCAATTAGAGAATACCCTTTTTTTTTTAAGAAGTAATTTTTGTTTAAATTACTTTATTTCCTTATTTCAAATTATGAAATGTAATCACAAAACCTCCTTTTTATTATTTTTATTCAAAAAAAACTTAAAATAAAATTTCTACATCCCATGTCCCTCTTCCTTCTTTCTTTTTATTTACAAAATATTTGTATTATTTATTTTATCATTTTTTTAACTGAAAAAGAGGAAAATACAATTAAATTTTTTTTTGTTTTAAAACTTCACGTAATTCAAAAAGAGTTTAAGATAGAACTGCTATTTATATTTTTTTGTTTTCCCAAAATTAATTTCACGACAAAATCAAACAGCATATATGGTGACTTGATCACTCATAATTTGCTGATTTGCACTTATAGGTTCACGGTGATGCCACTCGTGACGGAAGGCAAAAAAAGACTTAAAAGATAAAATTGAAAGAAAAAGAAATCATTTTATATATAAAAATAAATATGAGTATGCTTATTTTATAAAAAGAAAAGTGATAAAAGCAATTTAAGAATATGACTTTTATATATATATATATTCATATATTATTTATTTTTATTTGTTTATTTCTTTTATTTTAGTTTATTTATCTTTTCTTTTTTTTTTAGAAAAAGAGTTAATTAGGATATGTGGTGACTTTATCACTCCCAGCTCGCTAATTAACACCTAAATACCCACGGTGTTACCACTCGGAACATAAAGGCAAAAATAAAAATTTGAAATAAAATACTCTCATTGAATCATTTATTTTTACTTTCAATAAAAAAAACCATTGGTGTTCATAAATATTAAAATTTAACCAACCTTTATACCATGGCAACTCCTCACTCATGGTACAATTGACTGACACTTTATAGGCACACGGGGAGTTGGTCCCTCGTGGCCGACTCGAAAGGCGAAGAGAATAAAAATCCATAACCAAATAAAAAACCAGGATCAGAAACAAAAATCAAACACAATTTGTCAAGGTGGGTGTGTGCATGCTTAAATAATAATTTATTTCAACATAAAATTACAAGAAATAAAGAGAGAAAAATCAAACTGTTTTCTCCTTTTGATTGGTCGTTGCCTTGATGAAGGTGATTCATTCTTTTCCAGCTTGACTTCATACTCTTCACTCATATCCTCCTCCATGCTTCGAAGATGACGGCCTTCATTTCCATGCTTGACTTGATGATATAGACCCTCATGGTACCCAAAAAACATACATAAAGAAGGTACATAGCATTACATATTATGATCAATTAATTACTCAACAATTAAGTCACAGTATCCAAATTTAGAGACCAAATTTTTATGCAAATGCCAACTAAGGAAGCTAATGTTAAATGACGCCCTTATATTGGAATCACCTCTTCCCCACACACATCACGTCATGTTTGCATAACTAAAGATTCCATAGATGATATAAGGGAGGTAAGTGTCATGAATTCCCAAAGCTGCAACCCCCGTGTAGGAAGCTATGCAACAGCATCATCAAACAAGGCTTATTAGGGGTGTGCCCGTGAACCATGCATTGGATCATTGTAGGAGTTACTAAATTTTATAATAAAGCCCTTCAAGCTTTAAACGAATCAGAAAGTGACAGCTGAATAAGACTACCCGGTGATGCAAACGCAAGCATGAATAGAACTAAGGATCATTCAAACAAAACTTCAGTTGGACCTGTTAATGTATGCATTCATAGCTATGCATCCTAAAATTTTCAAACTAATGAGGGAAGTACCCCAATAGGACATATAAGTGAGTTCCAAGCCATACTAAAACACCTAGAATCAAGCATCAACTGTGAGTCAACTTCCCCTAGGGTTCCCATGAGACTCTTTTTGTACCCACATTAATCAGTCAACAGTTTGGAATGCATAGCTTGAAGCAAGACGTGAGAAAAATAATAAACACATTCCAAGTAGGCTTCAACAGGAAATCTAGACAAAACCATGAGTACCTAAATAGTTTCACCATACAGCTCAGCATCCAGTAAATGTTCATTCATATTAGCAGATCCACAAAGAGGCCAAGACTATCAAACAAAACAGAGTAATTAAAAGCTGAGTTTATGGATTAGATTTCTATGCTCCGTGATATTTGAATCTCTACCACATTATTCTTCATCCAAAGGAGGCATGAAATAGGAGCTTGAATTGCAATGGCACATATTCAAAGCAAAGCCATTATCCCAAGTACAACCCCTTCATATGACCAAATTTTTCAAACAGAACCTATAATCCGGACCTGATGCTAAACCACAAACATCACGGAGCTTAGAGAATGCCTGGAAGACATGTTACTTAAACGCACCAAACGTAGCATACTATCATTTACGCAATGTGAAGTCTGCAACTTGAGGGAATAGCTTGGGAAACATGACCCATGATTCAGTATATAATTATATACGTGTGTGTATTTTATGAAAGGACAAGAGATCAGTTCAAAAATGAAATCTCAGCAGAGCAAACTCAATGCACAGTGAAACCAAAGCACCATTCAAAAACAAAAGGGAAGCGGGACACAGTCAAGAGGAATATTGTGTTCAGGTTCGAAAATTACCCATGGGAAGCCCTGGGTAATCAGATCCGTCACTGCCCCAAGTTCACGGTGACCACGGCCGCTCCATCGTCCGCGGCTCTTCCTCCTTTCTCGGTCTCACTGCTCCGAGTTCCTGGCTCCCTCTGGTCTGAGCTCAACTCTCGGTCTCCATGGCTCCCTCGTTTCAGATCCCAGCTCTCGGCTTCCGGAGCTCCACGGCCGAGCTCCGCCACCCGAGCTCCCCACTTCTCTCTTTCTTTTTGCTGCCTCCCTCCTTTCCTTCACTACGGCCCTCAGCTCTGCTCTCCTCTGTCTCCTCGTCCTAGGGCTCTCGCGGCTGTCCTCTCTCTTTTTTTTCTCTGATCCTCTCTCACTCGCGGCTGCTCTCTCCCTAGCCCTCCTGGTCTCTCTCTCCCTCCTCTCAGCTACTCCGTCTCTCTTCTCTGCCCGCGGCCAGCTCTCCTCTGTTTCAGCCTCACGCCCGCGGTCCTCCTCCCTCAGTCTCCTCTTTTCTTCGGCCGCGGTCTCACTCTCTTTTTTAACCCTCCTCTCTCTGACTCACGGCCTCCTCCCTTTTCTTTCCTGCGGCCCTCTCTCCTCTGCCCTCAGACAGCCCCTCTCTTCCGCGGCTGGCCTCCCTCGGTTTTTTTTTCCTCCCTCTTCCCTTTCCTCTCTCGGTCTCGCGGCTCTGGCTCCTCCCTTTCCTTCTTTTTCTCCGGACGTAGCTCCATCCTTCTTTTCTCCTTCGGCCGTAGCTCCCCCAGCCCTTTATTAGGGCTCCTCTGTGTCCCACGCCTGAGCCCTCTTTTAGGGCTCAGGTCCAACCTTGGGCTGAAACAGTTTCAGCCCAAGGTTAAAACTCCCTTTGCCTTTTTTTTTTTTGTTTTTTTTGTTTTTTGTTTTTTTTTATCTTCTCTTTTTTTTTTAAATCTTATCTTTCTCCTTTTTTTTTATATACTTTTTGTTATATTATTATTTTATTTTATATATATATATTTTTTTTTTATTTTATTTTGGATCATAAAGAGAAAAGATTAGATTTGGAGAATATATTTTTTTTTGTATTTTTCTTTTATTTTAGCAAATATGCATTCAAATCGGAATTAAAAAGAAATTTGTGTCATTTTTCCTATTTTTCAATTTTTTCAAATTTTTTAGAAAGCCCGGACAAAATACGGTGTTCACATCCTTGCAAAGAAAACTTCTTTCTTCTTTGGATACAAGATGTATGGATGTGGGTGACTATTATGAAGGGAGGAAGTTGATAAAAAACATGTTTTGTAATAGAAAAGCTCTACTTATCCTTGATGATGTGAGTGATATAAGCCAACTTGAGAATTTGGTTGGAAAGCAAGAATGGTTTGGTAAAGGGAGCAGAATAATAATAACAACTAGAGATAAGCATTTGTTATCATCACACGGTGTATCTACTCAGTATGACATCAAATTCTTGAGTGATGATGAGTCCCTTGAACTTTTCCATCAAAAAACTTTTAAAGGAAATCAGCCAATTGAAGATTATTTGGAACTTTCTAGAACTGTGATTCAATATGCTGGAGGCCTTCCTTTGGCACTGAAAGTATTAGGTTCATTTCTTTGTGGAAGAACTATCTTGGAATGGAAAGATGCAATAGCTAAGTTCAAGAAAGTTCCCCCAAATGACATTTTGAAGATACTTAAAGTGAGTTTTGATGGATTGGAAGATGATGAGAAGACTATATTTTTAGATATTGCTTGCTTTTTCAAGGGGAAGGACAAAGATTATGTTATACAAATTTTTCAAAATTTGGATCTTCATCCAATTATTGGAATAAAGGTTCTTATTGATAAATCATTGTTAAGTAATGATGAAGGGACTTCTTTGTGGATGCATGATATGCTTCAAGAAATGGGTAAGAATATTGTTTTTCAAGAATCACCCAATGATGTTGGCAAACGTAGTAGGATATGGTCATTGGAGGATGCTAATCATGCACTGGAAAGAAAGATGGTAGTATTCGTAATTTTTTGTGGTTGTTCACTTTTTATTTAGTAATTTATTCCGTGTGTTTTTTATGTGATTAGCTTGTTTTATTTGTTTTATATACAGGGGACAGAAGCAATTCGAGGTATAGTGTTAAGCTTAGACAAACCATATGTCTCACGTTGGGACCCTGACGCCTTCTCAAAGATGAGTAATCTCAAGTTACTTATCATATCAAGTTGTTCCCATAATTTTCATTGCTATTTGAATCACCCTCAACTTAAATGCTTGTCAAATGCATTAAAAGTTCTACAATGGAAGGGATGTTTTTTAGATGCTCTCCCAAGTAAAGTTCCACTAGAAGAACTTGTTGATCTTAAAATGCAATCTAGTCAGTTGAAACAACTATGGAGAGGAACACAGGTAATTATGGTCCTTCCATTAAAAATAATTGTCGATAATTTAATACACTTTTTACTTGTTTACGATTTTTAAACTTTTTTGTTTACTTTCTTTGTTGTCATCCAGGTTTTAGGAAAGCTTAAATTCATTGATTTAAGCAATTCAAGATATCTAATTAAAACACCAAATTTTGATGAAATTCCTAATCTTCAAAAACTCATTCTTGAAGGATGTGTAAACCTTATTGAAGTACACCCATCTCTTGGACGCCATCAGAACCTTGTCATAGTTGATTTGAGGGATTGCAAGAGTATTAAAGCTCTACCAAGTGATGTGAACAGAGAGGGGAAGGTAAGATAGAAAGATAGGGAAAGGATAACTCAAGAAAAAGAAGGGAGAACTAAAGGAGAGAGAAAAGGAAGAACTTGAAGGAAAGAGAGAATTCACTCAAACTATAACTCAATTTATTAATCAAAGTCCCAATACAAATGATCAGTAGAACTCTATTTATAGAGCTCAAATCCTAATCTTACTAGAATCTTAAGATAAGATTTCTCTTTTCAAACTATTTTAAATTTAAACAAAAGATAAATCCTAATTCAAATAATTAAATTCTAGAAATAAATAAAAAAATAAAATTTAAATCCTAATAATCCTAAAAGATATTATGAAATCTAATTAAATATAAAATGTAATCTAAAGTATCTTAATAAAATAATTTTATTTAAAATCCTAATTATCTGAATTATCCATTCTCCATCATTCTCCTCCGCTTGAAAGAACTCTCCTCCAGAGAGTTAAAACTCCACTTGACATCTAGATTTAGGAAACATTTCCAGCAAGTAATATAGCGAAGGATGATATCTGAAAGAAGGAACATCTCTTCAAATATCAAAATATTCTCCGACTTTGGAAATCCCTTCTGCTTTTCCACAATAGGCAGCGTAACACATAAATGAGGTGGTACCGCAACAAGATGAAGCTGAGAATCACAATCAACAACCTTAGGAAACAAAACTTCCATTGGTGGAAATTGTTTCAGAGCTCGTTCTTTCTTCAAGTTTTCATCTTCAAGAGGTAAGGGAGGCATCACTGGTGGAATTAAACTAGAAGAATGTATCTCTTTGCAGCCATTTAGATTTTCAAGTATACTTTCTGATGTCTTACCCGAAAGTTGCTTGCTCATTATGTTTATAGACTGCCTCATCTCCTCGATCAATTGGTTTGTTTTCTCTCGATCTTGCTTTATCTCAACTCGTTTTTTCTCTTGATCTTGCTTTATCTCAATTCGAAGAGATTCAAGCGCTTGATCTACATACTCTTTGTAACTCTTTGTAATTTGGGAATTTTTGGTCATGGTGAAAATTAGGCTCTGATACCAAATGATGTCAACAGAGAGGGGAAGGTAAGATAGAAAGATAGGGAAAGGATAACTCAAGAAAAAGAAGGGAGAACTAAAGGAGAGAGAAAAGGAAGAACTTGAAGGGAAGAGAGAATTCACTCAAACTATAACTCAATTTATTAATCAAAGTCCCAATACAAATGATCAGTAGAACTCTATTTATAGAGCTCAAATCCTAATCCTACTAGAATCTTAAGATAAGATTTCTCTTTTCAAACTATTTTAAATTTAAACAAAAGATAAATCCTAATTCAAATAATTAAATTCTAGAAATAAATAAAAAAATAAAATTTAAATCCTAATAATCCTAAAAGATATTATGAAATCTAATTAAATATAAAATGTAATCTAAAGTATCTTAATAAAATAATTTTATTTAAAATCCTAATTATCTGAATTATCCATTCTCCATCACCAAGTATGTTTGAGATGAAATGCCTAGAGATTCTTCTACTTTCGGGTTGCTTAAAAATTAGACAACTTCCAGAATTTGGGAAAAGCATGGAACGTCTATCCAAGCTTGATTTAGAGGAGACTGGTATAAGAAAACTACCCCAATCGCTTGTGAATTTGGTTGGTCTTGCTGTTTTAAATCTAAGAAACTGCAAAAATCTGGTATGCCTTCCAAATGTGATTCAATATTTGAAGTCATTAAGAATTCTCAATTTTTCTGGTTGCTCAAAACTTTCAAGGCTACCAGAGAACTTGAATGAAAATGTGGCTTTGGAAGAGCTTGATGCTAGTGGAACTGCTATCAGAGAGGTGCAATCATCGATCCTTCAATTAAAAAACATGAAAAGACTATCTTTTCGTGGATGCAGTGGGCAAGCACAATCATCTTTATGGAATTTGACTTCACATTTTAGTAGGGTGTTTAGGCTTTTGAGGCCTTCCATATCAACTAGGTTAGTGTTGCCTCCTTCCTTATCAAGTCTATCATGTTTGCAACATTTGGATTTAAGTTACTGCAATCTCTGTGATGAGTCCCTTCCCAATGATGTGAATGGGATAACATCGTTGTGGTGGCTTGATCTATGTGGAAACAACTTTGTTAACCTTCCTGCTGGCTTCATCTCTAATCTTTCAAATCTTAACATTGTTAACTTGAATCATTGTCCAAGGCTTCAGTCATTGCCTCAGCTCCCACCAAACGTAATACAAACACGAGCAAGTGACTGTCCATCAATGAAACCTTTATTAGGTTCACAGCAATTGTGGGAGTTCTTCGAACGACTTGAATTTCAGGTATATTTGATTTGTACGTATAGGGCTGGTTATCATACATTATAATCATTATACTTGTCTAACATACCAGGATTTGTTACAGGGCGGCAGTATTTCAGAACCGCGACTGTTGAATATTGCAGGAAGTGAAGTGCCATCATGGTTTCACAATCAAAATTACTTTTGTGAGGAGGAAGTCAGTGATAGCGACAAGCCAAATGTGTCATTCATAACAGAAATACCTGATCACTATCGTTCAAGTAAATGGTGGGGAATAGCTGTATGCTTAGTTTTAGAATGTGATCTGGCATCCACACCTTTTGATTATCCTAGTGGCCCATCAATTTTTTGGACATGTAGAGAATATAATAGAGCTGAACTTCCAGCCAGTTGGGTTGGCTTCCCAATTATGGAACAATATAATTGTCAGCATCAACTATTCTTAATATTTTTTCCCCATGTCAATGAGAAAAAACTTCAAATGATTTTTAAGATCGAGGACCAATGCAGGGAGGGGAAAAGGTTTGAAATAAGGAAATGTGGATGGCGCGTGTTGTGTAAAGAAGATGTTGAAACATGGCGTAAAACAAGGGATGAAGGCTACAATGTTGACATGAGCATTGATTCAAACAGCTACAATAGTCTCAGTTAAGTGAGGGTAAAAGAAGTAACAAGTCACAACCCATACTATGATCATTTCACTGGGAATGATGATGAGTTTGCCCCTGATGTAGGCTCCGAATCGCCCCTTACAAAGCGTAGAAAAATGGAATAAATGCTTCAAGGTATATATGTAAGTAAACTCTTCCTTAATTTATTAATGGATATCTGATGCTTCTTTTCTTGCATATATGACATTAAAGATTTAATAATATCATATGCAATATATTAATTGTATTGTTCTTATTTTTCATTTTAAAAGACTTAATTCATATTACTTATAAGCGGAAAAAATAAAGTTTGCACAATGACATTTTTTTGGAATGTTGGACGTATTGAGTGCGCCACTCTCAATGGGTTAAGTAGAGTGAAAAGCTGTTTGTGCATTATTTTTTTAATTATTTATTTGATAAATGAATTAGATGTTGACCAAGTAAATCGCAAGTTAATTATGAGATGTTGAGATCATGGTGGGAAGAGGATTACATTACATTGTCTCAAGCACGTTAAAATTAACAGAACGTACTTGCTCTCCCATAACTCTAGACTAGGTAATTTTACTTTCTAGAAAATTCTCTCGTCTCTCTCTTTCTGTGAGAGTAGGGTGCGGTGTCTTCTGGTGTGAAGACCTAGGGTTATGTTCCAAATTGGTAATCTAAATATCGTGAGTAATAAGTTGCTAACTAATGATGCTAGGGTGAGAAGAGGAAATGCTTGTCTCACCGATGTGTGAAATTGCAGAATTCATCCGGAAAATACTATTCATGTGTCAAGTGATTGTCCTGTCCATCAAGGAGGAACAAATGGAGGAGATTTGTACGTAGAGAAAGATGGAGTAGCTTCTTTGGAGCTGGCTTAGGGTCAGAAGTACAGCTTTGACGCTGGGGTAAGAAATCATGCTGAGATTGGTAAATGGCAAGCACCAGTGGAAGGTCACAGTACATGTGAAGCTAAATGTTGATGGAGCCTATAGTGTTTAGGCAAGATCAGATCGGGTGTGGTGGAATACTTCGGCATCACTGATCATTTGAGTTGCTGCATTCGGGGATTCTTGTTCAATAAGCATGGTGGTTCGAGTCTGCATGTGGAAGGAACTATGGGGAATTCTTCTAGGTCCCAAACTGTCATGGGATGCTAGGTATAGAAGGATTGTTCTTCAATCTCATTTTCAGGAAACATTATTAAGACTTATGTTTGGTATAAATGAGTGATTTTTAAAAGAAATAGAAAGGGAGAATGAGAGAGAGTTGTGTTTCTTTCAAAAAGGTTATTTTTGATTTATAGAAAGTTTGAATTATATGTATAAAGGTTTTTCTCCCATTTTTCCTTTTATGAAACTTATTTCATATTTCTCAAAATATTCATGAAAACAGCTCTCGACACACTCAAGCTTCCTGCCCTTGGTGAAGACGACCCACTAGAGTGATAGATCTTATTCAAGTAAGTTCTTGTAAGAGTAGTGCTACTCATTTTTTTCTGGTGATCAACTAGTTTTATTTCCTTTTGGCTATTTGTTCTTTTTCTTTTTACTTCATCTATTGAAAAAAAAGAAATATCTTACACTTCTCTAGTCGTGATATAAAATAATATTTGTCTACTTTATTTTATTATTATAACTAAACTAACTTCCCTAGAATGAGCATAACGTAATCCAATTTTTTTGAAGAAAAAAAATCCTCACAAAATATATTAGCAAAAAATATATAAAAAAGGAAAAAAATTCACAAAACAATATAAATAGTAATTATACAGAGCAACATATTCTAATTTTATCTAATACAATAATGATTATACTCATTAGTTATACAAAATTTAAATCAAGTTAGTATTTAACTATTATTAAGTAGCATATTATTTATGCTCAGTAATTATTATATCATATTATCATATTATGGTGCAAAACTGCATATTCTGGTGCAACTTTCATGACTTACACTACATTGTAAAAGAAAATTATTATAACAAAATAGCTTTTCCTCCAACTAAGGGTCCATAGCTCAGTGGTAGAGCATTTGACTGCAGATCAAGAGGTCACCGGTTCGAACCCGGTTGGGCCCTTTTGCCCTTTTTACTATTTTATTATTAAAAAAGCAAAGAAATTCCTTCAAATCCCACCTGATCGTACATTAATTGCAAAACTTTTTTTCTTGTTACTTTTTTTTCCTGATGTAGAGGGTCTAACAAAGCCTCAAATCCCACTTAACGTTGATTAATTGCTTAATATGCATTAATTGCAAAACTTTTTTTTTCTTATGTGGAGGGTCTGACGAAGCCAATTCCCATTTTACAGTCATTATTCGATCCCTGAAAGTGAAAGTGAGGAGAAAACAATAATTAGTTGTTTGGATCCCACCTCTTCCTCGTTTTCTCACTTTTAACTTTATCTAAAATATACTAAAATAATTAATAAAGGTTGAATTGAATGATAAAAAACTCAACTCCCTTTAAATAATATCTAGAGTTCATATATTGGAGAAAAAGAAATTTATGTTAAGAAAGTATTCCACTATTCTACTATTTGAGACTCCTAACATTCGAATCTGGATTAGTTAATAGTATTGGATACTAAATGATTTGTTAAAAAATCATCTAAAATAAAATTTATGTAATTTGGCAAGAATTTGGATCATTTACATTTATGCATTCATATATTTGAAGAGAGTGAGACAAAAGAGTGTGACTCAATATGAAACAATCACAAACTAGAAACTAACTTCAGTTTTTGAAGCTACATCAAGAAACACAGATGTTCTCTTTATTGAATCTACAGAGCATAAAACCAAATGCTTTAGAATCACATGTTGGACCAATTTTTTTTTTTAATAGTCCACAACAAAAAAATTGAGTGAAGATTGTGAAGAAAGAATAGCGCACTTGTCATATAATTAATCAGTAGTTCTGGAATGTGCACCAAGCCAGAAAAGATTATCTACTTCTGCTTCTCATTCTCATCAACATCAAGTAGGTGGGAAGAACCTGTTGAGATTGAATGGCAAAGTGTAAAACTCCTCATTTCTGCTATCTCCCCTAAACTTTCTGAACTTTGCCCACCATGTCATCCCTCGATCCTTCTTCGACCTTTCAACCTCAAGAGTGTTGTCAAGGAACACTGCCACGATCAAACCCACCGTCGCTGGCGACCAAAATATGGTGTTTATGATCACATTGAACTGAAAAGATGACAAATTATCATACATGAAATGAGCTTTTGATGTTGGAAATTTCTACAATAGGCCACTAGAATCAAACATTAAGGACATAAAACGAGATACGTAATATTCACCATACACTTATAATCATGACTTATATCATTTTAGTGCCTTTATATCCCCGGGCCTGAGTATCTTTTTACATTCACAAAATTAACTTTTTTCCCCCATCAATATCAATTGATTCTGTGTACCAAACAGCAAATTCTACCACTAAGAAAAACTCACCCATCCAGCATTAGTATGAACAAGGCCATGATGTGGAGGATTCCAATACTCATTGAAAAATTGAGGAATGGATATTCCAAGGAAAAGTGTGAGCCCAGTGATGATAAGATTTCTCATGGAGTTCATGTTTGTGAACTGAAGAAATGATATTCCAACTGAAGCTGAAGGAACAAGAACAAGTAGATGTGAATAGAGGAACAAAAGTTAACTATGGCAATGGCAACTCACTTGAGTTGGTGGCAAGCATACCTACAAGGCCATAGAGAATGCAGTACAGTGCAGTGAATATCGGGAATGGTATAGATGCAAAAACAGCTCCAAACTTCCCTGTAGAAAACAACTTTGATTATTATGCTCAGAACATTAAAAAAGGTGGGAAATGTGAAAACAACCCTTTCATTTTCCCCAAAATTAGATCACATATTTACATATGCAGATTAATGTCTTGAAAGGCCTATACAAACCTAGAGTAGAGAAGAATATCATAAAACCAGCAGAAATCTGAACAACTCTACGACTTCCAACTCGGGTTAGTCCAAGAAGCCCAACATTTTCTCTAGAATAAACAGTAAAGATGGTCATCAAGCTAACTTTCGAAGATTAAAAAGACCATATACATGAAGTAACTTGCAGTTAAATCTCACCAAAGGATGTCACTTACACAGAAACAGTAGAACCTGTCCCTGTTCCATAAAGACCACCAAGCAAGATACCGATACCCTGTACAGATTTAACAAGATAAGCCCTCGGACACATCAAGTTTCTTATCTATAGTAATGTTACTATGAATTTCTTGCTATTCAAGTAACAGTACTAACAAATCAACATGATCCAAGTTTAACAATCAGTATGATCATAGGCAGCACTTTACTGATAAATGATTTGTGTTAAGTAGTGACTTACCTGCCAACCAATGCCTCGGCTCAAAACATAACCAGGAGGTGGAGTTGCAATTGCCAACCGGGATGCTGCCTTGTAAGCAGCAGTTGACTGCAGCAAGAAATTCTAGGTCAAAAAACCATTGCGGAATTCACCAAAATACTAAAGAGGCTAACATTATGATTATTCTTAATTCTTCCTTTCGTACGATTACAATGAATACAAATGGAACAGAGAATTAAATCAAAAAAAGAATTTCAAGGATAGAAAATTGTGTTTCTCTGAATTCTGTAGGGAGATAGAGGATCGTATCACATAACAAAATAATAATAACGAATGAATGAAATGAATAGGATAACCAATGGATACCTCAACCATTGAGACAATAACTGCAGACATTGTAGCGAATGCATGGCCTGCAGAAAAGGTCGGTGGGCCCCATTGGAGAGGGTATGGGAACATGAACCTATTAGCATGAAAAGAAACCTCAGACCTTAGCAAAAAAATGTTCGAAATATATGAAGAACTGAACCAAAATATGGCGTACCATGGGGCTGTAGATATCAGATTTGCTCTATCTGTACGACAGTTATGTTGTGTTCTGGCAGATTTATGTCGGTAAGCTCCACTGGCAGTCAGTATAACAGAATAGATCCAAACAATTGCAATGCAAATCAACACTGGAAAACGTTCAAATATAGGGGTCTCTCTAAATGGTCTCACATGCTTAAGATACTGCAATTTATACAGAATTAGCTTTGCCAAAAGGAAGAAAAAATGATCTGATAACTTGAGGCACTATGATTTAGTTGTAATTTTCCACTTACTTGAGACAATCCAATCAGCAACAACAGCATTGGTAGACCAATTTCTACACAGTTTCCCAACTGAAAGTAAGAAACAAATAGTTGGATAGAGTTAGGGCTCGTTTGATATTATAAGGAAAATAAGGTTTCCATCCAGGTATAGTAAATTCAGTAAGCTAAAGTATCTTTTTGAAAGAAGCTTCACTAGTACAACTAAGTTACAGAGGTCGAAGCAAGAATTATTCAGTAATCCAGAAAGATAGAAACCAGACAAAGCCTTCAAATGAGTAATAGAAGCAGAGGTCTGATCAAGAGCGTAAAAAATCTAGAGTCATTTAAACCAGGTATCAAATTCAGAGATTGCATTCAAGGAATGTTGTTTAAATGCTACTAGAATCTTCCATCCTGAATCATGATACAGGATATTTAAATTCAAATTCAAATACTTTGTATCAGAAAATGCATGCTTCAAGAAATAGTAGAGGAATAGTAAGACAACAGTAAGAGACAATTTACTTTTATAGTATGTATTGATTGTTAAATTGAATTGGACTCTCAATTTGATACTCTAAAGTTTGGTGAAGTTGTTTATTTTTTTTGGCCAAGAGGTGAAGTTGTGTCTAATTTCTTTGGGTTTTTCCTTTTAGATTTAATGAAAGCATCCTTTTCCTTCTTGGCTAACTTCTGAGAAATTGCTAAACACCATTCAGATTAAAACTTCTATTATAATTGAAGTGGTAAGCTCACATAATTTGCCACATCATTTGAATATATATTTTTTATTCTCTAAAGTCTAAGGTTGCCTAAGTGTATAACATATAAAGCTGTCAGAGCAACACATACCGCAGGAAATCCTCGTTGAAATAATCCTAATCCAAGCAATCCAACTACAGGTGCCATGTTCAGAGGACTGAAAAATCTGGAGAGAAGATCCATGAACCATATTTCAGTAAATGCTTGGACATTTTGTTTGTGTAATTTTCATTTCATCAACATTGTCAAATGCATCTTGTGCACCTTGAAAATAGTCCCCACACTTGGCTGTATCCTAGGACTATCTGAATACTTGAGGCTACAATTAAAGCTCCTTGTATCGCTCGCATTGACTGTATAAATCTCTGCAAACCAATCACATGGAAAGATCCTTTTGAATACCTCATCAGAGGAGAACGTTATTCAAGTATATTAATATGAAAGCGTATATGATCTTTGTAGATCCACAAGTTAGAGATAGGAAACACCACAGATCCAAACGGCAAGTTCAGATATCAGCAAGAGATTAAAGTCATAACGATAGAAAAGCTTTTAAACACTAATTGAATTTCATGATTTGGAGTTTAATTGATAATATTCTTCATAGAACCATCCAATTCTATGCTTTCAAGTTCACTGATCAGCTCATATTAGGCATTTAACAAAGACAATAGTGATTTACGTGACAAAGTCAATCTGACGTCACGCATATAAAATCTCATTTAAGTTCAATTGAGATTGAAGTTTGTCCAAAACATTGAGTCATTTCTTCCATGACCTTTATGATGCTCGAGAACTTTTAAAGCTTGCCGACTGAATCCAAAACAATTAGGTCTCTAGTTCCACATTTCCCAGAGTAATCAATTGTGGACAAAATAAGTACTGTTGTATTAAAATGTCCCCTTGATCAGTTCTCAGATGCTAAGAAAGAAAAGAAAATCCATGTTTAAGCTGATGCACTCCCAAATTAATCAATTGATGGAAGAAGGAAACTTACTTCATGAGAATCACTAATTCGAAGCAATGAGGAGTCACTGATAATATAACCAATCGGAATTAAATAGGCATAAGATCCTCCAACAACTGCAGGCAATCTGGTTCCAAAAAGTGCTTGGAGAAGTGTGTTAATGCCAGCTACAAAGAGTAAAGTCTGTATTACTCTTGCTTTGTCAACCTGATTGTATGAGCAAGTAAATCACTTAAAAATATCAGCACCTCAAATCTTTCAAAAGCAGCAACCACTTTGCACACCGTATTAACAGAAAGACTTGTGTAAAGTTTTGTGAATTCATTTTCAAAATTGGTATGGGAGAAGGAATCATATCTTAAACTATTCCATTCCAATTTTATGTTTGGTACATGAAATCAGCAATGATAATATTGCTAAATGTGGACACATAAGCATACGAGGCATAATAAACTGATATATGCTTGCCAAGAATCACCATTCCTGCACACTTTTACTGAATCAAGAATAGAAGACTTCTAAAACAAGCATGAAAATGTAAGCCAATAGTGAAAGAAGTTGAAAAGATGAAAAGAACACAAGGCAGCAGAAATTTAGCTTACATCACTTCCTCCCATGGCTGGAACGAGCAATGAAGGGATCATCACACTTGTCCCTAGCATCAATATGTAATTTTGAAATGCTAATATGATAGTTTCGGCTGCAACAAAAGGCATTCACTATGAGCAGGAAAAGAAAAAAAATTGAATGAAAAAGAAAATAATATAAAGAAACATCTAACTAGACCAAAGCATATACCTCTTCACTCTCTAAATATTGGAGGCTCTATATTGTAACCTAGATTATACATTTGTTCAAAGTTGAGGCAGCTAGAACTTTTCGGATATCAAGATATATATGGGATGTAAGAGAATTCCCCTCAGCCTCTCAGTCTAAATCTCTCTCTCTCTCTCTCTCTCTCTCTCACACACACACACACACACACACGAAAGAAACCATTAAGGCTCAGCTGAAACATGCTTAACATAGCTACATGGTAATATAGCTAGGACTTGTAATATCTCCTAAGCTAGAAGAAAGTCAGTAGCACAATAGTTTTCTTTCATCATTTGACTTTTGCAAAACTTCTGTGATATAGGCATAATTCACAATCTTAAATGGCAATTTTCTCATAATACACGATACAAAGCTTTAAGTGACACTCACTTTTGCATGATACGCATTAATATTATGCACATCCATCTCCCATCTCAAGATTCCTTCATAAAGTTCATATCTATATTTCTTGCGGCCAAGCATCAAAAGAAACTTGAATATACTATAGTGAAAAAAAAAAAAAGATCAAAACTTCGGTAGAGATTTTTGGTGTTCACCATCAAAGTCTCCAATAAAAACATAAACAAGTGGATAAATGTTTTATGACTCAATAAGCACAAGATTGAGTCTTTCTAAAAATTTTCTCCACATGTCATGTTTTTTCATTGGGGAACCTTATAACAAACACCCAAGTAAATTTACCAAAGTGTAGTCCAAAATGAAACATAGTTCTGAGTAGTTAGTACTAATGTAGCTTGTTGGAGACTGCCTGAAGAGAGAATTCTGGAAAATAAAGTCACCAATTATTTCTCATCTTAACAGCTAAGACTACATCTCTCAGTTCCAGGTAGCTCATTGACTTAAACCTTTTAACTTTACAAGCTGACTTGATTTCCCAGTAGTTTAAAAGTAGGAGCAATCTACAGCAAAAATAAATAAATAATAATATAATACATAACTCAGCTATTGTAGATGGAACATTAACTCGTGGAGGGGTTACTAATGTAACAAGTTAAATAAATAAAGGGCTAGTCTTAAATAAATATGTGGGGTCACTTTAATTTCTTTAGCAACTAATTATCAATTCACCAGAACTAACCACACGTGATGGAGAAAGTTGCACAAGTGTAACAGGGTAAAAGGGTAACTTCGCATGACATGATGCCATTCTTTATAGCCCTCTGTTGCGATGCATGTTTATTACTCTTTCATAGGTAAGGAAGAGTAAATAGGATAATGAAGTACTGGAAAGTTCAAGTTACTAATTCTAAAACCAGATTGAAATTTGTTTCCTAAAGTAAAAAAAGAAAATTACCCTCAATGAGCAAACAGAGAGAAACATAAAAATTTGAACTTTTAGTCTACACGCCCAGAAAGAAAGTCATAGCACAATCTCACACTTGTTTGGTTACCCAGATAAACTCAAAATACGTAGAGGCTTTTATTTTTCCTTCAAAAAATGACAAGCTTTCCTTCCTCTGTTTTGTGAATAAAATGACTGTAAGCTCAGAGTCAAGTCAATACTTAAAAAAGCTCCTTTTTTGGCAAATGATTATGAAAAGAACATAAGAAGCAACAGAAAATGGGAGAAATAACGAGTACGGCAAGCAAGGCCAAAACTACAAAGAGACCCATACACGACATTTCTTTATGTGGGGAAAACAGAAACAGACAAAACCCAAATGGGATTATGGAAAGAGAAAGAGCGAAGCGTACCCCACGGAGGATTTGAGTCTATGCAGTACTCAAGATCCTGAAGCTGATCCATAGGTTGATGGATATTGTCCGCCATTGTTGAAGCTTCTTACAAAACTCACACAAGAAGAAAACACAGGAAAAATAATAATAATAACAGAGAAAGAAGGAAAAAAGGTGGAAGGCGAGGAATTCAGAACAAAGTAAAGTGCAGATATAAAGTGAACAAACAAAAGCATGAGAAGGAAAAAAAATAAGGAAATGTGCATACATATATATATATGCACAAAGGGGAAGTCAGAACTTCTCCTGTGTAATGCCTTCTTGGTGTTGTGTGGTCGATAAGCTTGTTTTTTTGAATCAGTGAGCAGAATGACAAATTTACCCATTAATCTTCCTTTTTATTTTTTATTTTTTATTTTTCAACTGTCTTGAACAGATAATCTGTATGGGGCCCACAATTTCACAAGTGAGATCATTTGGAATTTTGGAGGAACCTAGGAAGTTTCATGGCCTTACTGGGGAGTGGGGAACCTAGTAAAGAAATAAAGCAATCTCCTTTACTTTTGTCTCGTAAGATGGAGTGACTATTTTACCCTTGTTGATTACAGGGCGTCCTAGGAGATGAAAGAGAATATGAATATCTTAACTGAAAATATTCAATATATAATTTTTAAATATAAAAAACATATAATAAATCACATTATTTATAATTTAATATTTAATTTATAGTCAGTATTATAAAATTTTAAAATTATTTCAAAATTTTTAAATTAAATATTTTAATGTTGAGATTATAATATATTGACATATTTTGAATCGTACATATTTCAGTTTTTCAGAATAATTCTTGGTAAAAAAAAGTTTTTCAGAATAATTTTCAAAATTTAACGGTCAATAATTTGAATATTTCAGATTTAAATCTCTTTAATTGTTATTTTTTTAGCAAATAACAGGGAGAAAAAGTAATTATTGAGTCGCAAAGATTTTCTTTTTTTTTTAACGTGTGGCAAAGATTTTTGTTTAGGTTAAAGTTAAAGCTATTCTAATAAATTAAATCTATTAAATATAAGTAATAAAATTAATTATTAATAATCATATACATTCATTTTAAATGAATTTTAAATTGAAATAATTTCTTTTTTCGGCTACCAATTGAAATAATTTCTTGGTCCTTTAATTTTTCAAAATTAATTTTTTAAATGAAATCAGTTATTAAACCCGATGTTGTCAGAACCGGACCAAACATTGAAGCGGACAAGTCACTAGTTCAAGGTTCAATAGTTTGACCGGGTCGAACTGGGGTCAGACGATAGTGATTAAAATAATATATTTAAAATAAATAATATAAGTTTAAACAAATTTTATAACTTAATTAAAGTCTCAAACTAAATAATATTGAATTATCAATCTGTTATTCATCATAAATAAATTATTAATGAGTTTCATAACTCAATATTTTAATTTAAATAAGCTAATATTTATCTATAATCATATTTTGAGTTCAAAATAATAAGTTAATAATTTATTACTTCCTCCAGTCCTATATATAGAATCTTTTGCTCTGATCTTAAATATAAGATTCTTTACAATATATGAGGTACTCCCTCTGGTCCTTAATATAAGACCATTTTAACCGAATCACGTGAATTAAGGAAGGGAGTTAAAACTAACTAACTACTTCGATTTCTCCGAAAACTTCAACATTTTTCCATAACTACCCTTATTTAATCTCTTTCTTTTTCCCTTTGGATACATTAAATAGCGACATTTTTTGGAAATGTATAATAAATACCACCTCGTATATTGTAAAGGGTTTTATATTTGGGACCAAGGCAAAAGGTCCTATATATAGGACCGGAGGGAGTAGTATTTATTATACATTTTCAGAAAAATGACCCTATTTAATGCATCCAAAGAGAAAGAGGGAGAGAGATTAAATAAGGGTAGTTTTGGAAAAATGTTAGAATTTTTGAAGAAATTGAGGTAGTTAATTAGTTTTAATTCCAATTTTTAATCCACGTGATTTGGTTAAAATGGTCTTATATTAAGGATCAGATGGAGTATTTATTTTTTATTAAGTAAATATATAATTTTTAATAATTATATATCATAATAATGTTTATATAATATTATAATATATAAAAAATATATTTTGTACTAAAAATGATGTTATTTTATCTTAAAAATAAAAAAATAAATAAAAAAAATTGAAAAAAAAATACTGCAAAAAAAATACTGCAGAACCGGTTCAAACCGGTTCTACCGGTTCAAGGCTGGTTTCACCGATTTTTGACCAGTTTTCACTGGTTCTGAGCAGTGCCGGTCTTATACTATGACCGGACCCGACCAGGCACCGGTTCCCAGTCCGACCGATTGAACCGGCCGGTCCGGTCCAGTTTTAATAATAATGATTAAACCTATTAATATTGTTGTGGCCTTATATAGTATATTTCTGTTAATCAAGAAAATTTTGTGATTTTTCTTGGTAGTTATAAACAAATCAAATCTAGCTAAAATTTAGTCATTTGAAATTCAAATAGTTTAAGTCTAATTTCTTTTTTGGGCCAATTGTTCAACACATACTTAAATAGAATGATTCTCATATATCTAACACCAATACAATTATGTATATATATATATATTAGATATGATACAATACAATAAAAAAATATTGTAATATTTAAAATTTTAATATATGGATACATGGGATATTTATACATGTATAATAATATTTATCTAATTATATATATTGTATAATTAATAAGTAAATCTATTAAAGGAATAAATAAGTATCAAATATTCTAAAAATTATAGTATATATATATGTAAAATAAATCATAAAGTGTTTATAATAACTTATAAGTAAATTTTTTTCTTATTAACAAAGAAACATCATTTGACAAAAAAAAAAGAAATATTATATTTCTATAAATATTTATAAGACTAATTTTTGCCTCCACCTTAAAAATTCAAAATAGTATTATTTTACTGTCAAAATTAGAAACAATACATATGGATATAAAGTAGTATAAATGGATATGTATATACAAATGTAAAAAAACATATCGTATCCTGAATACAATTACTTCTACAGTTCTACTTCTTTAAAGTTTGGATACTTTAAAGATTTTCTCAACTCATCTCATTGTCACAAAAAAATAAATGTTTCATAATATTCAAATTTTGCTAATTTCATAAAGGAACTAGGTCATGAATAACTTTGATTCACTCATGTTTTGGGATTAATGATAATATTATAAACTCAAAAACATTACCCTAACAAGTTATAACATAAATTTTATTTATTATGATTGGTAGATTTATCATTGTAATTGTATTCATTAGTTATATAAGAATTAAATGAGTTTACAATACTTATTATCTTTTAAATAATTTTTAACATCTATGAAAATGGTTGGCAAAAAAATATCTATGAAAATGTATACTCCCTCTGGCCTCAAATACAATAAATAAATAATTATTTTACATAAATTAAAAAAATAGTTAAAGTTAGTTAGAATAATTAAGTTTGTCACAAATAAAAGTTTTCTTCCAAAATACTTTTATTTAATACCTTAAACTTATATCCATGTAATTGATAATCTTTCTCACATATAAAACTTATATTTCATTTAATAAGGGGTATTTTTTAAGAAAATATCAAATACATTAGATAATCTTTATTTATTTCTCATACTTTAGACCAAAAAATCTGTTATATTTGAGGCTGAATACTTTTAAATTTATAATTTTGCCTTTACTTTTCAACCGAAAGTTACCCTTTTTTTTTTAAATAAAAGTGAGATGCTAAACAATGTCAGTAATAATTAATGAGAAGATGAATTAAAAAGCGCGTTGATAGGCATTACAGGTGTATTTGAATTGACTTATATATAATTGATTATGAGAATAAGTACTTATTCATAATATATTATGAGAATAAGTGATTATGTTAAAAGTGATTTATATTTAGATATTTTTATCTCATAAGTGATTTTGAGAAAAGAAATGTGTTTGGATATTGAGATTTAAGTAATTATTGAGTAGATAATAAGAAGGAAAAGTGAAATAAGTGATTATAGGAGAATAAATGATTATTATAAGTAGAAAAAATTAGTTTCTTTCATAAGTACTTATTTGAGACATAGATGCTTATTGAAAAATAGTTTGTGTTTGACAACATCTTCACATAATCATTTATCTGCATCCATAAATACTTATTGAAACTATTCAAATACACACTAAATGAATTGGCAGGGTTTCAAACTCCATAAATACTTATTGGAACTATTCAAATACACACTAAATAAATGAATTGGTAGGGTTTCAAGCTCGAACATTAAATGTGGGATGCCTTTCTTTTTTCTTTATTTGTTTTGTATTTTTTGGGAAGCCCAATTTGTTTCTAGTTTCTTTATTGGAATGTTACTTGTCTATTTGTTTGTGGAAAATGTTACCTTTAAATACCCATATTTTATTTTGAGGCTAAAACAACCCATATTTGATTTTATAAATTTTATATTAAACAATTTTAAAAAGACTAATCATTTTCAGTGAACAAATTTTGTTTTTACAATTATCTTATATCCAATAATATTATATCAGATTCAATAGGGTCTAATTGAAAATAACTCTCCTAACATTATTTTTTTCATCTATAAAGTTCAAATTCTTAATCTTATTAAAGAAAATCAAGTCTCTTCCCCATAACCCAATTACTATTAGTTAATAAACAAAGTTATTACTAAGTTTATGGGATACATAAATTAAAAATTAAAATTAAAAAATAACTTTGTGAATAAAAAATATTATTATTTTAATAATTAAAATATTTTAATGGAATTACATAAAAATTTTAAAAATTTTGATTTTAATGAAAAACTATCTCTATGCATTTATGTGATATTTACATTTTTCAAAGAAATATAACTTTTTTTAACCAAACAAACACATAATTAGTTATTAAAAAGTTAAGTAGTTCCAAACTTCCAATATAAGTATATGTATTAGATATAATATAGTACGATATAGAAGATATATTAATTTTTAAAATTTTACAATATAGATGCACAGATATTTCTACATGTATAATATTATTTATTTAATTATTTATATGTGTGATTAATAAATTAACTCATTAAAAGAAAAATGAATATTAAGTATTTTGAAAATTATAGTATAAATATTGAAGCAAAACATTTAATATTTACGACAACTTATAAATAAAATTTTTATTGTTTCTTCTTGAGAAAAAATATCTTTTGAAAAGAAAAATGTAGAAACATTACATTTTTACAAATAAAATTATGAGGCTATTTTTTTTCATCTTAACTTAAAATTCTAAAATGGTCCTTTTTAACTATCAAAATATAAAATGATATACATGGGTATAAAACAGTATAAATAAATATATTATTCATATCATATATCAAATATAAATATTTCTATTTTTTATATATATATATCTATTTCTTCAAAGTATTGGTTCTTTATAATAACAAAGAAACACAAATAATTTTGTCGTTAAATATACTTTTTGCATTGGTGGGTAAGGAAGCGGAGGGAATATGTGCTGACCGGGTGGAAAGCGCCTACTGTGGGTTGGCAGCTTCTGTGAGCTACTGAGTTTTTGTGGGGGCGCTGGCAATATGGTAAATAACTGGGAACACCAGACCCCTAATCCTAATAACACAGAGCAAAAGTCATTTATTTTATTAGATGCAAAAGTCATATTTATTCAACTTTTTTTATATCCTGTATGAGATTTAGTACAGTATAATTAATGGCGAAGGTGCTTTTTTTCAGTCATTTATTTTCGATCCTTTAATTTTATTAAGTTTTATTATAATTTTTTAATTTTTAAAATATAAATAAAAATTGTCTAATTTTTAACATCCTTAAATATTTTTAATAAAAATTATGATTTGGTTTGTAATTTTTAACTTATAATTATACCTAAAATATTTTAAAGTCTTAAAATAAATAATAATAATTTTAAAAATAAACTCATTTATTTTTAAGATTGTTATTATTTATTTTAAAGTCTTAAAATATTTTATTTATAAAAATTTATTTAGTCCCTCTCTCTTGTTTAAGGATCATTCATGAATTAAATTAGGAACCCTCTTACAAAAATGTCTTAACCAATCAAATCAACCCTCATCCTTTTTAACCCATAACGATATTACCTCTTCTGCTCCTCCAGAACCGAAGCAACACATCATGGTGGTTAGAATTTTATTTTTATGATTACAATATTTATTTTAAAAAATATTTCAAGTATAATTATAAAATTAATGTCTACATACTACCACCTTGGATTTTTAATATAATGGACAAATAACTACTAATTTACACAAATTAAGGAAAATTGTTAGAAATAGTTAGAATAATTAAATTTGGCACAAATAATTTTTTTTTCCAAAATATCCCCATTCAATGTCTAAAATTTACTATTATATTTTCTCTATCATATGTAAATAATAAAGGGTACTATGAAAACAAATCATTAAATACACTAAACAATCCTTATATATATTTTATATTTTGAATTAAGAGAAATCTCTCAAATGTCGTTGTATTTGAGATTAGAGGAAGTAATACTAATGATTTAACTTTTAATATGTCAAGTCATCATTTTCTGTTAAATTTTTACCACGTAACAAAATTTATTCTACTAAAATTTTATTTTGACAAATTAGGACACTTATTATAGGAACAAAATTGTGTTTTTACAAGTCCTACATGGTGATATAATATAGCATTTAATCTAGCACAAATCACATCATTGCGCCCAAATCACGGTTTCATATTCTTCAAGTTGTGACTTCGACCTCTCCAAATTGCAATCACATCAAGAATAATATTTTTCAACTTTAAAACCCCATATTTTAAGCTACAAACCTCATTAAATAACAAATAGAGGGTCCAAAGAAAGTTTGAGATATCTAATATTATGTTTGGTAGGAAGGAATTATTTTGAGGGAAATGGAAAGAGAGAAGAAAAAGGAGAGAAGAGTTCCATAAAATGACCTTTATGCTTATAGAAACTTTGAATGATGTATACCAAACAAATTTTATAAAAATTTCTCTCTCATTTTCCCTTTCATGAAACCTCTTTAATGTGTACTAAACCCAGCCTTACCTTAGAATATCTAATGCAAAAACTTCCGATGAAAATGTCATCTGACTCCTCAAAATCATTCATTTCACAAACTGATCAATTCAACCTATTAAACTATATCTTTAAGCCATCATAATTATCAAGTCTATTTCCAGTCTAAATTGCGTTATAGATTCCATGCTTCACCTCTCATTCCGCGCACTCATCCCAATTTTAACTATATGGTGGCCAATGATATAGTTATCAACGAGTGCAAGAAATACAAATGCAAGTGCCAAAGCATAAAATTATAAACGACCCAAGTGAAAAAAGGAAATAGAATTCAATCCGTTTTCCCTAAGCTAGGTCATATCCCCTTTCCCTAGCTTGGGGATCTAGGACTAGCAACGCATAACTGAAACAAGCATTAAAAACATAACTCAAAAATCCCTGAACCTCAGTTCAAAGGAAGGAGTAGATGGATGCTTAGAATTGATTGCTATGAGAAAGAATCACTAAGCCAATCTCTCCTCCGTCACTTTGACTTCCACATTCTCCTTGATATTTTCCTCAAAAGTGCTCCCAAAATGCTCCAAAACTCGCCTCTTGCCGCTCTTGAATTGATTTCTATTTTTGCTATTGTGCGTTTCCAGCAAATAATCACGTCCCCTGCTTCTCTACCCAGCATGAAATTCTCCAATTTTTCACTTGAATTGAAGCAGTGCCAGCTGTAAATGCTTCAATCATGATTGGCGTCAGTCATGCTTCAACATTTGCATATTCACGATGCTTTGTCCGAATTAGTGCATGCTGGAATTATTAGTGGTTGGGGCCCTGCATGTATGAAATGCATAAAGGTGGTAAAATGATGGGTTCAAAATGTTGGTAATCAAGTGTCAAATTTGCACTTACCAACCGCCAGAGTAGAAATTGCATGTACAGCGGTGTCATTAATGGGTATATAACGTACGTACCTGAACATCATTAGCTGATTCTCATTGAACAACGATATATATGCTCTGCAAATGATACTGGCTTTGGAAGTGAATGACAACTATTTGCATCTACGTGTTTTAGATTCGGTGGAAGAGTTGGCAAAAGTTTAAGACTCTTGCAATGACTTAAATGAAGAACACGGAGACACAAAAGATTGGAAATAAAACGAGCAGGTAGATTGGTAAACGTGTTGCTCGATAGATATAAAGTTTTCAATGATGATAAGCCACTAAGATCATCTGGAATTGACCCATCACAGAGATGACAATCACTCAAGTTTAGTATCTTCAAAGTGGAGAGACTTGAGAATGAAGGAGGAAGAGCACAAGTACCAGCAGGTAGGTTGCCGAAATTGTTTCCACTTAGATTAAGGACCTCCAATGATGATAAACAACCAAGATCATTTGGAATTGATCCAACACTGAGATTGCATTTGCTCATATTTAATTCCTTTAATAACGATAAACCTGAGATCGAAGGAGGCAACACCAGTTTTGGGGAAGTTTCAACCCTTCCAAATGAAAACAATTTCCATAATGGGTTGGATGTTAAACCTGTTATTTCTCCTACAGCAGTTCCACTGATATCAAGCTCCTCTAAACATTCAATTTCACCCAAATTTTGTGGCAATGAGGAAAACTTAGAGCAACCTGAAATACTTAGAATTCTTAGTGATCTTAAATTACAAATGGAACTTGGAAGACAAAGAAGACTATGGCAATTTTTCACATCAACCACCGATAGGTTGTTCATATTCTCCCCAAACTCTGGAAGCTTTTTAACTCTTACGCAGCTAGAAAGGATCAATTTCTGTAGTAAATCCATTTCCATTCTACTTGGAAGAACTTTAAGAGTCTTGCAGTTTTTCAAGTTCAGAACAATAAGTTTTTTATGTTGTCCAAGTGATTGGTGGACCTGAACAAGTTTTATGCAACCTTCAAGGATTAGTTGCTCAAGATTTGGAAACACAGAAAAATCGGGAGTTCTGATTAAATCCTTAGAATAACTTAGATCAATGAACTTCAAATTTTCGGACATCTGCCCAAGACAGTAAAGTTGAAAAAGGATTAGCTTTAAGAAAACTTGTAATAATACGCAGCTAGAAATGGTAAATTAATCACAAACAATTTTCTTACTTGTGTCATCTCCCAAAGTTGTATAATATTGCTGTGATGCAGTTTTAGGTCAACAAGTTGATCTAGAAGAGCAATAGGTGGCAGAGATTTCAAAGGATATTTATTCCATTTTAGAATTTTTAGTGAACTAGGAAGACATTTGAGACCACCAGGAAGGTATACATCACATGATATAATGAGTATTCTGAGATTGCACATCATGGAGAATGCATCATGATTCCAATTTGCTTCACATGGCGTAGTTGATTGAAGATTTATAACTTCAATCAAATCAGAACCCTAAGAAATCAAAATGACAAACGTGAATTCTAAGGATGAAGTATAATGTAATCAACTCTTAAATAGCAAATATGTATAAGAAATTCTCAATGCGTCTAGGATTAATGCAAGCTACTCACTTTATTTTTTGTCATCACATGATGAATATCCTCTGGTGACCATAACCTGCTTCTTCTGCCAGCATCACTTGGTGATTCCCCATAAACAACACTTTTACCCATTTCTTGAAGGACATTATGCATACCCAAATGCCATACACCTTGATCAGACCAATATTCAGTTATCAAGCATTTCTCAACAAGTTCTCTTATTCCAATTGTTGGATGAAAACCACAAATTTCAAATATTTGTGTTACTTCATCTTTGGCCATTCCCTTACAGAAACAAGCCATATCTAAAAATATTTTCTTTTCCATATCATCCAGTGCTTCATAATGTATTCTCAATCTCCTTAGAATATCGCTTGGTGGAAGCTTTTTAACTTTCTCCAAGGCATCTTTCCACTCAAGTTTTGTTCTTCCACAAAGATGAGAACCCAACACTTCTAGTGTCAAAGTATGGCCTTCAGCATGGTCGATGGCACTTTTAGACAACTTCAAATAACCGTCTGTAGGTTTATTGCTTTTAAAAGCCCTCTTGCATAGGAGTTCAAGAGATTCCTCACAGTTCAACAGTTTTGGTTTATACATTTGAAATTCACCATGTGCTGTCAATATGTGCAAATCTTTAGTTGTCACAATTACTCTACTCCCAGGACCCAACCAAGCTTGCTTTATCGAGAAGTTCTCTAGTTGGCTTATTTCACTCACATCATCCAAAACTACCAGAACTTTTTTACTACATAACAAGTTTCTAATTATATTCTTTCCTTCGTATGCATCATGAACTTCCAAGCTTTTCATATTCAATTTTGAAAGAAGTTTTCCTTGCAAGTGAACCAAACCCTTGGTTTTAGAATTTTCTTTCACAGCATCAAGAAAACAACTAATGTCATATTGGCCACATATTCTCTCATACATGATTCTTGCAAGAGTTGTCTTTCCTATACCACTCATTCCCCATATTCCTATTAAACGAACATCACCCAATCCAATCATTAAAAGTGAATCCATTTCTCTTATCCTTGAATCGATGCCAACAAAGTCATTGTTGAAACAATATGATAATTTAAGTTGTAGCATTGCCCATACTTTTGCAACAATTTCTCCAATGAGTTTGGTTTCCTGCCTACACAGAAGAAAAGAAAAATCAGGTGCTTTTTAGCATGTCCAGAACAAGTTAGGACCAAGCTACTAAAGAAAATTCAAGTTTTCAAGATTTTCTAACCTGGTGATCAAGGAAAAATATTAATTTAAAAATAATCCAAAAAAAATGAAAACATCAAAATGCTGCCTCTAGAATTGTTACAGTTGGGGAAGACAGGAAAAATAAAGTGATGGCAGAGTTCTAGAGTGGCAGCACATTGGGAAGATCTAAAGAGATCAAGTGAATTTTACCAAAAAAAAAATTAAGTGAAAATATGTAATAGACACACACAGAGCCATTGAACTGGTTGAGCTCAGTAGGCATGCCAGTTTGACCGCATAATTAATTTGGTGGGTCGGATTGATGCTATAATTGGAAACTTTTTATAGTATGATCAAATTTAGCCAGTTCATTCAACTAGCATGTTAAACGAGCTAACCTGCAAATTAGATGGGTTGACTCATTTTAACCATCATAGATTTTTTGAAATAACTTCAAATCTAAAATAACATCTCTAGTTAATACACTATAATATTAAAAAATAATTCTTTGAAAAAAAGTCTCCCAAATCGCATAATTATTAATTTCAAATTTCCACTCCATTGTTAACTATGTCTAACCCTCTCTCACGTGGATGTGCACGACGTCATGATGCAAATCATTAGTCTTCCATCATGCACTCTTGTTCTTTATTGATTCTTAATCATTAGTCATTAAACTATATGTTTGTATTTACGTTATATCATAAAAGATATTAATCTACATGAGAGATAGAAATATTGATGTTGATAATGAAGCTATTTTTACCAAAAAAAAAGATTGAAATATCGTTTAAGTTTCAAACATTAGAATGATTTGAGACAATTAAATATTCTTTGATATTTAAAAAAATTAAATGTTGCAGTGTCTTTTTTTTTTTTTTTATGTAACTTAAGTTGGCCAATCTACCTTACTCACAGTCAAGTTGAAAGTGGGTTACATTAAATAAGTCAACCCATTTAACTCATAAGCTATGGTGAATTGGTTTATTTAACCCTTTTGACCCATCTCAACCACTCTACAAAGTACAAACACACACACATATCAAACTGAAGTCAAAATAAAGGGGGGAAACCAATGTTCCTAGTTGAGATGGGTGTGTCTAAAGATATGGCCACAGTTCCACTATTAATTGACCTGCGTTTGAAAACATGCTCCTTTTTTTCCCCGCCATGTTGAAAACATGCTTTTTATGAGTGTGTGTACATAATATTGTCTTTGTTTTTAAAGAAACCAAAGGAAAAGTGTGAGGATAAATTATGGACTGATTTACGTGTCTCACTTGTGTGCTAAACAGTATGGTTTCCCACTCAATCATTTGGAACAGTTATCACAAATCACTGAAAGCGAGAGAAAGAAGCTAATATATATTAAGTACCAGATTATGATAGCATATAGCAATAACATATATGTACCAGGTATAACAGCAATAATCACAAAAACTTTCATTTTTTAAAATCATTTTACGACGAGTTGTTGAAATAACTATTGAAAATCATACGATACCAAAGTTTAATTGCTGTACAAAACTTACTGATTTCTAGAGTCAAAACCAGATAATTTTGCAACTTCTTTTAAGGCATCTCTCCATCCCTGTACCTTGTGAGGAAATCTCTTAATATGTGTTTGAAAGGCATATGCAAAGGTACCTTTCTGATTTCTTACATCAGACGGATCTATTTTATAGAATACTGGGATCACTTCCCTACCAGAAGATTTTCTCGATTCAAGGATTTTTTGGAGCTCATCCAAACACCATCGAGAAGAAGCATAATTTTCGGAAAGAATAACAATGGAGATGAGAGATTCTTGGATTGCTCGAAGGAGTTGATCAGAAATATCCTTTCCTGTTTCAAGTGCAGCATCATCTATGAATGTTATGATACCCCTTCGTTGCAGAGCAGCATGTACGTGGCCTGTGAAGCCCGTGCGGGTGTCTTCTCCTCTGAAGCTCAAGAACACATGATACTTCCATGGTAGGATTGAAGGGAAGAGAGAGGCAGCTCCAGCACAAATTGCCATTGACAAGTTTGGGTTTGATCAGAAAAACGCAGGCGTGAAACAGTGATCAAGGGGCCGCTTCAGTTTGCACCTTCAATCGAACTAGTAGGCTTAAGGCAAAGGCAGCGGTCAACTCGTTTGGTTGGTCGTTGATAGCTACGTACAGTAAGAATGACTGTGGAAAGCCGTATTCTTGTTTGAATCATTGAATGAGTCCTCTTTTCCAAATAATTTTGTAGAATTATTTTTAAAATAAATTTTAAAAATAAAAAAATAAAAAATCTATTTAAATAATTATTACAAAAATTATAACTAATAACAAGTGTTAAATGGGTTATTCAAAATTTATATTTTTACTATTAATGAAATATTATTTTCTATATTTTTTAAAATAAAAAATGGAGAATACTTTATAAATTTTTTAAATTTTCTGTTCTTTTATTTTTTTTATATTTTTTAAAATATTTTGAAAAAAACATATTTATTAAATATTTATTTATTTATTTTTTCAAAAACTAAAAAATTGTTATGAAACCATCAATCAAACATGGCCTCATAAATCTCTTGCGAGTTGGAGACGCTAGTTTTGTCTTTTCTTTTTGTCAACTTTCTTTTTGTCTTTGATAAGAAGCGAAACTTGGCTATTCAATATAATTATCATACTCTTTCAAAAATCAGAAAAGGAAAATTTTATATTGAGATCTATATGATAAACTTAAAATTAAAATCATTGTCAGGTATTAAAGTTATCACTAAAACTTATTAAAATTAAAACTAGTTCTTACCAAAGTTACAGCTTTCAATTTATATCTCAATTTGAATTTCTCTCAACTTGTCTCAATTTTAATCTTTGGTTGATAGATTGATTTTTAATGGCCTAAATTAATCACTAGACAAATAATGTTCAAAACTCACAATTTCTGAACTCTTAAATATTGATCTCATGGCTAAAAATTATAATTGAGGTAAATTGAGAGAAATCCAACTTTAAATAAATGAAAGAATGAAGTGAGATTTACTTCTCTCACTAAATTTTTTTCCATAAAACATGTTTATGGAATTCTACTATTTGTTAACTATATTAGACCTTGTCATTATTTTCCATTTAATATTAGTGAGTGGGATATGTTAATATTTCATTCTTGCCTTATTTTCCCTTTTCTATATTCTATAAAAACGAAGTCAATCTTAAGTCTTGACTATTAAACAACTACCTTATTCTTTATAGAAAAGGGAAAAAGCTTGAAGAAGAACTTGAACTTTTAAAAAATTTATAATGATGATTAAAAATCTTAAAATTTTCTAAGGTGCAAAAAAATTGAGGTTGTCTTGGACAAAAATATCATTAAGAGTTATTTGGCAAATTGCCCCCCAAAGTATTCCCAAAATCATATCTGGCATTTAAATTTTTTTTGCACAATATTGCCTTCAAAGTGTTAAAATCGTAGCAATATTGCCAATTCTAACAGACCCAATTAACATCTGTTATCTCGTACACATAGTGCACACGTGGCACAAATACTCGCAAATCAATTTAATGTGCATGCAGTGTTGCCAAACTCGCAAATCAATTTGGTGGATTTAATAAGTTAACAAATACTCACTCAAATCTTCAATATATGAAACCATTATCTACCTCACACAAATTAATAAAAATGCTTAGGGTTAGTTGAGTTAATTAAATTTGTAATAAAATATATTTTCCTCATACTTGCCATTAATTATTTGTTGACCTTTTTTCTTATAAATCCCAAATTTATCTCTCATATCTTATTGCATAAAAGGTATTTTGGAAAATGGATATTTAATTATGCATAAATTCTAGGAGTAACTTATATTTTGAATTATTGGAACTCTATAATATGCTTTATATTTGAGATAACAAGAAGTATATCTCAAAGATTTGAGTTGGCTAATGCATCAACTTAATCCGATATAAACATATAGTATAATGGATAATTACATTTTGATATTGAAATAATAAATTTATTACAAAATAAAATTTTTTACTATTTATTGTTCCCAATTTACTATTTAGTCTTTCAATTTTTATCATTTTTTATTTGTGAAAAGTGTTTTTTTTATAATTAATTTTCTCAATTGATAGTTAATTATGATTGGTTCTTTGTATAATTAATATCCTATTGTCAATTAATGATATACATCGTGAGATGTGACATTCTTTCCCAACGAAAAATCTCTATCGTCTTCACACTTCTATTATTACTCACTTCAATCTAAAATATTTGTCAATTTTGGAAGAAAGTTTTTATTTTATTTTATGTGTCTATTTAAAAGTTGAATGCAGCATATATTGATTTTTTTTTTCATTATACTCTTATTTACTCTATAATTTTATACATCCTTTTAAAAGTTTAATTCAGCTCTTTAGGATTTTTAAGATTTTTTATAATATTATCATTTTAGAATTTTAATGAAACATTAATTACTTATTTATTATTTTATCTTTCATCAATGTTAAATGTATTTATTTAAGAGAACATTTAAATTAAGAATATTTTAGTAAAATATTATTAAAAGTTACAATATTTTAGATCATTTAATAACTTTCTTAGTTTGTTTGAAAATCCTAAAAAGATAATTTGTATAAACTAAATGGGATATTTATTAAGGACAAATTTGAACATGTAAAAAATTTCATATATTAATTATATAATGGAGGAAGTATTTTTTTTATCAGATTCGGTTTTACAATAATGAAAAAAAATTGAGTTCCGATGAACCAATTATTAAAAAAAAAAAATCTCAATCCATCAAATAAGTTTTGTAAAAAAAAATTATCTTTGCCCATCGGTGCGGACCGCGGACCTTTACAATCAACATTATTAATTATTAAATTTAACAAAAAGTTATGAGTTAAATGAAAAAAATACTTATATGTTTTTTTATGTGTTTCTCATATTATTTTTTAATTACAAGTTAATATATGAATTATTTTTTAATGTATTGTAGATTTAATGATTAATTATATATTAAAAGTATTAACTTCTTAAACTTAAAAAAATTTAAAAACTCTACATATTAAATTTTAATTGAAAAATGGTATGAAAAGCATATAAAAAAAATATATGTTTAATTTTAAAAAAAAAAAGGATAAAAACAAAATTAGAAAAGAAGGATAAAAAAGCTCATTGGATCCCAATGGATGCTTTCTTGGTTTCTCACGTCATGCTGATAAACTAGAAGTTCTTAATATTTACACGCTAGTTTCACTATGAAATTAAAAAATGCAGAAGCATATGCTCTATTGCTCTATACTTAAGTAAAAATGAAAAATTACTCAAAAGCTAAAAATAAACCCAAGAATATATATTTGTCAGGTAAATTTTATTCTATTGACATTTCAAAGCGACGCAAACGACATGTGTAACTTCTTTTTAGCTATTAGATACAATACGATTATTGTGATAAATATGTTCACACGGTATTACTGAAATACAGCCGTGATGATCATCTTCAAAATTTTATTAGCAACTGTTACATCCATTTTGTCATTGGGCATTTTCAATTTCTTTAGTGATGCTATATATAGCTTTTTTTTATTATTATATATGTTGGAACTAGAGAAACTTATTGCCCAAAAGGTTTCCGCTATCTCTTGATCATCACCAATATCAATCATATTTTGATCACCTTCATATAAATAGGGCCATTGAAGATCTATTAAAAGAATAAAAAAGGTATTACGCGAGGATGAATAGTTTCAGAGTTAGTATGATGGAGTGTTAATTTCTTGTAGTAAAATATGATTAGAAATGCTAATAGTTGAAAGTCCTCTTTAGAAAAATTAATGAAATATTATTGAAAGTCCTCTTAAATATTATAATTGCTACTATGCATGTATTTCCCTTTTACAAAAAGGACAAAAGCTACATTGCATGCATATAACTTAGTACTTAATAGTGAATTTTCAGGAATTGAAACGGTAACTATTTACTTTTTAATATTGTAAAATAAACTTATATATTATATGAAATAATTGAATTAAGAGTTTTCAATTCCAAATTAAAAACCTTAAATTTCAATTTGAAATAAGTAAAATATATTATTTTTAGACAATTTATATATATATGATTTTAGATTTGATTGAGATTTTAATTTTCAAAACGAAGATAACTCATAAACCTGTCTTTTAGGGGCATCATATTACTTTAATTGGGTTTGAGAATTATACACACACACATACATACATACATACATACAAGAGGCTGAATAGACGTCACGCTAAGCCTAAAACAGACTAACGACTCAGAACCAGAGCACAATCAAGTAAGTTCTCTAACCTTTGGCTCATTTATAAATTTATTATTGAAATATTTATTTTGCTTAAGTGTTTATAGCAAGAAATAAATATACTTGAAGCAAACAATTTAGTTGGCCACAAAAAAAAAAAAAAGAAGCAAACAATTTAAACTTATTGAACTAAGCAATTAAAGGGGTTTAAAGGTGTAGTTTGATTTGGTTTTATACAAAACCTGAATCGAATCAAATCAAACCAATTAGCTCATGTAAAACTGGATTTGGGTCTCAGTTTTTAGTCTATTTGGATTGACTTGGATTAAATTTGAATGTGCTAGTGCAAGAATTAAAGGTAGTTGGATCCTCATATTTATATAAAAAATAATTCAAATTAATTAATTCAACCAACATATAAATTTTTAAGATAATTAATTTGTCATCTTTCCAGTTACGATTATGAAAATTCAAATCATTTTATATCTCTATTTTTTTTTGGTAAATCTCTATTCTTTATTTAATGTCTTGATATTTGTTTATTCATTCCTATAAATTCGTTGTTTTTTTAAAAGCAGATTAATATTTGCCTCATAATAAAGAAGCATCCTCATCCAAAGTCAAGATTATATTGCTAGAATCAAAGTTGGATATTCTAATATTTATAAAAGATAATTCAAATTAATTAATCGCACTGACACGTAAATTTTCTAGATAATTATTGATTTGTTATCTTTCCAATTACTATAATATGATAAGTATTTGATGAAAATTCAAATCATTTTATATCTCTATTTTTTTGGTTGTAAATCTCTATTCTTTATTTAATATCTTAATTATTTCTTTATTCATTCTTATAAATTCATTTTTCGTTTCCCAAAGCAGATTAATATTTGCCTCACAATAAAGCATCCTCATTCAAAGTTAAAGATTATAGTCATGACATGACATGCCCTCAGAATTCAATCGTGGAAGACTTGACCGAAGATTCTTTAGAGTTATTTATGACACGGGACTTACTGAAACATCTTTCTCAGTGTCCCCAACCTCTTTTCATTATTCCTCTTGAAGGTGAAGAATTACTCCAACATGTTTCACAATTTGTTGGCAGAAATTCATCCCAATATCTTTCTCAAGAGCACCTTCAACCATTAGTGTCTCAAATCATATCTTACTATCAACAAACACTTCAACACACAGACTTTGAAAGTACTCATCCTCGCTTAATACCTACTATATCTATCTCTGAATCTTCGATTGCCCTACTTATACGAAGACGATCAAGATATTGGCGATGATCCGGAGAAAGCAGAAACCTCTTGGGCAATAGAGCAATCCATGCGACGATTTTCTCTAATTCCAACTTCAGAAAAAGCTATAGCATCACTCAAGAAACTCAAGATGTCCGATGACCGAATAAAGGAAAACCGATGCAGCATTTGCTTAGAAAATTTTGAAGATAATGGTAGCAGTGTTTCATTAATGCCATGTGAACATGCTTATCACAATGATTGTATTGTAGAATGGCTAAGAACAGGCCATTCATGTCCATTGTGTCGCTTTGAAGTGCCAATAGAATAAAATTTATGTGACATATATTTTTTTCTTAATTATAAAGCATACGGCTTTACATCTTTGAATTTCATATAAAATCTACCGTGTAAATATTGAGTAAAGAACTTGTAGTTTATCACCAAACTTCAGAAAAAGGAAAAAAAATCGAATTTGTAGTCATGGAGAGTTCTATTAAATAGAAATTGACATGATGTGAGAAACCAAGAGAGCAATCATTGGGGTCCAATGTAATTCAATAAAAATAAATAAATGATTAATTAAATGGGCTTTTTTACCCTTTTTTGCTTTCTTACTCATTTTTTTATTAAATTTAATACTTAATAATGTGGGACGTATTAATTGTAAAGGTCCACACACATGGGAACTATATGATACATTGGATTTTTTGTATTCTTGAACCCATCCATTGGATCCATTGATGGGCAGGCTACCCATCTCCCAATACACACAATTGGATTTAACCCAACTGTTTGTATTAGACCAGAACCTTAATCGCTTTTTTTTTCCAAGAAAAAAAACCCGCACACTATCTCTTCAGGATTAGACTATTAAAATAAATTTAATAAATCTGTGATTATTTGAATGAACAAATAAAAGTCTTTAATAATAACATACTAAATACAATAATCTCAATTTTATAAAATTTATAACAAAACAATTTTTAAGACATCAAATTATTTTAAAGACTAGAAATTTAACTCTTTTTTTAAAAGAAATTATTATATTACGTCTTGAATTTTTTTACTTTAGCTCTTGGTATTTAGTGGGCGCATTTATATAACTAATATAAATTGCACTTACACTATTAATAACTCAAATATTGTAATTTCTCTCTAATTTATTATTCACAAATCATATGAACAATATGGTTTGTCTTGGGCTCCTCAATTGCAAGAAAGCCATCTGGACTTGAAGTGCCATCGATATAGATGTCAGAATTAGATACCTGAATGGAATGAAGTCTTTCGGTTATATCAATGGACTAGTCATTTTCAAGGGACACAATTTTAATGACTTCCATCAAAGATACATAATGATAATACTTTGAGGTCATGTAAGGTTATTTAGATTGTAATATTTTCTGAATTATTAAAAAAATTTAAAAAAAAAATCTCGTTTAAATAAAAAAGGACAAGTTCCATTAAGTCTTTGAATGCAACAAAGGACAGCAGCAAATCAGATGCAATCCTAACAAATAGTTCACTTAAATCTATCATTCCAACTCTTTATCAGGTCCCATATACAAGGTACAACATACAGAAACAATAACAAGCAACAATCCAATAACCTGACCGAAGGATGGAGCTACTCTTGACAAAGCGAGCCTCCACAGTTGCGATAGTTCTACCTGAAAACAAAAGGCTTGGCTGTTTCAGTAACCATAACACGTTTACAAGTCTCAGACCAGGGAAATAACAAGGCAAGTAAAGCATTCCTAGCTCAGTGATGGAGATACATAGCTATTAACTGACAAAGAGGCCAGTTAATATCATCCTAAAGTGATGGGATGTAAGACAGGAGTATTACTGATGATTTTCTACCATGAAATGCTATATCTCCTCGAAAATCTTGTGTCTACTCAGTAGGGAGGATACTGGAGGGAGACAAGGTGAGTTTCCCATAACCTTATGAACCTCCCCACCCCACCACTCCCCACGTGTTTGTTGGTCTTATACCCAATCTTTTAGGTATTCTGTTGTCCCATACTCGGATGGATAGGAGGGTGCCCGACCCCACAATTTTTTCATTCCCTTAACAAACTAAAGGAAGGCTTTTAGAAACTCCAAGTCAAGTCCTCAACCACCCCCCCCCACCAAAAAAAAAAAGAAAAACCCCAAAACAACAAAAAAAATAAGGTTGGCAAAAGAAAAATGTGTTTGCCTCATAAATTATTTCTAGATCCATCCCTGTTACTCACCCTGCTAAGCTCCAAAAAAATAAACCAAAAAGAAAAAATTTCATATTTTAAAGAATATCTTCCAAATCAATATATCTGTCCATATTATAATAGATATTAGATTAAGAAATTCATATGCAATTTAATACTTTAGTTTGAAAACAAACCTCTTTAATCTTAAGATTGAAAATTTTGCAGATTTATATTCTACTGGAATATAAGACAAGTAAGTGAGAGGACGTAGATCAAGACTACCCGGTCCCAATCTCACTCCAAACGTGTACTATAAAGATCAGATTTTTTCACTTGAACTCATCCTAAACCCTGATCAAACATTCGTTTACCTGATCCAAACAGGTCAGAGCAGGTAGAGTACTTGCAAATTGATTTTAAATTGTCATCCCTACTAAGCAAGAAGAGAATAGAAGAAGAAACGACTGCAACAACTACATTTAAGTTCTAGCTGCTAAGCTGGAAGTAGACATTACAGAGCGTTGACACAACTGATTAATCTTTTTACCTAGCATAACAATATTTGTCTATTATAGATAGGAATGTTTAATAGGATTATGGGCATTCTGATTTCTATTAGTAACTGTAAGCAACTAATTACATGTAATGGTGTAGTAGGGTTTGCTGAGTTACTTCCTCAATTCACCGTTTCAAATTGAAAAAAGGAAAAGCAACACATGGAAAGTTTTCTGTTGAATTCTGATATAGTTATATTTTCAAAAAAATGGACACTTTTCTCAATTCTAATGGAAGAAGAAAATGAAGACAGACAACCAGCAGTATGACTAGCATACCTCCAAGTATAGGACATTGACAATTTTCCCAATCCTCTCCAGTTGCAGTCCACGTGCTAACAAGATCTGAAAGAGATTTATAAACAAATTATTATTCAATAGTGAAGAGCTGTTTGTGTGTGTGCGCATTGAAAAGGAAAAAATGCCACCGAAGAAAAAGAAAAAGAGTATAAAGGCACAGGATATGGCATTGTTCTTTCTTTAACCCATGAAAGGAGGAATAACTAATCAATACAATAAACTCCTTCATTCTCACAACAGAAGTTGAGTTCCATAAAGAAGCCAAAATGACAACTCTCATCAACAATCTACAATAATATTCAAGGCAGGAACTACTGTCTAAGAAAAATTCTCCTAAATTGATCATTTTGAATTACAATAAATAAAGAAAAACAACAATTCTGATACATATACAGTTTTGCAATTCTGATACATATACAGTTTTGTTCTCCCATCTCTACTCTCTGTAGTTTGGTTATCCTTATTTTATAAGGCATAAAAAATGTAAAATGTAAATCCAGTGTCCCCTTTCTTTAATCACCCCTTAATTACTATCTATTTGCTGATCTATTTATTATGTTTCATTTAACTTTATGTTATATTAAGAAATTCAAAAGCTACTCGGAAACTAAAAAGAGGTGAGCAGGAAGCATCAAGAAATATCATGGATACCCCGATAAATAGGGTTTCATTTGGTTCAGCTAGGTCATTTCTGTTATACTTCTCATGCTTGATGCAAAACGTTTATGATGGAAATCATGGTAGTATGAGATGTCTAAATGTCACATTGAGTAGTATGAGATACTTCACTTTTGGGAGAAGGTTACGAATACAAAAACAGTTCGCAGCCATTTTTTAACGCTACAAGATAAGCAGAATGGTCAAAATGCTGGGATCCTATTCAGATGATTGTTCAACAAGTACCTCTCTTTTAGCATATTATTATGCAAGGGGACTATTTTATACCATGACATGCATATTTTTAGGACATGATGACATGTATAATAATCACAGTTCTGTATGATACACATGCTATGTCATGCACATAAATGGCAAAATATTTAATGCCATTTTAAGTCACTTTAAAAAGAGAAATAGCTGGTCACCTTTTCCTTGACTTCAAGATTATCATGCGAACACAATTCCCCATAAAATGTCATATAATATAGTATGAATTAAGAACAATATTGCTAAAAATCTATTCCACAAAGAACAAGGTTTTAGTGGTACCTCAGGCATGAGCAAAAAGTTCTAACACGTGATACAACAAGTACATAATTCAGTAGAATAAGCAGAACTAATGCACTACATTGGAGTAACACTATGCTGGATAGTCTTTGTGCTCCTAATTCCTCACTTCCCCTTATATGATGATCAACACAGGAACAAACAACTCTATGCAGTCCTTAATTAATAAGAAGCATGGGAAGACCAATATCTTAATCACTGACTCTCTATATTACAATGTTGTTTGAATGAAGGAAAAAAGAAAAAGAATAGGATCACAAAAAGTCTAGAATAGCACCTCAGCAAAGAAGGCAAGAACACCAAGCACAAGCATTAGTATAATTGACTGAAATCCTGGAAGCACAAAATCCTGCATCAAGGAGACAAGGTTTTCTTTTTCTCAAGTATTAACAAAATTCATATCATAGATGACACAATCTAATCCTGATTAAGCATTTGGTGAAAATATATAAAATGCCAACAATAACTGGCTAGAACAAGCTACAGCTGATGTATCCTAAAGGTAGATCAAAGGATGGAACTGCATATAACAATTTAGGGGTGGTCATGTACATAATATTTTTTTAAATAAAAACTTAATATGCCTAAATTAGGAGTAACTAAAGCTTCCAACTAATTTGAGTAACTGAAGCTGTGTATAAACAGCCACAGGTCAATAAAAATTAGGAGTGACAGTAAAAATCCCTGGCAAAGTAAAAACTAGAGTTGTTGCTATGGATTTTGTTGGAGCAGCTAAATGAATCACTAGTACTATGAAAGGTTTCCTTTTGCTAGTGATTCGTGTTCTTAGAGGAATTATTTAATTAGTTGGAAGCTTTAATGTAGGCCTGCAGTGACACAATATTACTTATGTGGAAGTTAGCTGTCTACAAGCATTACTCCGGTGGGAAATAGTTAAGGCCCTTTTGCTTTCAGAAAGGATGATTGAGGTTTGCGTATGATTTTCATCAGAATGGTAGATGCTTACATTGGAATTACAACCATTTGAGAGTTCTCAGACGTTCAGTTCTCAACTACATCCCTCTTTTCTTCTCAAATGTGATATGAAATAGGTAATTGTGTTCAACAAAACTATAATTGCAAGTAATCTCATTACATAAATGCATGCATGCATGCATCCATACATATTTTCAGCTGCTAGAACCATTCAGAGTGATCACCATGGCCCCACAACTATTTAAGTAACTTTTATTCCTTCATTACAGGGCTTTTAATAGGAAAATACATGCGATATAGAACACCCTTCATTCTATAACATGGGCTATCTACTAGGGTAAAATAAAGTTTTGGACATATATGCATTTGAAAAAGTATGACATGAAAGAAACAGAATAAGTACAACACAAGTCACGAAACAACAATGAGTAACTTAAATACACCATGACTTTACCTCGAAGAATAATGTACATATGACCATCACAGGGGTAGCCAGCATGCCAAATGAAACGATGGTTACCCTGAAATTAAGCAGAATTTCAGAGGTAAGATAAGTTATATAAACTTTGCCTAGAAAAAGAGAAACACACATGGATCTTTCGGCTACTATGTAATGTCTCCTCTAGTTTCTCTGTATATTAGTGTCTCTTGGGGTAGATAACATGAAACCATTTTACAATCAAGTGAACCTATAACTACCACACCCTGAAGTTTAAATATTCTTTCACGTCAAATTCAAGTCACAGCATTTGCACTATGCAGTGTGACAGATTTTAATTTGTCAGTGTGCCTTTGGAATAGGGTCAGATACATATCATAATAATCCCATTCTCAACAAGAGAAACCACAGAATGCTCCACTTGTCAAGTTCCACTCCCTCTTCTTCCACTTTGAAAATACCACAGCAGAGAATTGCTCATGAACTCTCAACAACTTACCAGTACATTATTTCTGATTTTTTTGTAAAATTACGTCAGTAGTCTTCTTTTAATCCAGCCCAAAAACCTAAAAGCCTAAATCAATAAGCCAATCTTTTCACCTTCCAAGGATCATTGATTTAGCTTATAACTAAACCTATCTGTTTCCTATCCACTAAACTAGCAAGTTAGTATTCCTGTTGCCTGACTTGCCCTTGAATCTTGACCATTCCAGATTTAGTATCTATCCTGAAAGATTCCGACAGAATTTTAAACTATAAATCAAAAGCATTCTGAACCACAGTTTTGGGCAATCCTGGGATATTGTCTACCATAAGTTATGGCAATAAATTAAAACTAGAAAACAAAAAAAATTGAGGCATAAGTACAATAGCTTGATAATTAGGATTTTGGAGTTTGTACTTAGACTTTTGGTTGAAGATAAAGGGTTTCATGTTTGATCCTCGTCTTGTACCCAAACAAAACATATGATTTGAAGCACAAAAATCCAGAAAAATAATAATGACAAGTCTGTCCATTGGAGCAAATCCAACTTATGCCAGCAAACAGCTTTATGATCTTACAATGGTTGATCAGATGCTTTTGCTCCAGTCCTTATGAGGCAGTAGCTAGTTCCACCAGTTATTGATGAAAGGAGACCAACTAATAGTGCAAACATATGACTTCCCTTATAATTTGCATTACCTACTTCCTCACCTTTAATTAACTGCCCTGAAATTCCAAACATAGAAAGTGTAACCACACTTGCAGTACTTGTGGAAAAGCACGCTCATCAGAAATTATCCAATATGCCTAACAGGAACTAGATAAAATCAAAGGCATCAATATTCTACAAGTCTAGGACATGCTCATCCTTCTTTAAAGATGTCCATAGCTCACTCTTTAAAATTTTGTCCCCCAAAAAAAAAATCTGATGATATGATGAATTAAAGCATTTATAAGAAACCACAATGAGCAAGATCTCTGAATCTAAAATAAATTCAAACTCACACCCAGTATATTAATAGATCTGAAATGCGTGAGCATGCTACAACATAAAGGAACAAATATTCATAAGTTATACAAGAAATGGTGCATTTACCAGACTTGCAATGGAAGCTACTATACCTTGTGAAGCAAGCATTTCATGGAAAAAGAAGAGCACACCAAAGAAACTACAAGCAAGGCCTGAAATAAAAATGGAAACAAGTAATCAATCATTAACTATATATCTTATAGCTAACCTGAGTGTCTGCTTGTTCTCACCAGTTGCATGCTCATTCAGAGTTTGTCAGTACAATTTCATTTCTCTGGCATAATGGGTATTTTTATCTAAAATATCTTATATTCCTAGTTAGATAAGAATTATATTTCCTATTTGCAGACAGATAAAGGGATAGATAGAAAATAGAGAGACCCAAAATTGAAAAGAAAGGAAAGATTTTCAAAGTTTAAGCACTACAATTTTAAAATTATTAATAGGGGCAAGTAAAGAATCATGGAAGGATATATCTGATAATCATGAGTCCAAGAATATAGAATGGTAAAATCATGCACAGAAACAAACCCTCATCAAATGATAACCAACTAAGGAGATGGTTATTCTACCTTAAATGTCCAACCAAACTACAAAGTAATGATAAACTTCAATAAAAAAGATAGAAGTTTGGTTCTTCACAAAAAAAATCTACTTATTTATCCTCATTCCATCATCATGGGTAAAGAACCGAACTAAAACATTTTACCTGCAATGTCAGCAATTTTCAACTTCTCATGCAAAAAGAGCCTTCCCATAATTGAAGCCATAATAGGAGTTATTAAATTTAATACAATAGCTTGAGAGAAAGGCAACCTTTGAACGCTGAAAAGAACAGAGTTCTTGTTATTACAGTAGTTAGCAACTAACAAAATTCTCAAGGAGCATCAAGACAAAAGTGCATCAAAGCTTTCCCTGCATGTAGACCTTTGCCATTAAAAGCTTTTGAGTTATAACAAACATGCAAATGCAATGCAACATCCACGAAGATTTTTACTGCATACCATCCAGGCTGGCTACTAGCGCAATTATTGTATAAACCCAAAAGCTTTTAAGTATGCCATCTACACTCACAATATTGAAGAAAAATCTATGATCCCACAATTGTAAAACTATGATAATTTTTATTTAAAAAAAAGTAGCAAAAATTTTTCTGATAAAGAAATTAGACAATAGCATCCAAAATGATATCTGAAATGCTTGAAAATTAGAGAGAGAGAAAAAAAATAAAAAAACCACTCACCAATATACAAAACTTGACAAAGACAAACAGCCTACAAGAGCTCTTGAAATCAAAATATTCCTAACATGGGGTGTTGCAAAAAGTGGCTGTTCACTCCTTCCCAACCATAAATATGACAGTACCAACATAACTGTACATCTTGTGAAAGCAACCTCATACAAAGGAATTGCCTGAACTGCCAAGTCAAAATTTTATTTCAAGAATTAAAATAAGGAACAGACAAGAAAAGTGAATACATCAAGATAATGGTAAATCTTGAAATCAAAAAAGCATCTCAACAAAGAATTGAATGAACTAATACAAGATATAAAAAGTTCAAAAGACTGTAAGTCTAACATGAGTAACTTACACTAAGTCATTAACTTCCTTTAAGGTTTGCTTATACTACACTCATCTACCCTCCTGTCAGAAATTACACCAACCAACACTATTTAATTTTATATCAGACGATTCAGAAATGAACTTGCCTAAATTTTATTTAGACGCATGTATTCCCTCCAACAACATTCCTTGGAGGTGAAATATCAAAGAAAAAGGTCAGTGTAGTTTCTTACTAAAATATGAGGGACCTATAATCTAGCCAAACCTCAGTAAAGTTAAGTGCAATTTCCTCAATTAACATAGCCATCTGATGAACACTCTTCAGGTAAAACTACATTTCCAATAATGATGATAAGATATTCCCTGTTCATTCACTGTTCCATCTAAAGAATGGATATATTATTACTTATTTTCTTTCTAGGGGAAAAAAAGATGCACAAGCAAACAGAGATAGCCTGTTGCTAATAAGGACCTATAAGAAACCAACCTAGCTTTTAAGGATTGATGCAGTATGATTGAGAAATATAGCACAAATAAATTTAGATAAGTTCCAATATATGGCATATTTAAGATTGATCGAGTAAATTTAATGCTGAGTAACAACAGATGGAATAATTATAAAACAGTCTTAGCGTATCCCCTTTTTTCCCTTAAAAGAAATGAATCTATGTTTCATCATCAGTTATGATAACCTTGCAATCAAAATAGCTATATCGAAACTCTTTGCTTTCGGTTGGCCAAAAAACAACAAACTTTGGTTGTTTAATTTATTGAAAATCAAACAACCAAAAGCAAACCAGTGTATCTGGACCCACTCCATACCCACAATATAAACATACATTGCAGAACAGAAGAACTTACCAGAAAAAATATTGGAAAATACTTCCATGAGAAAATAGACGGTAGATGAAAGGACCATACAAAGTAAACCAGAGTATCTGGACCCACTCCATACCCACAATATAAACCGTGTCAAAGAAGATGGCTCTGACTCAAGTAATCTTGTTACTTCATCCTGCAATCAAATATGGTAGAGATTGGTTCTACAAATCTAAAAACTGATATACCACATTTTGTCATTAAAATAATGGACTAATTAATAGCCAAATTGTTTGAAAAATTGAGAGTTTAAGAGATTGATGGTTGAGTTTTAAAGTTCACAATTTCAAAGTTTAGTGTCATTTATCATGTTTCTTTATAATTAAACTACGACAGACTTGATAACAAGGAGAAAAAGGCAAAATTATATTGTAAAATAACGACCGTTCTGATAAAAATAACTCGTTTTTTACCAATAAAAATTTCTTGTTAATCTAAATATTCATAACACAAAATCAAACAAGAGAGAAGAAAACAAGAAAAATTCAAGAAAAACATGGAAGGGAAAGAAACAAAAAAAAAATTACTCTGGATTTTCTTCGGGGATACGAGGCGGTGAAAATGTCGATTTTGGGTCTTTCGGACTGCGGAAGCAAGGGTGCAAAGTCCTCTGAAACGGCAATAGCATCAGCATCAGAATCAGCATCGCCCGCCGAATCTGAGGCATCTCGCACGATGAGCTCTACGATACGATCTCCATCGTTGGGCTCTCGAGACGCCATACTTGTTAACTTAGCACACTCACTCGCATCCCTAGTTGCTTGCACTGCTGACTCCTCATTTCCTACCACACAGCCCCCATATACACCGGTGATTACTTTCGTTGTTTTTTTAATGCATACATCAGTGATAACATTTTTCCTATAAACAAAGAATATTGTCTTGCAAAACAAATAAAAAACTGCAAAAAAGGGTGTATATGATTGATTGATTATAAGGAGAAAAAATCCATCATCAATATATTATATCAACTAGAGACTTGCGCGGGATCTTTTATTTTAGTCTGTTTAACGATCATCCTAAAATTAAAATGAAATTGTTTTCATTTTTATTTGTTTATTTGTATTAAATAAGACTTTTTTTTGGTCCCATTAAAGAATCACACACCAATAAAGCAAAAAGAAGAAATGAAACCTAAGTTTTGTTTGAGTTCGTTACTTCCGGCAGTAAGATAAGCCATTTGTTGATAATAGGTCCCTATATTGATTAATAGATAGTTTAAGTTTATTTATTAGTTTCAAGTACATTGTAAGTTACACCATGTCTTATTTTACTTTTTTGTGTGTGATATATCATTTTTAATTTGAGATTTTTTAGTTGATGATAATGATTGTGATATTTTTTTTTTGTAAATAATGATATTTATATAGCGAGTGTCTTATTATGTAACTAAAAATATTTATGTATGAATTAGTATAAATAAGTTTTATGATTTGTCAAAAATAATGTGTAGAAATGAAATTTAAAAATATATTTAATATCTAAAATAAAAATAAGATATTCAAAATATACAAGATTGAAATTCAAAATTTGTGAATTACATGATACTGGTTGGTATCATGTAACAAATTGCAAGTTGTTTAAGAAGTGCTAGAATTCTCTCTCGATATTAAACAGGTTGCACTAAACAAAAATAACCAAACTCATAGCCATCCCTAGTCATGAGCTAAAATGCATGCGAAGAAAATGAACAAAAAGAAATGGAAAAATAATAAGAGATGAAGAAATAGTCTACATTCTATTCAACTTTAGCATAGAATTGACAGTCAAGGGTTGATTCAACCTATGCAATTCTTTTCAATTCCAAGATAAGTGTTCTTTATTTTAGTAGTTAATTAATCCAATAGTCTAGTAGATTAATTAATTCTAGGAATTGCTATTTCATATTTCTTTGCCATCTTGATCATTGAAGGACTTTCTAGTAATCTACATAAGTTAAACGAAATTGTGTCTTATCACCAATTGGAAATAAGTAAGTTCTCACTTCTAAATAAGTTCAGGTTATAAAAAAAAAAAAAAGTAAGTTCTTACTTCTACTCTTATGAGTTTATGAATTCTAGCCTAATTTAGGATTTATGAAATTGGATATTACTTTGCAGCTAAAAGCCCAACCCAAGTCATCTTAAAAATCTTAATTCCAAATTCCTAAATGTCATTTTGTTCACATCTTTAATTCTTCTAATATCCTTTCTTGTAACGTAATAATATATTAAAACATTGTATAGCATGGTCAAATAAACATGCTATAAAAGGGCACAAAACAAATCTCATATTAGTCCAACAATTGCAAAAGACCTTAGATGACGGGGTTGCTAGCTATCTGATCAATGAGTTGACGGTCAAAGTAATTGCCACCCTTAGTATGTTCAACAATCAATGAAAAAAAAAGCAAGATATATAGGTATACAAAATTTGACAAAATAGTAAAATTATAAAAGCAATGATAAATATCTCATTTTCATCATCCCATTTCACAAAAAATAGGATTTCACTTAGACTCACCCTCTCAGCAAAGTACTAGGTCAGTGCATGCCTATATTGTAAAGTGAAGAAATGAAAAAGCACAATTTTTTTTTAACCATGAATTTAAGTGTGAAGTTTCTTTGGTATAAGATAACTCTTTTGGCTTTCCTATGATTTCTGCTCATGATTTTTTTGAGTACTCCATGTTCAAGTTTAGGATTAGATTTATATTTTCAGTTTATATTCCTAGCCTCTTTTTGCCTTTTTACTCTCCCAAACCATGTCCTTATTTTCCTACAGTGATTTCCCATATTAATAATTAATAAATTAAAGAAGTGAAAATATGGATTGAACCATATTTTCATTGTTACTTTTAGTTTAATTCCTAATACTCAAGAAACAATATTGTAAAATAAACATCATGGTATTACTTTTGCCTTTCTTGCTAGATCTATCTTCCTTTAAGACCCATTTAATTTGTATTCCTTTTAGAGGGAAAATGAAGTCAACATGATTTTGGGATTCTATGATTCAGAAAACTCCTAAACATTTCAATATCTTTGGACTTAGCTTTTGTCTCTTTAGGGCTTCACACAACTGTTATATAAAATTTGACGAATTAAACAAATCTTGATATATATCATCACTTGGTTGACAGATGTTTAGTGGACTTCAATAAGTGCCTTTCTCCAGTTTCACTTAACATGATAAAACCAAGTGACCAAAATGCATATATGAAAAACTCAAACTTGAATATATATTGAGAGAGTTTTTCAACCCAAGAGAAGTCATTAAAATAACTCAAATCTAAATAAAGGAGGGAGTGTATTACAATACCAATCACGTTGCATAGCCTTCTCATCGCCAAAGAGTACTAACAGATCATCCCATGGAAGCGTATGAGATTTTCAAGGACGAGAAAGGGAAAAGAGAGGTTAACCACTTTTTGTGAATAAGACTCTAGAGATATGAATATTAAGGAAATCCAAAAGGCATATGGGCTAAGCCTCAAAAGGAAGCATGGTGAAGAAGCCTAAAGAGAATCATATTGAGGAAACCTTGAACAATGAAAATAACAGTTCACGCAAGTAAAATATAATATTTTCTCTGAGGTTATTATGATTATTATTATTATTATTATTACTTCCGTGGTTTAAAGAAGTAATCCTTTCTTTTTCAATGTCAAATCCATTTAATGCAATTATACTTCCTTTTTTAGTTTATACTTTTTGTTTCAATGTTGCATTAAATGAAGGAGTTACATTTTCAAATCAATTAGAGTGAATTTCCTCACGTGATATGGTTATCTTTGGTAATCAAAGTAACTAAAGTTTAATCTATAGACAGTGGCGGACGAACATTGATGCTTGGGGGGCTGTGGCCCCTCCCAACCCTCTCTCTTGTCCAATATTTTCCATTGATTTTGTTCCCTCACGTGTGTGTATGTTGGTTTGGCCCCTCCCCCTACATGTTGATATATGTGTTGAAAAACCCCTCCTGGACAGACGTTGCCGTGGGTTCAAATCCGAGTATTTTTATCCTTGTATGTAATTTATATACACACATATACATCTGTATATATTGGGTATACATATCAATATATGTTTAGTGTATATATATCGTGTATATAAATACACACACACACACACACTCCATATATCTATATGATAGACTATATATGTGTATCATTTACTAATATATTTAAATGGAATTAAAATATATATTTTTAATTTATCAAAATATTTTCATCAGTCTAATGGGGATGAACCCACGATTGGTAGAAGGAACCAGGGGATTTGGAGGTTTAGGTTGTGAAGAAAAATATAAATGCAAGTGTGTGTATGTATAAAATATTGTATTAGTATATTAATGTAATTAAATAAAAATACTATCTTAATATTTTGTTCAAGTTATAGGTATATATCATACATAAAATTATATTAAAAATTTGAATTTTTTTATATTTTCTTCTAAATTTCATCATAACACTCCCTATTTTTGACAAGATAATCCCCCCACCCAAAAAACAAAAAAACGTTCACACTCTGCGTCCACCCTTGTCTATAGGGTTTACATGCTTTGAAAACCTAAAAATTCCATCCAAAACTGTAAAAATCAACCTCCATTCTTTTTTTTTAATAACTCTTGTTTTTATTATTTACTTTTATAACTAAACATTGTCAAAAACAAAATTTTAAGGGAAAAAATTTAACTGTTTAATATTAACATGCAGATATAATATATATGTATGTATGTATGGGAAAAAACCTTTATATATGTTTGACAATATAATTAAAATAAAGCAAAAAATGCAAATACCAATATAAGCTTACCTGGAAAATAATTTTGATCTTTTTATTTGCTCAATTTTTTTCCGCTTTATTGAGTCACTATCCTTGTAGAAATGTTCCTTGTTTTGACTATATTACTTCCAGTTATTTCAAAAATATTTACACCTTAGTGTTCACACTATTTTTTTTTGGCCCTTTTTTTATCTTGTGCTTATTTTTTCTCCCCAGAATTGATTTATAAGAGATAAAAATAATTTTTTAAAGAAATACTCTATCCTATATTATAAGATAATGGGAGAAATTTCAACACATATTAAGAAATATCTATTACATTTCTTAAACTTCTAAAAAATTAAACATTTCAATTTTACCCTATTAATTTCACTCATTTTATTAAATATAGTATAAGTTACACAATTAAAAATACAATAAATAAGGAGAAAAATGAAAAATATTTGCATATTATCTTATATTATGAGACAAAAAATATCTGATATTATCTTATAATATAAAATGGAGGAAGTATCAGATGAAATAAAAATTAAAAGCTTTTTTTAATAACAACTTTAAAAAAGAGGTGAAAATCGTTCCTGCGAAACCATCAGAATTGATGGTTTTTATGTTATAAAAAAAAAAAAGAATTGATGATTTTTATCAAACATAGCCCCGTATGGTATGAAGGAAATGAGTCTCACACAATTAAAAAAAATGATGGTATAATAAACATGTTTGATTGGAACCAAATGGAAACAGTGAAAAATTTTAATTTGAATCGAAATTGTAACAAAATAAGTTCAAACAGAATGGGAGGTTAAAATAGTTAAATTACAACCAAATCATGCTAACCAAGGTTAAAAACAAATTGCACAGTGCTAAAAACAGTAAATTGTGTCTACGTGAATAGTAGACTACCCAATTGCTTTCTACTTTCTTAAATATAAGATAAGATAAGATATACATTATATAAAAATAAATAAAATGAGTAATTTTTTAAATAGTTTTTTTTTTCACTCCGTCGAAGACAATCAGCTCACTTGCTAGTGAGTCAAAAAAACAGCCCACATTTACTAAGTGGATGATAGAGTTTGTTTTTGGAAGAAATAGGATGAAGTGGGATGTCAAATGAACTCTCACCATTAATTCTTTGAAATAATTTTTTAGAAGGTAATGGGATGGTAATGAACGGCCTTTCAAGTTATTTTTAGTCACCATAAACTCAATTTTTGAGTTAATAAATTTTATAACATATTATTAAAATAATTATCTAATATTCTATTTTCATATTGTTTATTAATAAATTTATCATTATTAATCATTATATATTATAATAATACTTATATAATATTATTAAATAGAAAGAAAAATTTTTTATAAAAAATAATACCATTTAATACTAAAAATAATGGTAGTTTACTTTAAAAATTAAAAAAATAATTTAACTGGTTCAACTAATTCATTATTGGTTTTGCACTAATTCACAGTTGCTTTCACTAGTTTTCAACTGGTTCCAGAACCATTCAATTCTTCTCTTCATTCATATCGGACTTGGTACCTGTTCAACCGGTTAAACAACCTATTTGATCCAGGTTTTAATACTTTGAAATACATGCATGAAAAGTTACATCACTGAATCATGGTCTTACATGGGAAAGCAAGATGCTCCAGCCAACAGGACACAAGTTCAATGAGCATTGATTCATGGTCTTTAATACAAAAAGAAAGAATAAACAAGAAAATCCGAAGTTGCCTCATAGTTGATAAATTAAAGAACTAATTCTTGTGATTTGGTGCTTTTTTGTTTCTCTTTGTGAGAGGGAGGAGTCTACGACTTTTAGATTCATTTCTTAAATCCATTTGTAGATTCAACTGTAGGATCCCTGACTAAAAAACTTCCGTGGTATGATTATCAGCATACTATATATTAAAAAATACCATAAGATATTCCAATCTATAAACAATTCCTTAATTTGTTTTATTAAACTTTCAACAGGATATATACGCGTTCTCTTCTTATTCCATTCACTGTCGTTTCAAACTCCCAAACAAATTTATTTCATATCATACATTAATCCAACAAACAGTCAAGGAAGTATTTGTTTTGGGACATTGACATTGTAGGGGAAGGCAACATTGGAGTGTGAATCATATATATGGTGTTGAGGGGGAGCACCACAAACACATCGACCATTAATACAAGGACAGCCAGGGCACCCTGAGTCATCAGCGCATGGCAAATGGAACACCTTCTTCTCTGCAGCACCTTCCATTATTCCAAACGCCACCCCTGCAAATAAATTATGATCAATCATCTTTAATTAAACAAATTAATTCTAAACAAATGCATTACCAAGAAAAGAACTCAATGTTTGATCTGGTCTCCCTTCTTATGTGGAAAAAAATCTAAAACATAAAAGTTCATTATGTGTTTCACTTATTTAAGTACAAAGATGTTATATTATGTTATGAGAGTGAAGTCATATTCAAATTAGAATAGTCGCCTTTAAGAGAGAAGAAGAGAAAAATATTATTTTCACACATTCATATAGTAATCACAAGAAAATTCATTTGTGGATTTGTTAACCATTAGATCGGGTTGAAATGCATCTGCTTACAATTGGATCATCGTTTTAGTGATATGTTGTGAGAGATATTCAATTTGTATTGAATCTTTATTTTTTGAGGTTTTTCATCTTCTTGATTTTTTATTATAAACTTATTGTTTTGATTGTTGAGATGACTGTTAGCATTGATTTATACACTTGATTAATGCTCCATTGTACTTCTAGTTTGATAATAGTGGAGCTGTTTTTATTGGTCTAGATGACCCATATTTTTACTCTTATCTTAAGAATTTTTCTATGTTAAAAATCTTGGTATCTTTTGATGTGTTTATGGTGGTATTTAATTTCTACCATATGTTTATTTGTTTGCACTTTAAAATTCTTGCTAGTAAAAAAAATTTATTTCTACTACATATTTGTTGCTTTGTTACTTCTCCTATCACTCGAATTGAAAGGAAGACTTGAATGTTTTTAAACATGTCATCACTAAAAAGCGCTTGATTTAAAGACTACCACTAATATCCCACAGAAAATAAATTTGATAATTTTATTTATCAACAAATGAGACAGGAAATAAAAATGACTAAAGAAGCAAAATAGGCGGGTTATATCATTAATCATCATTACAATAGACATACTACACAAACGGAAAAGAGAGATGAAAGGTGTTCACCTGAAAGAAAAATCAAAAGGAAGACAAGAAAATCCCCCTTCTTATCCATGTTCTATCAGCTTCCGATTCGCCTGCGCAATGAGTCTGCATATATTTATAGATGAAGCAAGTGTAATTTGAGCAATATTCATTCATTTCCAGAGCCTATTTATTTCTTGAGACATTGTATCCACTTCGAGATTTTCTGAAGGTTTATTCCAAAAGAGCACGTATTGATCCTATTGGACATAGTAGTTACATTTATAGTTTATTTAAAATTTAAAAAAATCCAACAGATTAAATATACAATTTACCAATTATAATGATAGATATACATTTGATGTATTTTATGTGATAAGTACGCCTGACCAACTATCTAATCATAAACAATTATCTTATGGAGAAACTACTTCTATTAAAACTTGACAATTTTTTTCACCTTCAAATTCTTGAACTTTTCAATTGAAAAAAAAAGGTAGATGTTGTCCTAAGGGAAAATTATAGTTAAATACCATAGGATGAAAAAAATTACAAATATATACCTTAAACTTTGATATTTACAAAAATATACAAAAATACCTAATTATAATTATTTTTATCATACAAAATAATCATTTTATCCTCCATCTTTTTTCCCTTTCCTCCTTCTTCTCCCCTTTTTCTCCCTTTCTCTCTTCCTTCCTCTTCTCCGTCGATCATCACTCCTCTCTCTCCACCTTCCTCCTCTAACTCAATCTCTCTTCCCCCTACCCCACCATTATCCCTCCCTATTCGATCTCTAGTTCATGCTCTCCCCTTGTTGTCCCTCCATCCCACGTTGATGAGATCTAGTTCGTGCTTGCTCCTCGTTTGAGAAGAAGAAGCTGGCTTGTGCTCCCTCATCATCTGATCTCAAGTTCATGCTAGTTCAGTGGTCCTTTTTGTAACACTTTATCTCCTGACATCTCTAGAACTGACCAAAAACTTCAAAATTTAATCAAACACAACCCTGACATCTCAAAATAACTCTCCAATGCTTTAGAATAGCAGAAACAAACCCCAAAATACCGAAAACTTGGTTGGGGCCGCGACCGCTATAGTACCGCCGCAGCTCCGGCCTCCCTTATTTCTCCATCACTTCTGTCTTCGCTGGCCCCGTGGCGCCCTGTGCTGATATCCCATATTAGCAACTTCCAAACTCCGGGACGAATTTTTGACATACATAACTTTATGCTCTGACCTCCGATTGACTTGATTCTAACTCCTACAAGTCAATCTAGTCTCAATCTATCCATAGACACCACTTTCACCTCAATCTAACTCCGTATGGAGATTCTAGACTCTTGATATCATTTTGGCCACTTGTTGACCAAAACTTACCATTAACAATCTCCAATTGCCATCAAAGGCAAATGGTCACTCGAAGACCATTCATACAGGTCCAAAACCCCCAAACCAACTTGTTCAAAGAGGTTTCACCCCAAAGGAATCACTCCTTTGAGATTTGACCCCTTGGAACCCCCACTTGACAATACAGACTACAAGCTCTAAAACACACCAACCAGGCCCAAATACACCTTTCATCGTACATAACACATATGCACAACATACATACCACAAACAACCTCTTTTCCACATATAACCATATATACATTCATCCATAGCAATACTCCTAATGTCATACATTCATTACAAAACTTTCTATCCTACTTGGTACAAGATACATTATCCAAAATACACATAAACTACATAGATCTAGTATTCCCACGTCTGCGGCTACTCCTTCAGCTTCTCAGGACTAGTGCCAGAACCGTCACCTAAAAGGTTAGTTCATAGGAGAGAGGTGTGAGACAATATCTCAGTAACCGGAGACAACCACACACACATATATACATATATCTCATACAACTCATGAATGCAATGTGAAATGAATGAAATGCGTGTTACCCTCACAGGGACCCCCATCCTTATCCTCCCTAACACATATAATTCATCCTTATCCTCCCTAACACATATAATTCATCCTTATCCTCCCTAACATGTATATATATATATTTCATCCTTATCCTCCCTAACATATATAATCCATCCTTATCATCCCTAATATATATATATATCATCATACATCATATCATCATCACATCATCACCACTCCATCCGCCATATATCACAGTCTCACAATATCATGTGGTGATGCTCATGTATCATCATATCATCATCATTATAATCAGCATAATGTCATGTATGTCATATCATATCAATGTCATCATCTCATATCTCATCCTCATAATCATAATCATCATCTAACTGTGTGCATACCACGATATATATAAAAACAGTACACACAAATATATCGATATCGTGGTATGAAAGAAACATGCATATATATACACAACTATACGTACTATCATACAATATCGACAATATAATATAAACAAATACCTAGTTACCTCAGGTTGTTAATATCACACACGTGAATTCCACGAACTTCTCGAATTGCCCAACACGCTTGAACCCCTATCGGTTAACCAAACAACCTTCACAATAATATAATTCTTCCATTAACGCAATATACCATTAAACCTAACATCACTATTCAACCATTTTAGGCCTAACCTAAGGTTCAAACGCCCCTTTCATGCATCAATAAGCTCCTACGAACCATTCAAACATCACGCAATTCTATACAACTCGGATTCCCAGTAGTTCCAATCGAAAACAACCTAGGGTTAAGCTCAACTCATATATACACCTTTCAAAACTCACACCCAAGCAACAAGAATACCAAAACACACTTCACTAACCTCATTTCATCCATTTCAATCGGTGGATTTCGGCTAGAACCGAAGATCCAACCTCAAAACACCAAATTCAACTGAAAAAAATGGAGAGGGAGGACTAGAGAACACTTACTAACTTGAATCCAAGCTCTTGAGGTCTGAAAATCACTCCCAATGGCCGAATCCAACAAGCCCTAGCAGAGGTCCCTCGGTTTCCTCTGTTTCTTTTTTTGCCGATCTTCCGAAATGATCCGGATTTAAACAAAATTCTTGATCCTCACCGTAGCCTCAGCACACCTCACCGGGGCTCCATCATGATAAGCTAAAACAAAGCCACTGGAAAGCCTCTCACCACGACGGCCCCACTTCCCGCCTCAGCGTGAAGCTCTTTTAGACTCTACTTAAATCTTCCTTCATCCTGTTTTCCTCCGGCCCTGAACACAATGCCAAGAAAGATATCATGAGGGGTGTTAAACATTCTCACTGATAGTAAAGACAATCTCGGTGAGATCTAAGGTTCAAGTAAAGCATTGTGCTCTTTTTGGCTGAGTTTATGATGCTTCTTGTCAATGCTTCTCCTTTTGTTGCTTCTCCCTCCCTCTTCTTCTTTCTCTTCCACTACCTACATTTTCCTTTTTTTGGGTTGTTGCTTTTTTTCTAATTTCCATTTGTGGGGTTTGAAATATTATAGATTTGGAAGTTTATAAATTTTCACAAAATGGAAATATATATATATATAGATCAACTGCAAATCTAGAAAGAACAGTTGTAAATTTATGTGTATCAATTGTAAATATATATGAGATTTTTTTTTCTTTAGTTGAAAATGTATGCAAATCCCTTAGCTTCAATTACAAATTGTTGTTTGTCAGTTGCAAATAGGCCATGATCAATTATCAGAGGAGGGTTCCTCTAATGATCAACCAGATCAACAGCAGTGTGTCTGATCTAATCGATGATCGAAGGGACCCCCTCTGATGGTCGACCATCATTTTAGTTGCAATTGGTAAATCAACTATTGTCCGTTGCAAATTTAACACCATTCATTGCAAATCATCAAACATCAGTTGCAAACAAATATATTTAATTAATTAGTAATTCAGGTATAGAGGGAGGGAGAGCAAAATAGTCATTTCATGTAACAACAATATTTACGATTTGATACTTTGATACCCCATTGTAATTTTGTAAGTTTAAGGTATGTTTTTGTAATTTTTTTCTCTTATGGTATTTAACTGTAATGTCCTACATTGGGGAGGGAGTTGTTGTAAAAACCTGAAAATTGAAAATTACCCATAAGTAATTGAGTTTTTATTCAAATTGATAATCATATAAAACTATAAACAGTACACTACGCAGTATTCATCCAAATTCATAATGTTATTTGAGACTCATATTAAAGTTAAATTGAAATGATCAAGTTTGAAATGAAATATAAAAAAATAATAGGTATCACAAGATGTCCTCACATAAAGAAAAAATTCAAGAAATAAACAAAAAATGAACAAAATTTGAAGAAAAAAAATTATAGGAGGGGAAAGGTTTGTACCTTTGTTATCAAATATAAAAGTCATAATAAAATTAAATTAAAAGGATCAAGTTTGAGATAAAAATATAGATAAATAATAAGTATAACAAAAATTAAAATTATGTTGTCACGTAAAGAAAAAAATTCAAGGAATAAACAAAAATATAGTAAAGATTGAAGAAGAAAAAAGAAAAAAAACTAGAGTTTGAGAATGATATGAATATTAATTATCAAACAATTTTAAGAGTCATATTAAAGTTAAATTAAAATAATTTTATTTAAAATTAAAATATAAATAAATAATAAGTATTACCAAGATTAAGGATATGTTCTCACAGAAAGGAAAACAATTCAAAATATAGGCAAAAATAATAAGCTAAATATGAAGAAAATGATAAAAAAAAGGCCAAAAAATATGTTGGCAATTGGCATACACATGCCTCTGTACAAGCCCCACATCGATAATGTTTTCAGAATAAAGGCGATAGGTAGAGCTGTCAAAATGAGTCAAGTTCAATGGGCTGAGCTTCATTTTTTAAAAATTATAGACATTTCGGGCTTTTTGGCCCGGGCCCGTTAAGCCCGACCAAAAATGGGCCAGCCCGTAAGGGCTTCGAGCTGGCCCGAGAAGCCCATTAAAAAAATTTGCTTCAAGTCTTCAACCTTCAAATTCGAAAATTGAAATCTCCTCCCAATTAGCATACACATGCCTCTCTCATCTCGTGTGCATGCAACATGCGTGTCTCCACTCTCCATCCTAGTCCAGGTCCTGGGGTGAGTCTCAGAAAAGGCTGAAGAGAAAAGAAAAAATGCCCATCAAATTCGAATCCCTAATTCTAGTTTCAGTTTTTCAGATCTGAACTAGTAACCACTCATACTCACTCACACCATCTGCATCACTCTCTTTTCCTCTCCGATTTGTTAGACTGTTACTCTGTTTTTCAGATCAGATTTCCTCTTCAGCTCTCCCAGTTCTAGAGCTCACGTCACGTTCCAAACTTCTTGAGTCTCGACATCGTGACCGAAGAGCAGCAATGAAGTGTGCTATGTGACCAGTGACCACTGTTGTGTTGTTAGTGCTGATGTTGAATGGGTTCTTGGCGTCTCGTCTCTAATCATCCTCATCTGGTGCCATTGATCATTGTGCATGGGCAGAATGGTGTGTGCAAGGCTTCCTTTGATTCTACACTGCTTCTTGCTGCATCGCCCATTGGTTCTTCCAAGTTTGAAGTCTCGTGCATGGGCATGAACTACTGAGCTCCGAGTTTGATTCCTCATTCACTGCTTCTTCCTTCCTCCATCACCCATCGGTTCTTGTAACTTCTAGGTTAAAAGTTTGCTATGTGAGGCTATGAGTTGCTGCCTGCTGAGCTTTGGCCTTTGGCTTTGGGTTCAATGCCTTCTTCTTCACCCTTCCTTTATTTATACTTGTTTTTGGATTGTGATTCTTGTGAATGATTTGGTTTGCTCTAGTTGATTTTTCATTTTCTTGGTTCTGGTTAGAACAAGATTTACCTCTCCCTGAAACAAAATTTCAATTAATTACTAATGAATGAAATGTTCTTCTTCTTCTCATTAATTAGCTACTAGATTGATTCAAATGCAAAGTTAGCTAATTAGCCTTGTTTTTTTTTTCTTTTATTGTAAGAAGAGCTTAAAGCTTATTGATATAATCTGGATGCTTCACTAATTTATTGTTATTGATATCACTTATTGGAATTTTATCTATATCCGACTTTGCATTGTGAATGAATTTTTTTCTATCTGGCATCTCTTTGGTTAAATGAATTAAAGTGAATTTTTTCTTTGAATAAGATTTTTTTACTCAAAACTTATGCAGCTTTTTAGTCTATAAGTTGGTTCATTTTATAACAACTATTTGAGACATCTTTAGCTTATATGACAATTATGTCTTCCATTTAAATTTTTTGTTATTTATTGCTTGCAGCATGATGTCTTCTTTTGAGAAAAACAATGTTGATAATAATGCTTATGTAGGTGAGGAGATACAAATTGTGAACAAAGAATCTGTTCCTTCCTCCTCTATTTCTAATGTTGCTAATCAACAACAAGGTTCTGAGCAAGAGGAACAAAGAAATAAAAGGGTTAAAACTCAATCATCCAACTTGTGGAAGGCTTTTACTAAACTTGATGTTGATGGGAAAGAAAAGGCAAAATGTAAAGGTTGTTTAAAATTGTTTGCTGGTAATTCTACACATGGCACCTCACATCTACGTTGTCATATGTAGTCGTGTAGAAAACTTCCACAATATCATGATGTTGGATTGATGATGTTGGATTATGAAGCAAATCTTAGATCTAGACAAATTGATAACAAGTGTATACGGGATCTTTTAGCCTTTTGCATTATTGAACATGATTTACCCTATTCATTTATTAAGTATAAATGGGTTAGGGAACTACTCAAGACATGCAATCCTAATGTCCAGCTCATAACTAGAAATACAGCTATGGGAAATGTTTTTAAATGCTATTTGAGTCAAAAAGAAAAGTTGAAAGAAACTTTGCAAAAGAGTATTAGTAGAATTTGTTTGGCATCTGATTGTTGGATAGCTGTAACTTCTGAAGGTTATATATGCTTGACAACACATTTTATAGATGAAAATTGGAGATTAAATAGTAAAATAGTTTTATTTTGTAAGATGGAGCCTCCACATTCTGGGTATGAGCTTGCTAGAAAAGTGTATGATTGTTTAGTTGAATGGGGGATTGATAAAAAAAAATATTTTCTATCACTTTAGACAATACTTCTACAAATGATAACATACAGGATATATTGAAAGAGCGGTTGTCAAATCAAAATAACCAGGCTTGTAATGGAGAGTTTTTTCATGTGAGGTGCTGTGCTCACATTTTGAACTCAATAGTTCAGGAGGGTTTGAAAGTAACAGGTGCTGCTTTACATAAGATTGGGGAAAGCATTAAATATGTAAAAGTATCAGAGGCAAGAATGATATGTTTTAGGCAAATTGTTGAGGAGGTTGGTCGTATTGACACCTCAGTAGGCTTGCGGTTAGATGTGCCTACTAGATGGAATTCTACATATGCTATACTTGATATTGCGATTAAATATCGCCGTGCTTTTTCTACCTTTGCTATAAGTGATCGGAATTGCAGGTTTTGCCCATCGAATGATGAGTAGGTGAGAGCAGAGAAAATGTGCATATTCTTGCTGCCATTTGAAGTGATTACAAGGATGATTTTTGGGACTTTTTATCTGACTTCAAACATGTATTTCATGCAAGTCGCAAGAATTGAGTATTTGTTGAAAGAGTATACAACTAATGAGGATGAGGCACTTAGATGCATGGCTCAGAGCATGAAAGAAAAGTTTGAAAAGTATTAGAGAGATTACAGTGTCATTCTTGCACTTGGGACAGTTTTTGATCCTCGAATGAAACTTGAAGGGATGCAATATTCTTACTCATTGGTTGATCAAACAGCTGTCCAATCTAAGATTGAAAATATCAAGAGGAAATTATATTTTATTTATAACCACTACAAAGATATGAATCCATCATCTAGTCATGTTATTATTAGAGGTGGATCAAGTTCAAGTTTTACAACAACATCATGTCAACTTGAAACCACCCACTCCTCCTCCCTTGGTTCAACGAATACGATGGATTTTTTTGATGATGTAAGTTTGAAATTTTTTGACATTTTAATTTGATTTATCTCTTATGTTAATTTTATTTTAATGGCTACTTTAATAAAGATTGATATTATATGATGTAGGATTATATTAATTTCAAATGTATGGATACCACTTTCTCCGAAAAGTCTGAATTAGATTATTATTTGGAAGAAGCAACACTTGCTCCTCATAAATTTTGACAGTTTGATGTATTGAGCTATTGGAAGAATAATCAGAATCGATTTCCTACACTTGCAATGATGGCATCTGATATCTTTAGCATTCCGATTACTACAGTAGCTAGTGAATCGGCTTTCAATATTGGCTCATGTGTTCTTACAAAATATCGAAGTTGCCTTCTTCCAAATAATGTCCAAGCTTTAATTTGTACCTGTAACTGGTTGCATGGTTTTCAATTCATTCTTAATGGTAATATAATAATATTTTGTCTTCTATTTTAACTAATGATTTTTTTATTATAAGCAAACCTACTAATAATGATAATAATAATGTCTATTATTTCATTTGTTTTTCTATTTGTTGCAAGTGATGGAGATGATGAGGAAGAAATCACAGTAATTGATTTAAAGTCACATCATGCTCCAAGTACAATCATTGATGGTTGATGATAAATTAATGATGCTGATTGATAATGATAAATGATGATTATAGTTGGTGAATGCTGATTGGTTTTGGCACTTTTGTCTCCTAGGTGATGTGGTTTTGGAACTTTTTTCTTTTGATTGTGAATCTAGTAATGACTAATGATAAAGTGATAATAGTAATTTAGTATTATGTTATTTTGGACTAATGAAGTAGTGATGAATCTATCTAGTGATGAATAATGATTATAGTTGGTGTCTTGGTGAATGGTTCTCGAACTTTTGTGCCTTTTGGTGGTGAATTTAGTATTAAATTTGAATTATTTTATATTAAAAATTTAAATTATATGATTTTGAAGATAAAAAATTGAAACAGGAAAAAAAAGCCTATAGGCTCGCGGGCCTCATCACACGGGCTCGAGCCTAAAAAAGTGAGCCCGTTTAGGTGACCGGGCTTTTTGGTCTGGCCCGCCACAGGCCGACCCATTTTAACAGCTCTAGCTGTAGGATGCTTTATAAAAGGGAGGGGCGTGAGTGCCTTCAGTATGTAATGAGCCATGAATACATAGGCTCCTAAGATAAGAATTTTATGGTCACTGGTCAGTGTTTTGTTTTTAATTTAATTTAATTTGGAGCTAGCCGGTTTTCACTTGGTTTTAGGTGTGTATCGGATTGGATTAGGTATTAATTTATTAAGTTTTTAGTTTTACTCGTTGAACTGTTGAAAACTAGGTACTAATTTTTCAGTTGAACTGGTTGGTTTTGTGGCTATGAGACATCTAGCTAAAAGTTTTCATAGTGAAATTATAAGCAAACTATTAGAAAGATAACTTATAAATAATATTCCATTAATTCTATGAATAATTCGATATTCTTATTAAACTTTGAAATGGATACACTTTGCCTTCTTATTCCATTCACTGTCTTTCCTTCCATACTCCCTCCCAAACAAAGAGTCAAGGGACTATTTGTTGTGTTGAGTTGAGACATTATTGTGTGCCAAGTCAGCAGTGGGGTGAGAGTGTTTGAGGAGAGGGGGAGGAGGAGCTGGAGCACCACAAGTACACCGAAGATTAACGCAAGGACAGCCAGGGCAATATTCGTCGCTCCGGCATATGATAGTCACGTCCGTATGTGCTTCTTTCTTTCCATACTCCCCAGCTGCTGCAAATATTATTAGATTCAAATAATGTCAATCACCCTCAATATATATTTTAATTCTACATCGCTCCTATAGTTAAATGTCCAATCTTGTCTGGGGATCAATCAATAATTTTTTTTTTCCAAAAAAAAAAAAAGAAACTATGAAAACTCTAGCTAAATCTCCGTCTATTATTGATAATTCCAACACGGATCACTATTTAGACCCAATTTTTGGTCAATTTAATCACCTAAAGTGACTTTATTTGAAGTGAGGAGAAAGAAAGATATATAGTGTTAAGTTAAAGGATAAAGAGAATTGAGAATAAGTTAATTGTAGGATTTTATTTTTTATCACTTAGGAAGAAAAATTACATTTACACTAAATCCAAAAATTTGAACAGTCAATAGCATATTATTTAAAATTTGGCAACAGAAATGCTTCCATTTCAAGAAAACTTCAAAGAGCCCATGCAACTGGGAAAATGCATTGTACATATCTCTAAAAGATGTGTATCAAGTTCGCTTCCATTTAAATTTTAGTTTTTAAATTAAACTTTCATAATTTTTCTTTTTTATGAAAAAGAATATAAAATAGTATGAATTTTATAATGATATCAAATTTAAAGATATTTTAAATTTAGAAAATATAAAATATAATAAAATTTGGACTTCCAATTTTCATCTAGAATGTTCATATAACTATATATATATATATATAATACATCCTAATCTGCAACCGAAATCTATTATTATGTAGTATAGGTAGATGATAGTGCATGCACATCCCAACTCATCCTTACCACTTGAACTACAATCTATTCCACCATTTCCACATGATGTAATTTTCATTCTTTGATCCCATTTGTAAACAAACAAAAAAGTTAGTATTCTAGTGAAAAAATCAGGAAGACCAAAAGTAAATAATTTATAAAGAAAAGTAAAACAAAGTAACAAATAGTTTTTTATAAATATATTGATATTCAGTGGAAAAAAAAAGTTTAATGAATCCTATTTTGTAAAATCAAAATTGTAACATTAGTCTAACCATTTTAATAAAAATGTTACACAAACAGGAGAAGAGAGAGATGAAGGCTTCACCTGAAAGTTTAACCAGAAGGACGACAAGAAAAGCTCCCATAACCAAAGTCTTGCCCATGTTTGATTAACTTGTGATGCGTCTGCGCAATGAATTTGCATTTATAGGTGAAGCAAGTGCATTTTGGAATATTCATTAATTTTTGGAGCTTTTATTGTCACTTATTTTTTGTGATTTTGTATTTCTTTCTTAAATTATTATGAAGATTTACTTCTAAAACTAGGTTCGGCAATTTGTATAGAATCTGAAATAAATTGCACTATTTATAGCTTTTATTTATATATACATGTATTTTACAATATATATTTACATATTGATGAATGCATTGCTTCTAGTAGTTACTTAATAATTTAGTTTATGTTTGAATAATATCTCATGGAATAAATTCAAGAAAAAAGTACAAATTATAACAATGGTATGCTTGAAATATTTATTTTGATAAATAGGTCTCACCAACTACCAAGTTAGGTTGTAGTTGATTGTGTTGGCAAAAGAATGCTTGTTCAAAACTAATGGTTATTATTTGTTATGTTAATTTGTTGAATACACATGTATGTATTATATATATATATATATCATATTTATATTTTAAAACTTTAAAATTTATGATATATTATATATTGTATCATACTGTATTATATATAATTTTGCAAGTGGCCACTCTACTTTCGCATGTTGCCACCAGTCTTTTAATTTGTTTTTATCCTTCATGGTTCAACTAGGTGAATTCTCATTCATTGTATAGAATTCGAGAAATGAGTTATAATACTCTTAATTTATGAAGAGTGCAACTTATGATAATTTTAATTTGAATGATGATTTCACATTAATTGTTTTAACAATTTTTTTGGACCAAAACCAATTGGGAAAACCATCTAACTCTTGGTATCTAAGTGGGGTATTGTCTAACTTATGGTTTTTGGCCAATATATTGTCTTACTTATTTATATTCACACATGCACACTTCTCACCTATATAGGATTAAACTAGTGATATTAAAATGATTAGTATGGCTCATATTGGTATTCATAACAAATATAATTATTTTTATTGTGTTAAATCAATAAACTATTTTTTGTGATCTCACAATAAAACATCCTGTAATTGTATAAATCTACAATGGAAAAATAATATTCATGCCACTTTTTAAAAAAATAATATTTTGTCATAACAAATATTTTTTAATTGCAGATGAATATGTTGAATGCCACCGGAAGAGTGTGTGTCAAATACAAGAGAAATTTATTGAGTCTTTATTTATCGGATTTTTAGAGAATAGATATACAAATGAGTTTTATAATACATATTTTGATCCAAAATCTTAAAAATATTTGGTCTATAAGTATTTTTCATTTATATAGCTCTTTATTTTTTTTCTCTGATATTCAATCGAAAGTAGGCCAACATGTCCAACATATAAACTGTTTAAATGATGAGTTAGGTTTATTGTGGCACATTTGCAATTTGGTGCTTAATTTTTCTCTTGTGAGGGAGAGGAGTCCTTTCAGATTCATTTTCTTAGATCCATTTTAGATTCAACTGTAGGATCCCTGGCTAAAAAACTTGCGTAGTATAATTATCAGCATACTATTGAAAAAAAGTAATAAGATATTCCAATCTACAACAATTCCTATTTTATTAAACTTTGAATGCATTGCCTTCTTATTCCATTCACTGTCGACTTTTCAAACTCGCTCCAAACATGTTTATTTCACATCATACATAACATTAATAACCACAATATATGGAGAATATATATATATATATATATCCAAGAAACACTCAAGGAATTATTTGTTTAGGGACATTGTAGGGGAAAACAACATTGGACTGTGAATCATATATATGTTGTTGAGGGGTAGCACCACAAACACATCGACCACCAAGACAAAGACAGCCAGGGCACCCTAAGTTATTAAAGCATGGCGGATGGAACACCTTGCTCTCTGCACCATCTTCCATTATTCCAAACTGCACACCTGCAAATAAATTACTATTAATCATGTTTAGTTAAACAAATTAATCATATATATAAATGCATATGCATTACCAATAAATTAAAAGAGCTTGATCCAGACGAAAGGGAGACTTGAATGTTTTTAAAGATGTCATCAATAAACAGCGCTTGATTGAAAGACTTCTACTAATCTCCCACAGAAGATGAATTTGATAATTTCATTTATTAAGAAATGAGAAAGAAAATAAAAATGAATGAAGAAGCAAAATAAACAGGTTATATCATTAATCAACATTACAATAAACCTATTGCTCAAACAGAAAAGAGAGATGAAAGGTGTTCACCTGAAAGAAAAACCAAAAGGACGAGAAGAAAAGCTCCCTTCTTTTTCATTTTTAATTATCAGCTTGTGATGCGTCTGCGCAATGAGTTTGCATATATTTATAGATGAAGCAAGTCTAATTTGATCACTATTCGTTAATTTTCAGAGCATTCATTGTTATTTCTTTCTTGTGATATTGTATTTACTTCGAAAATCTTCTGTAGAATTATTCCAAAAGTGCACGCATTGGTACGTCGACCTATTGGAAATAGCAGTTACTTTGTAATTTAATTTAAATTTAAAAGATACCTCATGGAGCAAATTCAATAAACAATTTACCAATTGTAACGATAGTACATACATTTGATGTATTTTATGTGATAAGTACGTCTCACCAACTACCTAATCATAAACAATTATCTTATATGGAGAAAACTATTTTCGTTTGAACTTGGCAATTTCTTTTATCTTTAAATTCTCAGATTTTTCATTTTTTTTAAAAAAAAACGTAAATGTTGTATTTCCTAAACTAGGGAGGGGGTTGTTCAGCAGTGCACAATCATATATTTTTTTCCTTTTTTAAAACTAAAAATATTGGGGGTTAAAAAACGTTATTTATTATGTTTTGTGGGTGTGATAATGTGGTTAAAATCATTATAGAAACATTAATTTAATTCTCTGGTAAAAAATTAATTTAATTCGCTGTAGGTAATCATTAAGTAAATTAATGGGGCTAAAGGTTTTTATTATAATTTCAAAGATAAATCATTAAAAAGAAATTTAATAAAGTGACATCACCAAACAGTGTAAAATTAAAGGATATAGTTTTGACAAAGATAATGTTGATTGAAATTTAATCCTAGTATACTGAATCATGGTCTTCACCTTTTGATTGGTTGTAAATTATAAGTGTACAAGCTCAATCACAATATAAAAATATCCCAAAGAATTTCAGGAATCATACACAAGGGAGGCTACAATTACTAGTCCAATAAGTTTTAATGTAAACACAATTAAATATATATATATGTATATTAAAATATTAAATTGGCAATGATTGATGTGCATGCATATAAGTTTTGTTATCCAAGATTAAGCGTCTTCAATAATATTGCTTCAAATTAATATCGTGACACAGGACTTTGTTTCCTGCATATGGATGCATTTGTTGTGATCTGTGATTTCATAACCCTAGCCATTTCGATTTTTCACTGTAGGATTTTTTATTTGTATGTTGTGATCTGTGATTTTGGTGAATTAATTTGATATGATATTCGATTATGCAGTTCCTGATTGTTTGAAGTGGAGAACATGGTGGTGGGAAGCATCAGCTTCGGTTGCAGGGCATTGGTATGCTATGAGCACCGATTAGGAAATCCTGTGAAGGAAGATGAATGACAGTGGAAGAAAAATGGAATTATTTGGAGGGAAATTAGGCTTTTCAATTTTATTTTTATTTAATTAAATATAAAAATAAATTTCTTTCCAACATTCTCTATATTATACCATATAAATTAATGATGATCAGCACACCTTTCACTCCACTCTATTCCATTTGCTTCCATTCTATTCCTAGTTTATGCTTTTTGGTAACCAAAGGGGCCCTTAGTTTTTTCCTTAGGCAGGATACTCTCACTTAATATGTTTGCTTTCATACCTAGCTTATGAAAAATGTGGCTGCTATATATACTTTTTATATTTTACATTGTTGATTAGATTTTTATGTTATTATAATTTTACAATTTTTGTATTATATTTTTTAATACTAATAATATTTGATTTATTATTATATTCATTTTATACATATTTAAAAACTCTTTTATGAAAAAATTAATATTTATATTGGGTCAGAACTTCGTTCCTCTATAAAATTTTTCTGGTTCCATGCATCCATGACAAGTCACTGTCCACTAATGAGCCCTCAAGTGATTTCAATATTGTTACGCCCCCTTTTGATGGTGTGGTTACCCATATTGATTTGGCATTTGGTGTGCCTCCTTCCAATCGATGTCCACTTATGTCCCAAAAAAATTAATAAAAATAATAATGCTATTAGAAAACTAATTTATATATAATTATAAGCAAACTAGCGAATAATTGATAAGATAACATTCCATTAATTCTATGAATATTAATCCCATATTCTTATTAAACTTTGAGTGTGATTGACATTTTAATAATGTGACTTCATTATTTGAATATTTTTTTTGTAATTAAATGTGACTCAATTACAAAATAAATTTTCCTTTTTAAAAATATTCAAATCTCTTTAGAAACAAAAAAAGATTTCCTCTAAGAAAAAGAAAAGTTAAATTATACATGTCCCTTTTTTCTGAAACATACAAAAAATCTCTATTGAAAATTATAAAAAATATAATAAAAGCACTTCCTTTTATTTTTTTCAAAAATTATACAAATATCTCTACTATTCTTTTAGAGGTTTTCCTATAATTTGACTATAGAATTTGTGCAACATTAACAAAATTCAAAAGAATTTTGTATAACAAGATTTCGGGCACATGCAAAAGTTCCATTGTTTTTGGCTCTATGAATAGTGCAATTTCCAGTTTCTTGTGCATTTATAAATTCAAGAGAAATTCGTCTGAATTTTAAAAATAGAATTGAGGTTTATGTAATTTTGCAAGTGGCCACTGGCCACTCTGCTTTCGCATGTTGCCACCACTCTTTTAATTTGTTTTTATCCTTCATGGCTCAACTTGGTGAATTTTCATGTCGCGAAATGAGTTATAATACTCTTAATTTATGAAGAGTGCAACTTATGATAATTTTAATTTGAATGATGATTTTACATTAATTGTTATTACCCATTTTTTTGGACCAATACCAATTGGGAAAACCATCTAACTCTTGGTATCTAAGTGGGGTATTGTCTTACTTATCGTTTTTGGCCAATATATTGTCTTACTTATTTATATTCACACATGCACACTTCTCACCTATATAGGATTAAACTAGTGATATTAAAATGATTAGTATGGCTCATATTGGTATTCATAACAAATATAATTATTTTTATTGTGTTAAATCAACAAACTATTTTTTGTGATCTCACAATAAAACATCCTGTAATTGTATAATTCTACAATGGCAAAATAATATTCATGCCACTTTTTTAAAAAATAATATTTTGTCATAACAAATATTTTTTAATTGCAGATGAATATGATGAATGCCACCGGAAGAGTGTGTCAAATACAAGAGAAATTTATTGAGTCTTTATTTATTGGATTTTTAGAGAATAGATATACAAATGAGTTTTATAATACATATTTTGATCCAAAATCTTAAAAATATTTAGTCTATAAGTATTTTTCATTTATATAGCTGATCTTTATTTTTTTTTATCTGATATTCAATCGAAAGTAGGCCAACATGTCCAACATATAAACTGTTTAAATGATGAGTTAGGTTTATTTATTTTTTGGGGCCTGGAAAATTTGAAGATTTATTTAATTGTTATGATATATATATATATAATTCGTAAAATAACCCATTTCTTTCAAAGAAAAATTTATCGGCGGTTTCCAACATTTGGATCACTCTCCGCGCAGTAAGACAAGATTGAAAATGTCCTCGATGAAAAAAAATTGAAAATTTCATAGTTCCAATTTCCTTGACTTATTTTACTCTACTTTAACACTGACCCACTCATACCTTGGAAAGTGATAGGGTTACCTGACGCTATTGCATTTGAGACAGATCTTGCAATGCCATTAGCACGAAGTTACACAAATATCTTCAACCATGGCATTTCAACAGCATTTAAAACCCCAAATTGCAAGAAAGCCAGACAACTAACACAACAGAAAACTAAAACAACCTCTGAAGAAGCCCTTTTGCCCGACGGCGCAATTTGGAAGACATGGGCAACGATGTCACGAGGGCTTTGGAGGAAGGAGATGAGTCTGTTGCTGAGGTTGATGACGACGACTTTGAAGCCGAAGCTGATGAGAAAAAGTCATAATCATCTGAATTGTAGGACGCATATGGAGAAAACTCAGGCGATTCCTTTAGGGTTTTCTTGGACCTATTGAAAAGGCAAGATATAGTTTCTGTCGAACAAGTTCTTGTTTGGATAATCTGGTTCTGATTGGACTTAAAACTCAAATCCTTCAACCTCGGAGGCGACTCCAACGTTGGCGACGAAGAAGGATTTTGTTCTTCATTTGGTGGATCTTTGGGAATCCCAGGCTGTACTTCCCATTGGAATGGAACTTTACCAGGCAATTTGCAAGCGTACATGTCACTATCTCGTCCAAGAGAAAGCCTAGAAGATGATGAACTTCTTAAGAGAACTTTATTCACAAAGACGTCATTTCCATGGAGGACTGATGATTCAGAAGAATCTTCTGATGGTTGAGATTGAGAATCCTTATTCTCCATTTTCGTACGTTGTGGTCAAGAGAAAGCATTTAGTTCCACTATTTAAGCGAATCGACGAGATCCTATAGTTGACCACATAATTGGAAGTTTTAACTGAGGCCGTAATAAGTGGGATGGAAATTAACAAGTAATTGATCGAAATCATGCTGTTTATTTTTTCCCCATGAATATAGCATATTTACTATCATGAATTTTTTTTTGGGCCAGAACTATCCTGAATTCAAACAACAAAAAGAGAAATGGATGCAACGGTAAATATATATATTTTTTCAGATATTCATTCAGGGGTTAAATTTTATATTCCTTCTTATACTGGACAAATTGATGGGACCATAGGAGAAAAAAGTTTGACTACATGCATTTGTATATTCATTATTCGAAATTCAAATGATTACTAATGTATATACCGGAGTATTTATATAGCCATTACCTCGGTAAATTACATTTTTGGGGGCTGTGGGAAAATTATCCTAAATACCAATGAACAAATGTACGTTTTTATGTGCCAAAAAATGCACGTTTTTATGATAAATGATATACATAACTTAAATATATTTATCTTTGACCGAGAGAGTCAAGACCTTTAAGTCAAAATGATTGATATAAGGATAGTTAATTTTCTCTCATTATTAGTATGGATGCCAGCATCTCCGGTAAAACAGATTATACTACTGTTATTTCATCATTGTGTCGAAACTCACACGTCCATCATAACGTGTATAGCTCAGTTGGTATAGCTAATTGTACTAACCTAACCTAATCAATGATTTTGAGTTTGAGTCTTTGCTTTGACACACAATGGCCATAAATACTTGCTCAAAGAATTTGCTGTCCATATGGTCATACCCGAGTTCAATATGGCTACTTATACCACCTCAGGAAAAAAAAAATCTTATTAGCATACTCCTACATAACACATATTAGCATTTTTTTTCTACCAGGATATTAATATCAGTATATTTAAGAAAACACAATCAATTTAAATCATTTCATTTGACACGATGATTAGTCATTGTCTTGCTTTATATTTTCACAGAAGAAATGTCGGGAGGAGCTTCATATTACCTTAGCATTGGTAAAAAAAAAAAAAACTTGGCTAAGTTCTGGTGAGGTGATGAAGGGAAGATACTTTAGTAATGCTGGAAAAAGATGGTACCATGGAAATCAAAGGGTACTGGTGGTATGTATTTTTAAAGGATATCTGGTTATAATCTGGCACCGGTGTTGCTAGGAAAATAAGCATCATGGAGGATTCTTTTTTTCCCTATATGAATTTTGGGCCTCATGAGCGAGGTCCTGATTAAATCTTCCTAGTCCAACTTGTATATTTTAGTTTTACAAAGCTGTGCGGGAGAATTGTTTGCATTTGCCCGAGTTGATCGATATTTCATATATTCACGTTCTTTATTTTTAATTACAAACAAGTAGTTGTCGTCAACAGAATAGTTGTGAGTAACCAAAGCCCCAAAGTAATAAATCTTCTTACATGTGTGGAAGAGAATTCCAAAGAGAAAACAAGTTTTGGATTATTCATTGAGGCTTTGACAGAGATGCGAAAGGATAAATATAAGGAACCAAAGAAAGAGGAAGACGGGTGGAAGGCCATAGAGGAAACTGGAAAAATATGATTTTCATAGAGGCTTTATTTTGTTTAATCCGGATATAATGGTCAATTAGTTAATTTTTGGTTCTTTAATGTAATTATAATTTTCATAGTCCTTCACAATAAATATTAATTGCTACATATCCTTCAATATAATTTTCTCTTTTGATATAGTTATTTACAAAGAACTAATAACTTTTCTCCTAAGATCATCATCAATTCATGCAAGTATTCAGTTTATGTTTTTGTTTTCCTTCTGAATTATTTTAGCAAACCCACCAGAATTCAGAGGAGAGGCTCTAATGCCATATTGAAAATCACTGAGAAATGGAGAAAGTTTTGGTTAATTTGTTGTCAATAGCTCAAACTATAGACAGAATGCCACATATGTGGAGTAATTCATAATCACATGAACATATTCGAACTGTGATGTTTGTAACCTTGTGTTGATACCGAAAACTGACCAATCAATACAGAGATAGGAAGAAGATCATATGAGAGAGCTAGAAGACATGACCTCTGTTTTTGAGTCACAGAGTACATTAATTCCAGAAATAAATTCCTCACAGTATTCTGAGTGAAAACATTTCACAGAGGGGAATAAAACACGCATGACAGTATCACACAAACTGCTCCAACCAAATGGTTCCATCAAGCTTTGCATCTTTCACAGTTGCTGAGTAAAACATTTCACAAAAGGGAATGCATATATGTTAGTCTCTTTTGTTGGCATATATATAGTCAAGCAGAGAAACAAAAAAGCTGAGTTTTTTTTTTCTTGGGATCAGTTCTTTAGAGAATTGATGTAGAAACATGTATTATTCTTTGTTGGTTAAAATGGCCAAGGGAGAATTGAACAGAAACTACATCGGTGGTTTCTATGTCCCTCTCAAAACCAATATAAATAGGCTAAAATAATCGACATAGGAGAGTTACCTATTGCAATGATGATTCACTATGAACAGAATTCTCTGCATAGCTAGCTATTGAATTAATGCATGGAAAAATGATTTGTAAAATTATTCAAAACATGGACGAACAATAGCAACACGGACCTAAGAATATAATTTTATATATAATGGTTGAAAGCATATTTAATATTTGAGATATAGTAATTTCATCTACATTTTAACAATGTTAACTATGTATCGGTCTACCAGATAGGTTGGTTTGCGATAAGCCAATTAATATTCCAGAAACAAGGGAAAGTTTGTCTCAAAGCAAATTAGGTCATTAGAGAATCTACTTACTCCATTTTGCAGACAAGCTCCTTCAAGGTTTGCATCATTCAAATTAGCATTCTTGAGCTGTGCAACCTGAGACGCAAGGAATCAATTGAAAACAACGAATAAGTCCTTAAATTTTGACAAAGGAATCAACGAACTAGGGCAGGGAGACCAAAGGGCAAATTGGACATTTTGTACTGTTTGAGACTTGTATTCATGTTCAAAGTGGATGGTTACCAAAAAGTGTTACTGGTTTAGGATGGTGGGTGTTATTCTTTCCATAAATTAGACACCATATTGCAATTAAGAACAAAGATTAGGATCAATCATTATAATTTTTTTAATGCTTCATATTTGATATACCAGAGGGCTGATGGTGAGTTACCTATGAAAAGCAATTATTTGAGTTTTCTTCGTTTCCCAAAGAAAGTTTTAGTTTCCTCATCGAGCACAGTGACATCTTCTTCTACCAATTCTTCACCTTCATGGTATCTCTTTCCACTAGCATGAATAGATTGTTGAAAAGGGATCACATTGTCATCATAGGTGCTGGATACATTCATTGCTCTGAGCCCTTCTTCCACATCTTCCTTGAATGTCACACGCCACCCACACTCCTTTATTACCAATTTTTGTCGATTTTTCCAATCAACTTTGACATCCCATTTTGCTTCCTTGATTGCACACTTATATTTTACGGTAAAAAATATCAATTCAATCTGGTCACAATCAACTGTGAAATTATGACTGGGTATAAATATCATCATCATGTGATGGGGATAGTCTCCCATACCAATTACCCAATATTTTTCCTTTTTGAAGAATTCATCTGGTGAGACTTTGAAAGTCATCATAAGCATCCGATGGAACACATCTTTATTAGAAATTGCAATGTCTAGATCTTGTAGAACAAGGCAAAGAGAAATTCCCCACCTTTCACTTGCACCACGAAGATGAGAGATGTCTACTTTTATTGACACAATGCAGTCAGGAGATACAAAATCACCAAACTTAATGCGATTGCAGCGACCTTGACATGACCTTTCTCTCTCACAAATTTGAACAACATGTTTATCTTGAAACCCATCAACTTTGTTGAGAAATTGAAAGGCTTGACTGTGAAACCATGATGGGATTTCACTCCCCATAATCCACCAGACTTTGTAGTCCATGTAATTGGAAGTCCTAGATGGAAAAGATACCTGAAAATCATTTGCTGACGATGTCATGAACTTTGATAGCAACTCCAGAAATGATAAAGGTTGCATTGAAGGACAAGAAATCGTATCCATAGACTTCAGATTTGGAGGAAGATTAGGCAAAATTTTGAGTCTTTTGCAAAAACTCAAATGAAGATTACGTAGACCTGTTAGATTAGTAACACAACCAGCTGGTAGATGGGAAAATTTATTTCCTGATAGCTGGAGATCAATCAATGATGATAAGCAGCTAAGATCCTCAGGAATTGACCCATCATGGAGATTGCAATGACTTAAATCCAATATCTTCAGTGAGGAAAGACTTGAGAATGAAGGAGGAAGAACCCACTTGCCATCATGTAGGTTGCCGAAATCGTTTCTGCTAAGATCAAGGTACTCTAAGAAAGGTAAGTAACCAAGATTATTTAGAATTGGTCCACCATTGAGACCACAGTTGCTTATAGTCAAATGCTTCAATGATGTTAGACCTGAGATCAAAGGAGGAATCACCAATCCTTTTGGGGGTTCTTGAATACCAAACCCAAGTACCCTTCGAATTGGGAAAAGAAAGTTCCAAAATGAACTGGATGTTAAAATTCCACCATTACACTCATTCAAATGTAGCAGCTTCAAGTTTTGTAGACCAATGATGGATGAAGGTATTTCTCTTATAGAAGTTCTACTCACATGAAGCTCCTCCAGACACTCATTTTCATCCAAATTTTGTGGCAAAGAGGACAATTTCATGCAACCTAACAAATTGAGAATTCTTAAAGATTTCAAATTACAAATAGAACTTGGGAGGTAAACAAGACTTTCGCAAAAATTCACATCAAGAATGGATAAGTTGTTCATATTTTTTCCGAACTCTGGAAGCTTTTTAACTTTTAAGCATCCAGAAAGGATTAATTTCTTTAATGCATCCATTTCCATTCTACTTGGAAGTGCTTTAAGATTCTTGCAGTTTTTCAAGTCCAATACAACAAGTTTCTTATGCTGTCCAAGTGATGGGTGAACCTCAACAAGTTTTATGCAACCTTCAAGAACTAGTTGCTCAAGATTGGGAAGCATTGAAAAATCGGGAGTTCTAATGAAATCTTTAGAGTAACTTAGATCAATGAACTTCAACTTCTTTGACATCTGCTCAAAACAACAAATGTAAAAGGAAATTAACATTTAGAAAACTTGTCATAATATTTAGCTGTATTTGATAAGACACAAACAAAATTTTCTTACTTGCATTCTCTCCCATAGTTGTGTGATCCTGCTGTGATGCATTTTAAGGACAACAAGTTGATTTAGATGAGTACCACACGGAAGAGATTTCAAAGGATATGCTTTCCATTCAAGAATTTTTAATGAACAAGGAAGACATTTGAGACCACGAGGAAGATACACATCACATGATATGATGAGTATTCTGAGACTACACATCATGATGAATGCTTCAGGATCCCAATTTGCTTCATATGACATAGGTGATCGAAGATGTATAACTTCTACCAAATTTGAGCCCTGAGAAACAAAAAAATCAACATCGTAATTAAGGATGAGGAATAATTATCAGTACAGAGTTAGCACATACATGAGATAAAATTTTAATGCATACTAAGGCTACTTACTTTGTTTTTTGTCATCACATGATCAATATCTTCCAGTGACCATAACCTGCTTCTTCTGCCAGCATCACTAGGTGATTGCTCCAAAACAATGACTCTACCCATTTCTTGAAGGACATTATGCATTTGCACATGCCATGTACCATTATCAGAATAATATTCAGTTATCAAGCATTTCTCAACAAGTTCTCTTATTCCAAGTGCTGGATAAAAACCACATATTTCAAACATCTGCATCACGTGATCCTTGACCATTCCCTTAAGACAACATGCAATATCTAAAAATACTTTCTTTTCCATTTCACCTAAGGCATCATAACTGATTCTAAGCCTCTTCAGAATATTGCTTGGTGGAAACTTTTTCATTTTTTCCAAAGCTACTTTCCATTCAAGTTCACTTCTTCCACAAAAATAAGAACCTAACACCTCAAGAGTCAAAGGAAGGCCTTCAGCATGGTGGATGACACTTTTACACAAGTTCAAATAATCTTCTGTTGGTTTACTCCTTTTAAAAGCCCTCTTGCAGAAGAGTTCAAGAGATTCATTAGTATTTAACAATTCAGCCTTATACACGTTGAATTCTCCATGTATTGTTAGAATGTGCATATTTGTAGTTGTCACAATTACTTTGCTCCCGGGACCCAACCAAGCTTGCTTTATTGAAAGCTTCTCTAGTTGGCTTATTTCACTTACATCGTCCAAGACGAGTAGAGCTTTTCTGCTGCATAACAGGTGTCTTATTGTATTCATTCCTTCATGTACATCCTCAACTTCCATGCCTCCTATCTTAAGCTTAGAAAGAAGTTTTCTTTGCAAGTGAACCAAACCCTTGGTTTCGGAGTTTACTTTCACATCAGCAAGAAAACAACTAATTTCAAATTGGCAACATATTCTATCAAAGATAATTCTTGCTAGAGTTGTCTTTCCTATTCCGCTCATGCCCCATATTCCTAATAAGCAAACGTCATCCAATCCAATCCTTAAAAGTGAATTCACTTCTTCTGCCCTTGAATCAATGCCGACAAGCTCCTTATTGAAACAAAATGGTAATTTAGGTTGTAGCTTTGCCCAAACATCTGCTACAATTTCTTCAATCAGTTTTGCTTCATGCCTACATGGAAGAAAAGAATAATCAAGGGATTTTAACATGTCCAAAACGAATTACAACATAGCTATTATTAGAGCAAATTCAAGTTTTCGTGATTTGTTGACTTGGTGATTGACGCAAAATGATATTGCTGTATTATCCAAAAACCCATGAAAAGATCAAGATTCTGTCTCTATAATTGTTAGCTTAATTAGGAAGACAGGAAAGATAAAGTGCTGGTAGAGTTCTAGAGTGGCAGCACATCAAGAAGATCTATAGAAGAGAAGTCAAATGTAAAGAAGTGAAAAGATTACACACACACACAATAGAATTGAGATGAAATGTCCAAGGCGGTAGTGATTTTATAGTATACCAGTAATTCTTAACAAAAATTTCAAGCATCGCTAGGCATGATCACTTCATTAAATTACTGTAAGAAGATAGAAGTCCAAATAAAGGGGGGAAATCCAATGCCGGTTGATATTTTTGTGTGTCTATATATATAGCCACACTCACACTATTGACTTTAGTATGAATTAAAGCCTGACCTTTATATATATGTATTGTCCCATTTCTGTTTAAAGAAAACAAATAGATAAAATGTTAAGATAAATTAAGGACTGCTTTACGAGTAAAAACATAATTGTTTCCCATCTAATCATTTGGAAAAAAAGATCACAAACCAATGAATGACACAGAAGGAAGTTAATATATACACTAGAATATAATAGCATATAGTACTAAAAGTATTTGCCAATATAATAGCAAGAATCATAATAACTTATATTTTTATTCAATGAGTTGATAAAAGAGCGATCATGTCAATGACTACTATACAAACTTACCGATCCATAGAGTCAAAGCCAGATATATTTGCAACTTCTTCTAAGGCTTCTCTCCATCCCTGTACCTTATCTCTGCTTTCAGCAAACCTCTCACCATGTTTTCGAAAGACATCCGCATATGTACCTTTTTGATGTCGGACATCAGATGGATATATTTTATAGAACACTGGGATTACTTCTCTACCCAAAGATTTTTTTGATTCTAGAATCTTTCGGAGTTCATCCAAACACCAACGGGAGGAAGCATAATTTGGGGAAAGAATAACAAGGGAGATGAGAGATTCTTCAATTGCTTGAAGGAGTTGATGGGAGATATCTTCTCCTCGCCGGAGTTCATCATCATCTATAAAAGTTATGATATCCCTTTGTCGCAGAGCAGCGTGTACGTGGTCTGTGAAACCTTTGCGGGTGTCTTTTCCACAGAAACTCAAGAAGACGTGATATTTCCATGGAGGGATTGTTGAGTTGGATGAAGACGAGACAGGGGCTGCTTCAGCACTGATCGTCATTGAAAGATGTGCTCAGAGAAACCCAGGCGTGAAATACTGTACAAGAGGTCGTTTCAGCACTTCAGCTTGCATCTATCTTTTCTTCTAGCTCCGGCTTCAGCTTGCATCTATCTAACTTGAACGTCTCAAGGAAAAGCACTGGTCAACACCGTTTAGTGTTAAGAGTGAAGTGTATGTCGGAAATTCGTTGGGGGAAGTAACGTTTGATCTTTTTTTTTTTTAATAAATTATTATTGTTTTTTTTTTGCCGGCCAGAACGTTTAATCATTATTTAATGAATGCAGATTAATTTTTAATTTAATAAATTATACATGCTGCTGTTTTCCAGATATGTATAATTTTTTACTGCATTTTTTTTAATTACCCTTGCCAAGTGGGGTATGCTGATCGATGATGTGTGAACATTGTTTTTTTATTTTTATAGAAAAAACAACCAAACGCATCCACTAGTCATTACATCACATATCCCCGTTTGTAATCAAACCAATCAAACCTTAGTAAAGGGTGCAAAGTGCAAACCAACATTTAATCATTATTTAATAAATAAAAATAAATTTTTAGTTAAATACTCTCTCCGCTCCTATATATAAGATATTTTATCCAGATCCTAAATATAAGACCATTTATAATATACGAAGTAGTATTTATTATACATTTTAAAACATATCTCTATAAAATGTATTCAAAGAGAAAGAGAAAAAGAAATAGATTAAATAAGGATAGTTTTAAAAAAATATTGGGATTTTCGGAGAAATCGAAATAGTTAATTAGTTTTAATTCTAATTTTTAATTCGTATAATTTAATTAAAAAATTTTATATTAAGAACAAGATAGACTATATGATATATATGTTGCTGTCTTCTAGACATGTATCATTTTTTGACTACATTTTTTATCATCTTTGCGTGTGGGAGATGTTGATCAATTAATGATGTGAAGTGGGAACACTGTGATGTTTACACGGTGTAAACCAACATTTAATCATTATTTAATGAATAAAAATTAATCTTTAATTTAATAAATTACTCCCTTCAGTCCATATTATAAGATATTTTGTATCAATTACACATATATTAAGAAAATCATTTTTTTAACTAAAATCAATGTAAAAAGTACCTACATTTCCTATTTTACCCTTATTAAATATATATTCTATTATTATTGTGGGTTATAAATGAGGAAAGAGGAAGTATTAAAAATAGGGATAAAATAGAAAGAAAAATATCTAATGCCCTATATTTTGAACCGCAAACTTATCATATAAAATATCTTATAATATGAACCGGAGGAAGTATATGCCATGCTGACTTCAAGATATATACCATACTTCAACATTATATATATATATATATATATAATTTTTAGGTAAATCGAGCATACGTTAGTGCTTGGAATGGTCAAGTTCTTTAACCAAAATGATTTTTGAATAAAGGATATTGAGTTATTTATTTCTTTATTCTTCAAACATTTGTTATTGTTTCACCCATACCAAATATGAATTTAGGTTTGAATAGAAAAGTTACCTTCCATGGAAAACTCTTTCCCCTTCCCTTAAAAACCTTGCAACTGTACCAAACGTGTCTAATTAGCACATACTAAACAGATCCGTAAACTCAAGTTGATAGAAACATAACTTGCAAATGTTTTAGGGAGCACTGAAATTTTTAGTTTTAGCATTAATAGATGTCTTCGTCCTTCACTCTCAAAATGTGTTTGTGTCATAACGTAAACATATATAAATTATAAATTAAGCACCAAAAGAACAAATATGGAGATGTTGGGTTACCAATCAGGAGTAAACTAACAAAGTTTATAGTTCTGTTTTAGTATCGAAGGCAGGGGCCAAATATCCTTTGGGTCTTCATGAGTTGTTCAATAATCTTTACATTATTTTTTGAGGGGAAAATGAAGCTCTAGATCATTGTAGTTTTAGTGCATTTTGGTTTTAGTCCCTGCACTTTTTTTTTTTGAAAGCCTTCCCTGAAGTTTTCAACTTTTGAGATGTTGATCCCTGGAGTTTTGGAGAACTGCTTGAGGATGTTGAGGTGAACCAAGCGCTTCCTTGAATGGTAGAAGAGGTGCATTATGATGGCATAGATCTTGGCTCCAAGCTGGCTTTGAAGTAGAATTTTTCATCTAGCTATGAAAAGAAGATGCAGAGGGCGGGAAAAACATGTTCAAGTTATTCAATACCCTATTCCATTGCTTGATCCTTGAGGACGTGTTTCTTGTTGAAGGGTAGGAGAAGAAGATGTTAACAACAACACTGCAGAGCTTATCTCTTTTTTTTTTTTAACCACTATTGAGGCAGAGCTTATTGGAGGTAATGGTTTTGGGATATAATTTTTAGGGTTCTGTATTAATGTTTGCCATCGTCACTCTGTTTATCAATGTCGCTCTCCTTCAACGAAGCTCTTCATCATTAATCTGTTCTTAGTATCAGGTTTTAGGTTATTTATATGTAAGTGTTGAGAAACTATATTGCTATAGATGAAAACCATTAAAATGATGAATAAGAAGGAGAGAGAGGACGACAAATTTAGTATAGGGTGAGCTTGGAGAGAAGTTAGCTTTTCACTAGCCATTCTTAGATGATATCATGGTGTTTTCCAAATTCCTACGTTATCATGGTGAAAATCGAGCTCAAAATGTCAACACGAGCTTATGACTTGTCTGAGGCATTCACCCGGCGCCGGGTCAAACTCAACCGGCTCTGGGTTAACTCTTATTTCACGTTGTTATGCCTTTTGGAACCATTTGGCACCGTATTTGATTATCTTACGGCCACCCAGCGTCAGTCCAACCAGTAAAAGTTCATAAAAACATATTTTTGATGATTAAATTGACCTGGAAACCAAGTATTCTTGCTATATTATAACTAGGACGCAAGGGAAACACAAGTGGGGATTCAGAAACGCTCTGGGAGGCTAGAGAACATGATTCAAACATATCTGGGAGTAACTAGAAGTAATCTATACAGAGAAAGTAAAGAGATCTGGGGAGTATTGAAGCAAGATTATCTTTTTCCTTATAAATTTTTTCTTCTTGTTATTCTTATCATAGTTTGGGCTTTTAGTTTTGCTTTGGTTTCTATTTCTATGTGTAGCTAAATTTCCTAGTCAGGGGTAGGGATGTAGCATAACTGGGATAGATTGAATTTGTTTTCTTTAGTCAACACTCTGTGAATTTGTTCTTCAAGTAATATTTAATTTATCTTTTTATTATATTTATCTCTTTTGTTAGTTCATATGGATTTTATGTTTGATCATCATAAAATTTAACTAATGGGTAAACTTGATGGATTGAGAGGAGAATAGTGGACTTAAATTTAGAAAGATAAACATAAATAACTAATTTATAGATAGAATTAGGAATTCGTGGTGATATACGTTGTGGCTTTCAAGGTTTGATTTGGAATTGTAGTTGCACGAGAGTGAATTGAATCATAATTAAATAATGACTAATTGACCGAGAGGTAATTAGGATCAATGTTGTCAGAACCGGACCGGACATTGAACCGCACAAGTCACTGGTTCAAGGTTCAATGGTTCGACCTCAGGGTCGGACCGGTAGTGATTAAAATAATATATTTAAAATAAATAATATAAGTTTAAACAAATTTTATAACTTAATTAAAGTCTTAAATTAAATAATATTAAATTATCAATATATTATTCATCACAAACAAATTATTAATGACTTTCATAACTCAATATTTTAATTTAAATAAGCTAATATTCATCTATAATCATATTTTGAGTTCAAAATAATAAATTAATAATTTATTATTTATTATTTATTAAGTAAATATATAATTTTTATTAGTTATATATCATAATAATGCTTATATAATATTATAATATATAAAAAAACATATTTTGTACTAAAAATGATGCTATTTTATCTTAAAAATCAAAAAGAATTTTTTAAAAAAATTTGAAAAAAGAAAATGCAGAACTGGTTCAAACCGGTTCAGGACCGGTTCTACCGGTTCTCACCGGTTCTGAACAATACCGGTCGAGTACTATGACTGGACTGGACCAGGCACCGGTTCCCGGTCCGATTGGTCGAACCGGTCGGTTTGGTCCAGTTTTAATAACAATGATTAGGACACTTTAGAAATAATGGTCACTATAATTGTGCAAAGTCTAACTAAGAAATAGAATCTAGTTATCTCATATAGTGAAACCTGATCCTCTGATACTTCTTATGATTGAATTAAACTCATATTAATTGTATTTGCTTGTATCTTTCTTATTCATCTTTATATTTTCATTGTTATTTGCTCTTGGGACTAAAATTTTGGACGGGTGAATTTGCTACCTCCTTTGGGTTTGACCTCTGGAATGCTTCGGAGACTTTTTATTACTGTAATTGATCCTGTATACTTGCAGGATTCCGATATAGTCTCATATATATATATATATTAAACTAAACAAATGGTACCTCCAATGTTCGACAACCACAATTTAAACATCAACAACATCACAGTATTCAAAACCACAATTCAAAATAGCAAAAGCATCTCCCTTCATTTATAATAAACTAGTACAGCAAAAGCATCTCCCACAATTCAAAACCAATTTTCTTTTCCCACCCTATCTACCCTTGTTTTCAGTCTCCAATAAAAAAATCTATGTTCCTTCTCCATTGGCCCTACCCTTTGTGCTTGGCCTTCTTCTCTGCCCACAAGTTTCCTTTATCCTTGGTCACCCACACCCAAATGAAAAATACCAGATTTCAAAATAGAGGATGAAAAATACTCTACCCTCTAATCCGCGAGGGACAGAGAAAGGGAATTGAAGATTTTGATGCTTGAACTTAGCCCTAGATGTCAGGGAAGAGGAGACACAGATGATAAGTAGAAAGAGAAGATACCTACTGAAGTCCTAGAGTTCAACACAAATCTTTCTCCTCTAGCATGTTTTCTAGGTGTAAAAAAGGGAACCCAAATCTGCAGCTACATGGTGAACCGTTAGCCAATTCAACAATTTTAACACCGTTATGTCCACCTTATAGTCCTTAATCCATTTTCTAAAACTCTAGGACCAACGGTTTTGACATTTGAACCATAGGGATGATTTTTTGTAAAAAAATAAAGTATGAGGATTAAAACCAAAATTCATTGAAAGTATAGGAAGTGGGGACTCTATTTTCCCTTTTCCGAGTCTATGCCTGCTAGTTTCAACATAAAATTATTCTTTAATAATTGACATATTATATCATATAAGCTGCTTAGTTTTCGAAAAGATGAAGTATGCAAAACTTTGTTTGTTCATTTTTAGCTTATACAAATTGTCCATTTAATTTTTTACTTTCTACTATCTAGAGCAATTCTTGAATTTTCTTGTGAACCAAAGAAACTTATATAAATGATACTTCAAACTACTTGATAATGAAAGCAACAACACAGAAATTGTGATTTTCACACTGCATTTGTTTTTAAAAATATTATCTTTTATTTCATTTTAATTGTGAATAAGAAGCAATTATGTGAGCAAACATTATTCATGTAAAAAGCTTGTCATGAACTCTTCCTCAAGCTATTGCATGGAAGCACATAGACTCAGTTCTATTTGCTTTGATTAAGGTTTATGCATAGACATAGAAAAATAAACATATTATAAACCTCTTTGCTAAAAACATGGGTGTGTATAACATTAAAAAATCTATGAAGAATAATTTTAAGATGAAATTAAAATGAAGTAAAGATGGTGAGTTACCGATGATGAGTAATTGTTTGAGTTTAAATTCTTTGTTGTTTGTTTATCTTCATTTTTCAATGGCAAGGTAGGGGCTTCTTCTTCTGCTGACTCTTGATGCACTGATCTTGTTCTATGCCACTCTTCTGTTTCTTGCTTGCTTGTCACATGCCAACCATACTTCTTTATTATAACTAAACCTCGACTTTCACTTTTACACAAAAAACTTCTTCTACTTTTATTTGTTAAGCTTCTCCAATCTATCGTAATTATTAACTCAACTAGGTTGCTAACCCTGCCCACATAATAGGGGGACAGAAACCTAAAAAATAATTGAGGTTGATTGCATTCCAAATCAATCTTCCTTCCGAGACAAGGGTATAGGAAATCATTTGGCATTCTTACACCATATGGAATCTGAAGGGCATTGTCTGGGTTTCTAGAGTTTGTTGGCACTATATCTTCTACTGTAAAGCATAGAAACACTCCCCACCTTTCACTTGAATCACAAAAATGAGATATGTCAACTTTTATTGATACAATGCAATCAACATAACCATCACCAATATTCTCATTGTCCATTGTACAACATGATCTGGAGAATAATGCAATTTATCCAGCAAATTAATGTTTTCGCTACGAAACTATGATGGGATTTCACTCCCAAGAGTAAGTAAAGAAAGTTCTCTCTACGTTGCTCTCCAATTCAGAATGGGATTACTTTCTTTTGAAAGAAAATTCCATATCACTTTTAGAAAATCTAAGAATCCCATTGAGGGATGACAACCAATTGCATTTAGATATTTAATATTTGGTGAAACACTTGGCAATGATAAGAGCTCAATGCAATGATACAAAGATAGGTATTCTATAGCAAGAGATTAGAGATAAAGCTAGCAAGCAAGTGAGTAAAATTGTTTCCCAATAGGCGTAATCTCTGCAAGGATAATATGGAACAAAGATTCGAAAGGATTGAACCATCACAAAGATTACAATCCTTCAAATACAATATCTTCAATGACGATAAACTCAAGAATCAAGGAGGAAGAATGCATTTGCTGGTAGGTTCACTACCAAAATTGTTTCCATAAAGATCAACAACTTTCAAAAATGGTAAGCAACCAAGGTAATTTGGAATACATTCGACACTCAGATTGAAATTCCTTAACATTAATTCCTTCAATGAGGATAAACTAGAGATAGAAGGACGCAATGTCAACCTTATGGGAGCTTTATAACTATCCAACCCAAATAACCTTATAGTTGTAGAAACTAAAATTTGTAATAAGTCATACATAGACCTTGTACCTTTATTTGCACATAATTTTCTCAAACTTTTTAAACCATTAATCAATAATCGTATTTCTCTTAATGCAATTCCACTTATATTAAGCTCCTCTATACTCTCATTTTCATCCAAGTTTCCTGGCAGTGAAAGAAGTTTTGAGCAACCAAATGTGTCAAGAGTTTTCAGAGATTTTAGATGGCGAAGTGAACCTAGAAGGCACACAAGTCTTCTGCAATATCTCAAGTCAAGCATTGATAAGTATTTCATATTTTTACCAAAGTTAGGGAGCACTTTTAAGTCTGAGCAACCAGAAGGAATCAATTCATTTAGGGAATCCATTTCAAGTATGTAAGGAAGAGCTTTAAGATTTTTGCAATCTTTCAAATTCACAGTAACAATTTTCTTATGGTGTCCAAGTGATTGATGAACCTTAACAAGTTTTGTGCAATCTTCAAGTAGTAGTCACTCAAGATGTGGAAGAATTGAAAAATTAGGAGTTCGAATAAGGTCTTTCTAAAAGCTTAAATCAACCAACTTTAACTTTTCTGATATCTTGTCAAAACAAAGCATAAAAAATGTTAGAATTTGCAAATTTAGATATATAAAAAAGCTTCAAGCTATGGTAAAATGTTCTTACTTGTGTTTTGTTCCAAAGTTGTTTGATCTTACTGTGATGCATTTTGGGCTTAACGAGTTCATTTAGATGAACACCAAGTGGGAGGGATTTGCATGGATATTTCTCCTATTCAAGATTTTTTAATGAGCTGGGAAGATATATGAGTCCATGGGGAAGGCACATATTGCAAGAAATAATGAGTATTCTAAGATTAGACATCATTGAGAATACTTCAAGACCCTAACGTGCTTTGCATTGCACAAATTATTGAAGACGTACCCTAAAAAACAACAATAATCAAGTACCAATATCAAGATGAGGAAAAAAAATAAATCATCAAAATTTTTTTTTTGGTGCAAAAATCTAAAAATCTAAAAATTTAATTTTTGTCAATACATATTTAATGTCTTATTTTAACCATAACCTGCAACGTTTGCCAACATCTCTTGGTGATCCCTCCATAACAATGCTTTTAGCCATTTCTTCTAATGCATCATGCATACTCAAAATGTATGCACCATTATAATAGATTTCAACTAATAAGCATTTACAAGTTGTCTAATTCCAATTGTTGGATGAAAACCACGAATTTCTAAAATATGTATCAATTTATCTTTCCACATTCCTTTGAAGTAACATGCAATATCTAAAAATATTTCTTTTTTTATAGGATCTAATGCTTCATAACTTCTTCAATACATCTTCTAGTGGAACTTTCTTCCACAAAGATGATAGCCCATCGGAAAAACAATTGAAGAGATTCCTCATCACCCAAAAGTTTTCCCTCATGCATTTCAAATTCCCCATATGCTGTCAATAGTTGCTTATCCCTAGTTATGACTATTACTTTACTTCTAGGACCCAACCAATCTTTGTTTATTGCAAGGTACTCAAGTTGGCTCATTTCACTTACATCATCCAATACAATTAAAACCCTTTTGCTGCCCAAAAGTCTTCTTATCATATTTCTTCCTCCATATGCATTGTCAAATTCCATGCATCTCAAGTTCAGATAATGATAAAGCATTTTTTTTTGCAAGTTAGCCAAGTCATCCTTTTTAGAAACTTTGTCAGCATCAGCATAAAAGTAAGAGAGATCAAATTGATCATAGATTCTTTAGTAAATAGCTCTTGCAAGAGATGTTTTTCATTTTGGATTTCTTTTCATACTATGGTATACTGATTTGGGAGATATAGTTATTTTATTTATTTTTTTAAAAATTACGATAGATTAAATGAATCAACCCACCTAATTCATTGGTTGACTTGTTTGACCCATAGGTTTTTTTTTCCTTAACTAGAGCCTGACTCAAAAGGTTAAATTGTGAGACAAATTCACCTTTTTAATATAAATTTCATATATTGAATTTTATCACAATTTAGAATAGTAGCAGAAGACTTTATAAATACCTAAAGCTGGCAATCCAGGTTAGCTCGACCTATTTATTGGGAAACCATAGTGTGTGTTAAACTCAACTCAGTTTACCTTTATTTAATAACATTGGCCATCAATGGTTATTAAATTTAAATTTGAATTCAAATAAAGATAAAGATAAAATTTTGACTGAGTTTATCTCTCACCCTCTAAATCACTCAACTGACAATATCTTCTTTTAAATATAAGGACCACACTCAATTAAAATATATTTAATTAAATAAAAAATATAAATATATAATTTGAATAAATTCAAATTAAATATTATCAATTTAAATATATCTAACATAAATATGTCAAGTTTGTTTAATTCTACTAAAAAGTGTTTTCAAAAGAAGCTTTAACCCATGCATCATTATGTTTTGTGGATTAAACGAGTTAGCTCATCGTAAAGTGCTCTACCTATTTTGGTGAATCTAGACTCTATATTTATCCATCATCACCACAAACTAAGTAGTTTCATGTGCTATAAGAATTTGTGAACTATTTACTTGACAAAGGAGTTAGATGATGATAGAGGCCAAGACACAAGTTGGGCTTCCTTTCGGAGTAGTAGTTAATCTAAAAAAGTTCAGATAACTTTATTAGAAGTGAAAAAAATATATTTTTAGATCTTTTAGATCATCCAATTAGTTATTTTATTTAAAAAATAGGAGAATATTTAGACCTTAGGATGGGAGATTCATTTAATCATTAGAGGAGTAAAGAGAAAAAAAACTAAGACTGATCCAATCAAGCATGACAAGTTGGCTTATATATAAAAGTATAATTAAAACATACAAAATTAAATGTTATTGTGGCATGCATGATGAGTTCAAGATAGAACAAAACAATTATGATCCATATACCAAAATATCATAGAAACTTATCTATTTGTAGAGTGATAACCAGATATATTTGCAACTTGCTTCAACATATCTCTCCATCCTTGCACCTTGTAAGGAAATCTCTCACTATGTTTGTGAAGGGCATCTACAAAGGTCATGAGATGGATCAGTTTCATAGAAGATTGGGATAAGTTCTCTTCCCAAAGAATTCTTAGAGTCAAGAATCCTTTGGAGTTCATCCAAACACCAATGGGAAGATGTATAATGTAATAACCCTAATTATTAACTTCAACAAGGGTATTGCTGAATGGTGCAAGACTAAAGGAAAGGTTAAAATTAAGCAAAAGAGAATAAGGTGACAGATAGTAGTGGCGCTATAATGTGATGCAGGGGCGCGCAGCTAGGAAGGGTTGAAAGCTGAACTTGGGCTGAGATAGTGGAGACTCGCGCCACAACGAGCTTAAGTAGCATCGGAGGAAGGAAGGAAAATGGAGGAAAACTCAGTGCTCTGTTAGGATTTGGCTAGTCTGATGCTGGGAAACGTGATTTTGTCCTTAAATTAGAAGCTCAAGAACTTGTGGTCAGTGATTCTCCTCCTTCTCCTCTTTATTTTCTTCAAGATTTATGTGGGTTTTTCATGGTAGAAGTTAGGGTTCTGACTTAGGTTGCAATTCAACTGATTAAATTATGTTTAAATGCCTTATAGATGGGTTGTTGGACATTTTTAAGGTTAAGGTGTTGGATTTACAGTGTTTAAGCTTTATTTTCCCCAAATCTTAACCCTTAGTTCTTGGTTTGCTTGGAATTCGAAGTTATCTAGACTTGAAATTGGTTTCATGAGTTGTTTTGTGTACTTTGGTGTGTGAGTTTGCTTGGGGAAGCTTTGTTCCAACTGCTTATGCTTTGGATTAACAAGTTATGTATACTAAAAGTTCAGAAATTGTGTTGGTAATGAGAATTTGGTATTATGTAGGTTGAATAATTGCTCATTTGGGATTTCTTGACTCTAGGAAGTATTTGGGAAGCATTGAAGTGGTTGGTTAGTGGTTGTATTGATGTTTGAATTTTGGGCTTCTTGGTATATTGGTTGAATTGTTATGGATTGGATTGTGTATAATGTTTTGGGACAATATGGTGATATGATCTTGCATCTCTTTGTTATATTGTAGTGGTGGTTGCTCTCTTTGGCCTATTGAGGTATCGAGTGAGTTTGGATGATTGAGGTAATCGGGATGTATTATCTTGTGATCTTATTTGATTATATATGCTTAATCATTTTCATATCATGATATGTACTCTTTACATAATATGTTTTGTTCTTTCATATCATGATATACCTCTTAGCATGGATTATAGATGTTCCTTTTCATATCATGATATGTATTATTACACAACTAGTAAGTTCTCTATCCTTACTTTATGTTATGATGAAAATGGCAATTGATTATAATGAACATGAAATATATAAGCAAGATGAATGTTGACATGCAATGATTGTTATGTACCCCATGATTTACTATGTATGTTCATATGGCATGCTAGCATGATAGAGAATGGTACATGTTGAATATGTTAGCATGCATTGGGCATTGTCACTAATTATATGTTGTTGAGACATATAGTTTTGGGTGATTATGCTCTAAACACCACGTGGTATACAAATTCGCTAAATAGCATATGAGGCCTTATGTTCAGGCAGTGTAGCTTGTGTATTCTAGTCACTAAATAGTCATCCTATAGTTAGGAGACTCAGGTGGTTATAAATTGGGGTGTACATTCTCTAAATAGCCACCAATTCGGATTGTTCAGGGGAAGGATAGTCATGATCCATCCTTTAGTGCAGTGGCCTTTAACTGGGCCATGATTATTGGGAGCAAAGTTAGGTGGTGACTTTGGAATTGATAGTCACGGGTCGTTCGAAAGAGGCCACTAGTTAATGTTACCTTGTTATGGTAACTAGCTCGTGGTTCTAACCGTGTATTGATATGATTGTGTTTGCATATCATGCATATTGCATTCATATTAAGAATTGCATCTAAATATTGTTTTGGAAACATGTTTATATGTGTGTGTGTGTGTGTGAACCACTAGTTACTAGGACGTATGTCTCATCCATGGCTAACAATCTCAGGGCAAGGATCCAGTACTAGCAAGAAAATGACCAAAGAAGGCGTGTCCAAGGAGGATTAAGAGTGTACTTGTGGGTGTTGGGGGTTGCCCCCCTCGGTTGATGTTATTGTTATGTTTCATTTAGTAAAGTGCCATTTGCTATATCTATGTAACATTAAGTGTAATCTATTATGAACCCACATGCTCATAGGTCAAATGATTGTGTAATCCTTTAGGTGCTTCATGAATGGTTGTTGAATGGTTTTGGACCCATGATGGTGTATGTGATATGATGTGTGCATAGTGTGTTCTATATGCGGCTTGTGATGTTCCAAATCTTGTTGTCCTATTGTCTTGGGCCAGGAACATGTGGTTGCATATCCCCTCTAATGAGTTTAGTTGGGTTTATAGACCCTTGTCACGTAGATTGGGCATATAACCCATTGATATGAAATGAGGTTCAAATGGGACAAAACGCAGAGGAGTGGTTCTTTTAGGAAGAAACCTCCTTGAACATGGTTCTTGAGTCTCGTGTGACTTGTTGGTATAGTCCTTGGCCGCCAAAGGTTTATTGGTGGTATTTTGGAGGGTGTGGTACCTTGTTTTGGTCCCAAAGTGACCAATTCAAGTTTGAGTATCTAAAATCTCCATACGGAGATATTTTGAGGAAGTGATTGGTGTCACTAGTTAACTAAGGAGTAAAGTAACTATAGGCTTTGGAATTGGATTAATCGGAGGTCAGATGAAAAATTTGTGTGCATCGGAAGTTAGTCCGTTGCATCAACAAATAGTTGATGCAACTGCTGTCATTAGCGCTGCGACGCCAGTTCTGAGGCCATGGCATCGTGCCTCTCTACTTCTTTTCTCATTTTGCTCTAGAAGCTCCTCACTTTGTGACTCCAAGTGGTTGCGTCACGACGCTGCACCTCTGTTCTGTCTCCTTCAGTGGTTCTCATGTACGATTGTGTTTGGTTTGGGTGGTCTTTGGATGTTAGGATGTTACACATAATTTTTGGAAAAAATAACGAAGGAGATGAGAGATTCATCAATTGCTTGAAGGAGTTGATCAGAAATAACCTATCCTCTTTGAAGCTTATCATCTATGAAAGTTTTGATACTACTTTGTTGCAAAGTAGTGTGTAAATGATTTATGAAGCCTGTGTCAGTCTCTGCTCCCTTGAAACTCAAGAACACATAATACTTTCACAGCGAGACTGTTGAGTTATTTGTTGAACAGGACACAAAGGCTATTCCAGAGCTGATTGCCATTGACAAGTTTGGGTTTGCTCAAAAAATTGCTAGTGGGGAATAGTGAAGTGATCAAGAAGCAGCTTTAACTTGTATTTGTTATGCCTCGGACATTAGGTGATGGAAGTTGAAACCAACATTTATTCGTTATTTAATGAATAGAAAGTTAAATTTTTTACTTTCACTAAGTTATAATCCATGGAAGTTTCACATTGTTATGTCTTGGAAATTAGTGGTGGAAATTAACCAACACTTAGTCAATATTTAATTAATACACATAGAGATTATTGATGAAATGGGCTTTGCCTATCCTAATAAGATATTTACCATACATATGACTAGGAATCAAATCCAAGATAATATGTTTAAGGGGCCCAACTATCTACTAAGTATTAACTATAACATGACCATGTTGATAATATAAATTTATTTTTAATTCAAAATGCTTAATTCAACAAATTATATACATTGTTGTCTTCTAGATTTATATAATTTCCAATTATTTTTTTACTTTTATTTTTTATATATTTATCTGACTAGGTTAGATTTAAGCATTGTCAGGTTTAAAATGGGTAGTTCTTTCAACATAATTTTTTTATTCACAAGACTTGAACTTTAGATTTTATTTAAAGCGTGATGAGTCCCTTTCTACTCTACCTAACTATATTTTTTTTAAATTTTCTTTCCAAGCGGACGATTTTGATATTACATTACTAATTTCTTAATTTATTTATTCATAATTTGGGATTCTCCCATTGTTCTAGTTTTCTATAACAACCCTTATATGTTGACAATCCGGACACTTTGACCACTACTTTGTTTTCTTTATTTTTAAAAAAAATAAAAGTTGGTTTCTTTTCGAAATAGATAGGGAACCTACCCAATGATCATCTGGTCAGGTGGTAACTCAAATTCAACTTAATTGCGTCACTAACATGTTTTAAATTTTAATACAATCAGCACAATATTTTTCTCATTCTTATCTTAAAAACAGAGCCACTTATTATAAAAATGTGTATTTGGAGCTCACGACTACGCTGTTTCCAGAACCTTCCTCAATATCTGTATGTGTCATATCAGAGTGTTTGACCAAGTCGAGGCATTGCTTCTCATTTGTCTGTGTGTCTCATAGTTTTCTCATTCTTCTGGTATATATATGATTCCGCCGACTGAACAGATAGATTTCTCGGCAAAAGAAATCAGATTAATACATGGAAATGATTTGTAAGATTATTCATACCATGGACGAACAATGGCAACACGGAAGCAACTTAGAATATAATTTATAATGTGTGAAAGTATATTTAACTTTTTGAGATATAGTTTATACACATACTGATACTGCCGTTATGAATTGTCTAAATTACAAAAAAAGAAAAAACCTTCTCTATTATGAATATATACGCTACACATACTGCCCGTATGAATTAAAAGATGACGGTAATTTCCTTGACTATGATTTGTGTGCTTTTTGCTCTTTTGTTTTTTTCTTGGTGAACTTTAATTTTTGTTATGAAAAGCTCCACTGTTTTTAATTAGTATGTATATACTCATCCCAGTCACCAAAAAAAAAAAGATGACAGAATCCACAAATCACACATATGTATCACCGAAGTTGGTGTTAATTTCTCTATTATAATGGGAGTGTGAACAAATTTTTCTTTGGAAGAGAGCGATCAACCCCTTCTCTTCGGAAACCGGTTTTGTAGTTTCGCCCGTACTGTCACATGACACGTAGATGAATTGGCTTCTTATCTTTCAGTCTTTTTTTCTTTTTGACCAACTCATACCGCTGAGCCTATTCCTACTTAGAAGTCATACGTTTTAATGAGAATGGAAATTAGTTCGTAGTTTCGCCAATACTTCGACAACAATCTCTTCAATGAGTTTCGCTTGATGCTGCTAGGGAGAAGAAAAATCAAGTAATTCATAATTGCCATACACAGATTTCGCAGATTTAACATATTTTATTCATTATTAATTTATAAATTTGAAAATCAACTAAATAATAATTTCTGGTATAAAAGACTAAATAACATTCATGTTGGATTGGACAGTGAAAAAAAAGGATAGTAACGTGGATCAAGTAGAGAGAATAGAAATAATTTCTCTCCATTTATTTACCCTCTTTCAATTAGAGGGATTTGGTGGGAAAGGAAAAAAAGGGAAGCGTGTGGGTTAAATAAGTAGGAGGGAAGATGATTCCTCCAAAAGTGGGGGCATTTGAAAGAAAAATAATAAATTTTATTTATATTTATTTATTTTTTTTTATGAATTAAATAAAATATATTAAAATTCTTTTAATTTAAAGAATTTTATCCTCCAACCAACTCAAAGAAAAAGATATTAAAATTTATCCTCTCTCCTCCTTCCCCCCTCTAGTCTCTTGAACTAAAGAATATCTTATTCCCAGAAATAAAGAGATGAAGGATATTTTCTTAGGAATCTTTCTTCGGTACTCATCACTTTTGGATCGTTCAGATTAATTTGAATGATCCAGATTTAATTATATTTTTATTTTATTAGATATAAAATTTAAAATAGATATAATTTTACAACTGTCACTTTTAAAAAAAATACTGTTATGATGTAAAATAAAAAAAACTATAAATATGAACTATCTAGATCAATTTGATTTGGATGGTCATGAGGAACACTAAAGGCAGATTCAGGGCCTGTTTGATAATGTTTCCTGTTTCCTGTTCTCAAAAACAGTTTTACATTTAAGAAACTGTTTTGAAAATAAGAAAACAAAAAAATCTGTTTGAATAGTTGTTCTCAAAATCATAACTAGTGAGTAATAGATGGGTTATTCAAAATTTATAACTTTACCATTAATGAGGTGGATGTTTCTCATCTTTTCTTGTGTTTTCCAGAATAAAAACTACAAAACACCTAAAAAGTGTTATGAGTTTTCTGTTCTTTTATTTTCTGTTTTCCAAAACAGTTTTTAGAAAACAGATTTACCAAACAAGTTTTCTGAGTTTTCTATTTCTGAAAATAAAAAAACTGTTTTCCAAAACAGTATCACAGAGGCCTCATTTTCTTAGTGCTGGAGACACTCTTACCCATGTCTCACGATTAGAATAACCAACAAAGTTAGGTGTGTGATTGTCTGTGGAGGTTGAATTCCCTTTTTTTTAACAGTTACATGACTTTTAAAATCATATTTGATTGTCTTACATTTAACTTTATTATTATTACCGTTATTATTAATTACCAATATTATTTTTGTGTGAATAGACTCATGGAAAGTTCTCTGGACAAAAAAAGTTAATACAAAATCAATGAGCATATAGTATAGATAGTTGGAGACTAATATCTTGACAAATAGTAGTTTTGAGTTTGAGTTTTGGTACGAACCTACATTAAATATTTATTAGCAGAACTTTCGCCGTTGTTATGGACCTAGTCTTATCATGTTTTTATATAAATCCGGGTAAAACTATATTTTGCCCTTAAAAGATTAAATTTTTCAAACAAGTCCATTGAAACATTTTTCTAAAATTAACAAAATTGGGCTTCGTCAGCTTGTGTCATATGGCCCAACTTGGTTTGTCTGATTTCTCTGGGCCCAACCTAAGCCACGCTATCGAAAATTATATTGATTGGGCCAGGTTGAAAATTGTGTTAGTCAATACGCATGCTGATGAGTTAGACCTAGTCTCCTCATATTAGTGACTGTTTTAGTTTGTATTTTTATAAATAAAATAATAATTTTTAATTATTATTATTTTTATTTAAATAGATTTATAGTAAATTTTTTTATTTTTATTTAAATTTTATTTTTGTAAATTATTATTATTCTAAAAGATATTTTACAAAAAAATAATCTACACGACACTTAGTTTGTCCAGGAAAAAAGTATACGGACTTATATAATTTTTTGCAGGTAACTTTAAAAAAAAATAAATCATTTTTTCTGACCTTATTTTGTCTTTAAAAAAAAAGTAAAACGAGGCACTCAATTAGGTCAACACTTGTCCTTGCTTCTTTTTTTTGGCAGCACAGTCTCCTTTTTTAATATATATTAATATATTGTAATAAAGTTGAATAAATATCGTATACTTTTTGGCGAAGGATATTTTCTTAAAAGGCCTAGGGCTTAGTTTATAAGTATTACACATACTACCAAACATTAGTATTTGTTCCCTAATATATTACCTAATACAATGTCACATCAAATATTATATAGCGTTAAATTTTATACTGTAATAAAAATATTAAAATTTAGTCACATATTATTGCTTTATATAATCATACTTATGCGAGGAGAACTCGTTCTATATGGTATTCCCAAACAATAAAATTGCTAGTTAACATGATGTTATTAATACATTTTACTTGATGACCCAAGGATCCCTTCACATTCGGACAATAAGTCAAATAATTTGATTGATTTAATTATGAGCAAAAGCCCTGTTAAAAGAAATGAGAATTACGAACTTATTGTGTGTGTGTGTGTGTGTGTATTTTTTTTTTTTGGCTAGAACAAACTAATGTACCGAATTCTTGTTGTTGGGTTACAATTCAAACTAATGCTCGAGTGGCACATTTCCAACTAGCTGTTTGGAATAATTAAAGCATGTCTTCTACTTCCAAAATTTGAGGGGAAAAAAATCTCAGAGTTCTGATTGTTTGTTCAGATAATTATTATTCTGCAACGTATAAATATCGGACTCATTAGTGATAAATAGAACGTTTTTATAGAGATAAAGGTGAGTAATCAGTTCATATGACTTTAATTAGTGTGATTAATATTAAATGTTGATCATAAATCATTATAAAGATTGGACTAAAAAAAAAGGAACAATATAATTCAGCCACCATCGCACTAATCCACGTCATTCTTATAGTAATCCTTTGTATCATATATATGTTATCAGCTTGCTCCACGCAAGTTGGCACCTCCACACTTTGCACCTTCCAATTGCTTACTGAAACATGCTGCAAAAGAGAATGCTGATTTGTTGTTATTTGCACCAAGAAAACATATTACATTCAATTAAAAAATTTATGGATAAGAGTGCTGATATGAACAATTGTGTGTGCTTTATCATTTCAGGACTATCGATATGAAAATAAACTTAATTTTCGCTTATGTGAACCCAAATTTCATATTGTTTAGCCACTTAATAGAATTTTCTCTATCACAATCATAAAATTTGCAAGGAAAACAGAAAAGAATGTTTCCCCTGTTTGCAGTACTAGCACTAGATGTTCTTCCAGGGCATCAACTAGTTACTGACACAAATAATTAAATGAAAGCAACAACACACAAAATCTGACTTTCTCAATGCATTTCGTGTCCGAAATTATTATCTTTTATTTCATTCTCATTAATTGTGAATAGAAAGCAATTACAAGCAAACAATATTATCTTTCCTCAAGTCATTGTTTGGTAGGTAGCACATAAAGTCTGTTCTATTTGCTCTGACTAAGGTTTATTATGTATAGACATTAAAAAAAAAAAAAAGTGCACTGCAAAAAATGTGTGTGTGTGTAACATAAAATAAAGCAAAGATGGTGAGTTACCTATGATGAGTAATCGTTTTAGTTTAAATTCTCGTTTCACACCACTCTTCAATTTCTTGCTTGCTTTTCACACGCCAACCACACTTGTTTATTATAACTCCACCTCTACTATCACCTTCACCTTCACCTTCACCTTCATCTCTTACTTCTTGTGCTGTCAACCAAGGAGCAAGAGACCTTACCCTATCCACAGTAATTGTTAACTCAACTAGGTTGTTAGCCTCTCCCACATAAGAGGAACTCAAAAACCATAAAAGTAAATGAGGTTTAATGACGTCCAAATCAATTGGCCATTTGATCATACGGCTTATATAATTAGTTGGCGTTCTTGTACCATATGAAATACTAAGCCCTCTGTTTGGATTTGCAGTGTCTGCTGGCTTTATATATTGCAATACAAAACATAGAAACACCATCTTTCACTTGAACCACGAAACCGAGAGATGTCTACTTTTATTGATACAATGCAATCAACATAGCCATCACCAATATTCTCATTGTCCATGAAAAATTGACGTGATTGTAAAACGTGATGTGAATCAACATCCAATTTGTCGAGGAAATTAATGTTTTCATTGTGGAGAATAAGCAAATCAAAATCTGTCTGCTCCGAATCAGTTTTTGAAAGGAAATTCCATACTACTTCTAGAAAATCTAAGGATTCCATTGAGGGATCACAAGAAGATGCATTGAGATATTTAATATTTGGAGGAACACTAGGCAATGATAAGAGCCTATTGCAATGATCCAAATATAGATATTCTAGACCTAGGAGATTAGAGACTAAACCAGCAGGTAGGTGAGTAAAATTGTTTCCTGCTAGAGAAAGTAACCACAAGGATGATAACGAACAAAGATTGTCAGGGATTGAATCACTGCAGAGATTACAATTACCTAAATGTAATTTCCTCAATGAGGACAAACTCCATATTGAAGGCGGAAGAACGTATTTGCTAGCAGCAAGTTGGCTTCCAAAATTGTTTCCAAGCACCTCCAAAGATTGCAAGCAACCGAGATCATTTGGAATTCATCTAGCATTCGGATTGCAATTTCCTAACCATAATTCCTTCAGTGAGGAAAAACCAAAAGATAGAACCTTATGAAAGCTTCATTACCATTGAATCCAAACACTGCCCTTAAAATTAGAGAAAGTAAGCTCCTCAAACATTTTAGACCAGCAATGGATGATGGTATTTCTTTTATAGCAGTTTCACTCACATTAAATTCCTCCATACTCTCAATTTTATACATTTCTCTGGCAGTGAACAAAACTTTGAGCAACCAAATATATTGAGAATTTTGAGAGATTTCAGGCAAGCAGTAGAACTTGGAAGACATACTTGATTTTTGCAATCTTTCAACTTCATTATTGATAAATACTTCATATTTTCTCCAAATTCAGGAAGCTTTTTTAATTTCGAGCAATTAGAAAGAATAAACTTTTGCAGAGAATCCATTATCTGGTCAGGTGGTACCTCAAATTCAACTTAATTGCGTCACTAACATCTTTTAAATTTTAATACTACAATCTGCACAATATTTTTCTCATCTTATCATAAAAACAGAACCACTTATTATAAAAATGTGTTACTCTGTTCCTCAATGTCTGTGTCTCGTATCAGAGTGTTTGACCATTGGGTCGAGGCATTGCCTCTCGTTTGTCTCTGCGTCTCCTATTTTCCTCATTCTTCTGGTATATGATTCCGCTGACTCAACAGATAGATTTCTCGGCAAAAGAAATCAGATTAATGCATGGAAATGATTTGTGAGATTATTCATACCATGGACGAACAATGGCAACTTAGAATATAATTTTAGTGTGAAATTATATTTAACTTTTGAGATATATGCTTTTGGCCAACATGGATATCACCTTCAGAGGGCTACAGAATTTTCATAAGGAAAAAATTTATATATATTTTTGCTTATATACTCTTTGTGTTATTTTTTAATTAAAAATTAATATGTAAATTTTTTTAAACATATTATAAATTTAGTCATTAATTATATATTATAAGTGTTAATTTCTTAAGTTTAAACAAATTTAAGGAGTGTATATATCAAATTTTAATTAGAGATTTATATGAAAAGTATTAAGGTAAATTATATAAGTTTTTTCCTTTTCAAAATTGTAATTTCATTTAACCTTAACGATAATGTTAATAACTATATATATATATATATGAAATATTGGTTTGTTATGCACTAATTTTCTTAAAAAGAGAATTAATTAAAGTGCACAGCATGTTTCCAACAATGTAAATGTGCTACGGATAACATTGACTGTCAAACTTTTAACTTTTAAAGATCCATTTTTTGATAGTAGAAACATATCCACAGAAGGATAAGCCTCAGGTCCACAAGTTGCCGTAAAATTAAATTAGCATTGCAATGAAAGATAACTCAAGAGGACCACGCCGCTTGCCATGTAAAGAGATCTCCCTCACCATTCTTCTTGATATCCAAGTCTCCCAAATTAACTCTAATGGGCCAGAGAACAAATGTAATCGCTTTTAACATCATCATTTCAGAAAATCCAAATACCCCCTGCAATCTGCATACCCAGCTGTTCAACACAAATCCAATCAGAATCCTGTCACTAACTCTAGTCTCAACCAAAATGAGGATTTGGGGAGCCTATTTGATTCTCATTTTAAAAAAAATAACCATGGTTGAAAACCATGATTTTTTTAAGAAGATGTATTTGGTCAAACACAAACTGTCTTTTTGAAAAATAAAAAGTGGATTAAACTGTAATTTTAGAAAATGAGGGGAAAAATTACTTTTCCTTTAACAAAATGTGAGTTTTGGAAAAGAAGAAGTAAAATTATCTGATATTATACATCTAAAAGTACTTTTAACCTTTATCATTCAAACAGTTATTTTTATAAAAAGAATATCCAAACATAAACAACTTTCAATAAATTTACTTTATATAAACTTTATTTTTATAAATTTTATTTATCTTATTTAATTTTACAAAATTAAAAACCAAATGGTGCTAAAGTTATTAATCATGAGCCTTCTCTCTCACTCTTGAAGGACAACTTGTAGCACAGGTGCCTTTAGCTACAGTTCCAATAGATAACTTCCATTCATTAATAACACAGAATTCTTACCGAAATTTAATGCGGATAAAGAATGGGAAAAAATGAAACAAAGGAAAGAAATTATTCAAAGTAATTTCTTAAAATGATAAAAAAATCTCCTTTTTATTAGATTCTGATTATTTTTTTAAAAGCTTAAAAATCTCTCGTTTAAAGTCACATTGTAAAAAAAAAACTTTATGCAGAAAAATCGCACAACATTCTCCACTATTCTCTAGTAAAAAGAAAAAAAGAAAAATTCTCCACTACCCCTACTGAGGGCACGTTGTCGCCACTGTGTTTATAGTGTCTTTTCCTCACATGTCAGAGGGTAAATTTTATGTTTTTAATTTATTCTCTAGTTTCCTTTTATATCCTGTTTTTCTTCATCCAAATTTAATATCCACTTGCATGTTTTATATAATCATATCTTATACTAGGAGAGCTCGTTCTATATAGTATTCCCAGACAATAAAATTGCTAGTTAACATGAAGTCATTAATACATCTTACTCGACGCCCCAAGGATTCCTTCTCATTGGGACAATAAGGTCCAGATTAAACCAGATATTATAAATTTAAAGACCATCAAAATGTTAATATGAAAACAAAGACCATAAAAATTATAATTAGATTGAAGCACTAAAAGAACATTGATTGACTTCGATAGTTAACACATGTCTTAGCCCAAAAATAAAAAAGTCTCTCATCCTTGGTTCCCCAATCTAATCTACAAAATTTTATTGTCTTCCGCTAAGTTGTATATTTTAGTTTTACAAAGCTTTGCGTGAGAATTGTTTGCAAGCGAATCGCTTGCCCAACTTGATCAATTTTCATATGTGCACTTTTTTATTATTAATAATAAACAAGTAATAATCGTCATCAACAGAAGAGTTGTGAATAACCAAAGCCCCAAAGTAATAAATCTTCTCACATGTGGAGGAGAATTTCGAAGTGGAAAAGTTTTGCATTAATATTCAACGCAACTCTCAGATTTGATGCTTCCATAGAGAAGGAGAAAGATAAGGGTATAATGGTCAATTAGCAAACCCACCTGAATTCATGGTCATGGGAGAGGCTCTAATATTGAAACAGACAAAGAAATGGAGAAAGTTACGGTTAATTCGTTGTCAATAGCTCAGAGTATAGACTAATGCCACATATCTAGAGTGGTTCATACCTATTTTTTATTTATAAACTTTCTTATTGGGCCGCACGTGCTGATGGGCCTCTCATCGGTTTCTTCTGCTGAACTACTATATACAAATACAATTGCCTAGTGCATTGCTGACTTCCAAATTCTACGTTTTTTTGGCCAATAAAATTTTACATGTCTTCAGCCGAAGTGTTATGATACGAACTTGTATGAAACAAAACTAGGAAACAGATAATGCCACGTCGACTTAGGAATTGTGATGCTTGTAATTAACTTTGTATTGATATTGAAAACTGATAAATCAATAGAGATAGGAAGAAGAATATGAAAGAGAAGACATAGCCTCTCTTCGAGTCACAGAATACATTCCACAAATAAATTCCTCACAATATATATTCTAAGTGAAACATTTCACAGAGGGCAATGAAACACGTACGTATTACAGTATCACACAAACTGCTACTGCTCGAACCCAATGCCACAATAAGCTTTGCATCTCCCAATTGCTGAGCCAAACATGTCACAAAAGGGAATGCATAGACGTTAGTTTCCTTTGCTGGCATATATGACATCGGTTTTTAAATTCTTATTGTTTAAGGTCATGGCACATGGGTTAAAAAATCATTAATTAATGTAAAATTTTACTATACATTAATAGAGTAAGCTATGTTTCACTAATCCTATGTTCTATGTTGAGAAAAGGGAAAAAAATTAATACTAATAAATAAGAGTATAGTTGGAAAAAAATTGACCAAGTCTTATAATTCTAAAATAACAAAAGTTTCGGATCACAAAATATAAAAACTTTAAAAAATAACAATAATTTAGGAAAAACACGGGTGTTATATAGGCAACCAGAACAACAAATATTCTCTCTTCACAACCAGAAAGATTCTCCGTACGTAGACATTTCTGTTCACATCTGGAATATACATGGAAATTATCGGTTTAGCTTTCTTTGGTCGAAAACAAAAATATTCTCTCTTCACAAGCACAAAGATTCTCAGAATTCTCAGAATATAATTTTATAATGTGTGAAAGCATATTTAATATTTGAGATATATTTTTATGCCAACATGGATTATAGTGGCTGGAAATAGAATTTTCAAAATTTTAATTTCGTCTGCATATTAATAATGTTAATCATATATCGGTCTATCAGATATTGGTTTGCTATAAGCCAATATTTCGGAAACAAGGGAAATTTTTTCTCATAGCAAATTAAGATGTTATTTACTTACTTCATTTTGAAGACAAGCTCCCTTTTTGCACCATTCATATTACCAATCTCCAGCTTAAAAGCAAGGGTAGGAGCTGCACACAAAAAAAAAAAATTTCAAAACAGAACAATAATTTTCGACCTGAGAAATTAACCTCGACCGATGAACAAAAATAAAACTACAAGGCATGCTTTCGAGAATGTAAATGTGCACAAATAACATATGGTTAGCAAAGTTTTTGACTTTTTAAAATCGATTTTTGATAATACAAACATATCCATATAAAGATAACACTCAAACGTGAAAAAATGCCATAAGTATTGGAAGTAATATAACGTGATACCCATTAATTTGCCCCAGCGAAGAAGTCCTCAAATTTTTTTTTTCAAGAGATGAATGAGCTAGGGAAGTGAGACCAAAGGGCAAATTGGACATTTTGTACTGTTTGAGGCTCGCATTTATGTTTAAATTGGATGGTTATATATCATAAGTGCTACTAGGTTAATTAGAGGGGTAGTTGTTATTTTTCATAAATTAGACACCACATTGCAATTACAAACAAAGATTAGGATAAATCATGCAATTTTCCATGAAAGAATTTATATGCTAATTTTTTTTTTCAGTGCTTCATATTTACTCAGAGACTTTTGGAAGGAGTATTTTGTTCTTTTTTTTATATAAAAAACAAACTATCATTATCTTTTGTATTTAATGATCAATTCTTTTTACACCCTTTCTCCATTATGAATAACTTATTTACAAGTGGTATGTCTATTTTATATATATATATATATATATAGTATTCACATTTTATATTTATTTTTATCTAAATATGTTGTGTTTCATCCCTTTTTGGCATGATTCTATATAATTTGAAACAAGTTTGCATACCAGGGACTTGGGTGGAATTCAGGTAGAAATAGAGCCAGAAATACGAGCAGTCACGCATCCAGCTGGTCTAAATAACTTACTCACCCGGCCACAGATGAGAAAAAGCTGAGGAAGAGTAAACTGCTGTTGACCTAGTGCCGGGTAGATTAAAAAGCAAGGGAGATGGCACGGGGTGGAGAGCTTAACTTACAAAAGAAAGAACAAATCCAGTAGCCACCAGGTAGATTAATAAAAGGTTGAGAAGCCGGCACAGAGTAGCATCATTTAAGGCGCAGGAGAGTTGCGTTCGGCAAGTGGCTCATGGATTCTATAAATAAGAGGCTTTCTGGACGAATTAGGACACACAATCACTAATCCAAAAGTCTTAAGAATACCTGTTTTGAACTCTCTAGAGCTTTAAGGGAGCATTCTAATGGCAGATGACGAAGTTCTAAGGGAGAAGTGAAGGAAATTCATTCTTCTCATTCTTTTCTTTTAGTATTTGTTTGGATGTTTTGGGATTTTAGCACTGAATTGATGTTGAGAAATATGTTCATCTATAGCTAATTATCTAAATTAGGGGGAGGGATATGCATAACTGAGATTGGTTGAAGTTTGTTCTGAGATTATAATTTTTATATTTATGATTTAGTTCTTTTAATATATTTGTGTTTAATTATGACTCTTGTATTTATGATTTAATTCTTTTAATATATTTGTGTTTAATTTTATCTTTCTCTTATGATTTTATATAAATTTTATGATTAACACCATGAAGTTTAATCTGTGAATAAGTTAATGACTAAGAGGTGTAGAGTGAATAAAATATAGAAAGATAAACACAAAAAACTATTCTAAAAATAGAATTAAGTGTTTATGTTGATTTAGGTTATAGGTTCAGGATTTGATTAGAGACTTTAGTTGTGCAAGAGCGAATAAAAAACCTAATTAAATATAGACTAATTGACTGAGAGATAATTAGGATAAATTAAAAATAACCGTCATTATAATTATAAATGAGTCCATCAAATAGTAAGTTTTAGTCATTTTAGGAAGGTGAAACCAATCCCCTAGAGCACTTAGTGATTAAATTACACTTAATTTTATTTGCTTCTTAATATTATTCATATTCTTGTTTTCCTTTATTTTCAATTTTCACAATCTTTTCCCTTACCTAAAATTAATTACTTGAGCAAACCATAACCTTTTTTAAATATGACTCATGAAATACTCTCTGATATTTTCTATACGGTGATTGGCTCTATGTACTTGTAGAACCTGATCAACAAGACACCCTATTTTACTCAATTAAATATGAACATTTCTAGAAAAAAATTTTATATTATTACATATTAATTATATTTAAATGAGTTTAATTATTTTTCTTTATTTTAATGAATTAGTTATTTATTTCTTATAGAGTAATATACTGATATGATATAACAATCATTAACTATATATTTGCTATAACTTCCGCAATTTTAGTGCTTCATCAAACAAGTGAATTAAGCACAAGCATGACTTATCTAGTACTTGGCAAAGAAAGCAAAATCAGATAACATAAATCAAAATCTAATAAAAAATTGCATTGAATCAAACTGTCCATAGCTCTATATTTCCTTTTGCGTTTGCTGCCATTAACCAATAAATCATACCCAGAAGTCCCGAATAATTTAAAACATAATGTTTATATATTTATGTGTTGTGACTCCAATATAAAAAATTCAAGATGAGAAGAAACTAGAAGGCTGATGGTGACTTACCTATGAAAAGCAATTATTTGAGTTTTCTTCGTTTCGCAAAAAATGTCTCAGTTTCCTCATTGACCGCAGTGACATCTTCTTCTACCAATTCTTCAACTTCATTGCATCTCTTTACACTTGCATGAATAGAATGTTGAAAAGGGATCTCATTGTTATCATTGGTGCTGGATACATTCATTGTTCTGAGCCCTTCTTCCACATCTTCCTTGCATGTGACCCGCCACCCACACTCCCTTATTATAAATTTTCGTCGACTTTTCCAATCAACTTTCACATCCCATTTTGCTTCCCAGGTTACACACTTATATTTTTGGGTATAAAATATAAATTCAATCTGGTCACAATCAACTGTGAAATTACTACTGGGTAAAAATATCATCATAACTTGATGGGGATAGTCTCCCATGCCAATTATCCATCTTTTTTCCATTTTGAAGAATTCATCGGGTGAGGCTTTGGAAGTCAGCATAAGGTTTCGATGGAAGACATACTCATTAGATATTAGAATGTCTAGATCTTGTAGAACAAGGCAAAGAGAAATTCCCCACCTTTCACTTGTTCCACGAAGATGAGAGATGTCTACTTTTATTAACACAATGGAATCAGAAGGTGCAAAATCAGGAAAAGTAACGCCCCTTACACTTGTGCAACCTTGACATGAGATTTCTCTCTCAGAAATTTGAACAACATGGTTATCTTGAAACCCATCAACTTTGTTAATAAATTGGAAGTTTTGATCGTGGAACCATGATGGGATTTCACTGCCTAGAATCCACCAGACTTTGAAGTCTAAGTCATTTGCAGTCCTGAATGGAAAAGATACTTGAAAATCATTAGCTGATGTATTGAACTTCGATAACAACTCTGGAAATGATAAAGGTTGCATCGTATGACAAGCAATTGTAGTTAAGAACTCTAGATTTGGTGGAAGATCTGGCAAAAGTTTGAGCATTTTGCAATAACTCAAATGAAGCATATGTAGACCTGATAGATTGGTAACACAACCAGCAGGTAGATGGGTAAAATTGTTTTCTGATAGATCGAGATAATTCAATGATGATAAGCAGCTAAGATCCTCAGGAATTGACCCATCATGGAGATTGCAATTACATAAATCCAATGTCTTTAGTGAGGAAAGACGTGAGAATGAAGGAGGAAGAACCCAACTACCATCAGGTAGGTTACCGAAATCGTTTCCGCTGAGATTAAGGACCTCCAACGAAGGTAAGCAACCAAGATCATTTGGAATTGATCCACCACTGAGCTTGCAGTTGCTTAGAATCAATTCCTTCAATGACGTTAGGCCTGAGATTGAAGGAGGAAACACTAATCTTGTTGGAGCTTCATGAATACCAAACCAAAGTACCCTTTGAATTGGATAGAGCAAGTTCCATAACGAATTGGATGTTAAACTTAGACCATCACCTCCTTTCAAATGTAATAGCCTCAAATTTTGTAGACCCATGATGGATGCAGGTATTTCTCTTATAGCAGTTCCACTCAAATTAATCTCCTCCAGACACTCATTTTCATCCAAATTTTTTGGCAATGAGGAAAATTTTGTGCAACCAGAAATATTGAGAATTCTTAAAAACTTCAAATTATGAATAGAACTTGGAAGGTAAACAAGACTTTTGCAAAACTGCACATCAAGAACTGTTAAGTTGTTCATATTTTTCCCAAACTCTGGAAGCCTTTTAACTTTCAAGCAGCCAGAAAGGATCAATTTCTTTAACGAATCCATTTCCAATCTATTTGGAAGAGCTTTAAGATTCTTGCAATCTTTTAGGTCCAGTATAACAAGTTTCTTATGCTGTCCAAGCGATGGGTGAACCTCAACAAGTCTTATGCAACCTTCAAGAACTAAATGCTCAAGATTGGGAAGCATTGAAAAATCAGGAGTTCTAGTGAAATCTTTCGAGTAACTCAGATCAATGAACTTTAACTTTTCTGACATCTGCTCAAACCAATAAAAGTGAAAAATGATTAGTAGGTGCAAAAATCGTCACAATATATATTGAGCCATATTTGGTACGTCACAAACAAAATTTTCTTACTTGTGTCCTCTCCCAAAGTTGTATGATCTTGCTGTGATGCATTTTAAGGGCAACAAGTTTATCTAGATGTGCACCACGTGGCAGTGATTTCAATGGATATGTTGTCCATTCAAGAATTTTTATTGAACTTGGAAGACATTTGAGACCATGAGGAAGGTAGACTTCACATAATATGATGAGTGTTCTTAGACTATACATCATAGAGAATGCATCTGGATCCCAGTTTGCTTCATATCGCATAGGTGATTGAAGATGTATAACTTCTACCAAATTAGAGCCCTTGAAAACCAAACAAAAAAAAATCAACATTGTATTAAGGATGTGGAATAATGATCAACGCAAATTTAGCACATACAAGAGAGAAAATTTTAATGCATCTCTGGAGCAAAAGCTACTTACTATGCTCTTTGTCATCACCTGATCAATATCTTCTCGTGACCATAACCTGCTTCTTCTGCCAGCATCACTAGGTGATTCCTCCAAAACGATACTTCTACCCAATTCCTGAAGGCCATTATGCATACCCAAATGCCATGTACCATGATCAGAACAATACTCAGTTATCAAGCATTTCTCAACAAGTTCTCTCATTCCAAGCGCTGGATAAAATCCATATATTTCAAATATTTGCATCACTTGTTCTTTCATCATTCCCTTAAAAAAGCATGAAATATCTAAAAATATTTTCTTTTCCATATCACCTAGTGCATCGTAACTGATTCTAAGTCTCTTCAGAATATCGCTTGGTGGAAACTTTTTCATTTTCTCCAAAGCTACTTTCCATTCAAGTTCACTTCTTCCACAAAAGTAAGAACCCAACACATCAAGAGTCAAGGGAAGGCCTTCAGCATGGTCGATGACATTTTTACACAACTCCAAATAGCCTTCTAATGGTCTATCTCTTTTAAAAGCCCTCTTGCAGAAGAGTTCAACAGATTCATTATTGTTTAACAATTTAGCCTTATATATTTCGAATTCACCATGCACTGTCAGTATGTGCATATTCTTAGTTGTCACAATTATTCTACTTCCAAGACCCAGCCAAGCTTGTTTTATTGAAAGGTTCTCTAGTTGGCATATTTCACTTACATCATCCAATATAACTAGAACTTTTTTGCCGCATAACAGGTTTCTTATTGTATTCTTTCCTTCATATGTATCATCGACATCCATGCCTCTTATCTTGAGTTTAGAAAGAAGTTTTCTTTGCAAGTGAACCAAACCCTTAGTTTCAGAGTTCTCTTTCACATCAGCAAGAAAACAACTAGTGTCAAATTGGCAACATATTCTCTCATAGATAATTCTTGCGAGAGTTGTCTTTCCTATACCACTCATGCCCCATATTCCTATTAAGCGAACATCATCCAATCCAACCCTTAATAGTGAATTCACTTCTTCTACCCTTGAATCAATGCCGACAAGTTCAGTGCTTAAACAATATGGTAACTTAGGTTGTAGCTTTGCCCATACATCTGCAACAATTTCTTCGATCAGTTTTGCTTCATGCCTACACGGAAGAAAAGAGTAATCAAGGGTTTTTATTATATGTCCAAAACAAATTACAACACAACTATTACTAGAGCAAATTCATGTTTTCGTGATTTGTTAACTTGGTGATTGACACAAAAAGATACTAATTTACAATTATCCAAAAACCTTTGAAAAGATCAAGATTCTGCCTCTAGAATTGTTAGCTTAGGAAGAACGGAAAAATAAAGTGCTGGTAGAGTTCTAGAGTGACATTACATCAGAAGCATCATTAGAAGAGCAATCAAATATAAAGTGAAAAGATTACACGCATGCAACACACAGAATTATGATGAAATGCCCAAGGCAGTTGTGGTATTGAAGTATACCATGACCCCATGGTCCAAAATTTCAAGCATAGCTAGGCATGATCACTTCACTATATCATCAGTCTCATTAGAGCACCAGTATTCCGAGGAGTATGCGACACCAAATAGCAGTAGGACTTAGGGTACTTTTGGGATTTTAAGATAAAATGGAATGGAATGGTCATTAATGAAAAAATATAAAGTAGAATTTTAGGATGGAATGGAATGGAATGTAATGGTTTTTAATGGAATGATGCGGAGTGGAATGGAATATAATGTTCCATTGTTTGGAAGTTTTATCGAGAAAAGGAACAATTTTATTTGACAACTATTTAAGAGTTATTATAAAATAGACATAATGAAATGGATTATAATATTTTTGTTCTAATATTATCCTTATGAATTAATTTAGATGAAAGAACAAATGGCTATTCATTTAAGAAAAATAAATTTGTTTCTAAGTTATAATCAAATATTTATCCTAATAAAAAAATAGCTATTAAGTGAATTAATTTGTAAACAAATGTTAATTAAAAGATGAAGTAAATTAGGTTGAAAAGAAAAATAACAGAAAAAGTCTTACATTGATATGGCAAGGAGAATATGAAACAAATATGATATAATAAAGAGAGTGAGATGTTGATATAAGAAAGAAGAGAGAGGATGATGCGAGAAAGAGAAGAGTGAGATATGAGTTATATGTTTTTATAGGAATGAAGATAATTTTATAATTATACCATTAACCGCAAATCATTAATTTTATCATTAACCTCCCAATTTGGGGGATAGAAAAAATTGAATTGATGATGGTTATAGATGGCTTGGGAGACCATTACTTATCATCCCACTCCTTTATAAAAAATTCTTTTAAACAATAGTCAATATCCATTAGTTATTTCACTCCACTTCATTCCATTCAAAATAAAACTTTTAAATATATACTAATATTATTTATGTGACCAGATGTATTTGTGGTTATTTGTGGGCTTTCTATGGATATTTTATTTTATTTAGTTCTAAAAATTTTACAGTTGTTTTATAAATTTTCATATAAAAATTTTAACAGTTATTTTATCTAGTTTTATAAATTTAATAATCATTTTAAAAAAATTTAATTTAGAATTTTAAGCACTTACTCAACTTAGAAATTTTGTATGAATAAAATAAATATTTTTAAACAATCTCATATTAAAATTAAATGAATATTTTTATAGGAACTAAGAAACTAAAAAATATAAAAAGTGGTAGTAGTTACAGTGACTGTTGAAGAATAACCGTTACTAAATTTTCATTCTGTAGCGATTATTGACGGTCGTCGTAACAGCTATTACTACCACAATTTTATAAATTCCTGTTGATCTCCGTCATTTGACATCCGCACAGTGCTCCTCCTTGTTTTCTTCTTTTTCTTCTTTTCCAGTGGCATGAAGGATTTGATCAAAGAATTGATGATTCATGGAGAGCTTAGAATCATCTAAAAAAGCATCAAGGGGACAAAATAGATTTGAAGAATTCTGAAGATATTTTATAATTTGTTGATCTCTAATGTAATTTATTTTTTATTTATTATTTTTAAAATATTAATATAATAGTATAATTTAAATTAATGCAATTTAATTTAAATGATGACATTTTCAATATGAATAAATTATTTCTGTTCAATTAAATTTAATATTAATTAATGTGTAAATATTATATTTTTTTATAATCTGTAAATATGATATTTTTAATAGACTATTAATTTTTAACAATGACAATTTCTTTATTTTAGATGAACATATTAAATTTAATAATTGAATTTTTAATTAATAACTACAAAATAATTTTTCATTTAAATAAATAATTTTTTGTTCTTTTGACTATTTAGTGGCAATTACTACTATTGTCATAATCGCCACTAAAATTGGTATATAATTTAATTTTCAACATAGTGGCAGTTGATAAACCACCACAAATATGCCCTTCAAATTTAAATTTCACTTCTGCAGGAAAATTTGAATTTGAATTTTAAAATTTGGAAACGGTTGATCTAACCACTACAATCACTTTATAATCGCTGCAAAATATTGGCAGCTACACCATAGCGATGATCAATGTCGCCAATATTAGCCTTTATTGCAGCGGGTGTTTGATAATGGAGACGTTGCCTGCTGCTAAGTTTGAAGCGGTTCGACTGAATTTGCTAGTGGTTATTTGTAACCGCTGCTTTACCAGTCTTGTCGCTTGTGATAATAACAGTTTCTTTAACCGTTATCCTATCTATTGTAGCAGTTATAATTGCTACTAACATAGAAAATAACCTACGCCAAATTAATTACTTTTTTTTTTAAGTGAACTCACACTGTCAATGTCTACTATACCAACTTACCGATCCATAGAGTCAAAGCCGGATATATTTGCAACTTCTTCTAAGGCTTGTCTCCATCTCTGTACCTTGTCCCTGTGTTCAGCAAATCTCTCAATAAGTTTTCTAAAGGCATTTGCAAAGTTACCTTTTTGATGTCTTACATCAGATGGATGTATTTTATAAAACACTGGAATAACTTCTCTACCCAAAGATTTTTTGGATTCAAGAATCTTTTTAAGTTCATCCAAACACCAAGGGGAAGAAGCATAATTTTGGGAAAGAATAACTAGGGAGATGAGAGATTCTTCAATTGCTTGAAGGAGTTGAGGTGAGATATCTTCACCTCGCCGGAGCTCATCATCATCTATAAAAGTCAAGATACCGCTTTGTTGCAGAGCAGCGTGGACATGGCCTGTGAAACCCTTGCGCGTGTCTTTTCCATAGAAACTCAAGAAGACATGATATTTCCATGGAGGGATATTTGTTGAGTAGGATGAAGAGGCTGCTTCAGCACTAATTGTCATTGAAAGATTTGCTCACAGAAACAAGAGGTCGCTTCAGCTTACATCTATCTAAACAAGAGGTCCTTTAGTGTGAACAGTGTGGTGCATGTCATGGAAATTTATTGGGGGGAAGTAACGTTTAATCATTATTTAATGAATACAGATTAATTTTTTATTTAATAAATTGCATATGTTGCTGTTTTCTAGATATGTACGTACTATCATTTTTTACTACATTTTTTTATATTATCCTTGCATGCGGGAGATGGTGATCATCAATGATGATCAATGATGTGTGAACATTGTTATGTCCTGCGCGCAAATTAGATGCTTCATAGTGCAAACCAACCTTTAATCATTATTTAATGAATAAAAATACATTTTTAATTTAATATATCATATGTGTTGCTGTCTTCTAGATATATATCATTTTTTTACTACATTTTTTTATTTTCTTTGCAAGTGGGAGATGTTTATTAAAAATAATGATCAATGCGAAGTGTGAACATTATGATGTCTTGGAAATTAGATGGTGCAAACCAATATTTAATCATTATTTTTATTTTTTATTTTTAAATAAAGAAAGAAAAAATTTGAAAAAATCATAAAAATTTTAGGTTTTTATATGAGAATTACAAGTTTTTGAGATAATTTTTTTTTTTGGATATACCTAGTCTTGATGAGTAATTGAACATGTATTATGATTTTCAAAGTTAAGTGGCAAGTGATTTGGTCTAGCTAATTTCAAATGGAGCCTCTATCTAGTAAGATATTTGGGCCTTTTCTTATGTGATTCTCCTATCTATTTTCTAATCTAGAACTTGCTTAAATCTTCTTTTTTTTCGTTAACAAGGGAGAAGAAACAAAACTACGTCATATTGTAGAACTTGCTTAAATCTTGTTTGGCACTATATTGTCTTTCGTTTGTATGGCATGAAAATAATTAAGACATTCATTTTCTTTTGTCTACTTAGTCATTTAGCCAGGGGCGACGCTAGAAAAAAAAAGTTTGAGGAGGCCAAACTAAAAAAAATTATATATTATTACTCTATTTTTTTTCAAATTTGTTATAAATAAATTTTAAGATAATATTATAAACAGAAAAATCATTAAATAATAAATTATGTATAATTGCATAACATTTTAATAAATTTAAAAATGTAAATGAAATCATATATCTAATACACTATTTTTAAAAAAATTATAAAATTCTTATAAAAAGTTTATATTTTCAATATATTTTTACTTATTACTTAATATTGATAATTTGAAAAAAAATAGGAAATATCTTCATATGTTATTAAAAGAATTAATAAATCAATGCACATAAAAATTATATATAGCAAAAGCACATGAATAAGGAATATATCTCAAAATTTTTAAAAACATCAGAAAAATAATTTTATAATAAAAACTATAAAAAATAATACTTCTTTTAATAAAAAAAAAGGGCATATTGACAAATTCCAGATACGCATCACACGAAAAAAGAAAAAAAGATAAAAGGAGTGAAGCATCACCTACAAATGGATACCTCTTCTTTTTTATAATAGAAAAGGTATTTGCTTAATTTTTTAATATAAAATAAAGAACATTTTGTAAAATAAATAGGAAGAATGTGCAGGATACGGTGGGTCAGTGGTTTTGGGTCAGTGGTTTCACTCATACTTCACAAAAAGACAAAATCAGTGAAAGCTATCATTCTCTCCCCTGCTGCATTGCTTTCAACGGTTTCGGCTTTTCGCTCCTCCATTGTTGCTTGTTCAAGGCTTTATTTAGTGGGTTCAAAATCTAACAACTAATGGAGGCAAAGATATCGAATCTTACGTTTCACATTATTCAATTTCTTTCGCCCACCCTCAGTCTACGTGATAGGGTTTAAGAGAGGTGGGTGAGCCAGGGTGGCAAAAACCCATCATCATATAAAGATATAATGGAAGGGGGACAGAGGTGGGGGACCATGGCTCCCCCCTCCCTCTGCCTCTGCATTTAGCCATCAAGCTTTTATACATTGTGTTAGAAAATTAATAAATAGAAGATGAAATATGTGTTTAGAAAACATATTATTAATTAGAAGGTATGATCTTAGAATCACACTGTTGTTAAAATGTTTTTCATCTGTGTTTATTTCTAGACTTTAATAAATTATTTTTAGCAATTATCCTAAACCAGAGATATCAAACAGCAATTTCTAAAATTTTACCACTATGCGGAACAAAAGCAAAGAGAGTTTTATGAGAGGAGAATGAAGAGATATTCTATATCCTCTAGTTTGGTTCTTTTTTATAAGCACAAAAACAAAACTGATCTAAACAAAACAAATCAAAATGATAAAGTTGCCGTTTCTGAACATCATTGGTTAGCTGTTGCTGAGCATTGGTGATTAAACAAAATCAATTTCTTATCATTAAAAGGATTGAAACATATTGAAAATAATCATGATTTAATTATTATTTTGAAAACCAGTAGCATTTGAATCGAAACAAAAATTGAAACATGTAACCTTTATTCATGAACACAAAACCTTTATTTGAAACAACCTTGTGTTATTCAAAAACTTGTTCTGCAACACAAATTCTTATTCATGAAAAACATTTCTCCCGCTGATAAATACTTTGTTACCTTAGTTTTCCCAAATTACCTTTAATAATCCCCCACTTAGTTTGGAAAGCTAAGCATCCTTTCTAATCCATAAGAATATGCATAACTAACAATAGATGTCTTTCCATTTGAACCTACTAATAGTACAAGCACTTCAAAGTATTAACAAGTTAATGGTTGCCTAAGCACATTGAACCATAACTATAGTGTCAATACTGTAAATACCACACACATATCCTTATATTAATTTCTTTCTACATAATTTCATTTTCCGCACTTTTATGGCCATATGCTTATTTTAGGCCTTTTATGAACATTTCAAGAATTACCTCTGAATTTTTATAAAAAGCAGCACCACTCCTTATATTCACATAGGTGGATTTTTTTTTAAGTCTTGATTTCTCAAGCTTTCTTAAATCCATTAAAAGTATAACTCACCATGAACACCTAAGTTCTTATATATACACTAGATCTAAAATGATTAATCATAACTACTTTAATGCCCAATTATTTATCAGTAACTTGTTTGTACCCATTTAACCTTTAGACTAGATTTGATCTAATTAAAAATTGAGTTTCCATTACTAATGACTGAAAATTAAGAGGTCTTAATTAATCTCATTCCTTTTGATATCTATACCAATTTTGATGAACCCATTTTAGGAATGGAAACAAGTCAGACCCCTTTTAGGTGACCTAGAGTCTAACGTGGCCTGACCCATTGGCGAAGGCTTTATTCAAAGCCTATGTATCAAAATAGGCATGACATGAAGCCTATTAGGCAAAGCCTGTTTACACATATTTATATAATATAAACAATATAATACATAATTTATATAACATGTAATAGAATTATATATAATATATATAATAGAATTTATATTAATTTTATTATACCCAATATTAAGGTATAAATATGTTTTAGGTCAGGTCAGACCTTTTGAATGTCCAAACCTGAGTCTAAAAAAATGCATGCTATAGGCTAATAGGCCATGCTTGTTTAGGCACAGCTTGATTTGGCCTATTTCCATCTTTAACGCTTTTATAAGATGTTTACTTAGCATTTCTTTCCACAAATTGAATTGTAATTATTCCCTCAAAAAAATTAAACATATAACATAATTGAGAGCACATTCAGTGTTCATCACATATGATGAGCACAGTGTGCTCATCGTATGTCTAGACCGTCCAAATCAAATGTGGACGGTCCAGATTTAATTATATTTTATAATTATATTTTTAATATATTTTTATTTTATATTTAATAAAATAAAAATAATTTTATAATTGTTATTTTCTAAAAAAATATTATTATTATGTAAAAAAATTAAAATAAGAAACTGTAAATCTGGGCAGTCCAGATTCTCTTTGGCTGATGAGCATGGGGTGCTCATCACACTGATGAGTACCCAATGCAAATTCTAACATAATCATGGCTTAGACTTCTATGTCTAGTTTTATCATTCTTGACTCTAGACATATCTTATTATAACAATGTAAAGAAATATCTTATTATAACAATGTAAAGAAATATGACTGTGGCTACAACTTCATTTAAATAATATATTTCCCTGTCACGTTCTTTCTTTTCTGATGCTAAAACAACAAATTTTGACTCCTTGTATAATAACTTATACAAGTCCCAATCACTAATAGACTTATTGTCACTTCCATTAGTTATACCCAACTAGCATCAACGATTTCTTCAAATTTTGCTGGAAGATGTTTCCAGACTTTGATAAGTATCCAACAAGATGGTCTTAATATCATTTCCTATCTTGTCCATAAAATTATTCTCCATAACTTACGTGCACTTAATAATCATGATTATTAAAACAGAAATCATGCTCCTCATTTGTAATAGCGACTAAATAACAAACGCTTAGAAATTCATATGAAAGATATTAAATTCATCAATCTTGAGATATATGATATATATTCATACATCCATCTCATCTCATGGGTTATTTGCTGCAATTATAGTAATCAAACAAGACTCTTTCAAGCTTTGTAAGATCTCAAGCCCATAACATCTCTAACAATCTTGATTTAACATGAAATTCCCAGAGATCTATGTTACTCCAATATTGAATTTTCAAAACACTTTCAAAATTCTTCCTCTGACATGAAATATAACACTTGACTTACACCAATAGAGACCACGAAGTGACAAATGCTTATACATCCACTAGGAGAACTTTAACTTTCGTTACTTGTAATATTGCAATATTAAATACATATTTCATCAAATTCTGAAGACACATCCCTGAAGCAAATTATTGCCACTGTTACCATGATTCATCAATGCTTCAATTATTTTATTTTATTTTTTTTAATAGCAACTGCCAAACCATATCAAGTACCTGCCTTCAAAATTGCAAGCTTACACTAAAACCAACACCAATATTCTTTTCCATAAAATCCAAATAATGCTTTGCCAATGATTTATAGTAGAACACCATTTCCAGAATTCAATATTAATAACAAGACATATAAATGCAGAAAAGTCATAACCGAAGTTAAATAATCCATGAGATACAATTTATTTTCACTAGACCAATTCCACATAGGATGAAACAAAGCTTAATCCTACAATGTTTCCATAATTGAGTAAAACCTTTCAATTATGACAATGGCAGGTGATCACCTAATTTTATTATAAAATCTTAATTTGTAGTATATATTCATCCCTTTATTCTAATTGCATCTTTGGATTTCTAAATCAAGAAATTATTATTTCATTTCGTCTTTAAGATAAAATAGTTAAAACGTACCATAAGGTCACAGTATGAATGCACACATGCACAGAATTTAAATAAAACCTGTGATCCCATAAATCTAAACAAACAGGGCAAAATTAGAAGCGTGGACTTATCTCATTTCCTTTGCCATTAATTGGAATTGAAGAAGACCTCCTCATGAAGCACTTTGATCAAATCATCTTCTACAAAATGAATAACACCTTACTATTGTTAGAAAATTAGTATGTAGAAGATAAAATATATGCTTAGAAAATACATGCTTAAAAATTAACATGTGCAAATCATACTATTGTTAAGGTGTTACGCCCTCACTATGTTTGCTACTGGTTTCAGTGAACCAACCCTAGGAGTTACTTTGAGCACCAGAGATACCAAACAGCAACTTCTGGGATTCCACCACTATGTGAAACGAAAGGATTTTATGAGAGGAGAATGTTATATCCTCTGATTTAGTTCCCTTTTATAAGCACAAAAACAAAACTGATCTAATAAAAACTAATCAAAATCATAAAGTTGCCGTTTATGAAAGTTGGTTAGCTGTTACTAACGTTGGTGATTAAACAAAATCAATTTCTTATCATTAAAAGGATTGAAACATATTTAAAACAATCATTATTTACTATTTTGAAAACCAGCAGCATTTGAATCAAATATCCAAAAAAAAATTGAAACATGTAAACTTTATTCATGAACACAAAAACCTTATTCTGAGCACAAAACCTTTATTTCAAAAAAGGTATTCAAAAACTTGTTCATGGACACAAATTTATTCATGAAAAACATTTCTCCCGCTTATAAATACTTTGTTACCTTGGTTTTCAGGAACAAGTTGTTGAATAACACATTGTTTAGCCCATTGAGATTTGTATCCTTTTATAATGAGAGTGTGAACAAATTTTTCTTTGGAAGAGAGCGAACCCCTTCTTCTCGGAAACTGGTTTGTAGTTTCGTCCGTACTTTCACATTCACAAGACATAAATGAATTGACTTCTTTTTTTTCAGTCTTTCTTTTCTTCCTTTGTTTTTGTTTTTTTTTTTTGTTTCTTTTTCGGACCGACTCATATCTTTGAGTCTATTCCAACTTTTTTTTTTTTGGCCTGAGAGTTTATTCCAACTTAAATCATATGTTTTAATGAGAATGGAAATTAGTTCGTAGTTTCGTCAATACTTCGGCAACAATCTATTCAATGAGTTTCGCTTGATGCTACTAGCTAGGGAGAAGAAAAATCAATTAATTAATAATTGCCATGCACAGATTAATTTGTAGATTTAACATATTTTATTAATTATTAATTTATAAATTTAAAATTCAACTAAATAATAGTTTCTGTTAAAAAAATATTTAATATTCATGTTGGATTGCATAGTGAAAAAAGGACAGTAATAATTTCTCTCCATTTTATTTAGTACCAAAGTGAAGAAGCATGCCTTAATCTTCACTTTCATACGACGGTCAGTCAATCTTGCCTACGTCTTACGATTAGAGTAACGTATAGGAAAAGTTAGGCGTGTGATTAACTTCAGCTTGGATTCCCTTTTTTTAATTTTTTTAGTCTAACTTATATGACTTTTAAAACCATATATTTGATTATCATACTTTTAACTTTATTATTACTATTACCATTATTATTAATTACTACTATTAATTTTTTTGTGACTAGATCCATTGAAAGTTCTTCTCTGGACACAGAAATGTAATAAATAATCAATAAGTATATACTCCCTCCGGTTCTATATATAGGATCATTTGTCCTAGTCCTAAATATAAGATCATTCACAGTATATGAGGTAGTATTTATTATATATTTTCAAAAAATGCCCCTATTTAATTTATTCAAAGAGAAAGAGAAAAAGATTAAATAAGAGTAGTTTTGGAAAAATGTTGGGATTTTCGGAGAAATCGAGGTAGTTAATTAGTTTTAATTATAATTCTTAATCCGCGTGATTCGATTAAAATGATCTTATATTAAGGACCGGAGGGAGTAATGTAGATAGTCGGGATCTGTGCTATCTTAATCAGTGATTTTAAGTTGAATCTTATGAATATAATATAGACGGATTTTAGGGCAGGGGTGGGGGTGGGGGTGTAAAGGAGGGGTGCTTCCCCCCTCTCCCAAAAAACACATCATATGAATAGTAGTAATATATTTAGATTCTATGTGTAGTGGAAGAATGGCCGGGGTGTAAAGGAGTCACCCACCCCAACACTCCATATGTATACTATCCCGTCCACCCAAAAAATACCCCACTAACTACCACCTCATTGTCACCTAATCAGCTGCGAGATGAGCCGCGTGTTAATAAGAAATATTAAATGTTTTACCTTTTCTATATAAAATTATTTATTAATTAAAAAGATATACTATCATTTATTCTCTTTGGTCTGTATTATAGTGCATTTTATATGATAAGTTTTTAGTCTAAAATATAATGTATATGATATTTTTCTTCTCATTTTACCCCTATTTTTAATTCTTCCTTACTTCTCATTTATAACCCTACAATAATAATAAAATAGGGTATTTAATAAAGATAAAATGATAAATGTTGGTACTTTTTGCATTGATTTTATGTGAAAAAATTACTTTCTTAATATGCATGTAATTGATATAAAATACAATATAATATGGAATTGAGCATTATAAACTTACACTATCATTTAAAACAAAAAAAAGGTGCATATTTAATATTTTTTTATTCATATGAGAGACTTTAAGCATTATTCTCTTTAGTCTATATTAAGTGCCCGTTTGGTTTGTCTTTTTGTAAAAGGTCATTTAAAATAATTACAGTTTACAAAAATGAAGTTTGGATAAAAGTATAGAAGTTTACCACAAACCTATTTGGATAACTTTGAGAAAAATTATGATTTGGTTTACTAAAAGGTAAACCAAACAGGCCCTAAGTGTTCATCCTTCTTCTATCATTTCAATCTCTTCATTAACTCTCATTTTGCCCTAGACAGTTGGACTCTTGGTGAGTTCTCTTCCAATCCAAATATTATTATATTAAGAAATCATCTTGTACTTTTGTATAATTTTATTTGTGCAAATTTCTTCAATTTTCTTTTCAATTTGTCCTTCAGAGTGCAGTACAAGAGAGTTCTGCAATATTAAAGCTCCATCAACAGCAATAGAAGAGATAGTTTCCAATTCGTCCTTCTTCACCAAGTTTAGAATTGAAACTCTAAAAATTATTTTTTAATTTTAAATTTGATAATATGCATCTTATTTATTTTCACTATTTTAAGTATAGTTTTTTTTTAACTTGGTATATAATCTCTAATTCTCTGTTGATTGTTGATATGTTTAAATTAATTTTAGAGTATTTTTTATGTTTTGCTGAGTAATTATGAATTTAATTAGTTAGTTAAGTTCTGTTTTCAACTTTAGAATGATTAATTTTGCTATTATTATGATAATATAGGAAAATATTTCATTATGGAAAAGCTCAAGACTATTGATAATTTTTTCAAAAGAAAAGCTTCTCAAACTAATGAGGCTAGTGAATCAGCTTATTCTCATTTAGAATCCCAAAGTTGATCAATAATGAAGAACCCTCAAATTAAAGTGTCAATAGTGGAAAAGGAAGAAGTTGATATTGGTTTATTAGAAAGAGATCTAGGAAAGCGAGTTTCAATTTGGGAATATTCTATTGAAGAAGTGATAAAATTGGTTGTGCTTATATCAAATCAGGACCTTAAAAGGTAGATACCATCTGAATGTTGAACATGTTTAAGTTGGAGAGCACTTTTGGTTCATCATGCCTCTAAACTGTCCAGATCAAATTTAATTATGTTTAATTATTATATTTTTAATATATTTTTATTTTATTAGATAGATAATCTAAAATAGATATAATTTTATAACCATCACTTTTTAAAAAAAAATACTGTTATTATGTAAAAAAATCAAAATAAAAAACTGTAAATGTGAACCGTCCAAATTAAAATTGGACAGTTCAAGTTCACCCAAAGTAATGAGTATTGGGTGCTTATATAGTGATGAGCACCCAATGCGGATTCATTTCAGTTGAGCATCATTATTGTATTAACTTTTTTATTTGTATCATAGATACTCAAAATGCAAAAGATGAATAGTAGGTTCTATGAGACTAGAATGGAATTATTGACTCTTAGTTCAACTTTGGATCCAAGAGATGATTATAAATCATTCAATGTTTATCAGATTTGCGATTTGGCAACAAGATTTTATCTAGGTGATTTTACTGAACAAGAAAGGTTACATATCAAAATACAGACACAACATTATGAGCTTGACATTCCACACCAACTTGAATTCAAAGACTTCACATCAATCTCCCAATCATGCTAAAGATTGAAGAAAACAAGAAAATGTGATAATTATCATTCGATTGATCATTTGCTTCACCTATTATTAACTTTTTCAATCTTAAATGCAATAAGTAAAAGGTCATTTTTAGCTATGAAAATTGCAAAAAATAAGTTGAGTAAAATGGAAGATGATTTTCTTGCAACTTTCTTGATTACATATATTGAGAAAGAAATTGCTCAAAATTTGACACAAACTCGTTCATAGATGAGTTTTATGACATGAAAGAACGCCAAGCTCAACTTCAATCAATTGTATGATGGTATGCTATATTTTTTTATTTGCATGATATATGTATCTTAATTTTTTCTATCCACACCCCCCCCCCAAAAAAAAGATTTCTTTTTTTCTAGATCCTTCACTAGTACGTAATTGCGTTAGATATACTTGTTACCATCGTTATGGACCTAGTCTTACCATATTTTTATATAAATTGGGGTAAAACTATATTTGACCTTAGAAGATTAAATTTTTCAAATAAGTTCATTGAAACATTTTTCTAAAATTAACAAAATTGGGCTAAATCAGCTAGTGTCATGTGGCCCAACCTGGTTTGTCTAATTCCTCTGGGCCCAACCTGAACCACGCTATCGAAAATCATATTGATTGGACAAGGTTGAAAATTGTGTCAGTCAATACTCTTGCTGGTGAGTTAGACCTAGTCTCATCATATTAGGTTGTTCGGGGGAGAAAAAAGAGTATAAGGACTTATATAGATTTTTTCAGAAGTTATCTAACAGTAACTTAAAAAAAATCAATTGTTTTGGGCCTTATTTTGTATTTTTTTTAAAAAAAACTTTAAAAAAATCAAACGAGGCACTGAGTTAGGCCAACACTTGTCCTTGCTTTTTTTTTTTCACCTCAGTCTCTCTATTTTTTAAGTTTTAAATGATAGAAGGATACTTATTTTCTAAATAATTAATATATTAATACTCCCTCTAGTCCTATATATAAAATCATTTTAACCGAATCACGCGAATTAAGAAAGGGAGTTAAAACTAATTAACTACCTCAATTTCTTCAAAAATTTCAACCTTTTTTCAAAACTACCCTTATTTAATCTCTCTTTTTTTCTCTTTGAATACATTAAATAGGGGCATTTTTTTTGGAAATGCATAATAAATACCACCTCGTATATTGTAAAAGATCTTATATTTAGGACCAGGACAAAAGATTCTATATATAGGACCGGAGGGAGTATATTGTAATAAAGTTGAATAACTATTGTATACTTTTCAGTGAAGGATAAATATTTTCTTAAAAGGGCTTAGTCTTAGTTTATAAGTATTACACATACTACCAAACATTAGTATTTGCTCCCCAACATATTACCTGATACAATGTCACATCAAATATAGTATAGCGTTAAATTTTATACTGTAATAAAAATAACAAAATTTTGTCACGTATTATTGCTTTATATATATAAATCATATCTTATGCTAGGAGAACCCGTTCTATATATATAGTATTCCCAAACAATAAAATTGCTAGTTAATTAACATGATGTTATTAATACACTTTACTCAATGACCCAAGGATCCCTTCACATTCGGACAATAAGTCAAATAATTTGAATGATTTAATTATGAGCAAAACTTATTGTGTGTGTGTGTATTTTTTGGCAAGAACAAACTAATGTACTGAATCCTTGTCATTGGGTTACAATTCAAACTAATGCTCAAGTGGCACATTTCCAACTTGCTGTTTCGAATACTTAAAGTATGTCTTCTACTGATAAATTCACTGTTCTGATTGTTTCTTTGTATCATATGTTACGTGATTGCTCCAAGCAAGTTGGCACCACCCCACTTTGCACATTCCAATTGCTTACTGTAGCATGCTACAAAAGAGAATGCTTATTTGTTTTTATTTAATTGCTTTTGTTGGATTATTTGCACCAAGAAAACAAATTACATTCATTCATTCAATGGAAAAATTATGGATAGAAGTGCTGATATGAACAGTTGTGCTTGCTTGATCATTTCAGGACTATCGATATGAAAATCAACTTAATTTTTCCTTTTTTGTGTACCCAAACTTCATATTGTTTAGGCACTTAATAGAATTTTCTCTATTACAATCATAAAATTTGCAACGAAAACAGAAAAGAATGTTTCCCCTGTTTGCAGTACTAGCACTGGATGTTCTTCCAGGGCATCAACTAGTTACTGATACAAACAATTAAATGAAAGCAACAACACACAAATTCTGATTTTCTCAATGCATTTCGTTTCTAAAATTATTATCTTTTATTTCTTTCTCATTAATTGTGAATAAAAAGCAATTACGAGCAAACAATATTATCTTTCCTCAAGCCATTGCATGGTAGCACATAAACTATGCTCTATTTGCTCTGGGTTAAGGTTTATGTATAGACATTAAAAAAGTAAACATGTATTGCAAAACATCTTGCAAAAAATGTGTGTGTGTGTGTGTAAACATAAAATAAAGCAAAGATGGTGGGTGAGTTACCTATGATGAGTAATCGTTTGATTATCTTCTTTTGTTTCTTGGTGGCAAGGCCGGGACATCTTCTTCTCCTGACTCTTGATCGATGCACTACTCTCATTCTACGCCACTCTTCAATTTCTTCCATCTTTGACTCCATTCCAACAAATTTGGTTTTGCAACATGGTAAGGTAGGCTGTAGTTTTGTCCATACACCTGTGACAATTTCTTCAATTAATTTTGTTTCAAGCCTGCATGAAAGAGATGATTAATAAAAAAAAGTTAAGTGACATTCTTAAATTTTGTAAAAATAGGATATTTCAGAACCGGAAATAATAATAAATATGGCGGCAAAGAAACAGACATACACAATGCATATACAATATATCTCTTTAAATGCTTATATCCTTGAAAATAATTTAACTCTATCGCTAGAAGTATATTTTACTGTTCGTACGTAGTTTATTCATTTTTTGTAAAATCACTTATTGATTCATTATTTATTTGAAAACGATCACTCAATTTTGATCAGAGAGTGAGTATGAAAAAAACTTATATACAGCTACTAGATTATATGGTAGTTTACTTATTAAATTATACACTACTATTATGAGTACGTACATTATACTACTCTCGGTTAAGATTAAATTAATTAATTAATTAATTAAAGTGGTTCTGCTATATATATGCTTGAAAAACCATTACTGGAAAAAAAAATTCAAATAAATTAACTTTATGCTCAGTAAGCATTCTTTTTTAATTTAAAATTATTCGACAGTGAAAATAAGATAAAATCATAAACTCATTAGACCTCAACATAACCGAACTATTTTTATTCTCATCTTCAAATATAGCCAGATTATGTCTTTGAATCAAATGTCAGATATAATTCTGTTAATTTTGAAGTTCAGTTAAAGTGATTATTCATAACCAGATAGATCTCGAAATTCATAACCTGAAATACGTGAAACGTACAGATCTTTAGAGTCATAGCCAGATATATTTGCAACTTCTTTCAAGGCATCTCTCCATCTCTGTACCTTCTCTCTGTTTTGACCAAATCTTTCACTGTGTCTCCTAAAAGCATCTGCAAAGGCTCTTCTCTGATGTCGTACATCAGATGGATCTATATTATAAAACACCGGGATAACTTGTCTACCCAAAAATCTCCTGGACTCAAGAATTTTTTGGAGTTCATCCAAACACCAACTAGAAGAAGCATAATTTTGGGAGAGAATAACAAGGGAGATGAGAGATTCATCAATTGTTCGAAGAAGTTGATCAGAAATAACATCTCCTCTCTGAAGCTCGTCATTTATGAAAGTTATGATCCCCCTGTGTTGAAGAGCAGCGTGTAAATGGGCTGTGAAGCCTCTCCGGGTGTCTTCTCCTCTGAAACTTAAGAAAACATGATACTTCCATGGTGGGGTCGTCGAGTTGAAGGAAGAGGAAATGCAGGCAGCTTCATCACTAGCATCCATACTCCGAAAAAAGAAGGCGATCGAGAGCAATGTAGAACGTCGACGGATATGCTCAGTACATTAAGCCGGCATCTTGATCAGCCATATGGTCTTCGAAATTGGGTTGACTGGACACTCTGAAGTTTAGGTATTGGAAAGTTCAAGGAGTTTTTTGATTTGGAAAGATTATGATATGAGCTATCTTAATTCTCATCTGTCATATTTTCTGAATTTTTCAATAATTAACTTTGGGAAAAGCTTATCACGAAACAGCTAAAAAATAAAAATTAGTATTTGCTTTAAAAGTCGCCGTAAATGTTATTTTGGCCAGTCAAAAAGTCGCCGTCGGTTCCCAAAATCCAAGAAAGTGCTCCTTTGCTTCACGTGTTTGGTAGTGAAGTTACTTCATTTTGTTTGTTCGAGCACCAGGGACCTTCGCTGGAGCGCTTCATGCTCACCATTTAAAAAATAGTTTGTTCGAGCACCACTAGTTTTAATTTAGGTGGTTTAAATTTATAATTTTTTATTTTAATTTTTTAAATAATAAAATATTTTTTAAAAAAGTGACAGTTATATAATTATTTTTTATTTTATATTTTGTATCTAATAAAATAAGAATATATAAAAAATATAATAACAAAATAAGATTAAATCTAGACTATATATTCAATTTTAATTTAGATAATAAAAAATAATAATGAGCATTGGGTGGTCATTATTGTGATGGACACAGTGAGCACCCAATGAATTTCCCACCACCACACTACATATATAGAACAGTGACGATGTTGCAAACAGAGAGAAAAGTGAGCACAAGAGTGTGCTGAGGAGGAATGAAAATGGATTTCAGGTCCCCTTTTTCATGCCTTGAAAAATAAAAATTAGGTGGTGGAAAAGCAATGATCAACACGGTTTGGAAATTAGGCGATGGAAACCAACATTTAATTAATTATTATTTAATGAATAAAGAATTTTTCTTTTACTTTTACTAAATTATACACGACTTCTTTTTGTTTTCTTTGCAACTGCGGAGATGTTGATCGAAGATAGTGTGAACTGTGAACACTATTATGTTTTGGAAATTAAAGGCTGGAACTTACCAACAGTTTATCATTATTTAGTGAATATAAATTTATTTTTATTTTATATATAATTTTGAATACATTTTTTTAAAATTTCTTTATATATATATATGTATAAATTTCTTTACTACTTGGAGATGTTGAAGAGAAAATTGCTTCTGTTTGTGTTTCAACAGCTTTTAGTGTATGTTAACCTTGCGTTTCACCTCTTGAAACGCAGCTGAACGCAGGCAACTCAGCTTCAATGTACGCCCTGCGTCCGATTCTAGTCACGTTCATTTTTGAGAAAAAATTTGAATTATCTAAATTTAAGTTGGATGGTCAAAATTTAAAGATTGTTTTTTATTTCAAAGTAAAACTTCTATTTTTTAAGAAAAAATAGTCGCCAGAAAATTATGTTTAGTTTACACTCTGTACTTGTTAAAATAAAAAATAGTAAGAATAAAATAAAATATTAACTAACGCCACATATATAGTGGCTCAAATTCCCATCAACATATTCGATCAATTGTTTATATCGACTTTCTTTTTGGGCCACACAGACTGATGGGCCTTTCATCTGTTTTTTTCTCTTGAACAACACATACAATACTCTAATACATAGCTAACATCCAAAATTTATCGTTTATAAAAAAAAAAACCAAAATTTATTAAACCACCATCCTTCTGCAGTTATTGTATAGGTTGATGCTTTTATCAATGTACAATGACTCTATAACTATACTATATATTTATTTGTTAATACTATGAAATATACTATTTTGCTGGCAAAAAAGAAAAGGCAATAAGGGATGACGAAGAAGGAGTCCTGAAATTACCAAGCAAATTCAATTAATTATTAGCAACCTGATAATTAGAAATAACTAGTGAGTAAAATGAATGCAATAGATCTAATCGGCCAATGATGATTTCAAAAACTCGAATTTAATCCATGCTAAGAATCTTTTATTATACCAAAAAGTTTGGGCGATTGAATCCCGATGGCTCATTACGGCATTATTCTATGTTTCTCTTTTGACAGCATCATATCTCATGACTGCAATGATCAATGCCACATTGAAATTGTCACTTAATTAAGAAGTGAATTTTTTACAACATATAGTTTGTTTTTTTATTAGTAAAAACCGCTGCTGCCTCCGTGTCAAGTTATCATAATAAAAAATAATATATATATATATATATATATATGTGTGTGTGTGTGTAATTTTAATGGAAAAAATTTGTTAGTATTAGTTAATTCTAAATTTGTCTAACTCTGTCGGAATAAAAATCAAATCACCAACAAATACTCTTGCACAAACAATATATTAAAAGAGCAACTTAAAACATCAATATCCATAAGATATGTTAGTCATTTTAAAATAGAGATCAGTCGCGGAACCCATGCCAATAAATAGTCCACCACAAGATCAATAATTGTGCTAGCAATGCATCTATGTAATACACGAATTATTTTGATAATTGTTGCCAAATAATTCAACTAAATAGAGGTAATTCACGGATCCCACATTCTCATCTTAGTTGCACTTTATACAAATTTAGTATGGAATATATGTTGTAATCTATTAAATAAGCCTATTTTTTATTAAATAAATCTCAATTATCCTCCATAACATTAATTAGATTTGCATTATGTAAAAGCTTTTATTATTTTCTCAACAATAAATTAAATGTTATATAATAAATTTACTAATTATAATTTTTTACTAATTTTAACATACAAAGAATGTATCTTTCCTTTATATAGTTAGTTTTATTAATTTTAACATATAATAACATATTCAGAACCCCAGGAACAAATCTTCCTTTATAGTAATAATCTAGAAACTTCATAATCTACACATAAAAAATGGTTGTGCATCTAAACCCTCAACATCGTCAGCTCAATCTAACTTAGATAACCCGATTTTATTTTGACCCAAAAAGGACACAACCTGAAATAAAAACGATAATGCCTAGGCTGGGCTAGTCAATTGGCCATATCTGTTTCTGGACTATCCATCAAGACCAAAAGCCTTGGTCTTGCCTGCGGTGTTAATTACACACACACAACCAATTAGCCTATGGATTTGAACCTTTATTTTCCCAAAACACAAAATTCTTAATAATTGTAAAGCAACCGTATGCACGAATCGCATAAAATGCTCTAGTAATTCAACATCACAATATATATTAATTTAATGCAAAAAAAATTATATACTTGTTCATATAAAATATACAAAAAAATGGCTTATGTAATTTAAGAAATCACTCAAAGCTTTAATTAAGGTATCCAAAGCAAAATTTATTATTAATGGTGTCCTTACTTATCTGATAAGTGATGCATGTAACTATGACTCAGTTAGATGACTATCCCATCTTATGTAATACATTGAATTTTCATTTATTAAAGTCATAGGTATGCAAAATTAAAAATATATTATTCTTCATTCAAATAGCAATAAAGAAGATATGTCACTAAAAATATTATTTACAATTCTGGCTTAAAAAATACTTAATTACAACAATTTTAAACTACTGAATTAAGGACAATAAAAACTTCAAAAAATTATTTTTGTCCGTTAAATATCAAACAATAGATTTTACGAAATCACTATTTTCACATATTAGCTTAACATATCAATCCTTGACTTGAGATTAATTGACTTGTTTAACTCCTTCAACTCTCAATTCATTATAAGTTGACCCATTCAACTCGTGCTTCATAATGAAATGACCCATACAACCTATTATGACAACGTTATTATTGTTAATCTTTTAAAGTTTAATAACTCTATTATTAATTCTTGGTAAAAAAAAAAAAGAAGAAGAAGAAGAAAAACTCAACTAAAAGGATACATCAATCTAACATAAGTAAGTTTATCCATCATATTGGTCCAAAAACAAGAGTTTCCATGTATAATTAACGGATCCATCATAAACGGATCGTTGGAAGAGGGACGTCCGTAGAGTACTGCAAAAAAGTTTCAGTCCTGAATATCTATATGAGAGAGACGTCAAACTATTCTTCTTGAAGCAAGGCGCCTGAAACAGAAGTATAAGATACTATACAATGGTCAGCAACACAGGGTCATGAACTTTCCATGTTTGCATTCAGCTTGTTGGTCCTGCGTGTAATAATATACAGATATATTATTATATTCAAAACTAATTTTAAATTTTAAATTCCATTGAAGATAAATATTATTTAATAATCAATTTGATTCCATTTTAGTTGGTAATTTCAGATCCTTATTGATTATGTTGATTGTTAGCTTGTCCTGCCATCATTTGTAGTCGACAACATTATGACAAATTTAAAGCTGAAATTTATGATTATGGCAAAAAAAAATCAAGATAATTACATTAATCTTGATTGAATTAAAATTTGATAATACTACATTATAGATTGAACAAATTTTAAATGGCTCCATTCAAAATTTGAACATTAGGTATATACTGTCGACATAGCATAAGATATAGATATATAACTTCATTCAAAACTAATTTTTAAATTTTAAATTTCTATGAAAATCAATATTAATTAATAATCAATTTGATTCCAACTTAGTTTGTAATTTCAGATAGTTATTTATTCTTTTCATATCTTTTCAATGTTATTTATTTCTCAATTTTGGACATTTAGATTTTATGTACGGCTCAGATATTGTTCAACAGTGGATTGACAGAGGTTTTGATGGAGATGGTTCATATTCCATAGGTCAGATTCTGGATTTAATAATCAAAGTAATATTTAAATAAAATCAATCACTTGTCTAGAATATAAAAAAGTTTATTCACTCAATAATTTAATCTAATAAAATTTTGAGATATATATCAATCGCAAATTTTAAACTTAATATACGAAAAAAAAATCTAAATATCACACGCAGGAAAAATGAAGTTTATTCTGAAACTGAGTCCGCATATTATGATTTCTGACCAGAAGCCTTCTGCACGGGACAATGGAATATAAGAAGCCAATCGAATTAATTAAAAGAGAAATCCAATTATAAACTTGAAGCTATAAAGAAGACGACACACATAAGTTGCATTGGTATATAATTGAATTGGAAAATCTGTCAATTAAACCGGTGTTGGTAAATAATTGAATTGGGAGAATTTTAAATTTTTAACTCGGATTAATTGCAAACCTTACACAAATGAATAAGAAGCAGGAGGAATTCCACTCCAACATTGTACAAAAACAGCCAAAACAACCCGTGTACAAACGAATAAGAAGTATAAGAGGAATACCACTCCGACATGATAGATAAGGATTTCCACCTTGACATTGTCTGCAACAATAAAAATATACAATCATTATCCATGTGACTAAACAAAAAAAAGAAGGAAAAAAAATGAAAAGATAATCATGCGTGAAAAAGAAATTGAAATTAGAGATGGAATGATGGTTACTAATAACATGTGTATTTATGGAGTTAAGGGCAACAAATGGAGTAGAAAATAATGGTCTTAAATTACATTCATAATATCAAATCAAATTTCGAAATGATTATGGAACGAAATAATGGTCTTAAAAGCAAATTTAAAAATTCATTAACCACACATTTAAAACCTTTTATTCTTTTGATTCTCATTGCTTTATATTTAAACAAACATGGAAAAAATAATTGATTGTAAAAAAGCTAATAAAACGAATATAATCAAATTCAATATAAAATGGAAACCGTTAAAGGAAGAAGATAATTATATTTTTAAATAATTCAAAAATACATTGAATATATCATATTCATTTGAAGGAAAATTTGAATGTCAATTAATTAGATATTAAATTTGATTTCTTATATTAAAAGACCACATTAACTACATTATATATCTATATACATATTATTATTATAGAGTTGGTATAAAGGGTTCCATTTTTTCCATCTCATCAGACTAATGTTGCGGCACAAAATTCCAACACATTACTCAAGAATATTTTACTTTAGTATATATATAATGGATAGATAGATAGATAGAAGATTCATAATTCTACAAATCAGGAATCAAATGTGCTGAAATTGTTAAGATATAATATCTATAACTAATTGTTTAGTTTCCCTTTACAGAAACAGAGCTATCTCTTTGGCCGAATTTCTTCATCAAAATTTCAAATTATGATATCACCATTTCATTGAAAATATTAATCTAAGGTTTTAATTTTTAAGGCTGTAGTGGAGTCCTAAAACACTAAATAAAAAGTGAGGGATACAATCAAATGAAGTAATAAAACAACTATTAAAAAAATTAAAACATGTGAATTTTATATTGTATTAAAACATTATAAATATCTGGAATTAAAAAAAATGAAAATATTTAAAAATTTTCCTTTAACCTGTGTGATGATTCATAACAAATTCGAAAAGAAATTTATAGATTCAAAATCTTACATATAGCATGTGCTTGAGCTTGAGAAAGACTATATAGTCACCCATAATTCACAAATGAATAAACCAATGCATGTGTGTTCACTTTTGCGGTACCTTTTAGTAATCAATACGTGTATAAGAATATTTTTCTTTTTTCTTTTTATAAGTCGGAACAATATAAGAATATTTTTGTAATATTGTTGAGTGGATGAAACAACCAACATGCATTTTAATTGTTAAACATGTTCAAGAACTAATTTACTAGATGAACTAACACAGCTTTTTGAAATTGTAAATTATATAACAGTTACAGTGAAACGACAAAAAAATTATAAATAATTTTATTTCAACAAATTCTCTCTAAAAACTTCATATATGTTATACATGAAGTAAACAATGTTGAGCAATTATCTAAAAAATCTTTTAGGTTTCATTCCTCACCGTTTGGGTCATGATCGGTAACAAATTTGAAAAGAAATATAGAGATTTTAAAGCATATTAATAAGTGAACTATTATAGCATATTCGACTGACGCGAAGAACAATTTTTATACTTATTTAAGATATTCATATCTTTTGCTTAACAAGGACTTTTATCTGATAATTAAAGACAAATTAAATTTGTGACAAACTATGACATCCTATATATACCTCTTCTCTCCCTTGGTTACATGCACAGATTGACATCAAAGATTATATTGAACTCTATTGTTGTTGTTCTCACTCATTCGAAATGGCTAAGATTTCATTCATACAAATTTTCTTCTTTCTTGTCATGGTCATCTCAGGTGAACTTATTATCAGCAAGTCTTTTTTGACATTTGAATTCTAATTAAATATTTATGAGAAATTAGGTAGTTTTAACATTTGTGCATGTATTTAGATCTGTATTTAGGTGTTTGTCACCCACACAAGCACACACATAATATGCATTTGAAAACACACATATCAATTGGCTAACATATTCTCAAATAGGATCTAAATGCTCAAGTTTTTTCCTAAGAATCAATCACCAATATCAAATATAAATAGTGTAGGGAGTTGAATGATTCACAAGCCTTAAATAGTTCAAATTATAAGCATAATCTTTCTTAATTTATAAATATATTTCCAGTTTTCATAAAAGTAGTATATCCTCAACTATTCGCATAATATTTCTTAACGTTGGCTTCTTTTTTTTAACAGTTATGTCAATGAGAGGTGAAGCTGCTATCTGCGATAAAGTTTTAGATCCAACAAGGTGCATTCTTAAAAACTGTCGGCAGAAATGCTATGTAGCACACAAAGGCCGAGGAATATGCGTCGAAAACATTAATCAACCAGGAATTTATCAATGTCAATGCATCTACAATTGTTGATCTTTTTATTGTCTTGTTACTACAATGTTAATGGATATTATATATGCATATATAAGTTCGTGTTTGTGCACACACTTTTGTGTACATGCATACCTGAATTAATAATAAATATGAAGTTAATTTATGTGTGTTTAATCTTTTATGTTTCATATATTCTTATGTGTGTGTGTGTGTTTTAGCTGTATTCCACGTCATTTAGGGCAACAAATCTTTATAGAGACCTTAATGATTCAAGGTGCAATGTCAATCTCTGTTATGAAACAAAAATAAAAGAATTACTTTCGGAATTTCAAATACAAATGTTATGCATTAAGTTTTGCCCCTAGTTTTGGGAAGATATATACCCACTACTGTAAGGACAAAATAAAATGCAATTTTACATTTACAATCTCTGCTTTTTTTTTTTTTATAAACAAAATTTGGTGGACTATATTTATAGGCTATTAATATGTAGAAAAAGCAGCGAAAGGCGGAAGGGTACATACATACATACATACATATATATATATATATATATATTGGTTACAATAGGCCGAAGCCTAACACATCACATTAAAGTTTTTTTTTTTTATCAATACAACATATTAAAGTTACGTCAAAAGGATTATGCCAAATGTAAAAAGTTTTATTGTAAGGATCCTATTCGCGCCATGACATCTGCAGGTTTAGTTATACTCCTTGCAACGTGTGAGGAGTAGAGGCGAAATATATTTGATCATGGAAAAGGAAACAGAGATTGGCATTTCTTGTATGATTAATTCTTCAACCAAACCACGTGTCACTTTCATCGACATCGAATTTTTTGAAGAGAGAGAGTAGAGAAGATGTAATATAAATAAGGGAAAATTACATTTTAATAATAAAATAATAAATTAATTACAAAATAAGACCAGTTATCACTTAATATTTCAATTTTACTACTTAGTATTCTAAATTTTAACATTTTTTTTAGCTAAAATCTTTGTTTGTAATTAATTTATTTTACCGATCCTTATATATAATTTTCCCTATAAATAAGTAGGATATTTCACCTGATGATATATGCTTTAAGTGATTTTCTCATTTCATGTTGGTAGAGGTAGAGAGAGAGAGAGAGAGAGAGAGAGAGGAAGGGAGGCTTGTATTTTATTTATTTATTTATTTAGCTTGAATGTGAAGGCTTGTGATTATATTCGATATCTGCCTTCCTTTTTCTTTTTGGGAAATATATGCCTCTTTAGTAGTACGGGAAAATGGGAGTAATTGTTTAAAATATATTACATTCATCCCACAAAATATATATATATATATACATAATACATTCAACTTTTTTGTTCCTGCAAAAATATTATATAAAACTTTTTTTTCGATATAATATTTGACTCAATCAAATTTAAGTAGTGTTAAGCCTGAAATGAGAGTAATTCTCCTAACATAATTTTTTTCAATTCAAAATTCAGAAGACTCAAACTGGAAATCTTATTTAAGGGGTATTGAGTTTCTTACCATTAAATCTAGAGGTGTGTAAGAATTGGGTTGGGATGGTTTTTACCCATATTGGTTGCTCGGCAAATTGAGCTAGGTATCGAGCCATTGTCAGGTCTGTCCAATATCAAATAATTTTTTAAAATATTAAAAAATAAAATAAAAAATAACTTTATTTATTAATAAAAAGTACAATTAGTTATATAAAAATAGATTTTCATGAAAAATAATATTAGGATAAAAATTAATTTTTTAAAAAATTATAAATATTTACAATTATACATTATTTTCACATAATATTAAACTAAAAATCAATTTAAAATTTTAAATAAAATTAAAACATCAAAATCTTAAAATTTTTCATATTAATTATATAATAAATATATTACATAAGATATATAGAAAAAATATCTTATAAAATTAATTAATATTCATAAAATGATAGAAATTTTCTAAAGAAATAAGAATATATTTATTATGGATCAGGCTAAGCAAAACATATTTAGTCTGAAGCTCGGCCGGCTCGATAGGGTCGGGTTGAACCAAACCAACCGAGCTACACGTTTACTTGCGCAATCCTAATTAAATTCCACTTTGTTTGATATATTATATTAAAACACTAATTTTAATTTTAATGCGGATCATTTCTTTCTTTCTTTTTTTTTTCCCATGAAATTGTACGGATTGTTTTGGCGCAAATACACACTGAACACTTTAATTTAAAAGCCCAATTTAATAATTGGTGGGCTTAAACCCAATTGATTTGATTGGATAATTTACTTTCAAATTTGTGGTTGCGAATTCGGGCCCTCACCTACACCACTTCACACTATTTTTCCCTTATCCATATGAAGCTAAGAAAAAATACGGAGGATGGCTGCGAGCCTGAGATATGAGAGTGAAAGAGAGAGAGCTTACCTCCGCCTACCTTAATCCCTTCTGCGCATCCTTTGTTCGGATAGAGGCCACAGCATCGTTGGGGGAGTGGAAATCCGAGAGACTTAGAGTGCCTTCAAAGGAAAAATTTTATGGTTTTATGAAAATATTGGTTTTGGCATTCATTCACAGTAGCTATATCGTCCCCTTGCTCACTCATTCTCGTTTGTACTGTGATTCGGAACCGGTCAATAATGATTTGCGTGTAGTGTTAATATCGTTTTGAGTTTGCTCTACAAGTAATGTTGGGCTATTAAGGATTTCGATTTTAGAATTAATTGAGTGGGTTCCAAAACTTAATCCCCTGTGTGGTCTTGTAAAAAATTCTATGCTTGCTGATCAATCGCTCTTAGCATGTTTTAGTTGGATCCATAGTGTGACTTTATGCAAAATCCTGACTTGAAAGTGGTTCTTGCTGTCATATGATTTAACCTTGCCTTTTAATTAAACTTTGTGCCAAAATGCTGAGCAAATACATGTCTTATGGTTCTTAATGCAATCTAATCTTCGCTTTTTAATTGATTGTGTGCCAATTTACTAAGTTTAAGGGAATGCTTACCGAGAATGCTTTACTGATTACAGTTTCTATTGTTGCTGTGGGTAGAGTTGGACATTGTGTCCTATGATTCTTGCTGCATTCTTGAAAAATTATATCCACATAAATATGATATAAACGAATAAATTTATATATCCTATAACTCAACAAAATATTATATTCCCCCTACAATTCTAAAGATTTGGTACTGAATCTGTAGATTTATCTCAAATTATTATTATTTGAGGGGCCAAATTATTATTGGAGATTTGATTCATAAAATTTAAATGAAAATTATTACTTCTTCGGGATATCCTGGATTTATTACCCGTCCCAAACTAATCTGAATCCCGTTCTGTAAAACTTTACGGTAGTAGACGAGTACCAATGGAAAGACTTCTTTGAGGTCTTAATTTTTTTAACTCTGCTGCACCCTTCAAAAATCAAAACCTTGACCCCGTAAAATGCTGATCAAACCTCTTACTACTTGACCATGTACTAATTGGTACCCTAAATTATGTTTTAACATAAACAAAGAATACATTTAATTAATTTTAGCCATTCACAATTTTTTTGTTACGTTATATACATACAAAAATATTAAATCATGTTAAAAATATAAAAAAAATTATACACACACACACACTCAAGCGTGCACTTTTTTCGACCAATAAATTAAATTATATCTTTTTGACCAATACAATAATCATTTTCATGGTTTAATATTGAGATCGTTACTAAGCGTGCACTTTTTTCTTTTCCTTTTTCGACCCCAACAAGTGCTCGCACTCATGACAATTGCTAAGCCCAATATATTTACGCCCTCCCTCTCGAATATCTATTGTTATTTTTTTTTTGGAAAATGATTGTTAAATAGCTCTTGGAACAAAAAATTTTAAAAACATATATTTAACTTGTGAAATTACTATAAGGTATAAGGATAACTATTTGGAATTATTTTTGAACCATAAAATGACCATTTTATCCTTCATCCATTTTTGTTAAAATTACTAATTAATTAAATATATTCATTTACAACTAATATCCATGATTTACAATGGGTACTGGTAAATTTGCAACAAATAATAGTTGATTTGATAATTGTAACTGAGGTTATGGTCGACTAGCAAAGGGAGTTCCTTTGATTCCTCTTATGGTTGACCAGATTAGAAACTGTCACTGAGCTGATATGGTCGACCATTAATAGGACTTCTCTCTAATAGCCGACCATTACTTATTTGCAATTGACAATTTGCAACAGATCCACATGTATTTTATAAGTTGAGTTAACTAAGTAAACACAGATACATTTGTAAATGATACACATATATTTGCATCTAATCTACTAATATTTATAATTGGTCTATGTACATTTTCAAGTATATATATTCTAACAAAATAAACCCAAGTACATTTGTAATTAATCCATGTAAATTTATGACTGATATAACTATATTTACAATTGATCTGCATAAATTTCTATTTTGTAAAAGTTGTAAAACACCACTCAAACGAGAAAATTGAATTAAAAAGAATCCAACAATAGCAAAGAGAGAGAGAGAGAGAAGATAAAGATGTGTGTGCGCCAAAGGTGGTGGAAGAGAAAGAAAAAGAGGAAGGGAAGAGCACCAACAATGGGCAAGGGAGGGAGAAACACCATCACTCCTCATTGAAACCAAGCTCCCAATCTCCATGTTCGTGTTCTTCTCTAGCAAATCCAATTTTGTGCGACATTAAGGTGCTTGAAGGTGGATTCAATTTTGTGCAATCCATAGATATATGGTAGGTGGTGGATCTAGATCTTAACAGGGAATGGGATAGGGGAGATGACAATGGGGTTAGGGAAAAGGATGATTGGGTGGTGGGTTGGAGGAAGGAGGAGAGAGAGGGAGGAAAGTCGATCAGAAGAGGAAGGAGGAGAGGGAGGGAGAAAATGGAGGAAGAATGGATAGTTTGGTCTTTTCATGTAACAAAAATTTTTACAATTTGATACCTTAGTATGTTTTTGTAATTATGTAAGTTTATTATATGTTTTTGGAATTTTTTATTTTCAGAAGTATTTAACTATCATTTTTCCTTATTTTAAGATTATTATTGATTTACAAATTCAATGTATAATTAATTCATTTTTTTCTACGCCAATTTATCACATTTTCTCATATCTTTTATCTACTACTTACTAATATTTTTTAATTTGTACCATTGGAAATCGAATTTTAAGACTTTTTAAATTGGGTGTTTTAGACTTTCAGTCATTGTATACATTAATTAAATTTTCCTTAATCAATGTGCTACAATCTTAGATAACAAAAAATATGGAGAGTAGTTATTTACCAACTAATTTCTGTTCATCGACTCTCATCATTCATCTGTGTAGTTCAACACAGTAAGGTGTCTAACTATTTATATTTATTTATTATTAAAGAAAAGAGCATAAAGTTTTTCTCCATAGTTCACTCCAGCAAAATATCATACATCATATTATTTTCATTACTGTAATATACACCTTCCGATTTACATTATAAAGTATTTTGTATTAATTGCACGTATATTAAAAAAATTATTTTTCATCTGAAATCAATATAAAAAATACTAACATTTCCTATTTTACCCTTATTAAATACTCCATTTGATTATTATTATTATAGGGTTATAAATGAGAAGTTAAGGAAGCATTAAAGATAGGGATAAAGTGAGAAGAAAAATATTCAATACCTTATATTTTGGATAAAAAACTTGTCATATAAAATATCCTATAATATGGATCAGAGGGAGTAATATAGTTTGTGTGATATTAAGTCTTTAAACTTTTACTCCATCTATCCTATATTATAAGGTAATATAAGAATTTTTTTATCCTATAATATAAAATAATATGTAATGATTTGTTATTTTTACTTCTCATTTATTGTGTTATTAATATTATAAGTTGTGCTATATTCAAAGAAATAAGTGAAATTAATATGAGTAATATTAAAAATTTTGATTTTCTTTTAATTTAAAAATTAAAAATATAATAAATATTTCTTAATATACATACAATCTCTCCTATTAATATGGGATGAAGGGGGTAATTTTAATCCGGATGACCTTTTTACTACTGATATCATTAAATCATGAAAAATTATTACATATTTGTCATGTCATAACCATTGTAATAAGGACAATCCAAATGTTAAGAGAGAAGGTGAAAAAGGGAAAAATTTTGGAGTCTCTGGCATGTCCGGATCAACGATTCGGTTGTTAGATTAGGCACATGCCCCAGCTTGGAACTCTCTGAAATTTAGGACTTGGAAATAGGGGTGCAAATGGCTTTTATATAACTAAATTGATTAATTTATCATTTTGTAAATTAAATTGTGATTTATAAATATTATTTTTTTACCTAAATAATGTTCATGACAAACTTCACTACTTTTACTTAAATTTTATTTTTACAAATTGCAGTTTTCTAACTTACTTTTTACAAAACTAAAAATTAAATGGGTGCTAATCTTTTTTCTGATTTTTGATAGAGCAGCTAAATCATCATATTTTAAGTTCACGCAGGGAAATAAATACCTGTTCCATTCCATATCTTTTGTAGTTTAAAATCAATGAATAATTTTTTATGTCTAATTTTATAAGAAATTTTATTAAAATACTCTCATTTAATGATTTAACTAAAAAAAATGACCTACCTTAAATTAAATAAGAGGAGGATATAGGTGGGAAAAAACAATAAATAATACATTTTGGGCCTATTTGACAGTGTTTCATGTTTTCTGTTCTTAAAAATAGTTTTGTAAAACTGTTTTCAAGAATAAGTTTTGAAAACAAGAAAACAAAAAAATCTGTTTGAATAATTATTCTCAAAATCATAACTAGTGAATAATAGATGAGTTATTCAAAATTTATAACTTTACCATTAATGAGGTGAATGTTTCTTAACTTTCCTTGTGTTTTCCAGAACAAAAACTACAAAACACTTAAAAGGTGTTTTAAGTTTTCTATTTTTTTATTTTTCTATTTTCCAGAACAGTTTATAAAAAATATGTTTACCAAACAAATTTTCTGAGTTTTCTGTTTCCGAAAACAAAAAAACTGTTTTCAAAAACAAAATCAAAATGCCTCTTCGCTTCTAGAGTCCCCCAATGCGTGGTAAAAAAAAACAATAGAAAGAAAAAGAGTCCCCCAATTTAGTGTCGTGGCAATTTTTTTTTCAAGTGAGCATGAAGTGTCAGTACATGTCATTTTTTGTGTTAGCCAAGTCAGCCTTATATTGACACCGTTAAGCCCCCTGCACGGACGGAGGATCATGTTGTAAATTATGATAAATTGCAAGGACTACCTGTACAAACATAAAAAGCAATAGTGAATGTTTCATAAGTTTTGATAGGGACTTGTTTAAAAATAAGTGTAAAGCATAAGGACCAATTGATTAAGTTTTTTTAAATTATTCTTTCGAGAGTCATTTTATAATTTTAATAAAATCTAAAATCACAAAATGATCCAACCAGGTACTAAATATAGAAGATAAAATTCAACCCAAAATCAGGCTAGACATGGAGTTAGGCTAACACAAGGCCTAACTTGTGTGTGTGTGCACCTAAGTCTAATATTATATTGACTCGATCTCAAATATAAAAAAAAAATTAAGAATTATTTTAGTTCAAAATATAAGAAATAAATGTACATATCTAATACAATAAATATTTTTTCATAATACCCCTCATTAAATTATTTTTTAATAATTGACATACTACATAATAAGCAATTTAGTTTTTGGAAACCAAAGAAAAAGCAAAACTTTTTTTCAGTTTCTTAGCTTATACAAATTGTCAATTTAATTTCAACTTTCTATTGTCAAAAACCTACTTCTGAATTTTGTTGGGAACGAATGGAAACTTAACGATACCTGAAACTAGTTGATTATGAAAGCAACAACTTAGAAATTCTGATTTCCTCACTGTGTTTCGTTTTAAAAATATTATCTTCTATTTGGTTTTCATTGTGAATAAGAAGCAATTACGAGCATACATTATTACGGTCCCTTGCTTTGTCAGTAATAGCTTTTGGCATGCTGGGTTAATACCAGCAAGATATTAATTTCTACCCAAAAAACCTTGACATTTGAAAAAAAAAATTCAAATTATAAATCAATATTAATATTAACTTTTCCTCACGCTATTGGAAGTAGCACATAAACTCTGTTCTATGCATAGATATAAAAAATAAGTAAATAAATAAACATATATTGCGAAGCTCTTTGCTAAAAATATGTGTGTAATATTAAAAAAAAATGTATGAAGAATAATTTTGAGACTAAAATAAAATAATAAAGAAAATGATGGTTAGTTACAAAGATAGGTAATTGTTTAAATTTTCTGCTGGTGAATCATCTTCTTTTCTTTTGTGGTGGCAAGGCAGGGACATGTTCTTCTCCTGACTCTAGATGCAATCTTGTTCTGCGCCACCCTTCAATTTCTTCTATGCTTGTCACACGCCAACCACACTTCTTTATTAAAACTCTAGCTCCACTTTTACCTCTTACTTCTCGTTCTCTTCTCGACAAAGAACTCAAAGACCTTGTCCTATCTGCAGTAATTATTAACTCAACTAGGCTGCTATCCTCTTCCACATCAGAGGAAGGCAAAAACCAAAAAAGCAATTGAGGTTTATTGCCTTCCAAGTCAAACCGCCATGGGGGCTGAAGGTATATTTGACGTTCTTCTACCATTTGCAATCCAAAGGGCATCGTCTGGATTTTTAGAGTTTGCTGGCATTATATCTTGTAGTACAAAGCATAGAAACACTCCCCACCTTTCACTTGAACCCCGAAAACGAGAGATGTCTGCTTTTATTGATACTATGCAATCAACATAATCATCACCAATAGTCTCGTTGTCTATAAAAACTTGACGTGATTGTAAAACGTGATCTACAGAAACATGCAATTTGTCTAGGAAATCAACGTTTTCATTGTGGAACCATGTCGGAATTTCACTCCCAGGAGTAAGCAAAGTAAGATAGCCCCATGTTGTCATCGAATTTGAAAGGAAATTCTGAAGCACTTCTAGAAAATCTAAGGATTCCATTGAGGGGTGACAACAAACTGCATCTAGAAATACAATGTTTGGTGGAACACTAGGCAACGATAAGAGCTTGTTGCAATGATCCAAAAGTAGAACTTCTAGAGCCAACAAATTAGAGACCAAGCTAGCAGGTAGGTGAGTAAAATTGTTTCTTGATAGAGATAATGTCCTCAAGGATGATAAGGAGCAAAGATTGTCAGGGATTGAACCATCATAGAGATTACAGTCTTCCAAATACAAATACCTCAATAAAGACAAACTCAAGAATGATGGAGGAAGAACGCATTTTCCAGCAGGTTGGCGACCAAAATTATTCCCACTGAGATCTAGGACCACCAAAGATGGTAAGCAACCGAGATCATTTGGAATTGATCCAGCATTAAGATTGCAGTTTCTTAAGCTTAATTCCTTCAATGAGAATAAACTAGAGATGGAAGGAGGCAAAGTCAACCTTATGGGAGCTTCATAACTATTGAACCCAAGTACCCTGAATATTGGAGAAAGTAAGCTCTTTGATGAGTCTGGTGTAGACCCATTGCATCCATTTGCATATAGTTTCCTCAAACGTTGTAGACCAATAATGGGTGATGGTATTTTTCTAATAGCAGTTTCACTCACATTAAGTTCCTCTATACTCTCAATTTTATCCAATTTCTCTGGCAGTAAGCAAAATTTTGAGCAACCATATATATTGATACATTTGAGAGATTTCAGGTTACCGATAGAACTTGGAAGACATGCTAGATTTTTACAATCTTCCAGTTTCAGTATTGAAAAGTATTTCATATTTTCTCCAAATTCATGGAGATTTTGTAATTTTGAGCAACCAGAAAGAATCAACTTTTTTAGAGAATCCATTTCCAACCTACAAGAAAGAGCTTTCAGATTTTTACAATCTTTCAAATTCACCACAGCAATTTTCTTACGATGTCCAAGGGATGGATGCACCTTAACCAGTTTTATACAACCTTTAAGAACTAGCTGTTCGAGATTTGGAAGCATTGAAAAATCAGGAGTTTGAATTAAATCTTCTGAATGGCTTAAATCAATGAACTTTACCTTCTTTAGCACCTAGTCAAACAAAAAGGCATAGAAAATATTATATCAATTTTGCAGCTTTTAAAATAGTGATATTGATTAACATAGTAAAGATTCAAGGTATTGCAAAATGTTTGTACCTGTGTTTCATTCCAAAGTTGTACGATCTTACTGCAATGCATTTTGAGCTCAACAAGTTCATGTAGATGAACTCTAGGTGGAAAGGATTTCAATGGATATTTCTTCCATTCAAGAATTTTTAACGAATCAGGAAGACATTTGAGTCCAAGGGGAAGATACACATGACATGATATGATGAGTATTCTAAGATTATACATCATTGAGAATGCTTCAGGACCCCAACTTGCTCCATATTCCGATGGTGATTGAAGATGTATAATTTCAATTAATTCCGTGCCCTAATAAGCAACAATGATCAAACATTTAACAATTTAAGGACAAGGAATAAGCTGAATAATCAAAGCAAATTTTGCAAAAATCTGAAAAATAATAATATGTTCAAAATAGAAGGAACTTACTTTATTTTTTGCCAATACATGATTAATGTCTTCTGTTAACCATAACCTACTATGCCTACCAGCATCACTAGGCGATTCATCCAAAACAATACTTTTGCCCATTTCTTGCAATATATCATGCATGCCAAAACTACACTCATATTCAATTATTAGGCATTTGTCAACAAGTTTTTTGAATCCAATTGTTGGATGAAGATCACAAATTTCTAGTATTTTTATCACTTTGTCTTTGTGCATTCCCTTGAAGAAGCATGCAATGTCTAAAAATATTTTTTTCTCTAGATCATCTAGTGCTTCATAACTTGTTTGAAGTCTCTTTAGAATGTCATTTGATGGAACTTTCTTTATTTTCTCCAAAGCATCTTTCCACTCTTGTGTATTTCCTCCACAAAGATGACAGCCCAACACTTCAAGTGTTAAAGGCAGGCCTCCAGCAAGTTCAACGACAGTCATAGACAACTCCAAATAATCTTCTGTTGGTTTATCACCTTTAAAAGTCCTTTGGCAAAAGAGTTGAAGAGATTCCTCATTGTTCAATAATTTTGCCTCAAAGGTTTTGAATTCTCCATGTGCTATCAATATATGCTTATTTCTAGTTGTGACTATTACTCTACTTCCTGGACCCAACCAAGATTGCTTTATTGCAAAGTACTCTAGTTGGTTCATTTCACTTACGTCATCAAGTACTATCAAAGCTTTTTGGCTGTGGAGAAGACTTTTGATTATCTTCATTCCTTCATATGCATCATCCAATTCCATGCTTCTCAACTTGCCATGACGTGAGAAATTTTCTTTGTAAGGGAACCAATCCCTTCTTTTCACAAAAATCCCTAACATCAGCAAGAAAGTAACAAAGATTAAACTGTTTACAATTTGTCTCATAGATAACTCTTGCAAGAGATGTCTTCCCTATACCGCCCATACCCCAAATTCCTAATAAGCAAATATCACTCAATCCTATCCTTAAAATTGAATTCACTTCTTCTATCTGTGACTCCATTCCAACAAATTTGGTTTTGCAACATGGTAAGGTAGGCTGTAGTTTTGTCCATACACCTGTGACAATTTCTTCAATTAATTTTGTTTCAAGCCTGCATGAAAGAGATGATTAATAAAAAAAAGTTAAGTGACATTCTTAGGGTCCGTTTGGTTCGCAGTTTTGTAAAATGAAGTTAAGATAAATGAAGTTTGTAAAAATGAAATTTTGATAAAAGTAAGTTTGTAAAAATGAAGTATGTTTGGATATTCTTTTTGAAAAAGTAAGTTTGGTAAATTGATATGTTTTGATGATAAAAGTTAAAAGCACTTTTAGATGTATAATTACCAAAAAGGACATAGGTTTTATAATACAATATCATATAACTAATTGAATGATGTATGCTTAATAATAATAATATAGTTAATTTTAATTACCAGAAATAAATATAAGTGAAAAAATCTAATTTCCCGCATAACTAAAGGGTGTAATATAATAAATATACTACGTTAATTACAAATTGTTAACACTAACATTCATAATTTAGTAAAACATATTTAAACACTTGGCGTGACTAGTTTTGTTGTAAGTACTGTACTATTTGACCTCTGAGTGAACCATGAATGTTAGTGTTAACATTGGCTTTCCCAGGATGATATTTGTGAATACCGTATTTTATTCGAGCTTTTCACCAAAAATATAAAAATTGGAAAAATAAAAAAAGACACAAATTTTCTTCTAATTTCAATTAGAACGCATATTTTCTAAAATTGAACAAAAATCTAAAAATTTTCTCCAAATCCAATCCCTTTTCTTTAGGATTTTTAAAAAAATAAAAAAATTAATTTCCTTTCTTTTAAGATTCTCAAAAATAAAAATCTTACCTTTTTAATATTAAAAACCCCGAATAATAAAAAATAGACCTTTCAATATTTTTATTGATTGATCTTCTTTTAAAAAAAAAAGAAAGAAAGATAAAAAAAATCTTTTCAAGATTTTCAAGATTTAGGTATTCAAATTATTAAATTATACACTAGTATTTTCTCTCGTAGAGTACATTATACTACTCTCGGTTAAGATTAAATTAATTAATTAATTAAAGTGGTTCTGCTGTTGATATATATGCTTGAAAAACCATTACTGGAAAAAAAAATTTCAAATAAATTAACTTTATGCTCAGTAAGCATTCTTTTTTAATCTAAAATTATTCGACAGTGAAAATAAAATAAAATCATAAACTTATTAGACCTCAACATTAACCGAACTATTTTTATTGTCATCTTCAAATATAGCCAGATTATGTCTTTGAATCAAATGTCAGATATAATTCTGTTAATTTTGAAGGTCGGTTAAAGTGATTATTCATAACCAGATAGATCTCGAAATTCATAACCTGAAACACGTGAAACGTACTAATTTTTAGGCTCCGTTTGGTTCAGAGTTTTTTAAGGGGAGGGGAGAAAATTGGAGGGAATTGAATCCCCTCCCCTTATTTGGCTAAAATATTGGAGGGGATTAGGAGGAATTTAATCCCCTCCAATCCCCTCACCCCTCCCCATTTTAAATTCCTCCAAATTGGGGTTTTTTGGAGGAGAGAGAGTATTTATTACTCAATCCCCTCTAATTTCTTCATGAACCAAACAAGATTTTATTAAAATCCCTCCAATCCCCTCCCCTCTAATTCCACCAAACAAGGGAATTTTAAAATCCCTCCAATTCTTTCCCCTCTAATTCCCTTCATTAAAATCCCTCTAATCTCCAATCCCCTCAGTTGAACCAAACAGACTCTTAGGCTCCGTTTGGCTCGGAGTTTTTTAAGGGGAGGGGAGGGAATTAGAGGGAATTGAATCCCCTCCCCTTATTTGGCTAAAATATTGGAGGGGATTAGGGGGAATTTAATCCCCTCCAATCCCCTCACCCCTCCCCATTTTAAATTCCTCCAAATTGGGGTTTTTTGGAGGAGAAAGAGTATTTATTACTCAATCCCCTCTAATTTCTTCATGAACCAAACAAGATTTTATTAAAATCCCTCCAATCCCCTCCCCTCTAATTCCACCAAACAAGGGAATTTTAAAATCCCTCCAATTCTTTCCCCTCTAATTCCCTTCATTAAAATCCCTCTAATCTCCAATCCCCTCAGTTGAACCAAACAGACTCTTAGGCTCCGTTTGGCTCGGAGTTTTTTAAGGGGAGGGGAGGGAATTAGAGGGAATTGAATCCCCTCCCCTTATTTGGCTAAAATATTGGAGGGGATTAGGGGGAATTTAATCCCCTCCAATCCCCTCACCCCTCTTCATTTTAAATTCCTCCAAATTGGGGTTTTTTGGAGGAGAGAGAGTATTTATTACTCAATCCCCTCCAATTCCGTCCTGAACCAAATAAAATTTCATTAAAATCCCTCCAATCTCCTTCCCTCTAATTCTACCAAACAAGGAAATTTTAAAATCCCTCTAATTTTTTTTCCTCTAATTTCTTTCATTAAAATCCTTCTAATCTCCTCTCATCCAATTCCCCCAATTGAATCAAATAGACCCTTGGACTCATAGCTAGATATATTTGCAATTTCTTTCAAGGCATCTCTCCATCTCTGTACCTTCTCTCTGTTTTGACCAAATCTTTCACTGTGTCTCCTAAAAGCATCTGCAAAGGCTTTTCTCTGATGTCGTACATCAGATGGATCTATATTATAAAATACCGGGATAACTTGTCTATCCAAAAATCTTCTGGACTCAAGAATTTTTTGGAGTTCATCCAAACACCAACTAGAAGAAGCATAATTTTGGGAGAGAATAACAAGGGAGATGAGAGATTCATCAATTGTTCGGAGAAGTTTATCATAAATAGCATCTCCTCTCTGAAGCTCATCATCTATGAAAGTTATGATCCCCCAGTGTTGAAGAGCAGCGTGTAAATGGGCTGTGAAGCCTCTTCGGGTGTCTTCTCCTCTGAAGCTTAAGAAAACATGATACTTCCATGGTGGGGTCATCGAGTTGAAGGAAGAGGAAATGCAGGCAGCTTCAGCACTAGCATCCATTGAAAGGCTTGAGGATTTTCTCGAATAAAGGCGAGAGCAACGTAGAACGTGGACGGATATGCTCTGTAGATTAAGAGCTGGCATCTTGGTCAACGGTATGATCTTCGAAAGTGGGTGGACTGGATACTGTGCCAGTCTAGGTATTGCTTTTTTTTTTTATTTTTTCTTTCCTTTTGCCTTAAATGGCTGTTGCCCAGTTTTAAACTGAATATTTATATAGGTATTATCGAACCCAGGCCAAAATGGAATATGTTATCAGATTTATGGTACTAAATAATTTGGTAAAAACTTTTCCCCTGAAAAATTTTAACTTACGTTTTAAAGGTCTACTTAAATTAATTTGTGAAATTTAATGTCACAGAAGTGTACTTAAAGACTTCAAAAATTATAAAATTAGTTGGAGAATTTTGATTTGGAAAGATTACGAGCTATCTTAATTCTTATGTGTTATATTTTCTGATTTTTTTTAAATTAATTACTTTCATAACTTGGATAAGCTTATCAAGAAACAGCTAAAAATTAGTACTACTTGCCAGTCAAAAAGTCGCTGTTATTTTAGCCAGTCAAAAAGTCGCCGTCGGTTCCCAAAATCCAAGAAGGTGCTATGTGACAAGGCTGTCCTTTGTTTCACGTGTTTGGTAGTAAGGTTGCTTCATTTTGTTTTTAACTTCTTTTAGTTTCTGTTTGGTTTGGGGTAAGGAAAAGGAAGGGGAGAAATTTTATATCTCCATCTTTATTTGGTAATCATATAACTAGAGAAGGAGAGAAAAAATATTATTAAAATTTTTTTTTCCCTCTCCTTATATATTTTTCCCCCAAATTGAGGTAATTTGGGGGAAAAATATATTATTATCTCCAATATGATCAAAATATTTTTTCACTTTTTTATAACTCAACCCCACAATATATTCGTTAGTTTTGTCGCGTCTCTTTTTTGTCTCACTTATAAAATATGAAATATCTTAGTGACATACATGCATGAAGTCACGAACATACACAGACACATTCGTATATTAACATATATAATCATGATTAAAGTTGAAGAAAAAAAAAGATACATACAATCATGGTTGAGATTGAGAAAAAAAAAAGAGTATTTCCTTCTGATTAAAAACTTTATCTAATATTAAAAAAAACTCTTTTTTTAATATAAAAAGAAAATATTAACTTAAATAAACTAAAGGTATTATAATCAAATTATAATTATTTTCTCTCCCTTCCTCTCGTAACCTAAACAAGGTAACATTAAAATCTCTCTATTAAAATCCCTCATTTTCTCTCCAAACGAGGTAAAATTAAAATCTCTTCTTTTCCCTTCCCTTCCTTTCCTTCCATTAAAATCCCTTCCCTCCCTTTTCCTCCTTTGAACCAAACTGACCATTAAGAAACGAAGTAGCTTCATTTTGTTAGTGCACCACATTGGTTGCCGTTAGTTCCGGCTCCGGCTGTATGCAGAAATCAAATCAAATTAATCGGTTTTGATTTTTTTAATTCTTTTTAAATATTTTTAGCTAAAAAGGCAATCAATTTGATTTAGATTTAATTGATGTTTTTTGAATTTTTTTAAATAGTTTTTTAAAATTAAATTAAATAAATTTTATATAGATATTTTATAACTATAAATATATCTAAATAATTTTCTATCCAATATACTTCATAAATAATTTTTAAAAATAACTTTATGAATATCTACATTTTTCCTCCCTAATCAATAAATGTTTTGTAAATTATAATCTTGTTCATGCACATTGCAAGTAGCCATGAACTAAGAAAATTGGCTTCATCAAATTACCAATATAATTTACTTAGTTGGGTTGAATTTGGCTTATTATATTATGGGTTACAAACAAAGATAGAATATTTAATTACTGTGAAATAAAGTAAAGAATAGAGACAATTTGTGAGATAAGAAAATATTGAGAAAAGAGAGAATATGCATAGCCAAAAGTATGTAAGTAAAGTATTTTATTCATGCACCAAAAGGATATTTATATAAGAATCATAACCCTAAAAGGAATAATAATCATTTAATTAATTAAATCAAAGAAACATAAAAAAATGACTCAGCCTTAGGTTAAGAATATTCTATATAGATATTCAAAATCTTTATAACACTCCATTTTAGATGTTCATTATCAAATAATATGTCTCATCAAAACCTAAATAAAAAAAACTCAATAAGATAAAAAAGTAACTAATAAAGGAAAAAATATACAATATTTAGATTTCCATTAATATTAATACTTTCTCATTAAAAATCTTACTAAGGAAAACTAATGGGACAAAATTTTATAAAAGAAAATAATAGTACAGCATAGCAATAGGGGTGTGCATGGGCCCAGGCTTGCCTTACCCTGGAGCCCAGCCCGGCCACCATCATACCAATCCAAGTTGAATGCTCAGGTAAACCCGATAATCCAAACTAGAAGAGACGACATTCGGAGAATCATAGGGAAAAGATATATCAAAGGCCATTTATCCAAGAAGATCCAAAAAGATGAAGAAAAGCAAAGTACATCAATAGAATCCCCAAGTAAAAAACAAAATATATCAAATCATATCAAAAAAGATATACAAAATCATGCCTTTATATATGAAAACACAGCATCAAAGCAATCCAACCTCAACAAAACTCATTAGATCTGAAGGAAGCAACCACATTTGAGGGCGGCAAGGGAGATCTGGTTCATCAATAGAGGAGCTTGATGGTAGCAATGAAGGCATTTAGTGGAGACACCAAAGGAGAGTATGATGATGATGGAGGTGGTTATTGGTGAGAAGAATAGAAGAGGAAGACAAATAGAGATCTGGTTCATCTACATAAGAGCTTGACAGCAACAATAAAGGTGTTTAGCAGAGGCAAATAAGGAAAAGGAATAGACGCATACTAGAGAATGAGAAAGAGTTGTTGTCGGTGTGAGAAGAATAAGAGAGAGAGACGCATGTGAGTTGAAGAAGTTTTTGGATGATATAAAATAAGAAGACACACAAAAAATATTTATTATATAAATGGGCCGGCCCAGGCTTGTTGACCAATTTGATTCAACTTGCAACTCAGACTGGCCTTGTAATTATCAGCCCAACTAACACCGGGCTAGACCGGTTTCATCGGGCTCACGAGTTCATGCTCAGCCCTACATAGCATTTTCTCCGCATATAGCAACATCATTTTATATTTGAGTCGATGCATTCCAATATCTTACACTAACCTCTCAATAGTTGTAGTTGATAATGTCCAAGTAAACAAATCTACAAAATTATCATATGAACAATTTTGTTAATAATCTATATCACTACTCTTCAAGAGAACATGAGTGAAAGAAAGTTTTGGTGAAATATGTTTTGTTCTATTTCATTTGATATGCATTTTTGAGCTATACATGCTTTATTATCTTCTTATAATATTGTGAAAATCTTTTCTTCTAAAAATGAACCACACATCTTGTGGATATGATGAATTTGTAACTTTAGCCAATCACAGTTTTGACTTACCTCATGCATTGCAATGATGATTTGATGAGATAGCAACTAAAATTTATTTTGTTGAGCGCCACATTATAGCCATACCTCTACATATAAACACATTTCCACTTTGAAATTATGTTTTTATGTAGATCTGATAAATATCATGCATATGCAAAACCAATTAATTGTGATTTGTATTTAATGGAATAAAATAACCTTATATTAATAGACCCTCATGGATATCAAAAATATGTTTAATCCCATTCCAATATCTTATTGTTGGAGAAAAACTAAATCTTGCTAATAAATTTATATAAAATGCAATATTAAGTTGTGCTAAATTGGTAAGATACGTTAGTGCATCTATCACACTAAAATATAGTATTTCAGGATCAAGAAGTTCTTCGCCATTTTCTCAAGGTCGAAATCGATCTTTACTTACATCAAGCGATCTTATAACACATGGTGTAGTTAATGGATATTCTTTATCCATATAAAGTCACTATAGGTGTTTTTCAGTATAAGTTAATTGATGAAGGAGAATCTCATTTGTTGAATGCTTGATTTGTGAACCAGGCACTGATACATGTTTTTCAACCATCAGCTTCACCCATAGTTCTTAATAAAGTAGCAAAAGTAATGAATAAAAAGGTAAATAATAAATTTAAATTGTAGATAACTTCAAATCTATTTCGTATTCTACATTAATAACGTCAAGATCCTCTTTATATATTATGTAAATAATGTCAAAATCTACATTGTATTCTTATGTAGATAATTTCAAGATCTACTCAATAAAGAAATTAAATTGTACTCAATACTTCTGGATATGACATATTAACTAAATTGCCTCATACCTCATAATGTAGCGTAACTTTTCTTTACTAAAAAATTAACTCAAAGTCACTAACAATAATTAATTCACAAGAAAAAGAAGAGGAACTTAATAGTATATATTCTATTAACAAGAAAAAAAAATATACCTCAAATCTTTAAGTGAACTGTGTTAATAATATGCTGCAAAATAAAATAGAGAATAGAAAAAATTTGTGAAAGGAGAAAATATCAAAAGAAGAGAGAATATGCAAAGCCAAAAGTAAGTAAATATTTTATTCATCTACTAATAAGTATTTATATAAGAGTCATAATCTTAGAAAGGATAATAATCATTTAATTATTTAAACAAGATAAATATAAAAGATGACTAGTCATAAATTAAAAACATATTATATGTACATCTAAAATCTTTATAATACTAATAGCTATTATAACTTATGTGTAATTAGTATATTATAACTTATTATAATATAGTTAGAAAGTATGATTCAGTTTGATTCACATCTCAATGCAGTGAAACCACACATGAATCAAATTGAATTGATTCCAATAGAACAAAAATTAAAATAAATTTCATTTCAATTCAATTTGAATTAGTTTTCATCGGTTTGATTCAATTTTAAACACCTTTATCTACACAAAATGACCATGTTACGTTAGAGAGAGTAAAGTGAACACAAGGGTGTTGAAGATGAATGAAAATGGTTTTCAGCTCCCTTTTATCATGCCTTGAAAATTAAGTGGTGGAAAAGCAATGGTCAACACGGTTTGGAAATTAGGTGATGGAAACCAACATTTAATTAATTATTATTTAATGAATAAAAATTATTATTATATTTTCTTTTACTATATTATACACGCCTTCTTTTATTTTCTTTGCAACTGGGGAGATGATGATCGAGGATAGTGTGAACTGTGAATATTGTTATGTTTTGGAAATTAGAGGCTGGAATTACCAACAGTTCATCATTATTTAGTGAATATATATTCATTCATTTTTATTTTATATATAATTTTGATTACAGTTTTTTAAAATTTCTTTTTTATGTATATGTATAAATTTCTTTACTACTAGGGGATGTTGAGGCCAAATTGCTTCTGTTTGTATTTCAACAGTTTTTATCTCTTTATTTGGTTAGAGAGATTTGAAGGATAAATGAAAAAAAAATTAAAATTTTTTCTCATTTCATTTAATAATTCAATAGATAGGAAGGAAGGGAAAGGAAATTTAATATTTTTTTATTTAGTTTAATAAGTAGAAAGAAATGGAAGAAAAAATTGTTCTCTTCTCTATCGCCTTTCCTCTAAAAGTAAGGAGATTGGAGAGAAAGTGAGCAAATTAAATTTCTTTTATGTTTATTTATTTTTCCTCTCCTTTCATTCTGGCCAATGAACCAAACTGAGGCTGCTACCTACAATGAAGTTGAATCAACAAGGTACATTCTTGAAAATTGCTAGTAGAATTGCTGTCGAGCACACAAAGGTTAAGGAATATGCGCCGAAAAAATTAATCAATTATGAATTTATCAAAGTCAATACATCTACAAATTGCTGATCTTTATATTGTCCTAGTACAATGGCAACGAATGTTTATTGTGTTTGTGCCCACACTTTTGTGTCAGTGCTTGAATTAATAATAAAATATTCTCTCCATTTTAAAATATAGATGAATTTAATTAATTCACTCTTATTAAAGGGAGTAATTAAAATTAGTTGCATACTTTAATTTTTTTCAAAAATTATTATAATTTTTCAAAAAAAATTTTATTAAATTATCCCATCTTAATTATTATTATATTTTTATTCTCTTATTTCCATAAGAAAAAAAATCAAGTATTTATTTTAGTCATGATATATCATTAATACAAATATATTTTTTCAATTTCTTTTATGAAAAAGAAATTGAAAAAATATATTTGTATTAATCTTGATGGTTATGTATCTGTTAAAAGTAAAATGCTAAAATTATTTAATTATAAAACTTTAATAACTAATTTCACAATTCATAAAGTTATATATATATATAAAAGAATTCATAAATTATGCTACAGTAAATTCTTTAATAATTAAGCCGACCCTCTATATACATATAGACACGCTGTCCGAGGAAATCTTTTATTAGGGAAAATAATTCATAACTGCTAGAATTTTGTACAAGACCATAAAAGGGATTAAGCTTTTAATTCTAAAATTGAAATCCCTAATAGCCAACTTTTCCGGTAGAGCAACTCTAAAAGTTTCTTTTGATAATTTGAGAAAGATAAATGATAAAATCTATTTAAAAAATTCTTGAAATAAAATAAATTTAGTTAAAAAAAGAATTAATTGGGATAAAATTAAAATGTCAATAAAAACACATAACAATAAAATTGTATTGGAAAGAAAAATTATTAATTTATACATAAAAATAGTTTTCTCACTTTTTATTTTTATATATTTTCTTTTTAGTATATTACTTTTTTTATATATTCATTAAGATATATATATTTTAGAGTCTTAAATAGTTGCTTTAATGGCCTAACTCTTTACTTGGCAAGGGAGAATAGAAGGAAACAGAAAAGTAGGGAGAAAAATTGGAAAAAAAAATTATATTTTCCTCTATTTGGCCATGAAGAGAAAAATGAGGGAAAGAGAAAATTGGGAAAAAATAATGCATGGACTCTACATATTTTTTTTTCCAAACTATTCTCCCTAGGATGGAGAGATTTTGGAAAAAAAAAAACACTCCTTTGAAAATTACTTCATCTTTTTTTTTTTTGCATTTTCCCGCTCCCTTTTTTAATTTTAGTATTATTTCAAAATTTTGAAAATCAATGTATGAAAAAATAATTTTAAAAATTAAAGAAATTAAGATATGATAAAATAATTTTTAATTAAGAATAAAATTAAAATTATATTTTAATTTCATTTATTAATATAATAGGAAAATTATATAAATAATATAATATAATAATAAGTTTTATTTTATGTAAATATTTTTTTAAAATAATAAAAGTATTATTATCAATTTAAAATTTGTCATTTTTTTATTTAGTCAAGCATATTGAGAGAGTTGGTTAAAAAAAATATGTTGAGAGAAAATCGCTCTCCCTCAATTTTTTTTTTTCCATTTTCTTTTCCTCATTTTCTCTCCCTAGACAAGTGGAGAGTAAAATTCCCACCAACTTGAATAACACCTAGTTATTATGTTTTTCTTTTTTTTTTTTTTAGTGTTTGCTCTGGATACTAGATTATTTGCTAGAAAAAATGCTTACCGTGTAATTCCATTAAAATTTGATTTTTTTAGTCATTAAAACTGTGAAAATACAATGAAATAACTTTTTAAATAGTTGAAAATGTGACGTATGTCACAACGAATTGTAAAATCAAAATATCAACTAAAATTTAAGAATGGAGCCAATAAAAAAGTTCAAGAAAAATAAAAATTAAATAAAAAATAATATTAAAATTTTCCCAATGGATCCATGTTAAAAATGCGTAGCTCATCAAGATTTTTTGGGTTTTTGGTATTATTTTATCTTTTGTAGGATATGGATAGTAATTATTTTCTAATTCTATTTACAAATTATTTTATTGTCTTCTTCAATTTTGACACATAAATAACCAAACAATTATTAGTTAGGGATCATAAAAATCGAATCATAGAATTAAAAAATTTACAATTAACAAATTATTAATTAATTAATTAATACTCTGTCCGTTTCATTTTATAAATCATTTTATAACCTTTCTTTTGTCCTATTAATATAAGACAATTTATATGGGTTAGAGGAATATTTATGAGTTTTTTAATAATAATTTTTATAAATTTACTTTCCAGCTAACCAAATTCTCTTTTCAAAAGAAAAGTTAATAAAATTAATGAAGGGCATTTTTGGAGATATAGTAATTTTTTGACTAAAATCAATACACTTTCAACTAACTTCAACTTCATTCTTTAATCTATATATCTTTTAAAACATCTTATAATGTGAGATAGGAAGAGTAATTAACAATGATATTATAATAAAATGCACCTATATTTTGCTAATTACTATGTTATTCAATAACTTTATTATTCTTCTACATGTAGAACTCCAAAATAACAATTATTTTTTAAATGGAGGAAGTATTTAAGATTGGAGATAGTAGATGTTAATATCTCCAGTAAGAAGATATTTATAAGTTATTAATAAATTTATTAATATGCTAATTATTGTCAAAAACTAAACCCATTATATTTTAAGAAACATGTAAGAGCCTCTTGGTCATAATAATTGTATAAGACTCTCTAGATAAATACTCTTTTTGTCCTATATTATAAAGTAATGTGGGGGGTTCTATGCATATTAAAAAACATTTATTATAAACAATGCATCCTTAAATTTAAAAAAAAAAAAAAATTTACAATTTTACCTTTATTAATTTCACTCATTTCATTAAATATAACATAAATTACAATATTAATAATATAATAAATGATAGGTAAAAATGATAAATTACTACATGTCACTTTATGTTACTGGACAAGAAAAATCATTTATATTATCTTATAATATAAGATAAAAAGAGTAGAAATTTGCATGTTTACAAAAAAAACTTATTTAGAGTTGATTTTTCCTTTAGATACTTATTATGATCCTTTCTATTCACATAGAGAGAGAGAGACATAATTACACTTATTTACTTTATTTTCTCTTCTTCTCTAATTCACCACTTAGGTTGTCATTCACAATAATTATATAAAGGATATGGCTAGTTAACTTTTATGTAATCAAAGTAGTTTTTTAAAGCGCTTGCAAGATATAGTCACACTATGTTGCAACTATATGAAAAAAATTATTATTAATGAAATTTAACATTAAGTGAATCAATATTTTTACAATTAGATGGATTGAATGGTTGAACTGGTCGAATAATGATCTGCTTATTTTATATCTTTAAATCTATTTAGGGATTAGATCAGATTAAACTGCTTTGAACCAATTTTTGTGTCAGGAATTGAAGGGGTTTTCATATATGAATTTAGTCTAATAAATAATTATAATTATAAATATAATTATATTAAAGTGAAATAAAAAGAAGGTTGGCAAAAAAAGAAAAAAATTGGTTAACCTAAATTGAAGGAAATCCAAAAATTGCTCGCAGCCTCCATTAAAGAATTGTGCCCCGCAACACCATCGCCTTCCTCTACTCCGTCTTCCTCCGTTGGTGCCGTGTGCGTCCCTGCAGCTCTTCTTTCCGTCGTGCCGTCTTCCCTTGGCAAATTCCAATTCTCCCCTTCTTCTTCTTCCTCTGTGGGCTTCACGTCTCCCCCAGCTCCAAGCTTCGTGTCTAAAGCTCTCAGGTGAGTGAAGCCACTAGAAGAATAATATCTTTGACAATTGACATTTAAATTATATCGTTAGAGTATCTCGTCCCTCTGCAACAATTGGAGACAATTTGTTTGTGATGTTGCTGGAACGATGTTTAGTTTAATGTTTTGTTCGGCTGGTTACAATCTTGTTTTCTGTCTTGATTTTTTGTAAAATCATGCCGAACCATGAAAATTGTTGTTCATGTTAGATACAGATCATGCATCAAATAAAAGTCCAAATTTACTAATAGATCATAGCGATTAAACTCTGCTTCCATTATCTAGTGGAACATAGGGGGGGACTATATTGGTCTTTATCATAGGCATTATGTTTCATATTTTGTGCCTCCATTTAGAATCATATATAATAAGAATGATGTTCAAAATTAATCATTCTTATTGTATAACATCATCAAACTAAGGCAGTTGTTAACAAAGAAATTAATGATCCAATTTTGTGAAAACATAATTCAAGTTGGTTATTACGAGGAATCAATCATTTTACTTTGTGCACTACTTGTTCTCATCAGTAAAGATAGATTAAGGTTCCATCGATATCAGTTTTGAACTAAGCAAAAGGTGTCTGGCATGCAAGAACAGTAAAATCTGTGTAACTTTTGTTGAATTAGTTTTGTTACTTGACTCCATAACTTGCTACGCTGATTGCCTTGTTACTGGTGATTGGTAGCTGTCAATTGATTTTATTTTGTGATGTGATATGTAATTTATTCCCTACCTTCCCATTTGGGAAAAAGACAAGTTAGGACCTTGTAAGAAAAATATTTTCCAACCGTGACCCCATTTGGAGATTCCTAAGTGAAATGAACTAAATTTCCAAATTCCAAATGAGATAAACTAAATTTTCAAGTGGGGATCTTGGTTGGGATCTAACTTATCTTTTTCCCCTTCCCATTTCCCCTCTTCTAAAGTGGTTTAGTAGTTTACTCAATTGATTAGTGCTTGTGCTCTAATATTTTTTTAGTGTATTTCTTGGAAGTTGAATTGCTCAGACTGTCATCCCCCTTATTTAACCAAATACAGTGATGTCAAATGGATACTTATAGACCTTTTATTGATTTCCATTTGTGTTTCTAGGTGTTTAATACTTTAATTATTCTATGCATCCCTATCATATCGAAAGGGATCACCTTTCCATATGCTAACTATATTCTGTGGACATTTATTGCATATACTGTAGTTTGTTATGCTTATTTCTATAATTACTCTTCTTATGGCTAACCTGTTATTTAAAGTCTTTGTTTTTCTGGATATGGTGAAAAGAAATGAGAACTTTTTTTTTTGGCATTTCATGTTTGTATATGTGTATTGGCCAATATTTTATCTATAAGCTGCTTTTCTTTGATAAAATGTGTATAATATTGAATAAAAAAAAGTATTTGACTATGTTTAATAGTGGATGAACGTCCTGATCATTTGGATTTTATGGCATCAAATTATATTGGTTTGAAAAAATGGAAGTAAATTATAACTGAATCGTAAATTTTGTTTGAACTTTGAACATTACATGCGAAGCCGTGTCTAGAAACTTTGGGGTCTTAGGCAAAACTATTAGAGGATCTAATGTAATATAATTCATCAATCATCATATCATTCTTTTTGCTTTCTAAGTTGCAAAACCATTTTTCATGTAGAAGGACAGGTTTAGCAGGTAAACTAGTATCATTCAAGAGAAATGGAGGAAGTTATAAAAGAGTACAAACATGGCAGCTAGCATAAACAAGAGATCAGAAAGAGGTGCCTTAATATTAAGAATACAGGAAAATATCATTTCTCAAACAAGTCAGACTGAAATAAAGCTCAAGTTGAAGCAAAATAATTAATGCTGGGTCAAGGCCATGTCTGGAAACTCTGGGGCTTTTGGCAAAATTATTAGAGGATCAAATGTAATATAATTCATCAATCATCATATCATTCTTTTTGCTTTCTAAGTTGCAAAATCATTTGTCAAAGTTTTATAATTAAGTAATTTTAGTATTTCACTCTCAATTGATAACATGCTTAATTCATTCAATCTATCTTATTACATAGTTGATCTCAAATAGGATTTAAGAAATTTTAATTTTGAAAAATTTATTTCAACAATAGCGATTGTCACTTGTATTATCAATTATATTTTATAAACAATGCATGCATTTGAAAAAGAACATAATCTTTTGATATAGTTTAACATTTCTATGAGGTATTAATTTCTTCCATTAACTCTTCTCTCAATACCTGTAATTCTAATATAAAGTTTTAAACTTTTGGAATGTAAATAAAAAAAATTAAAAATTGCGTTTGTCCACTGATTCAAGACTTCAAAATTCAAATGAATGCTCCAAAAACTACCATTACCCACTTAACTCACATGTACTTCCATATTCAATGGGTTTGGTCTTTAATAAATGAGTGGTGTAAGAAATTACGATTTTGGGGGGCTGAAGGCAATGGCCTTAAGGTTTCCACGGGCATGTATATATATATAATCTTCTGATGAGTAGATGCTTATGTTGTCCCTGTTTTAATCTTGAGGAAAGGATCCTTTGGCCTTGGCTTTGTATTAGAGAAGCTTGTTTTAGTGGCAGTAAATGTGTAGGTACTGTTTTAAGTTCTAAAATGCTCCATATTCATATATATATATATATATTTATTTATTTCTGTGTCAATGGTTGAGTTTAATTGCTGCATAGGTGGATTCTGTTTTGAGGTTTTGAAGGGACCATATGTCCATGCATTTATGAATTAAGGTGATGGGTGTGATTGTGATTGTATTAATTACACTCTTCACACGCGCGTGTATAAAATTGTGATCGTAGGGAAGACAAATAACTGAATAACACTTCTTGTTCTTCTTCCATGTTTTTGTCTTTGTTGGTTTGCACCACTGCTCAAAGGGAACTTTGAAGAGAACACAAGTACTTTTTTAGAAAAAACCAAACGTCGTATCTGTGTGCTTGGGCTTGGGTAGCATGGGTAGGGGCAGAGTTCCTTACACTTCTCAATTTAAATTTTAGTATGATGTGCCTAGGAAATTCCTGGTCGGATTAATTTATGGGGATCTCAATGCACCATATCTACCCATATACATCCATGTTGTGTGTTTTGGGGGGTGTATACAAAGTATACGACAATCAGCACCGATAATTTCACTTATATAATATGGGAATCATATTAGAATACAGTTTAAAACTTGAAATGGTATGATCCATATATGATGTCATTTTAAGGTATTTTGACCAAAATATATTCTTTTTTCGATGTGTTGTTTGTGCTTTGACATCTTTATTTATCTTTGGCATTTCTGTACAAAGTCTATTTTGCATTGATCTATGGCATTTTAATTTTGGTACTCACCGTTTCAATTTTAGATCATTGAATTAAGCAACACGAAAGGGAGGATGAGTTTGGAATACTTTTTGGATTCAAAGAATTTGATATCTTTTTACTAAATGTGGAGGGGTCTAATTTTGGGTTACACAGCTAGAACAATTGTGTATTAAGGCTTGTCTGCCTCTCGTAATGATTGCCAAATGTTGATTATTTTAGTTTTGCATGAAGTATCATATAGTTTCCCTTCTTATTTTACCTTGACTGTTAAATTCTCCATCTATTAAGCTCATCAGGTTATTTTGGCATGGGAAACAAACCAGCAAGACAAGAAAAGGAAGATGTGATATTCCTGAAAATTGCCCCTCCTTTGGACCCGGCATATGTAAGATGGCTTGCTAGAGATGTTGCAAGAATTCACGGCTTTACTCCAAAAGGTATCCGTGCTGTGAAGCCTCCAGATCATTATGTTGAATACATGCAGTTGAATGGATGGTTGGATGTGAGTTTGGATGATCCTGATCTTGCCCATCTATTTAAGTAGAGTATTTTCTTATTGGCTAAATGATAAAAACACCCAAAAGGAAACAAAGAAGCGAAGTTATGTCATGTAGACTAGCCAGACATTAATGTTTGAATTGGATTTTCCAAAATTGTATAGCCAGTCAAGTATTAGTATAAGTTGTCTATGAACATACTGAACTTCTGTGTCCTCTATTGGAACGTTTGATTTGTTTCTCTGCAATAATTTTCCTGAAGTAGTTACCTCTGAAGAAGGCCTTGAAATATACCATAGTTTCAATCCAGTCAAGAAGTCGCATTAAATTGTCGATGTAGTTGTCATACTAAAGTTCAAATTTGGTTTGTATGCCCATAGGTTGCCACTTCTCTGTCTTTCTATTGGAGGCTTTTGCACCATGAGAAATCCAAGTGTCTCCTCATCGTCGGAAACAGCTCTCTCTCTCTCTCTCTCTAGAGAACTCAAATAAATGCATTAAACCTTATTTTTTGTTAGTCATCTTATCTTAGTTCTTTCCTATTCTCTTGAGATCTAAAAAATGCATTGTTGCAAGCTTTAACTTGTTTTCCAAATATCTTCTTGATTGACCAGCCTTTACTTCTTCAAAATCTCAATAGTTTCCTACTGTACTAGATAACTTGATAGTGGGATCATGAATTGCACGGGGTTCATGTGACTCTAAATACTTGTTCATAATCAAGGTACCTAATTTTCATTCATTTACAGAAACGAAACTGTTTGCAAAGTTTGTCCTGCACAAAAGTTGTTGTCGTTTGCATGCACGACGCCCCCTCCTTCCTTCCTTTTCTTTCTTCCCATTTTTCCCCAAAAACACAAAGCAACTGGTCATTGTGTAGAAATAAGTGGTTAGTATTCCTAAACCGCATATTCCTAATGACCGGGGTCCGTTTAGATTTCAGTTAGTTAAAAATGAGTTTCGGTTGAATTAGTTTTGTAATCTAGTTATGATAAAAATTGGTTTTGGACTAACGTGTATATGTTTGGATGATTTATTTGAAAATTAGTTTTGACAAAACTCATAATTTTTCTTCAAATTGAGCTTAAATTTTATCCTATGATTAATTTAATTTACTTGAACTAAAATTTAATCTGTATTTATTTAATTAAGAACACAATATATCTGGTGTAATATTTTTTTTCAAGTTATAGTATATGGAGATTAAAGTTTTGAATGGACATTTTGGTCATTAAATAGAAGAAATTCTACGAAAATTTTATTTTTTAAAATTTTTTAATTTTTCTTATTTTTATTGATCCATTTTTATCTGACTTTAAAATAAATACAGACAGAAATGAAAAATTAGAATAGAAAGCAACTAGCCAACTGCTTATGCCACACTACCTTTTGAGCAAAAACTGATTGTTCAACGGAAAAGCAAAAAATCAGCCAAACAACTACAAATTATCTCAAACTCCATTTTTATCCTGAAACTTGGTTTCGAAAGTGATCCCAAACGGACCCTGACTCTAGGAGGATATTACCAAATGACTCTAAATTCTACTTTTTTAATAGAAAGGGAATTTGGATTCGAGTTACTAATCCTTTTTTTTTTCCTTTTTTTTTTGGGGTATGAGTTACTTATCCTATTTTGTTGTAAGAATAATCCTATATTGGTTGTCAAACATGTTTAACAGCAAACACACAAGTATCATCACAAATAGCCTAAAAACAAACGAAACCCATTAACCAAGGTGACCAAAACAGAGCACTAGAGAACACTAGAGTTGCAGCATTATGCTCATCCTTTTACATTACAACTAACCCCCTAAAGGAAAACCCCATTAAGTGACCAAAGCTCAGGATTGTATTATATAACAGTACAGCAGTAAATTGATCCCTCAAAACTCACAGTTTTGTCTTTCTGAGACCTCAAATATCAGAAGGTTGGGGCCAGGAAGTGCACAAGATGGAAGAGACAATGAATGCGACAGTGCTTTTCTTAGCATTCTACACCAACCCACCACGGCCACATGAGCCGCGGGCTAGCATATTTGATAATTTTTTTTCAATTATTTATATATATCTATCTATATATAATATAAAACTTATAGAAAGTTGCACTATTAATAAATCATAAATCAGTGATGAAAATAATGCCAAGCACCGAAGAGAGCTACCAATACCATCACAATTTGCATTTTACTGGTTCCGTAACTTCCGTTCAAACTGAACCCTATTGAAGTTTTGATCCTATGAATCTTCCACCAAAAAAAACTAAAACTGTATCACTGCACAATTTTTTATCTGACAGCAGATTTAATTTTAAATTTTATTATTTTTCAATTCTAATTTTTTATTTAAAATAATATAAAATAATACTATTTTGTTAATTATTAATTAATTTATTTAAATAATGAAGTTTTTTAAAAAAAATCTATAATTTAAACCGTTGAGATACTATATACTCCTGCGCCAGAAACGTACGAACATCAAAACTAATTGAAAGAAACAAAAGCTAGTTGGGTCAAATGGTTGAGTTAGCTTGGCTTTTCTGTCCACGGTGGCTTGTCGGCTTGGTTATTTTTTTGTGAGGCCAGAACTATATTGGTTAATTTTGATTAATTTGATTTTATTTATTATATTTAATGTAAACATCTGATGGAATTTTATATGAAAAAATAAAATTTAATTTTAAAAATATTTATGTGAAAGTTTTATTTTTGAAAACTATTCGTAAAAATATTTTTTAACTACACTATCCTTATTGGATTTGCGTGTATTGTTTCAAAATTTCATTCCCATCCCACGTGTACCCAAAGGTGGGAATAGAATCTAATTTAATTAAATATTAAATCACTATATTAATACATATAAACACATACAAAAATTAAATAAAAATCGTTGTTACTTCAATATTGTCTTTCAATTGCGTGCAATTTATTTAATAATTTTAAACGTGAAATATTTGGAAGCCATTAACCTATTTAAGTCAAAATCTGGCTGGGGTGCATTTTAATTGTAAAAAAAAAAAAATCCTTCTACTTTAACTTTGCCTCGATTATTTTACGCGCACATATAAAAATTATAAAAAAATCATATTAACGATAAAGCTAAAAAATCAGGGTATACTTTTTTAAATTTAAAATTAAAATAATTAAATTACATTATTTTTTTATAAAATTAAAAAAAATATATTTAGTTCAGTCATTTTTTGTTTTATTAGTAGATACTACTTTTGTCAATATTAGTAGATACTGACATAGGCTTTCATAAATAAATAGAAAATTCCTTCCCCTTCTTCCCTCCCTCCCTAGGCAAATCCGTGTGAAGATAGATAAGAAGTTCAAGTGTATAAGCCAAACAAAGAACTTAACTTTTAATTTATTTCTGGAACAAGTTATGCCTCACATGTCACCGACGAAAACAAACTCATTCATCAACGTCAATAATCACATCACATTCCTGAAGCAGCCAACAAAGAATAGTCTCATTGAAAAGAAAACCCAGAAGGCATCGTCCTCTATAAATATTGAAAGTTGAAACCCTTAAATGCAATTAAAAAATGTTGCCATAGTTTTCTGAAACAAGAAGATATGGCTTCAAGACAAAATGCCAACCTTCAACAAACATATGAAGATTTCAAGCCACTTGTGGAAGAAAAGGACACTCCAGATGCTCTTCTTATGCTTGTTCATCTTCCTGGTATGTATGTATCATTAGCTAAGCTTACATTTAATTTAAGGTATGTTTTGATTGGCTTATATAAGTGATTATGAGAATAATTGTTTATCCATAATAGATTATGGGAATAAGTAATTATGTCAAAAGTGATTTATGTTTGAATATTTTTACCTTATAAGTGATTTTGAGAAAAAAAAAATGTTTGGATTTTGGTAGTTTAAGTGATTATTGAGTAGATAATGAGAAGGAAAAGTAAAATAAGTGATTATGGGAGGATAAATGATTATTATAAGTAGAAAAAAGTAACTTATGAAAATAATTATTTAAATTACTATAAGTAATTATTTTTTCCTCGGGTGCATTTAACAACTGATCAGTATAATCACTTTTTGTTCCTTTATAAGCATTTTTTTTATAAATCCAAACATGCGAGTTTATATATATATGTACGGAAGGCAAACAATGCGAATACACACATATATAGTTTATAGTAAGTCACAGTATTTATGATACATGCAATAAACAATGTAGGTTGCTACTCATTCTAGTTTTTACATAAATTGAGAGAATTGATTTTCAAAAAGAGATATTATTTGGATATAAATATGTATATGTTTGGATTAAGAGAGGAGCTGTAGCAAATTCTTTATTTTTTTTAAACAAATCATCCAACATCTATTACTATCAATTAATCTAGATTCAAGTCAAGTTAATCCCAATTAAAAGAAAGCTCTCTTAATGTAATTCTTTCCATTCACAAAATTCAAACTCAAACCCTGACATGGATGCTTTAAAGAGTTAAATATACCTTTATTTGATACATATTTGATATAGTATTCGTAAGGTATTTCACGGTACATTTCATTAATTTTTTTTTCAAAAAATTCTTAAATGATTTAAATCAAACTTAGAAAAAAAAACTCCTAAATTCTTTATTTCTTGTTTAAAATATTATTGTATTGTTTTTAAAATACTTATTTAAAATAATTTTTTTTATTTTTGATACATTAATTTGTTAAATATATACGTAGTTTTATGTGTATATCCTTCATACTCATATTCTAAAATTTTAAAACTTACCATATCTAACATATTGTTACACCCAATAATCGTATCCACTGTATCTATGACTCATAGCCGCAAGTTAGGTGTGTTAAATTTTTTATTTACAAATCAGTACGAGAGGAATGCTCTTCAATTCCTTTATTTTTATACCATAACTCATAATTTATAAGAAAAGGAAAGGACAGATTCGAATAACTATAGAGAGGTAATTTTAAATGATTGATGCAACTTTTACATTGACATAATTTTTTACATAAAGTACTAATCAGTTTTTCTTCAGGTTTTACAAGAGAACAAGTTGGTGCAAACTATGAGGCAGCCTATAATAAAGTTAGTGTTTTTGGTGAAAAACCAGTTGACAATAATAAGCGGAAACGTTTCAGGGTAGAGTATATAATTCCAGAAACCTGTGATGGTAATAGGCTCAAGGGAAAGTTCGATGAGGGAGCAATTATTACCATTACAATGCCAAAGAAGCCTATTTCAATTATTGCCCCTAAAGAACCAAAACCAACTCAAGAAGCACCCAAAAGCGTCACTCCACCGGCATCTACTTCTGAAGTTGAAGCAGAAGGAGCCACTAAAAAGGGTGAGAAATCTCAAGTGCAACCCAAATCAGAAGTGGAGAGTAAGAGAGAATCTGATGAGACAAAAGATGAAACACCAACCCCAACAAAAGCCACCGCAGAAACTACAATGCCTCAAAAAGATGAAGAAATTCCCCAAAAAGATACCAAAAAGGAAGAAAAGCATAGGGATGAGATGAAAGAGACGGAAGATACTTCAATCCCAGAAAAAGCCAAAGGTGAATATAGAATGCCTCAAAAGGATCAAGAGGGACTTCCTCAAAAAGATACACTAGATGACGAGAAGCATGAGGAAAACAAGAGGGCTGAGAAGGAAAGGATTCAAAAAGAAGATAATAATAAGACTTCGGAGGCAGGAAAAGCACCTCAGAAGGTCCAGTCTTTGGCTAGAGAGGAAAATACGAAAGAACGAAAAGAATCTGCAATGGTGGCTGCCGAATGTTCTGGCTTAAAAACCCCAGAGAAGAGGGAGAAGGAAATGGATGTTAAAACCAGTGAAGTCGATCAAAGGAACAATGGAACAATAGCAAGTGAATCGTCAATAGGGAAAGGGATCAAGAATATGGCTAACTCTGCTTCTCAAGCTGTAACAAGACTGGCAAACAGGTTCAGTGAAGAAGATAAACAGAAGCTATTATACGCAGGTGCAGCAATTCTGGTGGTGGCAGTAAGCATTTATGCTTCCTTTAAGCTTCGTTCCATGGCAAGACAATAGGCAAAAGAACATCCATTTCCTTTTACATGATTCTGTACAGAAGTTTCATCCAATAATTACATCTAAACATCCTGTAAAATAAGCAGGCCAACAACTTCTAGTGACTTCATACTCAAGTTGACCCGCAGGTCCTTCTAGCCCAGAACATGGTAGTCATGAATGTAACCAATTATTAGAAAAAAGGGATCATATGGAAGTCTCTCCCACCCACCCCACCCCACAAAAAAAAAAAAAAAAAAAAACCAAAACAAAAAAAAAAGTTAAGAAAATTACTGTGCCAAAAAAAGTTAAAGCACTGTTTTCGTCCATAACAAAGCTACCCAGATGCTAGGAAAATCAGAAGTGGATAAAAAAGTTGATTATAAAGAGATTATCCTGAACGATACTTCTGATATTACAGAAAGAAAAGGAATATGCTGTCATTCATCAGAAAGCTCATCACCATATAAACTGTCACCATTATCCTGGTCAACAAAAGATTTAATTTTAGATTTTGAAGATTTACTGGATTTTGATGGTTTTTTAACTTTTTCTGCCTGCAATTCCAACCCCTTCTCCGATGGTTTTCGTTTTCTTTTCATATGTGTTCCTCCTGCATCATCTGCAAAGAAAAATATAAGGCTACACAGGAGTCACAGATTCGCGAGAAAAAATGGAAAAGACTTCATTCACTATTCAACCTAAGGGGTCCCAACTGCTAATGACCTAGAGTTATGCTAAGGAGGAAACCCCATGCAAGCATGAAATAAGCAAGGGGAAGGAGCCAAAAATCCCAAAAGGCCCCACAAAACAAAATTGCAGACAAAATTAAAGATGTAGGTGATTGATTCATTTGGAATTCAGAGTTCTTTTGAATCCAAATACTAAGTGACATTCATATACTGCAAGGCTGATGTTACCTTCAAGTGGACTAGATGCATGGTTCATCATATGTCCATTTGGTCCAGGCTCTTCTGAAAGAGGGGATCCAGAATTATTACTGTCCACCAGCTTTGAAAAACTTTCTATGCACTTGTCCTGCTGCTCTGAAACATCGCAACTAGGAGTTGCTGGCAAGAAACATAGCTCTTCTCGAGACATATCAGAATCACTGAAAGCTGCATCTTTTTCCACTGTCACAATGTCAACATCCTCATCTTCATTAACATCAGATGCTTTCACCTGCAAGCATAATATGTGTCAGGGAGATAAAGGGTTAAAAAAAAGATCAGAGTAAGGGATGTAAAAGATAACAGATGACCTGCATGATACAAATCTAGTACCCTCATACCTTCTCAGTCTCAGGAATTAAATCAAACTCATCTTCTCGCTCTACATACTCCTCATTTTCCTCAAGCTCTTTGAAATCAGGAGCAAATGCACTCCAATTTTCTGTGTAATCTTTAGCCCAGATATAAACTAAGCCAGCAAGAGAAACAGATACAATAATAGGACGAACAGGATGCCAAGCTAAATCAATAAGGGCTTCCTTAGGTCCTTCAAGGATTTTCACGAGATGCCCAGCTCCATCCCATATGTAAATCTTGTGCTCTCCTTTGCTAGCAGAACCACCAACAACCCATTCACCATCACCACTAAAGCAGGGTGCTTTCCAGTGCACCTTTGTGATGGAATCTTGAAACTCACAGAATAAAGTTAAACATTTAGATCCAACAGCCTTCAGATTTTCAACATCACTATGATCATCGAGGTTCTCATTTAGGTCATCAAGGGCTCTAACTTCTTCTTTCAGGGGCAGAAGGTTTTCATAAACCCGTATTACTCGATCATTCGAATTTGTGAGTAAATACTGTCCATTTCTGCTGAACACTACGTTCTTGACCACAGAACCACCAGAGATAGTAACCACGGCACGTACTTCACTGCCTTTATAGTCAATTATAAGAATTTCCCCCTTTGAATTCCCCACATAAACCAAACTCCCATACTTATTGAAACATGCAGCAGTTGGACTGTAGGGGGTAGATCCATCAGAGCTCTTGTTGCGTGATGGAGCAGTCAGTCCATTGCCTATGTCTGGAACAGAAACTTTAAGTAAAGTTGTGTTTCCTGTATTCAAATCAACAATCATGGGAGCACATGAGACAGGACATGCCAAGCAAAGAGATGGGGTAGAGGAACCAGGATGAAGACGAGCTTGTAGAGGGGTTTGCTGCAAAACTATTCGCTTTATCTTCTCACCACTCTTAACATCCCACAGTGTTAATGACTTATCAGCTGCAGATACAAGAATTTGATGACCATACTTTGACCAACATATACTGGTGATGGGAGAAGAACATTCAGAATCCCAAAGCTCCTTAGCAATGCCCCTGGTTTCAAAATCCCAAATAATGCAACTTCCATCATTGGACCCAGCTGATTCAAAAGAATAAATCAATAATCAAAGTTAGCATAGAAGTTACAATAAACATTTCATGAAAGTTCAACACTCACCATAGTATTTATCAAACCTCAAACAAACTTATTCAGACAAAAGAAAAAAGTACATAGCATGCATTAAGTCAATGCTGCAGAAATTTAACTATACAAATCAGAAAGAAACTCCCAATAGACAGCATTCCTTAAATTATCTAACCCAATTAAATTATAAGAGAACAAAAAATTGTGAAAATAATCTGCTCAGAATGTTTCTCACACAATACTTCAAATTAATAGAACTTAGTTTTCCAAACTGAATATCTGCAGCGCATATACATCTAGACAAATCTCACAATTGCAAAGATTAAATATCCATGACGAAAGAAAAAATATTCATAACTCAATTTATTCATTTTAATAAAAAAATTAGAAGCTTAGAACCACCAGATAATTGTAAACTAAGTACTCAACACTTGCTATAAGATAAGAAAACTGACACTTTCTAGTAGGGTAAGCTACTCCATAAACAGCTAGGTTAAGACAAGATGAGAATTTGATCATGAAACCCCTTGCATGATTTTCCAAAACAGCTTGACATTGTAACCACTTTAGCAGTACAGGAGTTGGATTTCACCTTAAATACAAGCAATACATCATCAACACCACATCAAGTAACTAGCCAGACCGCAAGGATGTAATTACAGATCAACATGATTGACAATATCTTTATTGCTGAACTATACATCAGTCCTAAAAAGAGTTGGTTTAAAAATGATAGAATCAGAAGTTTCCAGTTTCTATCCTTCATTCTCCATCTTCTTATTGACCCATAGGGGTGTTTACTAACTGTTGCCTTTGATGTTATACTTCCACCCCACTCACCACCAGCATATGTCCTAAAAACTGTCCAAACAAGATTTTTCCTCCATGCCTGCCAAAATTATTCTATTGATTACTATCACCAAAACCTAAGTCATTTTCCTTCCCAACAGCCGCACCCAGCAACATATGACAAGACCTACCTTCATAAAGAGACCAATATCATCATCCCACAACCAGACATATCTACAGCAAGTCCCATCTGAACCTCTCTCCACCATATTGTCAGGAAATCAACTGTTGCAATGAAAAATTTACATTCATCATCCATGTTCTCTCAAGTCCCCAACCAGGGAAACCATTCATATTACTTTGAGAGAACAACTTATGCCAATTATCTAAAAATAAATCCTGTTTATGCTCATTGCACTGTTTCCTTCTGTGAACCATATCATTGTAAAGTCCAAGCATCAACCTTAGCACAGCATTTTAATTTTTTTTTTTTAAACCTTCATATTGACGAGTAAGTAGCAAATACTAGAACACACACACACACACAATAAAAAAAAAGAGAGATAGAGTAGTGAAACAGGAAGCAGAGAACTACATGGTCTAGTATGCTATAATCAAAGGGAACAAACAACTTACAATATAAACCATACTCATTGTATCATGCCACCACACCAGGTATCACTGTACTAGTCACATACACAAATTTACAACTACTGTAAATGTAAATTTAAACCACAACTATGAAAATAAAAAGTTGTTCATCCACAAATGGCTTATGCCTGAATTGATAGTTTTGTTGTCAGCCTAGCCCAAAATGACAAGTTTAAGTCATGCATGATTTATTTTTTAAAAGAATTCCTTAAGCCACACATGATTGTAACATGAAAAGGTGACGACCTCTATATAGTGATTTGCACTCTCATTTTTTTCTTTTGGGTTAACAAGAGGAAAGGGATTCGCTCACAGAAATCCATTCTCTCAACCCTTAAATCCTCCCATGAATAAAAGAGAGCTACTCCCAATGGAATCCCATGTTCTAGAAGTATATTACATGCATGAACACATTTTAAATTGTGAACAAGGACAAAACTTTGCAGGGAAATACTAGGAGAGACATTAAGTTAGAAGCTCAAAAAGGAAAAATGGAAAAAAAAAAAAACTAAAAATTTGGTAAGTAAACAATTAAAGTGAAAATTACCAGCAAGAAGGGTACCACAACGATTGAACGCAATACATTTCATACACCCATGTTCCAGATATTCTTCAATCACTTCTGGGAAATCTCCCTGCAATGGATCTTGAAATGCAATAGAATTCATTAAGAACAAAGTCAGGAAAAAAACTGTTACAAAAATATAATGAGTTTGTAAAAATAAATTAGAAAATAAGGCTCTTTTGAGCTACGTGAGTAAGAGAGCGAGAAAAAGCAGAAGAAAAAACCAACCAATAATGGGGGCATCCATGATTATGAAAAGCTCAATGTGAGAGACTTGGCTAGAAGCAAGAATATTGTACGGAGAGAAACCAACTGAGTCTTTCGAACTTGAACTGCATGCCACAACCCCACTTTCATTCTCTCGGTCATCATTCTTTTCAATCAAACTAGCACAAACCCATATATCTTGATCCTGCTTTTGTCAATATATAAAATTTAATTGACAAAAATTAAATCACAAAATGAACCAATATCAGTCCCCAAAATCATGTTGATGGCAGCAAAGAAAAATTTGAAATTTCAGCACTTTACTCAACTGAAACAATCATTAATTCAACACTTTACTCCAAAACATGATTAAGATTTCCAGTAATGCAAGCTTAAACAGAACAACTCCATAACAATGGCAACACAATCATCTCAGACTAAGATTACAGGAAGAACAATCTAAGAGTCCTTTTAAGCCGTTGCATCAACATTTCATTTTATTCACGAAATGATTCCACAATGTAACATTGATAAACAACAAAACTGTCTTACAAGAATTTGCAAAGGATTAAAAGAAGGACTTAATCAACAAAGAGAAAAACTAAAGCCTTTAATCAACCCGCGAATGAAGAATAAAAAATGAAGCTTACAGATTCACAGAACCACCTTCAAAGTGCAACCCTTTTTTATGAAGAATGATGGAACCCAATCCTATTTGACAAGGTTGAAGCATACAGATTCAGAGAACCACCTTCAAATACCCTGCAATTAAACACAACCCACAAAGAAGATGACAAGACGTGAATGAGAGGAAAAAAAAAAAAGATAACTAAATACAACAGAAGAAGAGAGCTTATGGATTCACGGACACAACCAAGCAACCAAACCAAGAAATTTCTGAAGCTCGATGAGGTTCAAGCTTGAGATGGAGGGTGATGGACAAAGGAAGAAGAGGATTAGGGATTGTGATTGATTGTAGGGTGAAAATTGAGGGAGATTAATGTTATCATCTTAGAGAATGAAGGGGGATTGTGTTTGATTGCAGCTCAGACGAAGAATGAAGCCTGAGTTTGGGGATTAGGGATTTCAAATTCCAGCTAATGCCTCAAGTATATAAAGACAAATTAATGTTATCATCTTAAAAATTTGGAAGGAGGGGAGGAAAATGGGATTTGAACTTTCGATTATGGCTGCACAGATCAAGCCAAGCTGGGTTGACTACCAACCCAAAGCCTAGACCAATTATGCATCAGGTTCCATTTTTAAACCTGAGGCCTCATTTGACCTAGGATTTGGCAAAAGACTAGGCCGGGTTGGTCACTCTAGGTTGGACGAGGTTCGAGCCATTCACCTTTCCTTTTTCTTTTTTGGGACCTATGCAGCACCCTTTTTTGCAAGAATGGGCCTATTCACTACTCAGCATACACATTATAATACTAATTACTAAAAACAAATTCCCCATGCTACATGTTCTAACACTAGCAACAATGATGGGTACGGATAACCATTAGAGAATATCGAAACTGGCACCACTAAAGTAAATTTAATCAATAATACATATCCTGAGAAAACTTAATTCATATGACATGAAACCTTATTTTCCATGGTCTGTACTATTTATCTCATAAAATAATAAAAAAATAACGTAATAAGTGCAAAGTTTAGTAATGAATTTCCATAATTTCACTATAACAGCTTTATTTCACCAGAAATAAATCCTGAATAGGAATAGGATAGAATTGCAATAACCTGCATAATAAATAGCAATAAATCTCGAAACTTCAAATAATTCACTCTTAAATGTTCATGAAAAAGGGTCATTACATATCAGAAAAGCCAATAATCCTGAAATTTTCAAATATTCCGGCCATCCAGAGTAAAATTTATATAAACCAACAAGCTACAGAATTAAGATACTAAAATATTCTAGCAACATATTAAGATACAAGCGACAACAATCAAAATTGCACTGCCAAATCAGAAGCCATCAAACTAAAATGTTATTATCAGACTCTTTGATTAAATTATTATATGCAGAGGACTTTCTCTCAAGAATAAAATGCGGCACGGATTTGCTGAAACTCAAAAGAAAGAGAATTGTTGGCCGACACAATGCAGAAAGAGAAGTGCTTCAGAAATTTTAGTAGAGGCAAGATTATTTGCCACCGAACATAAGAAGTAAAATGTGGAGAAGCAGATTTCATTAATTACCTATTCCAAGTTATTATACCTCACGCAGGAGGACGGACTTTCAGAAAATGATTAATCTCATGTACGAAAAGGGGAAACGATATTTCCAAACTTGAAACATGACATGAAAGAGGAGAAAAAGACATGACTGAATGACTCATGGATGCCGAAGGAAGAAATATTCTGACAAACACGAAGGATTCTAAGTTACCTTAAACTAAATAAAGAAATGTGGACTCTTTGTAAGTTACATTAAACTAAATAAAGAAATGTGGACTCTTTGATACGTTTCAGTGTTATGGCCACCCTTGAAATCTGTTACTTCGCATTTTGAAAGTATAGATAGATAGAACTGTTCAATCTTAGTGTATCTAAACCTAAAAGAATTGAACCTTTATTTATCAATCAATGAAAAGAATTTTTTGTTCTATATCGCAAAAATACACTTCAGACTCATTGCAGAAGCCAGCTAAAAGAAAGTTCATGAACCATGCTGCAAATGCATTCTCAGCAGAGTACATGAATAAAAAAGGAAAGTCTCATAATAGCTGAGCTGTTGAAATAATCAACTGATAGCAGAGAGAAAATCAGAAAAAAGCTGAAATTTAATTTCTTAACATTCCAGAAGCAAGAATAGGCAACATTAATCTAACGGAAAGTTGAAGCCGAGAATGGAGAAGAAGAGAGGTAAACATACTCACCAGGTCACCGAAGACGAAGGGGATTGAACAACTATAAGCCGAGCATAAGCACAGCCTACAAAAGAACATCGCACTGCCAAATAAGAAGCCATGAACCAAAATCAGAACACACTGCTTGCACCAAGACAAGTCCAGTGAGAAAGAAGAGATGAGGCTAAGAACGGAAAGGAGAGGTGAACATTACTCACCAACCAAGTTACCGAGAACGGAAATGAAGCCAACCACACGAACCCCTGCGCCTGCGATAACAGAGATGAACGGTGATGAAGAGACGAAGAGGATGACACAGAGAGGCACGAGAGGACTCGACGGAATTGGCGCTTTAGGGATTTAACTAAAGCATACAACTTATCGAAAATATAATGTATGCACAATCATTTTATAATCTCCCTTTCACTGTAGTTTTAATTTTCTCCGAGATTTATTTTGCTTAGAATGATTGAACAGGTTTTAATTTCATGGATTAGGACGTTCCAAATCCAATGCGTGTGGTTTTCTTAAAATTTGACTGTTCATTTTCTTTTATACTTATTTTGTTTCCTGAGCTCCGCAAATGGAGATACTAATAGAGTTGTCTTTTTTTTTCTGGCTTGCTTGAAGATTTGGGAGTATAAAAGAAAATATAGAGTCTCCAGATGAAGATTTAAGATATTTAAGCCAAATATCTCAATTACGTTAGTATTCATTTACTTTTTCACAATTGTTTTGGACTCCGTGGTGTATGGAATTAGCTGGAGAATTTATTAAAGTACTAATAATGAAGTGTTAAAATATATGTTACTGAGAAAAAAAAAGGTTAAAATCTACTTTCCATTTTTTTCATAAAACTACTTTAATCGAATCACTGAAACTAAGAAGGGATGGTTAAAACTAGTGAAGACTATTATGAACCTCTGTTGTCTCCCTTCTCCTTGGAACTGAGGCCAAAAATTGGGAGCCCTCACGCCTCACTTTTTTTGGGTTAGATTCTTATAATATATAGTTTGTGAAAGAGCTTGATGAAATGAAATAGAGCATCGGCTGCTCCATCCTGAAATGGATTAGTGAATGAGAAGGTGAAATTCTCTCTCTCGTTAGTGTGGAGGGAAAACCTTTGTGGACCCTCAATGTAACGTGGCTCTGTCACTAACGTGAACTCATCATTCTTCACTTGTCCTATAGATCGATGGTTCATGGTTATCCAGGCATCTTCGGGCCGATAGATTCAAATTCAATAAGTGATTAGGGCAGCCAATAATTACTAATTTTTAAAATTTTTCCCAACACACCACTTATTTCAATAATTAATTATATTTTAAATAATTATGAAAGAAACTATTTTTTATGATAATTAATTTTTATCTTATAATTACTTATTTCACTTCTTATCCTCATTATCCATTTAATAATAACTTAAATTTAAAAAATTTAAATATATTTATTTTCTCAAAATCACTTCTCAACTAAAAGCATCTAAATAGAAATCATCTTTAATATAATTACTTATTATTATAATTAATTATAAAAAATTACTTATTCTCTTCATCCATTATATAAAAACTAATTAAACATGCGCATCATCCTAGCACTCATCAAGTTGACACCAAGTGGTGCAGCTTAACTTTGATTAGGCATGTTGAAGACTTCGGAAACACACTTACCGGCACTGACTACAGCTCTAAAAGAATTTTAGGACTTATTTGAATGTTGTCTCTCAATTTTAATACTTTAAAAATAGTTTCATAAAATTATTTTTTAAAATAAATTTTAGGAACAAGGAAATAAAAAAAATCTATTTAAATAATTGTTACTAAAATTATAACTAGTAAGTGTTAAATAGATTATTAAAAATTTATAATTTTACCCTTAATAAAGTAGGTATCTTCTATTTTCTTTTATGTTTTTCAGAATAAAAAATATAAAATATCTTAAAAATATTCTGAGTTTTATGTTCTTTTATTTTTTCTATTTTACAGAATATTTTATAAAAAAACATTATTATGAAACAAGTTATTTTATTTTTCTATTTTTAAAAATAAAAAAACTATTATAAAAACATAAATCCCTCTTCAAACAATACTCAACCACACTCTAAGGCCTTCTCTCCTTTTTCTGATTTTGGAGCCCTATGATTTCTTTTTTTTTTTCTGCCCCTGATTGTAAATATTCTAGGCTTCTAGCCTTGTATGTATTCTTTGGTTGAATCTTTTTAGGTATGCATCACTTTCTCCCTCAAAAGAAACAAGGAAAATATTATATAAAAAAAACAAGAAAAAAAATAAAAAAGGTCCAAACTACATGAAAAAAAACTTATCATAAAATAAAACGAGGTATAGATATGGTAGGCTTGCCTATATAATACTCCCCCTAATCCTTAATATAAGACCCTTTTAACCGAATCATGCAAATTAAGAATTGGAATTAAAACTAATTAACTACCTCGATTTCTTCAAAAATTTCAATATTTTTTTAAAACTACCATTATTTAATCTCTTTCTCTTTCTCTTTGAATACATTAAATAGGGGTATTTTTTGAAAATGTATAATAAATACTACATCGTATATTATAAAGGATTTTATATTTAGAATCAGGATAAAATATCTTATATATAGGACTCGAGGGAGTAATATAGTATACTTCTAGTTTTGTAACCATAAAAGGCTTTTTTAACAATCAAAGCATGCTATGGCAAAAAAAAAAAAATCAAAGCATGTGAACAAGAAATATATTAATTGTGATATGGATTAGTGTGTTCTCCCCTCACCAAGTTAATTAACAAATAATAAAAAAAAATCCATATATACCACATTTGGTTGAATTTTTTATTTTTCAAATGAAAAAGTCATACGATGTTAACATCTTCCACTTGCATTGGTAATTAAAAAAATGCATTCAATATGATAGATATCTAGAATACAGCAACACATATAATTTATTAAAAGTAAAAATTATTTTTCATTCATTAAATTATCTTTAGACCTTGGTTTCTACCACCTGATTAGAAATAACAATGTTCCCACTTCACCAAACCGTGTTGACTCAGTGCTTTTCCCAGTGACGTCCCACTAAGATCAAATAAAAGTTGAAGCTGCCTCTTGATCTCTATTTCACGCCTGCGTTATTTTGAGCAAACCCGAACTTTTTTATGGCAATTAGCAGTGGAGCAGCCTCGGCCTCCTCTTCAACAATCCCACAATGGAAGTATCATGTCGTCGTGAGCTTCAGGGGAGCAGACACCGGCAAAGACTTCACAGCGGAGTTACACATTGCTCTCGAAAGGAGAATCAAAACTTTCATAGATCCTGATATAAGGAAAGAACAAAGTATCAGCCCAGAACTCATTCAAGCGATTGAGGAGTCCCGCTGTGCCATTGTCATTTTCTCCAAGGATTACGCTTCTTCTCCTTGGTGTTTGGATTAACTCTCGAAGATGTTGACTGTAAAAAGTCTTGGAACAGACTTGTTATCCCAGTATTCTATAATATAGATCCATCTGATATATGATATCAAAGAGGAACATTTGAAGTAGCATTTCGACAACACAGTAAAAGATTTACTCAAGAACACGTGCAGAAATGGAGAAATGACCTGAAAGAAGTGGCAAATATAAGTGGCTATCATTGGATCGACGGGTGAGTTTCTTAACTTGAGTATGGCTTCTTTCTAATTGTCTCACCCATTTCAGAATTAATAAAGACTGAATGCATTCGCCGTACTACTGGTAATATTTTGTTTAGAATACTTTTTTTTTTCTTCCAAATTTCATATATCCACCCCGGAATGTTAAGTGGATTTATCTAGTCTCCTAAATTAAATTGGCAAAAAAAAGAATCATATATTTCAGGTATTACATAATTCTTAAATTTCTTCCTTGTAGGAATAAAAAAGCAGCATTACAAAAATCGTCACAGGAATATAGTCAAGTTTATACGACAGTGCTCTTAGCACTGTGTTCTCTATTTTAGCATATGCATTTTTGTTCTCTATTTCTTTTTTCAGAGCAAAAGAAAAAAAATAGAAAAAAAAGAATAGACTACAGAGAGGTTTGTTGGCTTTGTGTGAATTTCACAGTACTGTCGTCAAAACAATATTTGTGCTCTCTGTAGTCGCGGTAGATTATTTGGCGAATTTCCCACAAAGATTAATCTAAATCACTCTAGAGAATTGCACTAAAAAATTAGTGAAACTCTCCCATTCAAGAGTAATCCAAAGAGTCAAAGACTTTAGCTCTCATGCATGCTGTGTTCAATCAACTGCTTCCTTGCAAGATCATGATCAATAGATTTGCTCCCCGAATACAATTTTCTATCCTATTGGAAGCACTTGTTTTAGAGGTTCAAAGGGACACTCAACGCTTCAATATATATATATATATATATTAAGAATTAGTGGCCAACTAACTGAAAAAAGTATCATGATATAATTTTCAAAGTCAAACAGTAAATAGAATCTGACTGTTTAAAATAATTCTATTATTTTTTTATAATATCATCTGGTATTTTAGAGTATCCTTGGTTCATTATCTACCCAGACTAATCCAAACCCTATTCTGTAGGACCTTATAGTGGCAGATGGGTATCAATGGGAAAATCTCTCTGAGGCCTTAATTTTTTCAACATTGCTGCATCCCTCAGGAATCGAAATCTTGACCCTATGGAATGCTGGTCAAACCCCTTACCATTTGACTAAATACTCAGTAAAATAATTCTATTATACCAACTCATGTTTACGTGAATAATAGGGTTCTTGTCTATTAAATAAATAATTGGGGTTAGAGATTTAATTTTTGATCATTGTATATAGAGGAAACCTAATCAGAAGGAGTCTATTTATTGCATTTTGTACTATAAGAAAGATTAATCCTTATTGTCATTCGGAATCATTAATAAAATAATTCTACTGCTTTGCTTACGGCTTGTCAAGGAGTGTAAAAATAATTTCGCGCACATTGATTTATTATAAACACTAACTACTTGAAAAATTCAGGGGCAAATTCGTCAAATACCATATGTACTTCGAAAGTTGAAACATGATGAAGTCCTGAAGCAATAAACTTGCGTTTTGACCTTGACCTGTCTGCAAAGGTAATTTCTTGAACCTTACGTCCTTTCCAATGAGACAAATTAAGAAGTTTTGTGCTCGCTGATAATATATTTGCAGCGAAGTATGGCAATATATACTAAACAATATCCTCTCTCTCTCTAACCGCTTGATTATGCACTTTTCAGAGTTTGTCATTTATGGATTTTAGCTATGCTCATTTTAAAGATGTTAAAATGGTGCAAACAAACCTTGATTGCACAAAATTTCTGGTAAGTATATTCCTTAACATGCTTAGGCTTGAGCAATGAGATTAGACTGAATTTCATTCAGAATTATATTGCATTAATTTTCCGTATATTATAGTTTGAGAATTAACGACCATACCCACTTTATTTGATAGGATGTTAATGTTGAGGACTGCGTCTTTGACCGTTCAGATTTTCCTCGGTAAGTACTTTTATATTCGGATCATGATAGCTTGCTGGCCACTTACCTAATCTATATTGTTGTTGAAGGATGTCAATTCACTGGAGCAAATCTTCGAGGAGTTTCATTGAATAATGCCGCCCTTCAGAATTCAAATCTAGAAGGCACGTTAAAATCTATGCGTTATAGCTTTTACTGCTTTATATGATGGTGAGAATTATTCTGATGCGCTGAACTATATATGATGTATTTATCACATCTCAAGTGAGCTTGCTTTTGGATACTGACACCATTTTCGTTTAAACAACACTTGGAAGCTAAGAGATTATCTAGTTGATGGTTTTTATCATAGTTGAGAGTTGAATCAACAGTTTTTAAAACCAAACTAATTTCAAGGCATTAGTTTAAGGTTTAATTATGGGTTTAACCATGATTGAATCAAAGTTGAAACAATAATAATTATATTTGTTTTTACAATATTCTCAAAATGACAGAGATTTAAGCAATTTTAATACCAATTCACAGGTTTTTCAATTGAAACAATCAGTTTAATCCGGTGCTCGCAACATTAGTTATAATAGACAAGCCATTTATTGGAGATGTCTTGGACTTTCTTCCTATTTCGTTTTAATGGTGATTTCATTAACACAAGATGACAACATTGCCTTCATTTTTTTCACTTTTGTTCAAATATATCTACGTCTGGAGACAAAGTTCATTTGCTCATATTTTGTAATTTGCAGATGCTTGTTTGATAAAATGGTCCTTAGTCGGAGCAGTCTTCACTTCTGCAATTCTAAAGGTTCACTACCAGACATTGTATACTTGATTTTAATAAGTAACAGGGAACGACATAATTTGGTATGAAGTATGGAGGGGCAACTTCAGTATATTTGTCCACTGCCATGCTATTTTTCTTGATAGTTTCTTCATAATACTCTTAATTTTTTTTTTTCTAAAAACAAACTTATCGCTAAGTACTTAAAATAAAACCTAGAACGATTTCATCCATAAAAAATAGTTTGTCCTGATTTATTATTAATTAGTACTCTCTATTGCACAGAATGCAGTTCTTACTGATGTCAATTTAGAGGGAGCTGTCCTAAAAGGAGCTAATTTAGAGGTAAAGTATTATTGTTATAAAATAATTGAGTGATGAGAAGTCCTTGGGTACCCTAGAATTAGTTTGTGTCGCAGGGTGCAATGCGGAACAGTCCTAATTTGAAGGCTGCAAACCTTGAGGGAGCTACTCTACCACGCCTCAACCTTGCAGATATAGTAAGTCAATTAGCGAATGAAAGAATTATTGAAAATTAGGTTTGCTTGTACCATCCTTGTGATAATGTTGATTATGGATATTTTTAGGTTTTACTAGATGTTAATTTCAATTATGCCTATCTTAAAGAAGTCTCTTTTTCACGTGCAAACCTTCTGGGCGGAAAATTCCGGGTAAGTATAAGTCAAATAGTAGTTGCTACAAATATGAAATTTTGATTTTCTATTTTTCGAAATCAGTATATATACTTATCCTATTCGAGTTCATTTTGAAATTACATAGAAGTTTCATTTATTTGCATGTTAACCTCAAACCTATTGTATTTGGTAGCATGTTAATGCCGAGGGCTCCTTCTTTGACAATGCAACATTGCGTGTGAGTTACTTGTTTTATAATGGCATCATTGTCGCCTCCGACTAGCTTATTTGGCCTTGGGAAGATGTGAATTTAACAAGGCAAATCTACGTGGAGCTTCATTAAAATTTGCCATCCTTGAGCATGCAAATCTAAATGGTATGTTTGACTCTCACCAATGGTGGGGTTTAGTCCCCACACCAATGAAAAGTATGCGTGTATGAGTGTAGATAATTAGGATAAATCATCACTTCAATACCACCTGTATTAAGTGGTTTTCTCATTTGATGTTGTTAGCAAAGCATGTGTGTTTTCATTCAGACATTCCATCACCCACTGGGGTGGTAGTTTTCCCATTTGGTATCGGTAAAAAAAAAAAAAAGTATCTAAATGGTATGTTGATGTTTTCTAAGTTTATATCTTATCAAATATAAGCGACAAATATATGGTGGATCTAGTTTTCATAGGCTCATTGTATAAATATCTCTCGAAAGCTTCATCATCGGCAGAACAAGAAATGTCTCTATGCTTCGTAGTGTGAAAAAAAGTCAGCTGAAATGATAAATTTACCAAAAGGATGATAAAATATACAACATACCCCTTGTATTGAGCCTGTTGATTCAATAAAGGTTAGAGACAATGTTTAAGTATTGAAACTTTGCAATTTTGCAGATGCTTGTATGAAAGATTTCCTTGATCGGAGTCGATCATATTTACAGGTTAAACATATCATTAATATTGATGTTCTATAGAGAAGGTTATTGTATATTCCCGCTAGATCCCTGTGGTTTATTTCCTTTTGGATTTGACCACTGTGTTATTTTTTTTTATATACTTTGTTGCTTATTGAATGTTTATAAACTACAAAGAACCATGTCTCTTGAAACACCTGAGGTTTGCATGATAGTTTCTTCATCACAGAATGCAGATCTTACAAACGCCAATCTAGAAGATGCTGACCTACGAGAAGCTAATTTAGAGGAAAAGAATTTGATACATAGAATAGCAAAATATCACCTAAAGGCGGATGAATAGTGGTTAATGCATAAATTATGTTAATATTTGACATATATTTGTATTTATTATAGGATATTTTTAGGATATTATTTGATTTGATTTTGTAATTATTAGATAGATATTCTTTTGTGTATATATGTATTCCAAGTTATTCAGAATAATCCACAATAATTTTCCACAATTATTTCCTCATGGCATCAGCGCTAGGGTAATTTCTTAGGGGTTATTTTTTCTTCATTGCCGTCACTGCGTTTTTCCCAGATCTGTTGTCGTCCAGTAGTCCAACGGTGACATGCGCCTCACCACCGTGCTCCGCCTCTCAAGTTCGGCCGATCCACCAATTCCGGCAACCATCCTCCGTCTCACGCGCTCCCACGCATGTCACGCGCCGTCGGTGTAGTTTTCTTTCTCCGGCGCGTGAGGGCGCGTCCGGTGTCTGTTCTCGCTGTCATTTGTCTCGTTCTGCTCGTCGTCATCTTCTGCTTCTTCTCATGTGGTTGGTTTGTTGATTCACCAATTTTTTGAAATTCCCTATTTTTCAAATTTCTTTTGGGACTTTCATTTTCTCCTGGGCTTTTTCGTTCTCTTTTAGAATTAGTTTGTTTCATCATGGACATATCTGATATTGCTCAACTTATATCTGTTAGTTTGAATGGATCTAATTATCGTCTCTGGTTGGAAAGCATGCGTGGTTTTCTTAAAGGAAGAAAATTATGACGGTATGTTACTGGTGACATTAAATTTCCTACTCGTGTGTCTGAAGAAACAGAGGTTAAGTTTAATGAATGATTAGAGGAGTGGGATAGCAAAAATAATCAGATCATTACATGGTTTCATAACACCTCTATTTTTGGCTGCTTTGAAACTGCTAAAGAAGTATGGGATTATCTTGCTAGTCGTTATACCTCATTAGATTTATCTAATCAGTTTCAGTTGCAAAAGGATCTCAGTATTCTCAAACAAGAATGTGGCCAACCTCTTTATGAGTTTCTTGCTAAGATTGTGTCTATTTGAGATCAATTGGCTTATTCAGAGCCCATCTTCAAATGTGATGTAGATGCCCAAGCCTTTTTAAAGTATCATGATCAACTCCGACTCATTCAGTTCCTCATGGCTCTTACAGATGATTTTGAGCCTGTTCGCTCTTCTTTACTGCATCAAAGTCCACTTCCTACTCTTGAAGATGCTTTTCCTTGTCTTAGATATGAGGAAACTCGCTTGGGTCTTCTACATTGTAATCCAGAGATAGTTTTTGCTGTATCTGACAAGAATTCTAAGTTTTGTCGGCGTTGTCCTCAGTCCAATCACTCCTTTGTTGAGTGTCCTTTCATTGAATGTCATGCATGCTAGAAGAAAGGTCATACAGTTGCTAATTGTTCCACCTTATGTTGCAGATATTGTAAGAAGACCGGGTATCTCATTGATCAATGTCTCATTTGTCCACCTAGAACTGATCAGAGGAAGTTTTCATGATCTGAGCATTGATCCAAGCCCGCTCTTTCTGCCACTGATGTTGTCAACAATAAGTCATCTTCTGAATCCACTTCAGCATCTTCTACTTCTGATCTTGAAGTGTTACTTCAGAAACTTATTTCCAGTTCTTCTAGTCCATCTACTGCTTTAGCTACTCCTTCAGGTATATCTTCCTGGTTTTTGTATTATGTCTGTTGTAATCATATGACTGGACAATCCAATTTCTTTTCTTCCATGACACCCAATTATACTGCTCCCTCTATCCATACTGCCGATAATTTCCAAATGCCTATTAGCCATGTTGGTACTGTTTCCTCACCTTCTTTATCTCTTTGTGATACTTATTTTGTCCCTGCCATTAGTTTCAATCTTATTTCTGTTGGTCAACTTGTTGACATGGGCTATGATATATTATTTAACAAGTATGGTTATGTTGTGATGGATTCTTAGACAGGACAGATCATCGGGACTGGGTGTAAAGTCGGACGTATGTTTGAGCTCACTTCTATGCATTTTCCTGATGTCACTCCTTCATCCAGATTGTGTGCTGCTTCTACTTCTTCATCTCTTGATTTATGGCATTGTCAGCTTGCTCATACTTCCTCGAATAAATTACAGCTTTTGATTTCTAATAGTTTTCTAGGTCCTGTTAGTGAAAAATCCTTACATTGTATTTCTTGTCAGACTGCAAAACAATCTGCCTTACCTTTTAATAAAAGTGATTTCATTTCTGATTCTCCATTTGATTTGATTCACTCTGATATTTGGGGACCTTCTCCTACTCCCTCCATGGGAGGATCATGATATTTTGTACTTTTCATTGATGATTTTTCGCGCTTTACTTGGATCTATATGATGAAAAATCATTCAGAATTGTCTCAAATTTATATTAAATTTGCTACTATGGTTTGTACTCAGTTTTCCAAGGTAATTAAAGTCTTCCATCGTGATAATGCTTTAGAGAATCATGACTCCAAATTACTTAGCTTTCTTGATGAACAGGGCACTATCTCTCAATATTCTTGCCCTTACACTTCTCAACAAAATAGTCGTGCAGAATGAAAACATCATCATATCCTTGACTCTGTTCGAGCTCTGATCATTTCTGCTTCTTGTCTAGAGCATTTTTGGGGTGAAGCAGCCATGACTGCTGTCTACTATATCAATCGTGTTCCCTCCTCTATTCTTGGTAACATCTCTCCTTTTGAGTGTCTTCATAGTACTTCTCCAAATTATTCTATGTTAAAAGTTTTTGGTTGTGCTTGTTTTGTTCTTCTTCCCTCTCATGAGACCACCAAATCGCAAGCACGTGCCCGTGTCTGTTGCTTTCTTGGGTATGATTTTGAGCATAAGGGATATCGTTCCTGGGATTTTTTATCCAATCGTATACGAATCTCTCATCATGTTGTTTTCTGGGAAAATGTCTAGTTTTCTTCTTTGACCGATTTCTATTTGATTCCTTCCACTTCCTCTCCTATCTTTACAAATCCTTCTATTGATCTTTTTTCTAATGACTCAGGTACAGGTTCAATTGATGAGCTCACCACTATGCCTGATGTTGCACCTTCTGCAGATGGTTCTGTTGCTTCTGATTCTTTTTCACAAGTCGTGTCTACAGAGCCTTTGTCCTCTGAATCCACTTGACCTACTCATGAAAGAAACCCTCCTTCTTGCCTTCGAGATTACCACTTCTTTTCTACTATTCTTCAGTTATAGAAACCTCAGTCCTATAAGGAAGCCTCTCGTGACTCTCATTGGCAGCAGGCTATGCAAGCAGAATTGCAAACATTGGAGAAAATGCACACTTGAGATCTTGTTGATCTTCCTCCTGATAAGACTCTAGTTGGATGTCGATGGATATATAAAATTAAGACTCATTCTGATGGTTCTTTGGAACAGCGTAAAGCTCGATTGGTGGCTTAGGGCTTTACTCAGGAATATGGGAACGACTATGAGGAGACTTTTGCTCCGGTTGCTCGAATAACTTCTATTAGAAGTCTTCTTGCTATTGCTGCAGCTAAGTCTTGGACTCTTCATCAAATGGATGTAAAAAATGCCTTTCTGAATGGAAATTTAGAAGAAGAAGTTTATATGAAGCCTCCTCTAGGATATCCTCATTCGGCAAACAAGGTTTGTCATGTTTGGCATGCTCTTTATGGTCTTAAATAGGCTCCTCGTGCTTGGTTTGCTAAGTTTAACACTACCATCAGTTAGCTTGGTTTCTCTTGTAGTCCTCATGATTTTGCATTATTTCTTCATACTACTGATCGTGGTATAGTATTGCTTCTGTTGTATGTTGATGACATGATTATCATAGGTGATGACTCCATCGAAGTTCAAGAACTCAAGTCTTTCCTTGGGAATCATTTTGAAATGAAAAATCTTGGGAATCTCAGTTACTTTCTTGGTCTTGAGGTACTTTATGTGAAGAACGGTATATCTCTCTCTCAGGTCAAGTATGCTTCGGACTTGATTTCTCGAGCTCAACTCACTGACGACACGATAGAGGCTACTCCTATTGAACATAGCACTCGGTTTACTCCTACTGATGGCACATTATTGAAAGATCCTACTTTTTATTGTCAATTAGTTGGAAGTCTCATCTATCTCACAGTGACTAGACCTGATATTGCCTATGCAGTCCACATTGTCAGCCAGTTTATGTCAGCTCCTTGTACTACTCACTATGCCGCGGTACTTCACATTATTCATTATGTTAAAGGCACCTTATCTCATAGTTTGCATTTCTCTACTAGTTCTTCGCTTGTTTTGCGAGCTTATTCTGATGTAGATTGGGGAGGTGACCATTCAGATCGTAGATCTACCACTGGCTTCTGCATTTTTCTTGGTGATTCTCTGATTTCATGGCGAAGTACGAAGCAGACATTGGCTTCTCGCTTAAGTACTAAATCCGAGTATCGTGCTCTAGCTGACACTACTTCTGAAATACTTTGGCTTCGATGGCTTCTTACTGATATGGGGGTGGCCTAAGACTCTTCCACTGACATTTATTGTGACAGTCAGAGTGCTAGACAGATTGCTCATAATGATGTATTTCATGAACGGACTAAATATATTGAGATTGATTGTCATTTTACTCAACAGCATGTTGTTCGAGATATGCTTAAACTCCTTCCTATTTGGACTACTGATCAACCAGCTGATCTATTTACTAAGTCACACAGTTTATGTCGATTTAATATATTAGTAAACAAACTCAAGATGTTCGTTATTGAACCTTTTTGAGTTTGAAGGGGGGTGTTAATATTTGATATATATTTGTATTTATTATAGGATATTTTTAGGATATTATTTGATTTGATTATGTAATTATTAGATAAATATTCTTTTGTCTATATATGTATCCCAAGTTATTCAGAATAATACACAATAATTTTTCACAATTATTTCTTCAAATTAATTTATCAAAAACTTCAGTAATGAGTCAGCTGAGATCTTTGCTGCTAACATAACCTCCAAATCAGTAAATGAGTAATAAGAGTAGACGAACCACAACACAGAGATCTATATTATGGTTCAGCCCCACTGGCCACTGCCTACGTCCCGTCCCCTCGAAAATACTCAAAATATCAAATTTAATTACAACACGTGGTTCACTATGTTTCAACTACTCGAAACTCTCACATAAGCTTACACTAGCTTAATGGTTTTCTTCAAGCTCACTTAATCCCAGTACAAGATAAACAATCAATGCTTAACAAAACTTTCACTAAATTGATAGTTGCTCAATGTAAGTTCAGGGAGTTGTTTGTGCGTGATCAGTTGATGTGTTGATTACATATAAATAATTATATATATATATATACGAATATCATATTGTGTATTGAATTCTAAAATTTAAAAAATGATGATGTCTTTCATGCATTATCATATTGTGTTGAATCTAATACGCATATCCCTGTCAGTTCTACATATAGGTTGCTCGTTGTAAGTTGGTGTGACATTCAATTGATTTGAATGATCTAGATTTCACTTGTCGTATTGGCCCCTTGCCCCTTCACCATGTTTTCAGATTTCATTTGTCGTTAAAAATAAAAAGGAATCCTTCTCCGCATATTTAGATGGTTTATATCAACTGAATTTTCAAATTTTAATGTAAATAATTATGCTATCTTTTTGTAAAATGAGGGAGCCTATACACTTTGCATGACAAGCTTGCAGCTATTGGTAGTTGGGTTCATTCGTAAATTTTTTTTTTACCGTAAATTTTAGGTGAGTTAGATCGATATCTTGGGACTAAATTTTATTATTTTTTATTTTCTAAAAGTTTATTTTGCCGCGCTTACTCTGGCCATGAGGGTTTTAGTTTTAATTTACTTGAATCCTTGTATCTCAGGGTGCAAAGTTGGAAAATGCTAATTTGAAGGATGCAAACATTAGTGAGCTTTTCTTAAAAAGACAGTAAGTAGATTCATTAATGTCTTTTTATTTGCTTTGAAAGTATAGTTTCCCCCTCTTAAGATTGTAGAGATGTATCACTGTGTTGAAGTGGCATTTTTTTCCCTTAAATTCCATTGCCTCACCTAAAAGCTTAAGCTTTTCTTTTCTTTTTTTGGGCTTTACACTTAAAAGCTTCTTTATCCGATTGGTGATTATACTTTCACATTAGAAGAATTTTAATAAGATCCCAAAGTCAAACCAGAAGACTTTCAGTTACGATTGTTATTTGATCGGACTCAAGACTCAAAATTCTATCTCTCTCTCTCTCTCTCTATCCAAATTTTAAGGGCTTTGTATTTCATGCATTTTTGTGTATTCAGTGTTTTCTTAAGAAAAAAGTCAAACATTTTAAAATTAAAACATAATTAAAAATTTGATGAATCAATATTAATATATCAATATATACATATAACATAATTAATAGGAAGCCACACTATTAATTACATAGATATGAATGATGCACCTAAGAGATTTCTGTATAATGCATGAGACTACCTCCAGCTAAAACATACAAGTATTTCTATGTCAATTTTAGTAGATAATTGAATATTTTGCAAATTAATCCCTATAAAATTTTTTCCCTCCAACTTATTACTTTCACTATTGTTCTATTTAGTTTCCTAATAATAATAAAAAATTGTTGGAAAAAAATAATACAAAAAAAATACTCTACTTTCTCTTATATTTTTACTCTACTTTCTCTTATATTTTACTTTAATTATGGAGACATTTCCTTTATTTTGGAAACTTACATAGAGCTGTCCTGAAATTGAAATTTGCTTTGCATAGGCATGCTACTATTCAAAAATTAGTGAAATTTCTATAACAATTTTGAACATTAAATAAATTAACCTTATGCATTAAATCTTGTTATGTTTAATATATATATATATATATATTCATTTTTAATTTTTACTCGTAAACTTTCTATATCAAATTCTATGTTAAAAATATATGGAGTTTGAATCATGACAGATAAATTGAGTCTAACCTTATTTTAAAAATTAAAATCAGGGAACTGATTATAATAGTAGAAATGTCAATGTAAAAACTAGGCTAGCAATATTCTCATTAATGAGTCAATTTTTAACGTGTCAATTTCTTTCTACTCTTGAAGATTGTTTTGAATAGTCAATCATCAAATTTAAAAAAAAAGTTATGTGTACTTGTTAAAAATTATATGTAATTGTTTATAAATTTATTTGTAGAAAATAAAAAAAATGACAAGAATATGATTTTTCCGTAAAAATATGATTAGTATATATCTTTGGTACATCACTGTGTAATTTCTCAGTTGTTTTTACCAGTGTAAAGTGTAATATCTCAATTGAATTATGCTTGTTACATTCTTATCTATAACAAGGCAAATGTTGTTGCGTCCTTATTAAATGCCATATATATATATATTGACCAATGCCATATATGAATTAACCATTGTTATTCAATTAGTTTGACACTGTTTCTTTGAAATGATCTAATTATTGGGTTAAAGTTTTGTGAATGAAGAAAGTTATATATTGGAAAGCTTTACACTAAATGGGAGTTGTTTCAAGGGATTCGACACCTATTTGTCCTAAGTAAGATTTTAGATTTAGATTTTGACAATGAAAAAAGTTATGTATCGTAAGCGGGTCTTATTTAAATGCAAATTTTAATTTGGACAAGTCAATTTCGGAGAGAAATTGAGATGATTTAATTTAATCCGTAAAACTTAAAAAGAAAAAGGCGGGAAAAGATTTCCGAGGAAGGGACATTCTTGTGGAGAATGGTAAATAGTAGAATCTCTCAGGCGCCGTTTAGTTCATTTTCTAGGTGTCTATGGAGTGAGAATTTAGATTCTATTCCTATACTTGGACTGTTTGGTTGGACATGAGAATAGGAATCTGGACTCCCATGGGAATAAAGATTACCAAAGATTTGGGAGTTAACTTTTCTACCTTAAACCCTGACTTTGTTTATTTTTACCATTAAGAATGGAAACCAAATGACAGAAATGACCTTAATTATGAAATATTATTCTTAAAATATCCTTTACAGATTATGTACCCTATTTTCTCTTGAAAATTTTTTATTAATTTATACAAGTTATTTAGTGTAATTTTTCTATATGATTTTTTCTCTAAAAATATTTAATTTAAAAAATTTAAAATAAAAAATAATAAGAATTGAAATATACGTAAATTTCCCTTTTATTTTTTATATTACAATTTATACTTAGATATTTTTTATTTAATAAAAATAAAAATATGTAAAAGCTTAAAATATGAGGTTATTGTCTGAATAAAAAAAAAGATGTCACCCGTTTGTAACTAAAAAATAAATAAAAAAAATTACATTGCGAACACAATATTAGAGCAATTGATATTGGGCTAAATTTTTAGTTAGATGCAATTTTGACTTTTTGCACATTATTTATATCTTATTCCATCGTTTTTTTATGTCCAACCAAATAAATTTAAATTGTTACCTATATCTTTCCTATGGTGAACCAAATAAAATTTTGGCTTACAAGATTCTATTCCATTCCATTTCCAATCATTCCATTCCCAACAATTCTACGAACCAAACGGGCCCTCAGTTGTTCTGGTTCTTTGAATCAACCAGCTACTAAAATTCCTTTTTATCTTTCAACTTGTAATTTCCCCTTTTTTTCAAATAGTTAGTCTATTAGGCTCAAGCCCAGTCATTTTTGGTGAAAAATATTATTTTTATTTGGTGTTCTACTTACTTTTAAATTAAAAAATATTAAAAACATAAAAATTGTATAGTAAACATGGGCAATCCATGCCAAATCTAAACTATCCAAATGTGATAAGGATGTTCTCTAGCAGGCAAGCCAAGTGCCTATTTCACCCCTGCGTTTTTGGATTTTGAACCTCTGCAGTGTTTTGCAGTGTTTTGTCTGCTGCCTCTTTACAAGCGCTATATATTATAGTTAAAATAAGTGGGTCTCATTTTTTTTTTTTTAAGTTTTTATAAAAGTTTGATTTGTTTTAGTAGTAGAGAAGGAGCATGAAAAAGTACAATAAAGATTCTAGATTCCTGCGTTTTCTTCAACAAACCCCAACCTTTTTTATTTGTTTAATTGTTGAACAAGCCCAACTTTTCAGTCTCAATTATTTCTTCCTATAATGATAAAAAAATTATATACTGTTATTCACTAATAAATTCATTATTACAAGGAGAATAGAGAGTGCTTTCAATAATTTCGGAAATTCAAAATTCCAGATATCACATTCCAGACATTTTCATCTGGTCTTAATCAAAATATGGTCTGGACCTTAAGAAAATTTAAAATTTCATGGTCTTTATTATGAATAAATTTTGAGCAATTTAATAAAAGTTATCTTATCTTTTATTTTCTTTTCTTCATAACAAGGAAGTTGCTAAGTAGTCATAAAATACCAACATCTCCCATGCATGCACTTGCATAGAAATAAAGAAGAAAAGTAATCAAAATGATATACATCTAGAAGACAGCGAAATTATAATTTATTAAAATAAAAATGAATTTATATTCACTAAATAATGAATAAATATTGGTTGATTTCCATCCTTTAATTTCCAAGCATGCATAACAATGTTCACCGTTCACACTATTTTTTTATCAATATCTCCCCACTTGCAAATAAAAAGAATGGAATCAAAATATATTAATAGAAGACGAAAGTAAATATTAATTTTTTATTCATTAAATAATGATTAAATGTTGGTTCCACCACATAATTTCCAAACCGTACGTGTTGACCATTGCTTTTCCATCACCTAATTTTCCAGAGAATCAAGGCCAGCAATACACGGTCCCAAAAAAAAAAAAAGTCTAGCAATACCCCCTTTTTTTTTTTTTTTAAGTTTTCACTCTTATTTTATTTAGTTTTTTTTTTCTTTGGGCCAACAGACTCTTATTTTATTTAGTTACAACTTACAAATCGAAAACATTCTAGTAATATACTCCCTCCGATCTTATATATAAGATTTTTTATCTTGATTCTAAATATAAGATGCTTTACAATATACGAGGTGATATTTATTATGCATTTCCAAAAAAATGCCCCTATTTAATGTATTCAAAGAGAAAAAGAGAGAGATTAAATAAGGGTAGTTTTGGAAAAATGTTGAAATTTTTGGAGAAATTGAGGTAGTTAATTAGTTTTAACTCCCTTTCTTAATTCGCGTGATTCGGTTAAAATGATTTTATATATAGGACCAGAGGGAGTACGAAAGATTAAGCTGCAATTTTGATAAGAACTAGTTTTAATTTTAAAAAGTTTTAGTCGAAAGTTCGTAACTTTAATTCCTCAGAATAAATTTAATTTTTAAGTTTATCACATATATAGATCTCGATATATAATTTTTCTGTTTTATTTTTGAAAATGGAAGATAATTATATTGAAAATACAAAAAGAAGATTAGCATCTCCAACTTGAAAAGATTAGATGCTGGTTTCCAACGTCTTTTTTCCCCAGACATTTCAATCTTCATAATTAATATATAATGTATCTATCAACGAACAGTTCTTATATGCTATAATTTATAGTTGGTATAAATTATATATGCATGTACAAACAAAACAACTTACGCAATACATGAAAAATATTATTTCATGGTTTCCTGAAAAGAAATCCAAAGAGAGCCTAAGAACATTTGGAAAAAAAAAAAATCCTCAAAACTGATTTTGTGAGAAAAATTAGCCTTACATGCTATATGTTTAGTGAAAAATTGGTAGGGAAAATATTTTGCTGCTGTTTCTTAAGAAGCTTTTCCATACAAGTTATAGAAGTAATTAAGAAAACAATCAATACGATATGCATGATAGATAGTTTATATTTTAATCTTTGCAAATCAGAAATCCCCCGACACTACTAGAAAAATGGCATTTAGCGAGTCACTAAATGCCATTTTTCCTTCGCTAAAAATGACGTCACTAATTTTAGCGAGGAATGAGTTGATTCCCTCGCTAAATTAGCGAGGGAATTAGTGAGGGATTTAATCCCTCTCTAAATTTAGCGAGGAATGAGTTCCTCGCTAAACTATAAAAAATTCAAAATTGCCATGTCATAACCAAGACCACGCCACGTCACATCATTGTCATGTCACCCGCTCTTGCTCTTAGTGCCTTCATATTCAAACTTTTGCCAGTTGAACTGTAATGTATTTGCAGTCTTTATATGAAATATTAAATATATATTATTTATTTACACACTAATACACACATATATTTATAAATTAATATATTGTTAAAAAATAAAAATATATTATAATTTTAGTTATTAATATCATAAAATATTTTATATTTTGAATTTTGTAATAAATGAATTTTCATTTTCATTTTTTGCTAACAAGTTATAAAAATTAATCTAACTATTTTTATTAATTTAAAATAATCAATTGATAAAAATAATTTTATAACATAATTATTAAAAAAATTTAATTCATTAAAATTAAATTTTTAATAAAATAATTTTAATCTATTAAAATTAATTTTAAAAAATTTAGCGAGGGACAAATCCCTCGCTAGATTCCTCGCTATTCATAATTATTTAGCGATGAATAAAAAATTCCTCGCTAATTCCCTCGCTAAATTTAATTCGTCACTAATTTCTTGCTATTTAGATAATTTAGTGAGGGATGAGTGATCCCTCGCTAAATTCCCTCGCTAAATTGTATTTTTCTAGTAGTGCGACTAATTTTATAGTTTTTTAAGTCTTCAAATATGTTTTTGTCACATTAAAATTCACAAATTATATTAATTAAGCATTTAAATCGAAAGAGTATGTTACAATTTATTATGAGAAAACTTTTTACCAAATTATTTGGTACCATCAAATTTGGTAACATACTCCATTTTTGCCTGTGTTATGTAATATATATACGCACATATATATAAATATATACCATAACTATATAGTTATGATATATATATATATATTATCATAACTTTCATAGATGATGAATTTGGGAGAGGAGATGTTTTTTCTGATCATCTCGTTGAATAAGCACTTAAAGAATTTATCATCTCTCTTGTCATTCATTTAAGGCCAAAATAATAATGATGATTAAAAGAATTTTCTTGAATCAAAATTGAAGAGAAAAACAAGCTTCTTGCACAACGAGGGGGCAAGGAATGTAGTGAAGAATATCCTTTCATGTTCACCTCCATTTCAACTATTTCTCCAATCATGAAAGACTAAAATACTTGAACTAAAATATAAAATATTATCTCTAACTCATGGTTTATCAAATAAGTATAACCCCCAATCAATTGAGCTACATGCTTGTTATTAATTTCTTAAAAACCTTAAATATACATTTTGTTACATTAAAATTCACAAATTAATTTAAGTAATCCTCTAAATTGAAATTGTTAAATTCAAATTTGTTATTAGAAAACTCTGTCAAATTATTTTGTATCATAAATCTGGTTATACGTACCCCAAGTATATATTCACATCGATCATCATCTTTAATTAAACTCAGAAGTGTATTCTTCACCTCTCCTTCCTTTCGTCCATTATGTTTATTCCTCACCTGAAATTAAAAAATGCCGAGTCAATTGTTGTAACCGAAGTAGGGCCTTACTTATGTATCAAACTCAAACCGAAAGAAAAGTAGTGCCACACTTTTTTTTTTAATTACTGAATACCGATCAACGCTCATTTAAAGGAAAAACAAATGGCAACTTGTTTTTATTTTACAAGTGTATTTTATTAAAAGCTGGTTTCCACTCTCTTTCCAAGACCTAACACGTTCAACGTTTCAAGCCATACTGCTATATACATGTGCCCAAACAAACAACCCAATCGTTGACCCCGGATATTTGCTTCAGATCTCCAAGATAGATCAAAGACACAAAGCTGAATCGAGTGAGAAAGCCTACAGGCCTTTCAATGGCAACTAGTGATGAAGATGCCTGCTGCTCGTCTTCCATGGAGCCAACAACACCGCCATGGGAGTATCAAGTTTTCTTAAGCTTCAGTGGAGAAGACACGCGAACAGGCTTCACAGCCCATCTACATGCTGCTCTGCAACAAAGGGGAATCATAACTTTCATAGATAATGAGCTTGAGAGAGGAGAGGTTATCAGCGATCAACTCCTTGAAGCAATTGAAAAATCTCTCATCTCCCTTGTTATTCTTTCCCCAAAGTATGCTTCTTCTACTTGGTGTTTGGTTGAACTCCAAAAGATTCTTGAGTCTAGAGAATCTTTGGGCAGAGAAGTTATCCCAGTGTTCTATAATATAGATCCGTCTCATGTACGACACCAAAAAGGAGTCATTGCAAATGCTTTCGAAATGCACAACGAAAGATTTAAACAAGACACGGAGAAGGTACAGAGATGGAGAAAAGCCTTGGAGATGGTTGCAAATATATCTGGCTATCACTTGGTTAAAGATGTGTAAGTTTCACGCATTTTGCCTTAATTACGAAATTTTGAGATCTACCTTCAACTCATCTTGCAACAATAGGAGTTACGAATAATTACTTTAGTTGACCTTCAAATTTAGCTAAGTCACATCTAACATTTTTCTTGTTTTCACTCTTAATTTCTTTTATCAAAATTTAGTCATCCTTTTCCAATGATTTAATAAAAGATTTTGCAAAAAATAAATGGTACATACCATATACTCCCTCTGGTCCTATATATAAGACCATTTTAACCGAATCACGCGAATTAAGAAAGGGAGTTAAAACTAATTAACTACCTCGATTTCTCCAAAAATTTCAACATTTTTCTAAAATTACCCTTATTTAATCTCTCTCTTTTTCTCTTTGAATACATTAAATAGGGGCATTTTTTTGGAAATACATAATAAATACCATCTCGTATATTGTAAAGGATCTTATATTTAGGACCAAGACAAAAGGTCCTATATATAAGACCGAAGGGAGTATTATACATCTAACTATAGAATCTTTTTCATGGATGTAAGCTGGGAGACCTATGTTAATAAGCTTAGGGGCAGCTCCCTATAGCGACAATTATCCATATCTATTATCTAAGGGTTCTGATGTTATCGCCACCCCACGAATTTCTAGATTGAATTTTTAGAAACATTACTCTGCTAATTTATTGTTAGCATGGCAATAATGACGCACATAAGACAAAGACTAGAAGAGTAATTGATTGAACAAGTCTTCTTCTTCTTCTTTTTATTTTAGTAAGTTTTCCAAAACATACTTTTCTACTCCTTCCATTTAAAATATAAGACATATTTACCTACTTTACATCCATCATAGAAACATTAATTTTTTTAAAAATTTTTATAATTTTTTAAAATTACCTTAATTAAATAGGAATAAAAATAAATTATTCTCTTTCTATTGTTTTTTTTATTTTTCTCTCTCATAATTGAATACTATTATAAATAAAAGTAAAATTAAAAAAAAAATATTAAATGATCACCAACTTCTATAAAGTGATTTAAATTTTGAAAACTAAAGGAGTATTATTTTGCTATAAAGACAATTTCTATCTCTCCTTTGTTTTGACCAACAGTTTTTATTTCTCCTTAATAAAGTTATTTAATATTATTGTATTTGTGTAATATATGCATATTTTTTTTTAAAAAAATTCAAATATATCCTACTTCAAAGCTTATACATTCCCTTATTAATATTTTAAAGTCTTTTTTTACCTGAATATTTTGAATGCTTAGTTAGCACAATCAACTTGATCCCCTCAATTTTACTTTAATTATATATATCACTCTTCTATTTTGAAAACATATATAGATCTCATCTGAAATCAAAATTTATGTTAAACAAACCTCCGTGTTCTTAAGATACCAATTTCATCCACCTAATTGCCAATTGACTGATCAATTACTTCATTAAACTTTTTGATGTACCAAAATACCCATCCTAAACAAACAATATCTAAGCATCATTTAAATATTTATAGCCCAAAAAAATATTAATACATATATATTTTTATTTTTATACCTTTTAATTTATTAAAAATTCTATTAATTTTGATCATATTATAAAGTTGAATATTTTTATGATTCTAAAATTTTTAAAACATTTATTTAAACTTATTATTTATTTAGTAATTTGATCTTAACACATCTGTAGGCTTAAAAATCATTTAGACATGTATAATTTTAATCTTTTTTCACCATATTATAAAAATGATATAAGTTTGTATTGACAGTTTTAAACACACTTAGTTAAACGCATATTTGTGAAAAAAATTGCTTAAAAATTTGAATCAAGTTTTATATGTTATCTTTAAGTAAAAATTGCTTAAGCTAAATAAAATTTATGAATATAAATTAGTAAATATTGTTTTAGGGTAATAAAATTTATGACTAAGGGGTAAATTAGCAAATGGAATTTAATTTAATGTAAATTTTAGTTAGTTAATATAACCTTAGAATCTTTTAAGTATATTCATAATGGTGTTAATAAATTGAACTAAAGTGAATGTTTTCAAAATAAAGCAGAGATCTATATAATTAAAGTAAAATAGAAAGGTAGTCAGGATATTATACTCATTTTAGAAAGATGCATACTTTGTATATATCATAAAAATAAATTGTATAAAATAAATGAAATATAATAAAGTATAATAACGTTTTCTATGAAAATATGTCTCCAAAAATGACTAATAAATAATAATATACTATCTACTCTTATTTTTACTTTTATATAAAAATTCATTTCCTTTTGTAAAAATATAATTTTATAACGAATATATAAAAAGATAATTTTCTGCATTAAATTGTGTTGCATTTAGTAAATAAAAAATACAAGAAAAATTTTACCACAAAAGAAATTATAAAAGAATTCTATTAAATTTTTTTGCCACAATAATATTTATCATAATTAAATATAATTTTTACCCTTTCAAAAAAATTTTCCAGTTCTATCCCTGGATGTAAGCATCTTAACAAGAAATATTGTAGATGCATTTGTGTGCTTGTTTATTTTTGGCTGTATCTATTATTATTTCTGATTTTGAATGTCCTATTTTTGCAATACATGAGAATATCAATTAACTTTTTTTAATTAAACTTCTCTTTCATGTAGGCTTGAAACAAAATTCATTGACGAAATTGTCGTAGGAGTATGGAAAAAACTACAGCCTAGGTTACCATGTTACAAAGCCAAATTTGTTGGAATGGAGTCAAAGATAGAGGAAGTGAATTCAATGTTAAAGATGGGATTGACTGTGAATGATGTTTGCTTATTAGGAATTTGGGGTATGGGCGGTATAGGAAAGACATCTCTTGCAAGAGTTATCTACGAGACAAGTTGTAACCGGTTTGATCTTTGTTACTTTGTTGCTGATGTTAGGGATGTTTGTGAGAAGGAGGGATTGGTTTCCTTGCAGAGAAAATTTCTTTCACGTAATGGGAAGTTAAGAAGAATAGAATTTTATGATGCATATGAAGGAATGAAGATAATTAGAAGCCTTCTATACAACCAAAAAGTTTTGATAGTACTTGATGATGTAAGTGAAATGAGCCAACTTGAGTACCTTGCAATAAAGCAATCTTGGTTGGGTCCAGGAAGTAGAGTGATAGTCACAACTAGGAATAAGCAGCTAATGATAGCACATGGAGAATTTGAAACGTATGAGGTAAAATTACTGAATAATGAGGATTCTCTTAAACTCTTTTGCCAAAGAGCTTTCAAAAGTGGTAAACCAAGAGAAGATTATTTAGAGTTGTCTAAGAGTGTGGTTGAACTTGCTGCAGGCCTTCCTTTAACACTTGAAGTTCTGGGTTGTCATCTTTGTGGAAGAGGCATACCTGAGTGGGAAGATGCTCTGGAGAAAATAAAGGAAGTTCCACCAAATGACATTCTAAAAAGACTTCGAGTAAGCTATGATGCATTAGATCCTATGGAGAAAAGGATATTTTTAGATATTGCATGCTTTTTCAATGGAATGAAAAAGGATAAAGTGATGCAAATATTAGAAATTTGTGGTTTTCATCCAAGGATTGGAACAAAGGTACTTCTAGAGAAATGCTTGTTAATTGAATATCAGGACGTTTCTCATAAATGGTGTTTAGGCATGCATGATATGTTACGAGAAATGGGTAAAACTATTGTTTTGGAGGAATCGCCAAGTGATGCTGGCAGTCGAAGTAGGCTATGGTCAAAAGAGGACATTAAACATGTACTGACAAAAGATAAAGTGAGTTGCTTCCGTTTTTTATCCTGTAGTATATTTTAGACTTTCCAAAATTTGTTTTGATTATTAACCTTGTTCCTCATCCATAAATAGTTAATTGATCATGTTGTTTATTAGGGCACCGACTTTATTGAAATCATACTTCTTCAATCACCTACGCAGTACAAAGCAAGTTGGGGTATTGAAACAGAAATTAAAGTAAGTTCCTTCTATTTTAGATACTTCAGTACTTTTATACTCTTGCAAAATTTGTTTTGATTATTAACCTTGTTCCTCATCCATAAATAATTAATTGATCGTCGTTGTTTATTAGCGCGTGGAATCAATTGAAACTAGTAGATATCTTCAATCACCTTTGGAATACGAAGCAAGTTGGGGTCCTGAAGCATTCTCAATGATGCATAATCTTAGAATACTCATCATATCATGTTATGTGTACCTTCCCCAGGGACTCAAATGTCTTCCTGATTCCTTAAAAATTCTTGAATGGGAGAACTACCCATTGAAATCCCTTCCACTTGGAGTTCATCTATATGAACTTGTTGAGCTCAAAATGCGTTGCAGTAAGATCATACAACTTTGGAATGCAACGCAGGTATGAACATTTTGCAATACCTTGAATCTTTACTAAATTAATCAATATCTCTATTTCAAAATTTGCAAAATCTAATATTTTCTTATTTGTCTTTTTGACTAGATGCCAAAAAGGTTAAAGTTCTTTGATATAAGCTATTCAGAAGACTTAATTCAAACCCCTGATTTTTCATTGCTTCCTTATCTCGAGCAACTAGTTCTTGAAGGTTGCATAAAACTTGTTCAAGTGCATCCATCCCATGGATATCATAAAAAAATTGCTGTAGTGAATTTGAAAGATTGTAAAAATCTGAAAGCTCTTCCTTGTAGGTTGGAAACGGATTCTCTGAAAAAGTTGGTTCTTTCTGGCTGCTCAAAATTGAAAAAGCTTCCTGAATTTGGAGAAAATATGAAATACTTGTCAATAATGGAGTTGCAAGATTGCAAAAATCTTGTATGTCTTCCAAGTTCTATTGATAACCTGAAATCTCTCAAGACTCTCAATATGTTTGGTTGCTCCAAATTTAGCTCATTGCCAGATAAATTGGATAAAATTGAGAGTATAGAGGAACTTAATGTGAGTGAGACAGCTATAAGGGAAATACCATCATCCATTATTGGTCTGAAGCGTTTGAGGAAACTATATGCAAATGGCTGCGATGGGTTTGCACCAGAGTCATCACAGAGCTTTCTTTCTCCAATTCAAAGGGTACTTGGGTTCAATAATGACGCTCCCGTAAGGTTGACATTGCCTCCTTCTATCTCTGATTTATCTTCATTGAAGGAATTAAGGTTAAGAAAATGCAATCTCAATGCTGGATCAATTCCGAAAGATCTTGGATGCTTGTCATCTTTGGAGGTCCTTGATCTCAGTGGAAACGACTTTGGCAACCTACCATCTGGAAGTTGCATTCTTCCTCCTTTGTTCTCAAGTATGTCCTCATTGAGACAATTAATTTTGGAGGACTGTAATCTTGGTGATGGTTCAATCCCTGATGATCTTAGTTCCTTATCATCCTTGATTGGATTAAATCTATCAAGAAATAATTTTACTAATCTACCATCAGCATTCGTCTCTAATCTCTTGGCTCTACGAGCTCTTTCTTTGGGTCACTGCAATAGGCTCCTGTCATTGCCAGATCTTCCACCCAATATTAGATGTATGAATGCCATTTGCTGTCATCCCTCAATGAAAATCTCATCATTTCCATTTGTGCTATGGAGGTTCCTTTCATCTTGTTATTCTGAACGGGACTGGCATTTAGGTGCGACAAATTTTTCCTGGCTTACTCCAGGGAGTGAAATCCCACCATGGTTCCATAATCAAAACTTCAATTTTGTTGACAATGAAAAAAGTTGCATATCAATAAAAGTAGACATCTCTCGTTTTAGAGGTTCAAGTGAAAAGTGGGGAGCTTTTGTTTGCCTTGTGTTACAGGATATGGCGCCAACAAATTCAAGAAAACCAAAATCTGATTTTTCTTTTTATTATACTTCAAAACCTGCTGCAAGAGGTGTCATGAGCGTTGACAGTCTACTTGCTTTGGAAGGCAACAACCCTCATCTGTTGATTATGTTTTGGAGTCCCAATTATGTGGGAAAGACTTACAGCCAAATTGAGTTCATATTTTGAAACAACTTGGAAATTGTTTGGGTATTGTTCGCCACAAGAAGAAAAGGTACAGTTGATTAGGAAGTGTGGGTGGCGTCTGATAGGCAGGGAAGAAATTGCAGAGTGGATGCAACACCAAATGCCATGTGAAGAGTTGGGAGAAGATGTCATTGCCGTCGATGCCGAAACAGAATCATAAACTTAAAGTGATACCCCTCATCGGTAACTCAACATCTTCCTTTTATTTTCTTTTCTTGTTGAACTTATTGTCCATAGGTATTGTTTAAGTTATAATAATTACATACATAGATATATATATATATAGTATATACATGCACTCAATACATGTGTATGCGTAGAGATACACACATATATATACTTAAGTTAATGCCAAAGCTAATAATTGCGGTGATCTTATGCTTACATGAAGCTAAAAAGGTTAATTTACAATTTATGTTTCTATCAAGTTTTCAAAATCATGCATACAGTAACTTGGGGAAATACTAAAATGTTGAGAAAAAGTTATGTTAATTTGGTTATGATGATAAAATATCCTTAGAATTGTCCATAAAAATGTTGATAGAAATATCTTTAACATATCTTTAGAATAAAATGTTATGATGATAAAATAACATCATAACCAAATTAACATCTTTAAACAAATGTTAATTTGGTTATTATAACAAAATATCTTTAGAATGTTGAGAAAAGTTATTTTAATTTTGTTATGATGATAAAATAAAATATTTTTATTTTTTTTTACCAATTGGACTTACATGACTAGATAAATGAATGATAAAATATCTTTAGAATTGATGAAACAGTACAGCTAATGGGAGCTAGTAATCTTCGACGTGAATGAAGCTAATATTTAGATATTCTCGATATAATTGCAGGATGCTAAAATCTCTCACTCATATATGGGGCTTGGAATCCATAGCTCTCAATTAGATGAATAATCAATACAAAACCAAATTAACATAACTTTTTCCACTTGCATATTTATTCTAAGAGACAATGAAGGTATTGTTAAATCATCATATAGGTAAAAAAAAATGAAAATCACTTGTATATTTGTTATATATTTTTCTAGGATTTGTACACGTACTTTTTTAAGAAAAATTTCATATACCCATGCAGTATACTACTTAGCTAGTTCTTGTATATGGGAGAGCCTCTAGTTTGCAAGAAAATCTGTCTATATATGGAATCATGTACTCCTGCAAACAGGCAAATCATTCTTTGTTATACGTAAATACAACTAATAATTTAGAATTGAAATGTGGATGCTTTCTTTGCAATTTTTATGCTTCAAAGAAACTTATAATAAGAACCTAAACATTCTAAAATTCGGGTTCACTACTAAAAGAAAAAATTAAGTAGATATTATATCACAAGTGCTGAAATGAGAAAAATGACCAAAGTACAATTTGATACGAGGTTGCCATGTCGGATTAAATTTCAATTTTTCTTCTTCCCTGATAAGCCTATGAAATTAAGGAATTGTTACTTAACTTATACGCATTTTTATTTATAATGTTTTCTTATTGAATATCTTGGAAGGTGCGAAGCGCACGTGATGCTCAGAGCAATCAGATAAGATTATACATAGCTTGTTTGGAGAAAGGATTACTATAAGAATATTGAAAATGGATTAGTGGGTTGGAAACTGAAATATATTTTAGATTTGGATTTTCACTCTTTTAATTTGTTTAAATGGGGGAACCATGTGCCTTATTGCTTTAGGCCCGTTTGGGATCACTTTTGTAATCAAGTTTGATGTCCAAAACTTGGTTTGATGAAAAGTAAATGTGTTTGGCTCAAGTTTTTAATCCCGTTAAAAAATCATTTTTGGTTTAAAATGGAGTTTCAATATAAGTAAGGACATGCTTTTTCGTTATGTTTCTTCATTTCTATCTGTATTTATTTTAAAATTAGATAAAAATATACCAATAAAAATGAGAAAAAATGGAAAAATTAGAAAAAAAAAATTTTCATAAAATTTCTCCTATCTATTAATCAAAATATCCCTTCAAAATTTTAATTTTCATAGGCTATAACTTGTAAGAAAATATTATATCAGATATATTATGTTCTCAATTAAATAAATGCAGATTAAATATTAATTCAAGTAAATTAAACTAATCATGGGATAGAGTTTAAGTTCAATTTGAAGAAAAATTATGAGTTTTATCAAAACCAATTTTCAAATAAATCATCCAAACATAAACACATTAGTCTAAAATTAATTTTTATCATAATTACGTTACAAAACCAATTCTACCGAAACTCATTTTTAACTAACTGAAATTCAAACGGGCCCTTATAGTAGAGAATCTTATGTGGTTTTTGTTTATACATTCTATTATATGATAGAACCATGTGTCATTTTTATTTTGTTTGTACTCGAAAAAGAGATTATCCCTATTGTACAAGAATTTCGCCCTTTGAATTCCCCACATAAACCAAACTCCCATACTTATTGAAACATGCAGCAGTTGGACTATAGGGGGTAGATCCATCAGAGCTCTTGTTGCGTGATGGAGCAGTCGGTCCATTGCCTATGTCTGGGACAGAAACTTCAAGTAAAGTTGTGTTTCCTCTATTCAAATCAACAGTCATGGGAGCACCTGAGACAGGACATGCCAAGCAAAGAGATGGGGCAGAGGAACCAGGATGAAGACGAGCTTGTAGAGGGGTTTGTTGCAAAACTATCCGCTTTATCTTCTCACCACTCTCAACATCCCAGTGTTAATGACTTATCAGCAACAGATACAAGAATTTGATGACCATACTTTGACCAACATATACTGGCGATGGGAGAAGAACATTCTGAATCCCGAAGCTCCTTAGCAATGCCCCTGGTTTCAAAATCCCAAATAACGCAACTTCCATCATTGCACCCAGCTGATTCAAAAGAATAAATCAATAATCAAAGTTAGAATAAAAGTTACAATAAATATTTCATGAAAGTTTAACACTCACCATAGTATTTATCAAACCTCACACACACTTATTCAAACAAAAGAAAAAAGTACATAGCATGCATTAAGTCGATGCTGCAGAAATTTAAATATACAAATCAGAAAGAAATTCCCAATAACAGCATTCCTTAAATTATCTAACCCAATTAAATCATAACACAACCAAACGTTGTGAAAATAATCTGCTCAGAATGTTTCTCACACAATACTTCAAATTAATAGAACTTGGTTTTCCAAACTCAATATCTGCAGCGCATATACATCTAGACAAATCTCACAATTGCAAAGATTAAATATCCATGACCAAAAAAAAAATCATAACTCAATTTATTCTTTTTAATAAAAAAATTAGAAGCTTAGAACCATCAGATAATTGTAAACTAAGTACTCTACGCTCGCTATAAGATAAGAAAACTGACACTTTCAAGTAGGGGTAAGCTACTCCATAAACAGCTAGGTTAAGACAAGATGAGAATTTGATCATGAAACCCCTTGCATGATTTTTCCAAAACAGCTTGACATTGTAACCACTTTAGTAGTACAGGAGTTGGAATTCACCTTAAATACAAGGAATAAATCATCAACACCACATCAAGTAACTATACATCAATGTGATTACAGATCAGCATGACTGACAATCTCTTTATTGCCCAACTATACATCAGTCCTAAAAAGAGTTGGTCTAAAAATGATAGAATCAAAAGTTTCCAGTTTCTATCCTTCATTCTCCATCTTCTTATTAACCCCCAGGGATGTTTATCAACTGATGCCTTTGCTGCTATACTTTCACCCCACTCACCACCAGCATATTTCCTAAAAACTGTCCAAACAAGATTCTTCCTCCTTGTCTGCCAAAATTATTCTATTGATTAGTATCGCTAAAATCCAAGTCATTTTCCTTCCCAACAACCACACCCAGCAACATATGACAAGACCTGCCTTCAAAAGAGACCAATATCATCATCCCACAACCAGGCATATCTACAGCAAGTCCCATCTGAACCTCTCTCCACCATATTGTCAGGAGAGAAAAACTTGCATTCATCATCCATGTTCTCTCAAGTCCCAAACCAGGGAAACCATTCATATTACTTTGAGAGAACAACTTATGTCAATTATCTAAAAATAAATCCGCTGTTTCCTTCTGTGAACATATCATTGTAAAGTCCAAGCATCAACCTTGGCACAGCATTTTAATTTTTTTTTTTTTTAAACCTTCATATTGACCAGTAAGTAGCAAATCCTAGAACACACACACACACACACACAAGATAGAATAGCAAAACAGGAAGCAGAGAACTACATGGTCTAGTATGCTATAATCAAAGGGAACAAACAACTTACAATATAAACCATACTCATTGCATCATGCCACCACACCAGGTATCACTGTACTAGTCACATACACATTTACAACTACTGTAAATGTAAATTTAAACCGCAACTACGAAAAATAAAAAGTAGTTCATCCACATATGCCTTATGCCTGAATTGATAGTTTTGCTGTCAGCCTAGCCCAAAATGACAAGTTTAAGTCATGCATGATTTATTTTTTAAAAGAATTCCTTAAGCCACACATGATAGTAACATGAAAATGTGACGACTGCTATATAGTGATTTGCACTCTCATTCTTTTTCTTTTGGGTTAACAAGGGGAAAGGGATTCTCTCACAGAAATCCATTCTCTCAACCCTTAAATCCTCCCATGAATAAAAGAGAGCTACTCTCAATGGAATCCCATGTTCTAAAAGTATATTATATGCATGAACACATTTCAAATTGTGGACAAGGACAAACCTTTGTCGGGAAATACTAGGAGAGACATTAAGTTAGAACTCAAAAAGGAAAAAGGGGAAAAAAACTAAAAATTTGGTAAGTACACAATTAAAGTGAAAATTACCAGCAAGAAGCGTACCACGATGACTGAACGCAATACATTTCATGCACCCATGTTCCAGATATTATTCAATCACTTCTGGGAAATCTCCCTGCAATGGATCTTCAAAATGCAGTAGAATTCATTATGAACAAAGTCAGGAAAAAAAAAAACTGTTGCAACAATATAATGAGTTCATAAATATAAATTAGAAAATAGGGCTCTTTTGAGCTACATGAGTAAGAGGGTGAGAAAAAGCAGAAGAAAAAACTAACCAATAATGGGGGCATCCATGATTATGAGAAGCTCAAAATGTGAGAGACTCGGTTAGAAGCAAGAATATTGTATCGAGAGAAACCAACTGAATCTTTCGAACTTGAACTGCATGCCCCAACCCCACTTTCGTTCTTTCAGTCATCATTCTTTCCATCAAACTAGCACAAACCCATATATCTTGATCGTACTTTTGTCAATATATAAAATTTAATTGACAAAAATTAAATCACAAAACTGAACCAATATCAGTCCCCAAAATCGTATCAGTGGCAGCAAAGAAAAATTCGAGATTTCAGCACTTCACTCAACTGAAACAATCATTAATTCAACACTTTACTCCTAAACATGATTAAGATTTCCAGTAATGCAAGCTTAAACAGAACAACTCTATAACAATGCCAACACAATCATCTCAGAGTAAGATTACAGGAAGAACAATCTAAGAGTCCTTTAAAGCTGTTGCATCAACATTTCATTTTATTCACGAAATGATTCCATAATGTAACGTTGATACATAACAAAACTGTCGTACAAGAATTTGCATAGGATCAAAAGAAGGACTTAATCAACAAAGAGAAAAACTAAAGCCTTTAACCAACCCACGAATGAAGAATGAGAAATGAAGCTTACAGGTTCACAGAACCACCTTCAAAGTGCAACCCTTTGTTCTGAAGAATGATGGAACCCAATCCTACCTGACAAGGTTGAAGCTTACGGATTCAAAGAACCACCTTCAAATACACTGCAATCAAACACAACCCACAAAGAAGATGATAAGACGTGAAGTAGAGAAAGATAGATAACTAAACACAACAGAAGAAGAGAGCTTATGGATTCACGGACACAACCAAGCAACTGAACCAAGAAATTTCTGAAGCTCGATGAGTTTTATGGGCCTATGTAGCACCCTTTTTTTAAAGAACGGGCCTATTCACTACTCAGCATACACATTATAATACTAATTACTAAAAACAAATTCCCCATGCTACATGTCCTAACACTAGCAACAATGATGGGTATGGATAACCATTAGAGAATATCGAAACTGGCAGCACTAATGTAAATTTAATCAATGATACATATCCTGATAAAAACTAATTCATATGACAAGTGACCTTATTTTCCATGGTTTGTACTATTTATCTCATAAAATAATAAAAAATCATGTATTAGGTGCAAAGTTTAGGAATGAATTTCCATAATTTCAATATAACAGCTTTATTTCACCATAAATAAATCCTGAATAGGAATATGATAGAATTGCAATAACCTGCATAATAAATAGCAATAAATCTTGAAACTTAAAATAATTCACTCTTAAATGTTCATGAAAAAGGGTCATTCCATATTAGAAAAAGCAATAATCCTGAAATTTTCAAATATTCCGGCCATCCAGAGTAAAATTTATATAAACCAACAAGCTACAGAATTAAGATACAAAAATATTCTAGTAACATATTAAGATACAAGCAACAACAATCAAATTTGCACTGCCAAATCAGAAGCCATCAAACTAAAAGTTATCGTCAGACTCTTCGATTAAATTATCATTTGTAGAGGACTTTCTTTCAAAAATAGAATGTGGCACTGATTTGCCAAAAAACAAAAGAAAGAGGATTATTGGCCAACACAATGCAGAAAGAGAAGTGCTTCAAAAATTTTAGTAGAGGCAAGATTATTTGCCACCGAACATATGAAGTAAAATGTGGAGAAGCAGAATTCATTAATTACCTATTCCAAGTTATTGTACCTCACGCAGAAGAATGGGCTTTCAGAAAATGGTTAATCTCATGTATGAAAACGGGAAACAATATTTCCAAACTTGAAACATGACGTGAATGAGGAGAAAATGACATGACTGAATGACTCATGGATGCCGACGGAAGAAATATTCTGACAAACAAGAAGGATTGTAAGTTACACCGAACTAAATAAAGAAATGTGGACTCTTTGATACGTTTCAGAGTTATGGCCACCCTTTGAAATCTGTTACTTCGCATTTTGAATGTATAGATAGATAGAACTGTTCAATCTTAGTGTATCTAAACCTAAAAGAATTGAACCTTTATTCATCAATCAATGAAAAGAATTTTATGTTCTGTATTGCAAAAATACATTTCAGAATCATTGCAGAACCGAGCTAAAAGAAAGTTCATGAACCACGCTGCAAATGCATTCTCAGCAGAGTACATGAATTAAAAAGGAAAATCTCATGATAGCTAAGCTGTCGAAATAATCTACTGATAGCAGAGAGAAAATCAGAAATAAGCTGAAATTTAATTTCTCAACATTCCAGAAGCAACAATAGGCAACATTAATCTAACGCAAAGTTGAAGCCGAGAATGGAGAACAAGAGAGGTAAACATACTCACCAGTCACCGAAAACGAAAGGCATTGAACAACTATAAGCCGACCATAAGCACAGCCTACAAAAGAACATCGCACTGCCAAATAAGAAGCCATGAACCAAAATCAGAACACACTGCTTGTACTATGTTTGATTTTTTGAAAGGTAGGGAAGGAATTGGGTATTAAATCTCTTTTCTTTATTTAATTAAAACATTGAAAAGGTTTGGGGAAATTTAATTTCCATCAATTCCTACTCCACTTTTTTATAAATTTTTTTAAATTGGAGTATTTATTTTATTCAATTTCTTCAAATTTCCTCCTCTCCTCTCCTCTTAAAATAAGATTTCATTAAAATTTTTTTAATTTCATTAATTTTAAAATTGCTCCAATCCTTTCTCCTTTAATCCCATTTAAAATTTCATCCAATATCCTCCCCATCAATCTACTACTCAAATCAAACAGATCTAAGACAAGTCCAAGAAAAAGAAGAGATGTGTGGCTAAGAACAAAAAGGAGAGGTGAACATTACTCACCAACCAAGTTACTGAGAACAGAAATCTGATGGCCAACACGACGGCAAAGAGCTAGAGACGAAGAGAGAGGGCCGGAAGGAATTGGTGCTTTAGGCTCTGTTTGGTTTAACTTAGGGGATTGGAGGTGAGGGGATTAGATAGATTTTAAGGGAGGGGATTGGAGGGGAAAAGATTAAAGAAATTTTAAAATTTTCTTATTTGGTGGGATTAAAAGGAAAGAGATTGGAGGAATTTTAAAAGAATCTTATTTGGTTCATGAAGAAATTGGAGGGAATTGAGTTATAATTAATCAATCCCCTCTAAAAAAACCTGATTTAAAAGGTTTTAAAATGGGGATGAGGGAGTGGATTAAATTTTCCCTAATCCCCTCCAGTTTTTTAATCAAATAAGGGGAGAGGATTTAATTTTCTCCAATCTTCTTCCTTCCCTTTAAAAAAACTCATATCAAACACACCCTCGAGATTTAACTAAAGAAATCTAATGTATGCACAATCATTTTATAATCTCTCCCTTCCACTATAGTTTTTATTTTCTCTGGAGATTTATTTTGCTTAGACTGATTGAACAGGTTTTAATTTCATGGATTAGTATATTTAACAAGGATGGTTAAGACTAGTGAAGACTATTATGAACCTCTGATGTCTCCCTTCTCCTTGGAACTGGGGCTAAAAATTGGGAACCCTCACTCACTTTCTTTTGGTTAGATTCTTATAAAACAGTTTGGGAAAGAGCATTATGAATGAAATGGAGCATTGGAGATACTCCATCCTGAAATGGATTTAGTAAATTAGGAGGTGAAATGCTTTCTGTCGTTAGTGTGGAGGGAATGCTTTTGGGGACCCTCAGTATAACGTGGCTCTGCCACCAACGTTGAAGTCGTCATTTTCACTTGCCCTGTAGATTGATGGTTCTGCAGAAAGCTTCATCCTAGCACTGTTAAGTTGACACCACGAGGTGGCAGATTATCTTTGGATACACATGTTGGAGACCCTGGAATGCCAAGAACACACGTACTTTTATCGGCACTCACTGCAGTCGTAAAAGCATTTTTCTCTCTGTTTAAGCGGTGCTCAACCACACTTTCCTTTTTCTTCATTCTGGAGAGCCCTACGATTTTTACTTTCGTTTTTGCTCTGCCCCTGTTACTAAATATTTTGGGCTCCTAGCCTTGTATCTATCCTTAAACAAACATGGTATAAAAAATTAGACACCAACCAATTCAATCGGTTAGGTTAGGAACCGGTATTTAGCCCAGTTTCGACAAGTGAAAAAATCAATTGGGTTCAAAATTAGTGGAAACCAGTTGGAACTTGATTATGAATAAGTCAGACTATAAATTGATTCAGAATCAGTTTGAACTTGTCAAATTTTTTGTTTTAAAATTTTTATTTTTAATTTCAAAATAAAATGATATTATTTCTAGTACTAAATAGGATTATTTTATGTATAAATTTATTTTCTATCATTATTATAATGTTATATAAATATTATTATGATATAAAATTGTTAATAATAATAAATTACTTAACAAATAATATAATAACAGATAATTAATTCATTATTTTGTATTTAAATTAAATGTGATCATAAATGAATAATAATTTATTTAGATTTTAATATTAAGTTATGAAATTTATTAATAAAATTTTTTTATTTTTTAAATAATATATAAAATGTAAATTAAAAATATATTAATTTTATTAATATCAATTTGATTACAATTTAATCTGGTTAAACTATTAAATCGCAAACTAGTGTCCCAACTAGTTCATTGACTTGACCAATCCTATTTTTAATATTTTGTTCTATGGTTGAATCTTAATAGTAATACTTCCGTTTCTCTCTCAAAAGAAAAAAGAAAAAGAAAAGAACTCCAAAATACATGAAGAAAAACTTATCACAAAATAGAACAAGGTACAGATCACAAAATAGAACAAGGTACAGAAATAATCTATTTAGGCTTGCGGCTTGCCTATACAATAATATAGTTTACTTTTAGTTTTGTAACTATCAAGGCTTTTCTAACAATCAACAACAAATATATTAATTGTGACATGGATTAGTGTCTGCTACCCTGACCAAGTTATTAACAAATAATAAAAAAAAAGCCATACATACTATTTGGTTGAATTTTTTATTTTTCAAATGAAGTCATACAATGTTAACATCTCCCATTTACATTGGTAGTTGAAAAAATTGCATTCATTATGATATATATCTAGAATATTATCATAATGAATGAAAAAGTCAAATAATAAAAATCCATAAAAATGTTAATTAACAAATAATAAAACAATCAAATAGACCAAGTTAAATATATAAATAATAAAAAGTCAAATATACCAAGTTAATTAACAAATAATAAAAAAATCCATACATACTATTTGGTTGAATTTTTTATTTTTCAAATGAAAAAGTCATACAATGTTAACAACTCCCACTTATGAAAAAATGTTAACAAATAATAAAAATCCATAAAAATGTTTACATTGGTAATTGAAAAAATTGCATTCATTATGACATATATCTAGAATACAGCGACACATATAATTTATTAAAAGTAAAAATTATTTTTCATTCATTAAATCTTGGTTTCTACCACCTGATTAGAAATAACAATGTTCCCACTTCACCAAACCGTGTTGATTAATTCAATGCTTTTCCCAGTGACGTCCCACTAAGATCAAATACAAGTTGAAGCTGCCTCTTGATCACTATTTCACGCCCGCGTTATTTTGATCAAACCCGAACTTGTTGATGGCAATTAGCAGTAGTGGAGCAGCCTCGGCCTCCTCTTCAAAAATCCCACCATGGAAGTATCATGTCTTCTTGAGCTTCAGGAGAGCAGACACCCGCCAAGGCTTCACAGCTAAGTTACACGATGCTCTGAAAGAAAGGAGAATCAAAACTTTCATAGATTACGATATAAGGAAAGGACAAAGTATCAGCCCAGAACTCATTCAAGCGATTGAAGAGTCTCTCTGTGCCATTGTCATTTTCTCCAAGGATTACGCTTCTTCTCCTTGGTGTTTGGATGAACTCTCGAAGATTGTTGACTGCAAAAAGTCTTGGAGCAGACTTGTTGTCCCAGTATTCTATAATATAGATCCATCTCATGTACGATATCAAAGAGGAACATTTGAAGTAGCATTTCGACAACACAGTGAAAGATTTACTCAAGAACACGTGCAGAAATGGAGAAATGACTTGAAAGAAGTGGCAAATATAAGTGGCTATCATTGGATCAACGGGTAAGTTTCTTAACTTGATTATGGCTTCTCTCTAATTGCCTCACCCATTTCAGAACTAATAAAGACTGAATGAATTCGCCGTACATACTAGTGGTAATTTTTTGTTTATCCTATATTTTTTTTTTCAAATTTTATATATCTACCCCATGTTAAGTAGTTTTGTCTAGTTCCATAAGTTCAATTGGTGAAAAAAAAAAATCATACATTGCAGGTATTACATACTTCTTAAATTTCTTCCTTGTAGGAATAAAGAGAACAGCATTAGACAAATCGTCACAGAAATATGGGTAAGTTTATACGACAGTGCTCTTAGCACTGTGCTCTCTATTTTGACATGTATTGTTGTTCTCTATTTCTTTTGTCAGGACCAAGAAAAAAAAAGAATAGACTAAAGAGAGGTTTGTTAGCTTTGTGTGAATTTCACAGTACTGTCGTCAAAACAATATTTGTACTCTGTAGTTGCTGCAGATTATGTGGTAAATTTCCTGCAAAGATTAATCTAAATCACCCTAGAGAATTGCACTAAAAAATTAGTGAAACTCTCCCATTCGAGAGTAATCCAAAGAATCAAAGAATTAGGGACCAAAGACTTTAGCTCCCATGCATGTTGTGTTCAATCAACTGCTTCCTTGCAAAATCATGATCAATAGATTTGCTCCCCAAATACAATTTTCTATCCTATTGGAAGCACTTGTTTTAGAGGTTCAAAGGGACATTCAACGCTTCAATATATATAATTTTTAAAGAATTAGTGGCCTACTAACTGAAAAAAAAAACATGATATAATTTTCAAAGTCAAACAGTAAATAGAATCTGATTGTTCAAAATAATCCTATAATACCAATTCATACTTGCGTGAATAGTAGGGATTCTCATATTTAAAACAAATAGTTGATATTAGAGATTTAATTTTCAACCATTGTATATAGAACAAACCTCTAAATGGGGAAGGAGTTTATTCATTGCACTTTATCCTTTAAACAAGATTAATCCTTATGGTCAGAGAGGGATACCCTTTGCCACATGAGTAAAATAATTCTACTGCTTTTCCTACGACTTGTCAAGGAGTTAAAAAATAATTTCGCACACATCGATGTATTATAAACTCCAACCATTTGAAATTTTCAGGGTCGAATTAGTCAAATACCATTTGTGCTTCGAAAGTTGAAACATGATGAAGTCATCAAGGGTATAGGATATCCTGAAGCGATAAACTTTCTTTTTAACCTTGACCTCTCTGCAAAGGTAATTTCTTGAACCTTACGTCCTTCCAATGAGACAAAGAAGTTTTTTGCATGCGGATAATATATTTGCGGCAAAGTATGGCAATATATGCTAAACAATATCGTCTCTCTCTCTCTCTCTCTCTCTCTAACCGCTTGATTATGCACCTTTCAGAGTTTGCCATTTATGGATTTTAGCTATGCTCATTTTAAAGATGTTAAAATGGTGCAAACAAACCTTGATTGCACAAAATTTCTGGTAGGTATATTCCTTAACATACTTTAGGCTTGAGTGGATTGAATTTTACTCAGAATTCTATTACATTAATTTTCCGTATATTGTAGTTTGAGAATTAACGACCATACCCACTTTATTTGATAGGATGTTAATGTTGAGGACTGCGTCTTTGACCGTTCAAATTTTCCTCGGTAAGTACTTTTATATTCTGATCATGATAGCTTGCTGGCCACTTATCTAATCTATATTGTTGTGGAAAGATGTCAATTCACTGGAGCAAATCTTCGCGGAGTTTCATTGAATAATGCCGCCCTTCAGAATTCAAATCTAGAAGGCACGTTGAAATCTATGCATTATAGCTTTTACTGCTTTATATGATGGTGAGAATTATTCTGATGCGCTGAACTATACATGAAGTATTCATCACATCTCAAGTGAGCTTGCTTTTGGATACTGACACCATTTTCCCTTAAACAACACTTGGAACTTTAGAGATTATGTAATTGATGTTTTTATCATAGTTGAGAGTTGAATCAACAGTTTTTAAAACCAAACTAATTAGTTGAGACACAGATTTAAGGTTTATAGGTTTGATTATGATTGAATCAAAGTTGAACCAATAATAATTAGTATTTATTTACAATGTTCTCAAAATAACATAGACATTTAGGCAATTTTGACACAGATTCACAGGTTTTTCAATTGAACCAATCGATTTAATTCAGTTCTCATGGTTATAATAGACAAGCCTTTTATTGGAGATTTCTTGGGCTTTCTTCCTATTTCATTTTAATGGTGATTTCACTCCATTGTTTTAGCTTTTGTTCAAATATATCTACATCGAGACAAAGTTCATTTGCTCATATTTTGTAATTTGCAGATGCTTGTTTGATAAAATGTTCCTTAGTCGGAGCAATCTTCACTTCTGCAATTCTAAAGGTTCGCTACTAGACATTGTATACTTGATTTTAATAAGTTACAGGGAACGATATAATTTGGTATTGTAAAAGAGAGAAAATAAAAATAAATTGTTGTACTATATATTACTCAAATGACGATTGCAATATATATACATGCAGGGTGATTCCTAGAAAATCCCTGATAATAATCACTAAGATACACAATCATAACAGAATATTCAGTATTTAATACCCTTCCTCAAACTCAAGATGATTTGATAGAAGGCAGTTTGAGTTTGTCTACTAAAAATTGGAAGTAACCAGAATTAAAAGATTTAGTAAACAAATCAGCTGGTTGATGCTTTGTTCGAATGGGGACAAGTCTAGTGGTGCCTCGAACAATATGTTGCTAAGTGAAATGACAGTCAATCTTGATATGTTTTGCTCGCTCACGGAACACATCATTGTAAGCAATCTTAATAGTTGCTTGACTATCACAATATATATCATTGGAGGAGGTCTAAGATACTCCTAAATCATCAAGCAGCCAACAGAGCCAGAGAATCTCAGCCATAGTATCCACTAATGCGTGATATTCTAACTCAACACTGGAGTGAGAGGCTAGAGTCTATTTCTTACTCCTCCAAGAGATAAGAGAGTCACCAAGAAATACACAGAACTCAATAGTAGATCAACAATCAGCATGATCACCTACCTAATTAGTGTCGGAGTAAACTCATAAAATAAGAGAAGATTTGGCAGAGAAGTGAAGGCCATGATACAAAGTTCCCTTGACGTACCAGAGAATTCGAAGAACAGCTGCATAATGAGTGGTCTGGGGCTCAGACATAAACTGGCTAACAATGTGGACTGCGTAGGTAATATCTGGATGAGTCACGGTAAGATAGATAAGTCCCCCAACCAATTGCTGATAATGTGTGTGGTTTTCCAACAAAGTCCCATCAGTAGAATTAAAATGAGCATTAGGCTCAATGAGAATGTTGTCAACCGCCTTGTCAGTGAGAAAGGCCCGAGATATCAAATCAGAGGCATATTTGATCTGTGAAAGAGAAATACCACTCTCCTCATGATGTACCTCAAGACCAAGAAAATAATGCAACCTTCCTAGGTCCTTCATCTCAAACGGTTGTCCCAAGTAGGTTTTAAGCTCCTATACTCCTGTCATATCACTACCTGTGATAATCATGTCGTCAACATATAAGAGAAGTAGAATAATGCCGTGATCACTACTCCGAACAAACAAGGTAGAATCATGAGAGCTACAAGTGAAACTAAGATGGCTCATGGTACTATTGAGCTTAGTAAACCAAGCTCGAGGGGCCTACTTAAGTCCATAGAGAGCACAACGAAGATGGCAAACTTTATCCTTTGGATAAGGATATCCGGGAGGAGGTTTCATATAAACTTCTTCCTCCAAATCACCATTCAAGAAGGCATTCTTGACATCCATTTAATGAAGAGTCCAGTGTTTAATAACAGTAATAGCAAGGAAGTTGCTAACAGAAGTAATCCGAGAAATGGAAGCAAAAGTCTCCTTATAATCAATACCGTACTTCTGAGTGAATCCCTGGGCCACCAAACAGGCTTTTCATTGCTTGAGCAAGCCATCCGAGTGAGTCTTATTCTTATAAACCCATCTACACCCAACCAGAGTTTTACCAAGAGAAAGATCAATAAGATCCCAAGTGTATATTTTCTCCAGAGCCTGTAATTCGTCATTCATAGCTTGCTGCCAAAGCAAATCACGTGAGGCTTCTTTATAGGATTGGGGTTTCTAAAACTAAAGTATAGTGGAAAAACAATGGTAATCATTAAGGTTGGAAGAAAGGTGTCTTACACGGGTGGGCTAAGTAGTGTCACAGGTGGACCGAGTAGTGTCAGATGATACGTGCTCCATAGGCATAACTTGTGCAGGAAGATCAGAGACAGTAGGCGTTACATCTGCCGTGTGAATAAGCTCAGTAGGTGAGTCTGCACCTAAGTCACTGAGAAAAAGATCAACAAAAGTATTTGTAAAGATAGAAGACGAAGGGGGAGAAAGAGAGGAAAGGTCAGTCAAAGATGAAAACTTCATATGTTCCTAGAAAATAACATGACGGGAAACTAGAATGCTATGAAAGATGGGGTCCCAACAGCGATAACCCTTATGTTCTAAATCATAATTAAGGAAGTAACAGACACAAGCACGGGCTTGTAATTTAGTGGTCTCATTAGGCAGAAGGAGAACAAAACAAACACAAGCAAAAACCTTTAGAAGACTATAGTTAAGAGGTGTACCATGAAGACGCTCAAAATGAGATATGTGACCAAGAATTCGTGTAGGGACTCTATTAATGCAATAAATAGTAGTCAATGTTGCTTCGCCCCAGAAACGTTCAGGACAAGAAGAGGAAATAAGCAGAGCTCTGACAAAATCAAGGATATGACGGTGTTTACATTCAGCTTGTCCATTTTTTTGAGAAGTGTAAGGACATGGGTACTGTGAAATGGTGCCCTGATCATTAAGAAATTTGAGCAATTTAGAATCACGATATTCTGAAGTATTATCACAATGAAAGACCTTTATAACTTTAAAGAACTGAGTTTGAATCATGATAGCAAGTTTGATATAAATATTAGATAACTTAGATCGATTTTTCATTAGATATATCCAAGTAAAGCATGAATAATCATCAACAAAAATTACAAAATATCGGGATCCTCCCATTGACGAAGTAGGTGTGGGGCCCCAAATATCTGAATGAACTAAATCAAAGATCGAATGAGCAATAGAATCATTTTCATTAAATGATAAAGAGGGCTATTTGGCAGTTTGACATGAAATACAATGTAAAAACTTATCATTAACACAACCCAAGAGACCACTAGAAAGTAAAGGGTGAAGTTTATTCAAAGAAGGATCAGCAAGACGATGATGCCACAAATCAAGGGAGGAAGATGTAGTGGCAGCATATAATCTAGGAGAAGTGACTTCAGGGAGATGTAGTGAGTTGAGCTCAAACATACGACCGAGCTTACGCCCAATCTGATAACTTGTCTTATCTGAGAGTCCATCACAACACAACCATGTTTGGTAAATAAGATTAAAATTAATAGCAGGGACAAAGTAAGTGTCATTGATAGACAAAGAGGGCAAAGAAACAATATCAATATGACTAACAGACATTTAGGAATTGTTAGCAGTGTGTATAGGATGTTTAATAGTATTTTGGAGACAAAGAAAAGAAGAGGCTTTCTTGACCAGTCATATGGTTGCAACAAGCAAAATCAAAGAATCAAGAGGTACCTAAGGGAATAGCTAAGGTAGCAGGTGGACTGGAAGTACCAGAGATAAACTTGCAAAGCAAAGCCTCAAGATCTATAGGATAGGATGCTAGAACAGAATTGGCAGCAGTGACAGGAACTTTATTAGTGACATATAAGGTAGGCATAGAGGAGGAACCAGACCTGGTTAATCTTTCCTTATCAGACTTAGGAGGGCGAGTGGGGCATTGATCACTAAGGTACCCGGTTTTCTTACAATAGTGACAAAACATAGCAACACAATTCACAGCAATATGGCCCTTGTGATGACAAGTTCTGCACTTAATAGAAGGACACTGGTCAAAAGTATAAGTAAACTGAGGGTAGCGATGACATGACTTAGGAGTTTGTCCAGATGTAGCAAAGGCCATCTCAAGAGTGCACTGTAAAATCTCCAAGCGAGTTTCCTCAAAGCGAAGCCGAGGAAGAGCATCCTCAAGAGTCAGAAGCGAGATTTGGTGAAGTAAAGAGGCTCAAACAAGCTCAAAATCATCTGTGAGAGCTATTAGGTATTGAATAAGACGGAGCTAATCTCTATCCTGAAAGAAAGCTTATGCATCTTTCTCACACTTGAAAATAGGTTCTAAGTAAGCCAACTGATCCCAGATAGACTCAATCTTGGCCATAAATTCATACGATGGCTGACCCTTTTCTTGTTTCAGAACACTGAGATTTTTCTGCAATTGAAATTGGTTAAACAAGTCTGATGAAGTATAGCGACTAGCTAGGTGGTCCCAGAGCTCTTTCACAGTCTCAAAATGACCAAATTGTTGATGTATACTAGCGATGGAAGTATTCCTGAACAATGTGATAATCTGATTGTTTTTACTATCCCACTTATCAAGTTATTTAGTAAATTTTAAATCAGCCTCAACAGTCTCTCGATTAGGAAATCGAATATCACTAGTAACATAGCGCCACAGTTTGCATCCTTTCAAAAAACCACATATACTCTCTAACCAGAGGCGGTAATTTGAACAACTTAAAATAACAAAAATAGGGGTGGCTACCTTGGATTTTTCCATAACAAATTAAAGGTAAAAGAACGTGAAAGACAACAAAAAAAGCTTACTGTAACGGGGAACACGTGCTGTCAAAAGAGGAAAAAAACAGATCTACGCAGAAGGCGCATGGAGGGGCGTCCCTAGGAGAAGGAACATGAGATTTCGTGGGTCGACCAGCCAGAGGGAGATGAAGATGGCGGAGGAGTGCATGGTGCCTAAAACTGCGGGGAGTATCTCAAATCTGGACGGAACCAAACGAAGTCATGGAGTGATGAGGGAGTGCGTGGCGGTGCATGTGGAGGACTTAGGTGGCTGGACTCAGGGCTTGTGCTGTGTTCACCACCAGGCTATACCGCAAGCATACCGGCCGAGGTAATAGTAAAGCGATGAGTGAGTATCGTTTCCACAGGGACTTAAATTAAACGTGATTAAACGTTAGATATTGTATTTTCAATTAATTTGAGTAAAGTAATTAAAAGGTTCATTATTCAACTAACTTCTATTATGAAAAATAAGCGTAGAAAATCAGCAACAAGGTCAACTAGGACTTCAAGAATTCAAAGAGACCTAGAATTATTCATTTCCCTTGTATTTCATAAATATCCAATTGAACTCCTATTACAACTGCTCTTAATGTAAGATTATGTTAGTTAGAATGTCGGTTTAGCTATGTGTGCTCTCTCGAATCTCCACATAGCTGTTTAGTTTAATTAATTACACAACCTCTTAACTAGTTAATTAAACTCTCGACTTCAGTTTAAATCCTAAGTAACTATATGATGTTAGTGAGTATATCTCTACCTCACTAACACAACTCTTCACTCAACAAAGCAAGAGTCAAGTTCTCACATAACCTAACTCCAGTTCTCTATATAAGCTAGCTCTCTCAAGCATAACTTAAATAAACTCGACAATCTTATTGATGGCCAAACAATAAGAGACATTAAGAATAGAGCTAGATCAACATAAAAATGACATTAATCACAAATATAATAGAGAAATGAGTATTTAATCCACACAAGGGTTCAGAATAATTCTAGAAATGGAGCACTAACCACTCATATTCAACAAAATCATAACAAAATATATCTCAATCTGCATCATTGTTGAACACAAGTAAGAAAAGGGAGAGGGAAATGTAGGAAAACCAAAGAGGGAAGCTAAAATCTCTTCAATACTTAAACCCTAGCTTCAATCTCCTTCAAGAATCCACACCCTAGCACACCCAAGCTCTCAAGGTCGAATTATGGACATCCTTTGCGTGCCCTAGCTCTCTCCTGAATATTTTCCCCAAAACTCTACAAATGCTTCGTTCAAGTGAAGCTTAGCATTTTGCTGACCAGGGGTTGGCGCCGCAGCTCCATGATCCTGGCCGTAGCTTCGTGTCATCACCGTGCTGTTTAGCTCACTGGTTGTCGTGGAGCCACGGCCTCATGTTACAAAGCCGCGGCGTGGACACCGCAATCTGGTCCTCACTGTCTCCATGAGGGCGCGGCTTTGTAACATGAGGTTGTGGCATGGAATTCTCCAGAAGTCTTCTCCCTTCTTTTCCTAGTCTCCCAACTCTACTAAGGGGGCTTGGTTGCTCCACTACTTTTCTCATGAGATCTGTAACACAAATAAGGATTTAAAAATCTTTCATGGGATTCAAATAACGCATAATAGGGTAAAAATATACTACTATGCATTATTAGGATTAACTTATACATTTTCCTATTTTGAGTGTAAAGTATGTACAAATATGAAAGTTTTACTTCAGGAAAATGTGCTAAAAAGATATAATTTGGTATGATTAACATGCCGACTAGGGGAAGTCGATGGAGGGAAGAGGGAGCATGGGTGTGAAGGACAACGACAGAGATGCAAAATAGAGGGAGATAGTTGCAGTGGAATCAGGAAAAAGGAAGGAAAAAATATTAAGGCTTTGATACCATGTAAAAGAGAGAAAATAAAAATAAATTATTGTACTATATATTATTCAAATGACAATTACAAAATATATACATGTAGGGTGAATCCTTGAAAATCCCTAATAATAATCACTAATATATATAAAATAATATCAAATAATGACTAAGATACACAATTATAACCGAATATTCAGCATTTAACAGGTATGAAGTATGGAGGGGCAGCTTCATGATATTTGTCGATTGCCATGCTACTATTTTTCTTGATGATTTCTTCATAATACTCTTAATTTTGTTTTCCTAAAAACAAACTTAGCGCCAAGTACTTAAAATAAAACCTAGAACGATTTCATCCATACAAAATAGTTTGTCCTGATCTGTTGTTAATTAATTAGTACTCCCTAATGCTCAGAATGCAGTTCTTACTGATGTCAATTTAGAGGGAGCTGTCCTAAAAGGAGCTAATTTAGAGGTAAAGTATTATTGTTATAAAATAATTGCGTGATGAGAAAGTCCTTGGGTACTCTAGAATTAGTTTTTATCGCAGGGTGCAGAGCTGAACAGTCCTAATTTGAAGGCTGCAAACCTTGAAGGAGCTACTCTACCACGCCTCAACCTTGCAGATGTAGTAAGTCAATTAGCAAATGAAAGAATTATTGAAAATTATGTTTGCTAGCTTATACGTTCCATCATTGTGATAATGTTGATTATGGATATTTTTAGGATTTACGAGATGTTAATTTCAATCATGCCAATCTTAAAGAAGTCTCTTTTTTACGTGCAAACCTTCTGTGCGGAAAATTCCGGGTAAGTATAAATCAAATTGTAGTTGCTACATATATGAAAATTTGATTTTCTATTTCTCAAAATCAGCATACTTATCCTTTTCGAGTTCATTTTGAAATTGCATAGAAGTTTCATTTATTTGCATGTTAACCTCAAACCTGTCGTATTTGATAGCATGTTAATGCTGAGGGCTCCATCTTTGATAATGCAACATTGCGTCGGTAAGTTACTGAGCAGTACTTCTTTTATAATGGCATCATTGCCGCATGCCTCTAACTAGTTTATTTGGCCTTGGGAAGATGTCAATTTAATAAGGCAAATCTACGTGGAGCTTCATTAAAATTTGCCATCCTTGAGCATGCAAATCTAAATGGTATGTTCGATCCTCACCGATGGTGGGGTTTTAGTTCTCACATCACTTAAATGAGAAGTGTGCATGTGTAAATGTTGATAAATAGCACATTCTACTACTTAGGTATCAACCTGCATTAGATGGTTTTTTTCATTTGGTATTGGTTAAAAAAAATTGCAAGGCGTGCATCTCTTTATATAAACTTTCCACCACCAGTTGGATATACCTCCTACTTTAGGTGGTTTTTTATTTAGTGTTAGTAAAATAAATAAATAAATGCATGTTATGTTAATATTTTCTATGTTTTTGTCTTATCAAATATAAGAGACAAATATATTGCGGATCTGGTTTTTATAGGATCATTATAGGCATATGTCTCTCAAAAACGTGACCATTGGAAGAACAAAAAATGTCTCTTTGCTTCTAGACTAACGAGTGACAAAGAGTGGACTTGTGTCCTTCGTGAATAAGAATAGTCAAAGTGAAAGCTCTGTATCATAGTGCCAAAAAAATCAGTTCAAATGATAAATTTATAAAAGGATGGTAAAATATACAACATATCCCTTTTATTGACCCTGTTGATTCAATAAAGGTTAGAGACAAAGTCTAAGTATTGAAACTTTGCAATTTTGCAGATGCTTGTCTGAAAGATTGTACCTTGATTGGTGCCGACCTGAGTTTTGCGCATTTACAGGTTAAACATGGCATTAATATTGATGATCTATAGAAAAAGTTATTGTATATGCCTGTTAGATCCCCCTGGTTTATTTCCTTCTGGATTTGACCACTGTGTGTGTGTGTAACAAAGAACCATGGCTCTCTTGAAACATGCACCTGTGGTTTGCATGATCCATTAATTAGTATCTTCATCACAGAATGCAGATCTTACAAACGCCAATCTAGAGGATGCTGACCTACGAGGAGCTGATTTAAAGGTAAAAGAATTAATTTTTTATACATAGAATAATGAAATAACTCCTAAAGGATGATGAATAGTGGATCATGCATCAATTAATTAATTAAAAACTTTAGCAATGAGTCGGCTGAGACTGTTGCAGATAAAATAACCTACAAATCAAGAATTGAGTAATAAGAGTAGACGAGCCATAACACAGTGACATCATGGTTCAGCCCCACTACCTATGTCCTCTCCCCTTGAAGATACTCAAGAGCTTTTTCGGACTATCAAATTTAATTACAACATATGGATTTCACAATCTCACCACAAATTCACCACGTTTTAGCTAACTCAAAACTTTCACATAAGCTCACACTAGCCTTAGGGTTTTCTTTAAGCTCACTCACCACAATATTTTTGGCCTACAACAACAATTTGCAACAATTGTAAAAACGTTGTCTACTATACAAACGGTTTTCCAAGTATAGCTATTGACTTTCATATTAAAAAAAATCCTAAAATAAATGACGGTTATAAATAAGCTTCACACATCAATGCTTAAGATAGTTAATCCCGATACAAGATAAACAATCAATTAATGCTTAACAAAACTCTCACTAGATAGATAGGGTTATGATATATATGGCTCACGGATCACTATGCTCTATTAGGTTGCTCAATGTAAGTTCAGAGAGTTGTTTGCGCTTGATCAACTATCTTCATTTTATACTCTTATTCTTCATGTGACAATTTGGACATCCATCATCGATATAATTGATAGTATCCATCTTCTTTAATCTAGTAACGTTATTTTTCCTTTCATAGCTTCAATTATTTGGCCGTTGCTCCAATCTTGTATTTTTCTTCCCTTGCAAAGATCCACAATTCCATATAATTATCTAATCAATAAACCTTAAGCATGATTTATTTCCAAATATAAAAGTCAACTAAGCACATGCAGCAATATTCATTTCTAAATTCCTATTCATATCTAAGATAGATCTTAAATAGGAAATATTTATTCTTTCATTGAAATTTAATATTTATAACCATCATCAAAACTCCTCAACTATTGGGTCAACAAAGTGTAGAGAGAACTTCTTTTACGTTTGTACTGTCAAATATGGATTTGGAAAGGAGAAATTTTAGGAACTGATGTACCATTAAATATCAACTGAAAAATGAGACGTGGTAGAATATATTGTCATAGTTATGTTGCATCCCAGCATGAAGATTTTGTACTATCAGTAGTCATATTCCTTCTCTAAGTGATCAGTATAAAACTCTTTTGAGTGTACATGTTTGTAGTTATAAAAGTTATTAAAATTTTGGAAATTTGATATTATTTGTTGCACACACAAAAGGTACATGTATTATATATCATCGGATATATAATTTGATACAATATGCATTTTATACTTATAGATACACATCTCTTCCTAATGTTTTGCACCTGTCCATGATGAATCCAAATTTGATAGTAAAAATAATAAGATCATTTTGGATGTTTTAGATGGGACAAAAATATTTCTTAATCATATATGTAATTTAAGTTTATGAATAAAAAATAAATATATTATTTGAAAATTGTGATGGATATTTTATTCATATATATATAATTAATTAGTTTAGTTTATAATTTTTTATAATATTCCATACTCTTTTTTTAGTTCATGTGTTGATCACATATAAATAATTATATATATGTATATTCCCATACTCGAATTATAAAATTTTAAAAATGATCATGTCTTTCATATCATATTCTGTGGAATCTAGTACGCATACATAGGTTACTGGTTGTAATGGATTTGAATAATCTAGATTTCACCTGTTATTAAAAATAAAAATTATTTTTCACAAATTTAGATGGTAATATATCATCTGAATTTTCAAATTTTAATCAAAATAATTATGTTATCTTGTCGTAAAATGAGGGAGTCTGCGCACTTTGTAAGCTTACACCTGTAGTTAGTTGAGCTTTCGTTGGTAAATTTATTGCTTTTATTTTTCTAGAAGTTTGTTTTGCCGCGCTAGCTTACTATGGCAGACAAATCTTTAATTCGAATTGAATCCTTTTATTTCAGGGTGCAAAGTTGGATAATGCTAATTTGAAGCATGCAAAACGCTAGTTAGCTTTCCTTCAAATTAAAAGACAGAAGATTGAATATTATCTTTTAATTTGCTGTGAAAGTATGTCCAATTTCCACTTTTAAGATTGTAAAGATGTACACTGTGCTGGAATTGCATTTTTTTTTCTAATTATCTAGTATTTGATTGCTTCTTTAAACTTTAACTAATTTATATTGAGCTGTGTTAAACCTTAAATGGAAGAAGCTCTCCCAAAAGTGATTTTTTGCATTGATATGGCATCGAACCTACATGAGACATGATGTTTAAAAAACTTTAACCTATTTTATTAGCACCAACATCCGGTGTTGTTGAAACTACATTTTGAGGGACAATATTTGATCTTTTGACTGCCTATGTACATCTATGATTTTTATTTGGCCATTATTTTTTGAAACAAAAGGAGTATTTCAAAAGGCCATAAGCCTATTAATTAAGGTCCCATTTGGTTGTTCAAATTATTTGGGAAAGGAATGGAATCCTATAGAGTTTGGTTGGTCTCTTCTTTATTCCCGCAGAGATCTTATTACCACATATGTAGGCATCCCCATTCCATTTAAAAATTGATTGAATCCCGATTCCCTCATCCTTTTTACCCAAATACCCATTCTCTCACCTACCTCTCTCTTTCTTCGATCGTCTTCCTCATCCTCCATCAGCAATTGGCGACCCTCACCTCCCTCTTCGACCATCTTCGTCATCCTTCATCAGTGACAGACAATCCCTTCCTCCTTTTCTCTACTTTCCTCTTTCTTGGACAGTAACACCACTGGTGACCATTACCTCCCTCCCCCTATCTTCTTCTTCTACGACTGATGTCATCATTGTTCTCAATCTTTCCAGCATCATCTTCAAACACCTTGGATAACAATGGAAGCAAATCTAGTGTCCTCATGATAATCTAGCTTCGTCTTTAAACACCTTGCCTTTGTTGTATTCATTGTGTCCCTATCATGTTCAACACTTGTTTTACTTTTTTCCTTGAGACTAGGATATGAGATATGTGATTCAAATAGTTAGATTATGTGATTTGATTATCTTTGCCAATGAATTCACCAAGTTACCTGCTTGATCTTCTTCATCTTCATTTTCTTTCTTTGTTTTTTTTTTTTTCATTTGAGACTGGGCTTTTTTCATTTTGCTTTTACTGCTTGTTGGATTTGTTATAATACTGAGAGAAGAAAAAGAGGTTGGCTTTTATTAAGCTCAAAGATAATTGTAGAAAAGAATAAATAGATAACCCAAATACATGGGCCACGAAGAAAGTCAAATAAAATAATAATACATTGTTCATAAAACTCATTATAAGCAGTCCGACTCATCTTTTTAAATTTCACGTATACGAGAGACCCACATCATCATTGCAAGAATAAATAAAATAGGAATTAGCCCCTGGATAAATACCGAGGCGTGGAGGCCCAAACATTATCATATTAATGTTTGTTTGCCAATTCCTTGTTGATAAATAAATATGCAGAATATGTAACGTTAGAATTTTTTTTTTAATTTTCTATATATTATATAATATTTAAAATATAAATATATTAATTTTATTATTATCAATTCAATTATGATTTGAACATAATTAAATTAATAAACAATAAACCTGTATTTTAACCGGTTAAATGATTAGTTTGATTTTAAAAATATTGGTTTTGAACAAATTAAATGGCACAAAAATAAACAATAAAAAAATATGTTTGCCGGAAATGTATGTACGGTTCATAATAGGACAACAACAACCCATCCGAGTAAATTATTAAATGCTGGAAAAACAAAAAATTAGCTCAAATAAATTAATTACAAAAAGAATAGGAGTCCAAACTATTTTTTTCTCCAGAATTAAAAACACAAGCTAATAGATAAAATATTGAGCTCAGAATCCATAAAGCCCAAAACTGAGCCCAGATTTAATTTTCAGAAAGTAAAACAAAAGTTACCGGCCCACCTATTCAATGTCCAATCCGTTAATAGAATTTTGATATGTTTTGGTCTCTAATTGTCACTCCCCTTTATTAAATTTTATAAAATAAACAAATCCACACTGGAAGAGGTACCATATTTAGTGTCCGTCTGTGCTTCCAATAGAGTTACCTCCAATAGAAGGATACCTATGGTTTATACAAAAAAAATTATAAAATAAAAATCTATCTATTATATATTATAAAGTAAAGTTGAAAGTATGAAATGTCACAATTTCAGACTACCACTTCATAATCTTAACTATTTAAAAATCTGACCCTACATATTTCACATAATATTTATTTCTTTTTATATTTTTTTATTGCTAATTAATTTGATATGATAATAATTATAGAAATAAAATCAGTTATATATTATTGATCCAATCACACATTTTTTTTTTGACATTGGTGGTGTTCCAAATAATATTTATTTTTAATTTCTAATTAATGTGATATGATAATAATTATGGAAATAAAATCAAATATAAATAATTGATTTGTTTGTTGTTGGCATTGGTGGTAATAACATGTCATGATCAATTTAAAGTATCTCTCTAGTTGATTCCCATCAATTTTCAAAGCTAACTAATCCATGATTTTTTATGAGATTTTTTTATATTGTTCCATATTATAAGGGCTTTATTATACCAGTTTGAAATCAACTTCTCAATGGAGTTTGAAGATATAGTAGAGGGAATGTTGCTCAATCCTAGCCTCCTGCCTCTCATCTCCTAAGAGCCTTTATATGTTTGTAAACTCATTTCCTTTACTCCCAATCATCTTCATAAGGTTCCTTCACCATCTTCTGCAATTTTAATGCATATCTTTCATGTATGTTTGCTTTGTTTGATCTATAGCTTTCATAGATTCAATTGTATCTTCAATTATCTTTCTATTTATATTGTTATACCATATAATTTTATATTTGTATTTTTATGACATTTTAGGGAGAGAAACTGGATTAGACACTCAATTAGAAAATTGGATCATCAACATTTATATGTTATGTTATATATTGTAATTTTGTTGGATATGTATGCGATGGGAGTCATATTTTAGGACGTGGAATAATATATTAATGCTACCTTCAATACCAGTTAATTATTTTCATCATATATTAATGCTGCCATAATAGCATTTGAAGATTTTTTATGGCTAAATTAGTTGAAAACTTTTTGTTATTACCTTTATAGATATTTGATAGATTGATTTCAAACTTTAAAATATTTTTTTTTGCTATGAGAAACTAAATAATCTCTTATCCTTTTTTTGTAATTTATGTGATGGATTCAATCATCTATTACATTTTTTCTCATAATAAATTTTTGCATTTATTTTGTATGGTAACATAGTTTGGCGATGCTAATAAATATTTTATACTACCTCCATAGATACATGCATTAATAATAATATTATGATGCGTGTATTGGAGCTTCATCAATAGCAAGTTTAGTGTGACAATCTCATTGACAATTAATAAGTACTCATTATTTAATAATATTTCTTTTTTAAATTCATTATATTATTGGTTCAAATTTTTTTGGATTTAACTTTGTATTCACATTGATTTATTTTGTAATTATTTATACTTTCTTATGTTAGATATTAATCGAGTATTGTTCGCTGTTAATCTACTACAAATATTTAATAATTTTTTCTTCATTTTGCTTGAATTGTTAATTCAAATGTTATATTTTTTTAAAAAAAATTAATTATTATATCCTATTTAAACTTACTCTAGTATATTAACATTCATATAATTTAATTAAATATATCTGAAGTTTATGCACAGGTTTAGAATTCTAATTATATAATATAAATTAATTCTAAAAAATATGGGTCCAAACTATTTTTCTAGAATTAAAACACAAGTTTGTTTTTTTGTGCATCAAAGGAGTTTCCAGTTAATAGACGAAAGCTAATTCCTCTTGAAATATATAAATTATTAAAATAAGATTTATCTATTTCAATATAGTCTTTTCCATACCAATGATTGGAAGAGCAGATTTAATTTTTAGAAACTAAAGCCAAAATTTGAGCTCAAAATTGTTAAAACCGAAAACTGATCCCAGATATTTTAGAAACTAAACAAAAATATTGGGCCCCCCAATGCAAAGCCCAGAACCTTTGATTTTAGGTTTCTCAATTTTCTTAAAAACAATCACCGAGATGTTAGGCCCAGATTCCGGAAATGAAACAAAAAATAGTGCAAATAGCAAAGCCCAAAACAAAATAGCCAATTTCTTTTAACCTTATTCACTTTCAAATTACAATTAATTTGAGTTATCAACCCAGCATAATATATTGTACCATCTCAACTAAAGATCTCGAGTTCAAATCTTAAAAATGTAGATACATTAAATATTTGCCAGTAGATTTTTTACACTTTTTGTGTTCCTACTCAACTAGATTTAAATTGATCTGCACTTTATTGTATTCTCTAGTTGAAGTATGATAGATCCATGATATCAGATGATTTGATTAAAAAAATTGCAATTTGAGTTGAAGAGGGTTCCCTCCCAAAAGTGTAAAAAATCTTAAGACTTGCTTTTGAATTCAAGGTCACTATTTATTATTCATTTGGTCATTACTGATTTCCTATTTTTGTTTTAATTTTTGACTTAAATTTTATAGGTAGAAGCTGCTACTACTACTAGAGTAATTAAGGGTCTTTTTAGCTCATTTTCCCTACCATTGAAGGCACAATCCCATCGTTAGAATGTTTGAAAGGCTATTCAGGACATGTTTAGTTCATATTTTTGTAAATTAAATTATAGTTTCTAATAATCATTTTTTCATTTTTTATCTAAATAAATTTGTGGTAAACTTCTCTACTTTTATTCAAATTTTATTTTTGTAGATTGTGGTTATTTTAATAGATTTTTTATAAAAATGTAATTCAAATGGGTAGTCAGTTGCTTGATTAAAATTAAAATCAAGAAACCCAAGTGAATGAGCATGAACGAAAGCCATTACTAAGGTGAATCTCCACTACACATGCGCAGCTTGCTAGTCAGAATAAAAATGAACTAAATTGATTGAATGACATAGTTTCCTACAATCAAATTCAAAGTCAACACATCCCAAGTTTAAATCAAGTCCAACCTACACTGCTTTTAAAATGCTATAAGGAGGCCATGAATAAGAGATATGATTTCGGTCATACTGATTTTTCCATCCCACTTATTACGGCCTGAATTAAGCCTTTTATAATTGAAGCAATCATGTAACATGATACATACCAGCAGAATGGAGTGAGACCAAGAGGGGAGCTTGGTCGGACAAATTGCTATAAGAAAATGGGGTGGGTTAGTGAGTTGGGAGCTGATTAATGATATAATTTTTAAAACAAGGAGCAATCCATATCATAGAATGTAATTTACAGCTAAACTGTGAATTTTAAATTAAAAAATTGATCAATCATACAGCTGGATCCACTGAAGTCATATAAATATTCAAAGTTGGCTTTACCGTAAGTCGAAATCCGTATATTATTACTAAAGACTAACTTTTATTCAGTCACACAAAATCGTTACTGGCAGATATGTAAGTGTAATTGACCGTTTGATGAGTAACCTCTATTAATTAAACGTTGTCAGCAGCTCGCGGTGCTGCTTTTTCAACTTAACATATATTTGTTTTCAATTGCACATTATGATCTTTTAAACTCTGAATTTTCACCTCTATTTCCTTTTGTCCGTTAAATATGGTGATTCAGTTTTTCGAACAAAAACAAAAGAGAAGGGCACCTTCTTATTATTTTACTACTACACTTTCTTAACAGCCAATTTCCACCGACTTTCCATGAACCAAAGTTCACAGTTTCTACCCACTTTCCAAGACCTTATGGCTGACCAAGTTAGATCTAAGATGCAAGCTTAAACTACTAAGCATCTCTGTCGACGCTCTACATCGCTCTCACCTTCCCTTCTCTGAGAAAACCCACAAGCCTTTCAATGGATGCTATTGCTGAAGCTTCCTGCTTCTTGTCTTCCTCGAGCTCGACAATTCCACCATGGAAGTATGATGCTTTCTTGAGCTTCAGAGGAGAAGACACCCGAAGAGGTTTCACAGCCCATTTACACGCAGCTCTTCAAAAAAGTGGTATTAAATCTTTCATAGATGATAAGCTTCAGAGAGGAGAAGTTATTTCCGATCAACTCCTTCGAACAATTGATGAATCTCTCATGTCCCTTGTCATTCTCTCCCGAAATTATGCTTCGTCTACTTGGTGTTTGGATGAACTCCAAAAGATTCTTGAGTCTAGAAAAACTTTAGGTAGAGAAGTTATCCCAGTGTTCTATAATATTGATCCATCTGATGTACGACATCAAAAGGGAGCCTTTGCAGATGCCTTTCAAAAACACCATGAAAGATTTAACGAAGACAAAGAGAAGGTAGAGAGATGGAGAAATAGCTTGAAAGAAGTTGCAAATATATCTGGCTATGACTCTAAAGATATGTAAGCTCCACACGTATTTCAGCTTTTGAATTTTAGATCTACCATAAACTTATTTGACCTTCAAATTTTGGCTAAATTACACCTGACATTAATTCTTCTTGATTAAAAAACATCATCTGCCTATATTTGATGTATATTACTTGTACAACTCATCCGATTTACTAGCTATGGATGCTATTTATTTTCTACATAGTATTAGACTACACATTTATTTTTAATAAAAAAAATAAAAACATTTCAATTAATGTTGAGATCAAATGAGCTGGCGAATTTATCTTATTTTCACAGTCAAATAATTTTTTTTGGTAGATACAGTCAAATAATTTTACTTTCGAAAAGAATGCATACTGAGCATAAAGTTAATTTCATTAATTGGACAAAAAATCCAGTAACGGTTTTTGATGCATATATGACAAAAGCAGAATCGCTTTTATTGAATTAAACCTCAACAGAGATTTGTATAGTGCAGTCTATAAGTTATATTAGTTGTATATAGTTTAATATTTAAACGACCATATAATCTAGTAGCTGCATGTTTTTTTTCCTTTTCAATCTCTGATCAAATTTTCTAGTGATCATTTTCAACTAAGTAATGATTTAATAAATAATTGAGGAAAAATTAATAAGCTATATTCTATATTATATAGTTCTAGCTATGGAATTAATTCTTTTTCAAGGATTGTAAGCATCTTATCCGGCCAAAAAAAGGATGTAAGCATGATACAGAGAAATATTGTACATGCTTTGTGTGAGTATGTTTATTTTTGGCTGCATATATTATTTCCGGTTTTGAAATATCCTATTTTTAAAAAACTTCAGAAATCAATTAATTTTTTTCTTCATTCATCATTTCTTTCATTTCATGTAGGCTTGAAACAAAACTCATTGAAGAAATTGTCGCAGGAGTATGGACAAAACTACGGCCTAGCTTACCATGTTACAAAACCAAATTTGTTGGAATGGAGTCAAAGATAGAAGAAGTGAATTCAATTTTAAAGATGGGATTGACTGATGTTTGCTTACTAGGAATTTGGGGTATGGGCGGTATAGGAAAGACATCACTTGCAAGAGTTATCTATGAAAAAAACTGTAACCAGTTTGATCTTTACTACTTTCTTGCTGATGTTAGGGATGTTTGTGAAAAGGAGGGATTGATTTCCATGCAGAGAAAATTTCTTTCACGTTATGGGAATTTGAGAGGAATAGAATTTGATGATGCATATGAAGGAATGAAGATAATTAGAAGCCTTCTAATCAACCAAAAAGTTTTGATAATACTTGATGATGTAAGTGAAATGAACCAACTTGAGTACCTTGCAATAAAGCAATCTTGCTTGGGTCCAGGAAGTAGAGTAATAGTCACAACTAGAAATAAGCATCTACTGACAGCACATGGAGAATTCAAAACCTATGAGGCAAAATTATTGAACAATAAGGAATCTCTTCAACTCTTTTGCCATTGGGCTTTTAAAAGTGATAAACCAACAGAAGATTATTTAGAGCTGTCTAAAAGTGTGGTTGAACTTGCTGCAGGCCTTCCTTTGACACTTGAAGTGTTGGGTTGTCATCTTTGTGGAGGAAGTATACTTGAGTGGCAAGATGCTTTGGAGAAAATAAAGGAAGTTCCACCAAATGACATTCTAAAGAGACTTCGAATAAGCTATGATGCATTAGATCCTATGGAGAAAAATATATTTTTAGATATTGCATGCTTTTTCAATGGAATGCAAAAGGATAAAGTGATGCAAATATTAGAAATTTGTGGTTTTCATCCAAGGATTGGAACAAGAGTACTTGTAGAGAAATGCTTGTTAATTGAATATCAGGGTGTTTCTAATGAATGGTTTTTGGGTATGCATGATATGCTAAAAGAAATGGGTAAAAGTATTGTTGTGGAGGAATCACCTAATGATGCAGGTAAACGTAGCAGGCTATGGTCAAAAGTGGACATTAATCATGTATTGACAAAAAATAAAGTAAGTTCCTTGTATTTTAGATACTTTAGTGTTTTTAGACTTTTACAAAATTTGTTTTGGTTTTTATTTTTGTTCCTCTTCTATAAAAATTAATCGATCATTGTTTTTTATTAGGGCACTGACTTGATTGAAATTATATGTCTTCATTCGCCTATTCAATGCAAAGCAAGTTGTGGTCCTGAAGCATTCTCAATGATGTGCAGTCTTAGAATACTCATCATATCATGCGATGTGTGCCTTCTCCAAGGGCTTAAATGTCTTCCTAGTTCGTTAAAAATTCTTTACTGGGTGAAATATCCTTTGAAATCTCTCCCAGTTGGTTTTCATCCCCATGAACTTGTTGAGATCAAAATGCATTGCGGTAGTATCATACAACTTTGGAAAGAAACCCAGGTACGAACAATTTGCAATAATTTGAATATCTACTACATTAATCAATACTGTTATTTCTGAATTTGCAAAATCTAATATTCAGTTTTTTCTTTGTTTTGATTAGATGTCAGAAATGTTAAAGTTCATTGATTTAAGCCATTCGGAAGATTTAATTCGATCTCCTAATTTTTCATTGCTTCCAAATCTTGAGCAACTAGTTCTTAAAGGTTGCATAAAACTTGTTGAGGTGCATCCCTCACTTGGAGATCATAAGAAAATTGTTGTAGTGAATTTGGAAGATTGTAAAAATCTGAAAGCTCTTCCTTGTAGATTGGAAATGGATTCTCTAAAATATTTTATTCTTTCTGGCTGCTCAAAGTTGAAAAAGCTTCCTGAGTTTGGAGAAAATATGAACTACTTATCAATACTGAGTTTGGAAGATTGCAAAAATCTTGTATATCTTCCTAGTTCTATTGGTAATTTAAAATCTCTTAAAACTCTCAATATGTTTGGTTGCTCAAAATTTTGGTCATTGCCACAGAATTTGTATGAAATTGAGAGTCTAGAGGAGCTTAATGTGAGTGAGACAGCTATAAAAGAAATACCATCATCCATTATTGGTTTGAAGCGTCTGAGAAAACTATATGCAGATGGTTGCAGTTGGTTTTCGCCAGACTCATCGATATCACAGTGCTTTCTTTCTCCAATTCTAGGGGTACTTGGGTTCAATATGGAAGCTCCCGTAAGGTTGGCATTGCCTCCTTCTATCTCTGGTTTATCCTCATTGAAGGAATTAATCTTAAGAAACTGCAATCTGAATGCTGGATCAATTCCAAATGATCTCGGTTGCTTGCCATCGTTGGAGGTCCTTGATCTTAGTGGAAACGATTTTGGCAACCTACCTTCTGGAAGTTATGTGCTTCCTCCTTCATTCTCTAGTTTGTCCTCATTGAGAGAGTTGCATTTAGAGGATTGTAATCTTTGTGATGGTTCAATCCCTCATGATCTTAGTTCCTTGTCATCCTTGGAAACGTTATTTCTATCAAGAAACAATTTTATTAACCTACCATCTGCGTGTGTCTCTAATCTCTTGGCTCTAGATACTCTTCGTTTGGATCACTGCAAGAGGCTCTTATCACTGCCAGATCTTCCGCCCAATATAAAATATATAGATGCCACTTGTTGTCATCCCTCGATGAAAATCTTGTCATTGCCAGAGGTGTTGTGGAGGTTCCTATCATCTCGTTATTTTATACCGGACTGGCGAAGAACAGTGAGATTCTGTGAATTGTGTGCTCCAGGAAGTGAAATTCCACCATGGTTCCATAATCAAAACTTTGATTTTCTTGACAAAGAGAAAAGTCTCATATCAATAACAGTAGACATCTCTCGTTTATATGGTTCAAGTGAAAGGTGGGGAATTTTTGTTTGCTTGTTGTTACAAGATATGGCGCCTACAAAGTCTAGAAAACCAAATACTGTCTTTCGTATTTGTCATGTGTTAAAATCTCTGCCACATGAAGCTATAGGCGGCCTTGCACATCGATTATATTTGGAAGGCAACAGCCCTCATCTTTTTATTTTGTTTCTGCCTCCCTATGTTCTGGAAATTGATGGCAACCAAGTTAAGTACATGTTTCATACAACTTGGAGTTTGTGTGGGTATTCTTTGGAAGGAGGAAAGGTAGAGTTAATAAGGAAGTGCGGGTGGCGTCTAACAAGCAAGGAAGAAATTGAAAAGTGCATGCAACACCAAATGCCATGTGAAGAGTAATTGGGAGAAGATGTCATTGCCATTGATGCTGAAACAGAATCATAAACTCAAGTAGTTACTCCTCGTCGGTAACTCAACATCTTCCTTTTATTTTTACTTCATGTAGAGATTATTTTCTATATATGTTTTAAGTTATAATAATTACATAGATAAATAGATATATGTACATAGATATGTTAAAATAATCCAGGAGGAAGTTAAGGAAGTAAAAGCTAATTGCAGTGATCTTATGCAAACATGCAGCTAAGACGTTTGCAATTTATGTTTCTTTTTTGTTTTCAAAATCATGCATCAAGTAACTTGGGGAAAAGCTTAACTAAATGTTGAGAACAAGTGATGTTAATTTGGTCATGATGATAAATCTTTAGAATTGATGAAACAGTAGGAGCTAGTAATCGTTGACATGAATGAAACTAATTTATTAGATATTCTTTATATCATTGGAGGATACTAAAATCTGTTCCTCATAGAGCTTGGGATTCATAGCTCTCAATTAATTAGAAGAATAATGTTTCGTACTTGCTTCTTATTTCCAATCAAAATAAAAAGAAAAATAGATAGTACCTCCTGCAACGATATACAGTGAAAAGAACGGACTTTGTGCATTAACTATTGCTTTCACAGACAATGCTCGTATTGCTAAATCATTACATATATATTATAAAAGGTAGGAAAAATTATTAAAAAAAATCTCAAAACATAAAAATATTTATTTAAATGTTTCAATACTAAAAGATATTATATCTAAGTCTCATGTCTTGAAAAATGAGTATAAAATATTCTATTATTGAGTATAAAATTATGGAGTATGAATATAAAATATTACTATAATATTTTATACTCAATATTGAAGTTTTTTATATTTATTTTTCATGATTTTATACTTATTTTCTAGAATTTTATACTGATTTTGACTATGGGACTTAGGTGTAATATTTTGTAATATTGAGATTTTTTAATAAATATTTTCATGTTTTAGTATTTAATAGTGTTTTCCCTAAAAAGTAAAATGAAAAGGCACTGTATAGTTTTTTTTTTCTAGGATTACGTGTAACACCCTACCTCTTGACACTTTCAAAATTGACAAAAAATTTCAAAAACCAACCAAACACAACCCCGACATCTAAAACAACTCTCCAAAACTTCAGAACGGCGGAAACGAACCCCAAAAACACCAAAAACTGGGCTAGGACTGCGACTGCTACAGTACCGCCGTGACTCCGGCCTCCCCTGTTTTACACTAGCTTCGCCCTCCATTGGCGTCGAGGCCTAGACCTTGGCACCGTAGCGCCCCCTGCTGATTTCTACACCAACAAAAACTCAACACCGGGGTGAACTTCCAACGCACATAACTTTATATTCCAATCTCTGATTGATTTGATTCCAACTCCTACAAGTTAACCTGATCCCACTCTATCCATAAACACTAATCTCACTCTATCCATAAACACTAACTTCACCTCAATCTAACCCTGTATGGAGATTCTAGACCCTTGACATTGCTTTAGCCACTTATTGACCAAAACTCACCCCTAATAACCTTCGATTGCCACCAAAGGCAAATGGTCGCTCAAAGACCATATATACAGGTCCAAAACCCCAAACCAATTTGTCCAAAGAGGTTTCACCCTAAAGGAACTACTCCTATGAGATTTGACCCCTTAGAATCCCTACTTGACAAAACGGACTACAAGCCCTAAAACACACCAATCAGGCCTAATTCCAACTTTCATCATATATAACACATACACACAACATATATAACCATACATACATCCTTCCATAACAATCCTTATCAATGTCCTATATCCATTACAAAACTTTCTATCCTACTTGGCACAAGATACATTATCTAATTTACAAATACTACATAGACTATTTTCACGTACGTAGCTACTCCCGCGGCTTCTCAGGACTAGTGCTAGAACCGTCACCTGAAAGGTTAGTTCATGGGAGAGGGGTGTGAGACAATGTCTCAATAACCGGGAACAGCCACACACATACATATATACATATATCTCACACAATTCATGAATGCAATGTGAAATAAATGGAATGCATGTCGCCCTCGCAGGGATCCCATCCTTATCCTCCCTAACATATATAGTCTATCCTTATCCTCCCTAACATATATAGTCCATCCTTATCCTCCCTAATACATATATATATATCATCATACATCATATCATCATCACATCATCACCACCCAAATCCATCATATATCTCAATCTCACAATGCCGTGTGGTGATGCTCATGTATCATCATACAATCATCATCATCATATCATAATGTCATGCATGCATCATGTCAAGATCATCATCACATATGTAATCATCAACATAATCATAACCATCATCATAATCATCATAACTGTGTGCATACCATGACATATAGAAAATAGTACACACAAATATATCAATATCATGGTATGAAAGAAACATGCATATATATACTACGCTCACACGAGTTCCACAAGTTTTCTTGAACACCAATCCCACGACTAGCCTTCTCCGAGTAGTCTAACAACCTTATAATACCATAATTCTTCAATTAACACAATACACCAATACTCAAACATCACATTTCAACCACTTTAGGCCTAACACAAGGTTCCAACACCCCTTTTATGCATCATTAAGCTCCTAAGAACCATTCAAATATCATGCAAATTCCACACAACTCGGATTCCTTATACTTTCAACCAAGAACAACCTAAGGTTAAGTTTTAAACACATATAATCCCTTCAAAACTCACACCCAAGCAATAAGAACACCACAACACAATTCATTAACCCCATTTCATCCATTTCAATCAGTGGATTCCGGCCAAAACCGAATATCCTAACTCAAAACCGAAAAATCCTAAATTTCAACTTAAGAAAATGGAAAGGAAGGAGTAGAGAACACTTACCAACTTGAATCCAAACTTCCAAAGTCCGAAAATCACTCCCAAATGTTAGAAATCTCGAACCCTAGCAGAGCTTCTCAACTTCTCCTCCGTTTGTTTCTTTCTGATTGTTTGAAATGATCCAAATTTAAATAAAAATCCCGAATCTCACCGCGGCTCCAGCAATTTTCAGCCGAAAAGAGCCACTGGACTTGCTCTCACCACAGCGGCTTTACTTCAAGCTATGGCGTGGAGCTCTTTTTCTGCATCACTTGAGCCTTCCTCTGTCTTGTTTCCTTCGGTGCTGCACACAATACTAAGAAAGATATCATGAGGGGTGTTACATTGTGCGTACTTAGATAAAAAAATGAAAAGCGCATCTCAATGTGTTCTTATTTGTCTATGTGGATCATGTACTCCTGCAGACAAGCAAATCATTCTTTTTTATGCAAACACAATTAATAATTTAGAATTGAAACATGGATGTTTTCTTTGAAAATCTATGCTTCAAATAGAGAAACTTATTATAAGAACCTAAATAATCTGAAATTTAGGTTCAGTAGAGAAAAATTTAGCCTGTGAAAGGAATTATTAATTAACTTATATGCACTTTTATTTATAATGTTTTTATTGAATATATTGGAAGGTGCAAACTGCAAAGCGTGATGTGATGGCGTCAATTTGCTTGGAGCAATCAGATATGAGGCATACCAGCAGGATGGAGTGAGGCCAAGAGGGAAGCTTGTTTGGAGAAATGATTACTATATATATGAATATTGAAAGTGGATTAGTGAGTTGGAAGCTGCAATACATTTTAGATTTGGATTGCTTTCTCTCTTTTAATGTGTTTTAATTTCATTGGGTAACCATGTGCCTTCTTTCTTTATAGTTTATAGTGGAGAGTAGTGGATTTTGTTTGTACAGTCTGCTATGCATGACTCAGAGAGATTATATTACCATCCCTGTTATTTCTTACTTTAATTTCTTCCAACTTTTTATATTCAATATCAATTAAATTAAATAGACACAAACATCTATTTTGAAAAATAGATCGAAATTACATATCAGTTTACTAGGTACTATATATTTAAAAAATTTTTAGGTAAATAAGTTATTATGGGAGAATAAGTGATTATCATAAACAGAAAAAAATTAGCTTCTCCTATAGGCACTTATTTGATACATAAGTACTTATTAAAAAGTAGTTTGTGTATATCAACTTCTCCATATAATCACTTATCTACTCCCATAAATGCTTATCTATGTTATCCAAACAGGCACTATCCCTGTTATTTCTTACTTTAATTTCTTCCAACTTTTTATATTCAATATCAATTAAATTAAATAGACACAAACATCTATTTTGAAAAACAGATTGAAATTACATATCAGTTTACTAGGTGCTATATATTTAGAAAATCTTCGGGCAAACAAGTTTTATCATTATTATTGGTTATTACTCGATTTGTTAGTAATGAATTTCATTGTATTTGTATTTCAGCAATTGAATTTGATCACGATCTCTCTTAAACTCATCCTTCAACCATCGAAATTACGAAAAAGTAAGTGCCTATCTATCAAGAAAACATTATGAAATAGATTAAGGAACAAATATAAACTATCTAACTAGTCATAACCACAAAATGTATTCTAACCTCGTTGATTTATTAATAACACACTATATATTTTGCATATTATTAATTATCAATACAAAAACAACTATAGAAAGCGTTAGAGGATGTTTTACAACTTTTTTTTTTAAAAGAAAATTTGTAAGACTTCCTCTTATACTTACAAATTTTCTTATAAAAAAATCCTCATGAAAAATAACAAAAGAAGATTTTTTTTCTTGTTATGAAAAATAATAAAGGTAGATTCGAACCAAATCTGACAAATTTTCCTCATGAAAAATAAGGACAAAAACTACAAACCAACAGACACTTTATCCGATCCAAAATAATGACAAAATCCGAACTAAAAAAACTAGTAAAAAAGAACTAATTAAAGATCAGACAGGTTTCATAAACCCAATTTAGTGTTTTATTGGATAAAAAAGCTGATTATTGTTAAACTAAGGCTCTTGGACTTGAGATAACCCATCCGCTGCTCATTCATCCAGCAACCACATTGTTGACCTTGATATATTGACATTGACTTTGAGGAGATGAAGTTAATTTCGTTATAATTTAATGGATATTCAGTATTATATATTTAAAAAAAAGAGAGAGATTGTCAACTCTGTTTATTAATGTCTCAATTTCTTGTAGGGTTAAAACAAATCACATTGAAAAATGTATCAACATGATATATTTCTAGAAGACAGCAACTTGATCTCTATTTCACGCCTTCATTTCTGTGAGCAATCTCAAACATATCAATGGCAACTAGTACTCGAGCAGCCTCTGTCGCCTCTTCAATAATCCCACCATGGAAGTATCATGTCTTCTTAAGTTTTTGCGGAAAAGCCACCCGCAAAGGCTTCACAAGCCATGTACACGCTGCTTTGCAACAAAGGGGAATCATAAGTTTTATAGATGATGAGGAACTCAGGAGAGGAGAAGATATCTCCCATCAACTTCTTCATGCAATTGAAGCATCTCTCATCTCCATTGATATTCTTTCTCAAAATTATGCTTGTTCCCGTTGGTGTTTGGATGAACTCCAAAAGATTCTTGGATCCAAAAGATGTTTGGGTATGGAAGTTATTCCAGTGTTTTATAAAGTATATCCATCTGACGTATGATATCAAACAGGTACTTTCGTAGATGCTTTTCGAAAATATCGTGAGAGATTTGTTGAAAACAAAGAGAAGGTACAAAGATGGAGAGATGCCTTTGAAGAAGTTTCATATATATCTGGCTTTGACTCTACAAAACGGTAAGTCTTGTGCAGTAGACATTGACAATTAATGTATGCGTCTTCACGATAGCTACTAGTTCATGTGATTATTAGTGCTATTATACCTAGTATATGCTATTTAAGTATGCTATCATAATCTGCTAAATATTACTCTATCTCTCAATGCTTTGTGGTAACTTTTCCAAATGATTAACGGGAAACAATATGTTTAGCATAAGGGATACATGCAAAGCAGCAAGTAGTTTATCGTAATTTAAATTTTACCTTTTCTTTCTTTAAACAAAAAGGGGGCAACCAGTAATACACACAACCCCTCTCAACCAGAAACATTGGTTTTTTCCCCTTTATTTGGACCTTGGGTCTCTCTTGCGGACTCCCCCCCCTCCTGTCTGTCGTGGTAGGTTTTTTTTATTTTTTTAAATTTTTTTTAAATTAACATATGTAGATAAAAATATATTTTCCAGGAACTATGTAGATATATATTTTGTGCAATTTTAAAATTTTAATGTCTTTTTTCTTAGTTACTGAAAAATTGCATGACTGCAAAGATCCAATTTGATTCAATTTTTACTATATAGTATTTTTTAACAAATAAAAAATTTAAAACTACACAACATATATATCTAGATGATCCTTAGGAAATATATTTTTTATCTATAAATTTTAATTTAAAAAAATTTAAAAAAAAAAAGCTACCATGATAGCTCCATGGCATGAGGGGTCCCTACAGGAAAGACCCCGAGTCCCCTTTATTTGGACTTCTTTGTTCTAATGGTAATTTAATGTGCCTAGATTGGTCATTTGATAGATCTTCCTCATGTGTTATTGTTTCTCCTCACCTGTGCATGCATGCATGTTATTTTTTCACTTGATTGGTCTTTTTATAGATCTTCCTCATGTGCTACCATGTAGAACCCCACCATCACTTTATTTTTCTTGTCTCCAACAGCTTACAATTCCCGAGGCAGCAACTTGATCTTTTAATATTTTTTATTTAAATTAATGTTGTCACACCCTAAACTCACAAGACCTTACTAATCCATTTAACATAGTGAAACAGGGAAGAGAAGACAGAACAGAGAGGTGGTGCTGCAGCCATCACTGTAACGCCGCGGCTCAAGATGTTTCTAGTAAAGTGACTCGAGAGGCATGGTGCCACGGCACCATCAGCTGTCAAAAACTCAGCTCCTTGCTGATTTTTTGACCAAAATTCCGACACACATAACTTCGTACTCCGACCTCCAATTGACCTAATTTCGACTCCTATAGGTCGCTCTACTTCCCCTCTAAATATAGACATCACCCATGTGTCAAACACCTCTATATGTAGATTATGGATATTTGACACCCGATTGATCACTTTTGCCCAATTTACAAGAACTTAACACCTCCAATAACCACCCATGGGCAATTGGCATACCGAGACTATTTCTACAGGTCAAAAGGGGCACGAGGAATATATTCAAGAATGTTCTAACCTGAAGAGACCACTTCCCCAAGTTTTGATCCCCCTTGATTTCCAACTCGACTAATGGACTATGTGCCCATTTCACAAAATCAAAGGTCCAAGATCTACATTAGGATCACAACTAGACATATAGATTTAGAGTGGACTAGGGACATCAACTATAGGTCCAATACAAGCTAACATTCTAGATCACATAACATGCATAAGATCCTACCAACATTTAATACAATGTGAATAGGGTTTAGGCCCATTAACATCAATTGGGCCACCCAATGCACCCCACACTACATTTGGTTCTCAAACTACATCAATCCACAATCCCTACATAAAATAGTGGCATTTTACTGGAAATAACGGAAGATTAACAACAGGGGGAAACATAGCCCCCAGTACTCACAAGTGCCCTCTCAGTTCTCCTTGCCCAAGCTCTCCTTGTTCTTGTTAGAGCTAGATCTTTCACCTAGAAATGTTAACCACAGGGTGAGACATACATCCCAGTAACCAGGAGTAAACCCATATATACTCATATTCATACTTTCATGTCAAAAACAATTATAAATCATCACTAGTGCAATATGCATGATATACAGACATCAATTCCATCAATACACGGCTAGAATCATGAGGTAGTCACCATGACAAAGTAACCTTTACCAGTGACCCCCTTCCAACGACCCATGACGACCGATTCTGAGGTCACCACCTAGCTCTCCTCCCAATAGTCATGACTCGGCCAAATGCTATTGCACCAAAGGTTGGACCATGACTCTCCTTCCCCTGAACCACCTGAATTGGTGGCTACTTAGAGGAGGTGCACCCCAATTCACAGCCGCTTCTCTCGGTCATAAGATGACTATTTAGATACTGGAATATACATATACAAGCCACATCGCTTGAACACAAGGCTTCATGTACTATTTAGCGGATTGACATACCATGTGATATATAGAGCATCGTCACCTAGACCATATGTCCTAACAATGTACACAATGTGACAAAACTCAATGCATGTTAACATGTCAACATATATTACTTCTAATGTGCTAACATGCCATATGAAGGTATACAATATATCGTGGGGTGCATCATCATCATTCCATATCAACAGTCATTACCATTCACACATATCATAATCATTAACATCATATAATAAGGTAGAGACAAATACTTACTAGCCGTGTAGCTACACATATTATGATATGAATAGGGTAAACCATATATATATATACATAAAGTAAGCATATCATGATATGATAATAACTCAACATATATCACACACAAATAGGAAACCCCGGTTACCTCAACCGTCAAACCTATTCGACACCTCAGTAGGTCACATGGAGCAACCACCACCAATCCAATACTGTACAATTGTAATCCGGAGCCAAGAGACCACAATCAAGTTATAGGACAACCTATATACATCAATTCCTCATTATCATCATAATTCCTCAACCTCAACATACACATTTATCAATTTAAGCATATCCCAAATAGAAAATAGTTCTTCATTAAGCAAACCCAAGCATTAAAACACTCTAAGCAACTCTTAAAATCATAATCATACTTCCCCAAGTACGGATTCCCAAATATGTTGACATTTGAAGGTTAGGGTTTGGGAGATATACTACTTAAATATTATAAAACTCATACCTTATCTATAGAAACATCCAACAAAACCTCTAGATCATATTTATACACAATTTAATTAGTGGGAACTTACCTAAATCGGAACCCTAACCAAATCCATGAAAACTCTTCGATGAAACTTGAAGAAAAAAGTAGAGGAAGGTTAAAAGGTGACTTACCAACAAGATTTGAGCTCTAAAATGCCGGAAATCGAACCTCCAAGGCTGAAAATGTCAAACCCTTACATCGTCCATTTTTCTTTTTTTCCAATGACCGGTTCGGTTTCTAATTTAAGTTGGTCGCGGCGCCAATGCTCTCAGCTTCCCGTCAGCCACGGCACTACTGTGCCTCGTCACAGTGCCATCGCTCTCTGTCTTTTCTCTCCAACTTGCTCCATTTTGACCCTTCCTCGGGTCTTATATCATTAGGCAAAGTCTTTCTTAAAATGATGCACAGGATCATTACAAATGTCTTTTTGTCTCGATCACTAAGTTAGAAATACATTATGAGGCATTAGATGATATGGAAAAGAAAATATTTTTAGATTTGGCTTGTTTCTTTAAAGGAATGACCAAAGAAGAAGTAACACAAATATTTGAAATATGTGGCTTTTGCCCAACAATTGGAATAAGAGAACTAGTTGATAAATGCTTGTTAACTAAATATTATTATAATGGTAGATGTTGTTTGGGCATGCACGGAATCATTCAAGAAATGGGTAAAAGTATTGTTTATGAGGAATCACCTAGCAATGCTGGCAAAAGAAGCAGGTTATGGTTAGCACAAGATACTTATCATGTGATGGCAAAAGATAATGTGAGTAACCTATATTCTACATGTGTTGAAAATTTCTCACATATATTTTCTAATTTAGTATAGATATCTTTTCCTTCATCCTTAAGTACAATGTTCGTAATTTTGATTTCTTAGGGTTCTGATTTGATTGAAGTTATACATCTTCAATCACCTACGCCATGTGAAGCAACTTGGGATCTTGATGCATTTTCTACTATGTGTAATCTTAGAATACTCATCATATCATGTGATGTGTACCTTCCCCATGGACTCAAATATCTTCCAAGTCCACTAAAAATTCTTGAATGAAAAAAATATCCTTTGAAGTCTCTACCATGCGGTGCTTATCTGGATTAACTTGTTGACCTAAAAATGCGTCACATCAACATCATACAACTTTGGGAGTGGGCACAAGTAAAATAATTTTTTTTGTGATTTACCATTTATAGTTGCATATTATTACAAGTTTTCTAAAAACTAATCCTTTTTTCAACTTTATTCTTTTGAGCAGATGTCCAAAAATTTGAAGTTTGTTCATCTAAGTTATTCTAAGGATTTAATTAGAACTCCAAATTTTTCAATGCTTCCAAATCTCGAGCAACTGATTCTTGAAGGTTGCATAAAACTTGTTGAGGTTCACCCATCACTTGGACAGCATAAGAAACTTGTTGTACTGAACTTGAAAGACTGTAAGAATCTAAAAGTTCTTCCACGTAAAATGGAAATGGATGCACTACAAAAATTGATCCTTTATGGCTGCTTAACAGTCAAAAAGCTTCCAGATTTTGGGAAAAATATGAACAACTTATTGGTGCTTGATGTGAAAAACTGTGAAAGTCTTCTTCGCCTTCCAAGTTCCATTTGTAATTTGAGATCTCTAAGAATTCTCAGCATTTCAGGTTGCCCTCAGTTTTCTTCGTTGCCACAAAATTTGGGTGAAGATGAGTGGCTAGAGGAGCTTGATATTTGCGGAACTGCTGTAGGAGAAATTAAAGGTTTCTCTTTAACATCCATCCCATTGTGGACCTTATTTTCATTTTTGGAGGGGTTGAAGCTTCCTCAAGATTGGTGTTTCCTCCACCGATCTCAAGTTTATCCCCATTGAAGGAATTAAATATAAGCAACTGCAACCTCAGTGTTGGATCAATTCCAAATGATCTTGGTTGCTTATCATCATTAGCGGTCCTTAATCTAAGCGGAAATAATTTCAGCAACCCACTTGCTGGTACTAGTGTTCTTCCCCCTTCATTCTCAAGTCTCTCCTCATTGAAGATACTAAACTTAAGTTATTGTCATCTCTGTGATGGGTCAATCCCTAATGATCTTAGTGGCTTATCATCATTGGAAACATTAGATCTATCCAGCAACAATTTTACCAATTTGCCTGCTCATTGTATCTCTAGTCTATTGTGCCTTCGTGTTCTTCGTTTTAATCACTGCCGAAGGCTTAAATTTTTGTCAAGTGTCCCGCCAAATCTGAAACAAGTAGATGCAGTTGCTTGTCATTCAATTCTAAATCTTGTATCATTTGCAAAGCATATGTCACAGTTCATTGAATCCATTCATGATATTCAGGTACATTTCCATTCATGTCATCATCGTACATGCAATTTATAGTCTGGTGGACTCTGGAGAGTGAAATTCCACCGTGGTACCACAATCAAAACTTTCAATCTCTTCATGAAATTGATGGGTTTCGGGACAACCATGTTGTCCAATTTTTTGAGGGAGAAATGTCTTGTCAAATTATTCAAGACAAGGAGATTCGTAATTTTAAATCTGTGGACTTCATTATGACAATGAAAGTAGATATCTCTTATTTGTGAGGTTCAAGTGAAAAGATGGGAATTTCTCTTTGCATTGTTCTACAAGACATGGATCTTGCAAAGCCTTTTAAAGATGTGTTCCACCGACAACTTCGACTCACATGGAAAGCTTTGCAAGACAAATTCTTCAACGAAGAGAGGGGATACAAGATTGCCATGGAAAACAAGTCCCATCTAATGATGATATTTTATTTGCCATGCAACAATGTCCCATCGGGATTCAACCAGATCGAATTCATATTTTATGCTCAAAAATAGAAGTGTGCAGGCATGGAAGCAGATCAATTGGATAGGCATAATCGGCATAAGTTTATAATAAGCAAGTGTGGGTGGCGTGTGACATGCAAGGAAGATGTTATAGACTTCTGGACGCCAAGAATTGAATTACTGCAAGACAAAGGCATCAGTGGAGTGATCCGCTATGCCACATGAGTTCATCAACACACCAAATTGATTTCCTAGGCAAACAAGCAACAAGATGAAGTCCAGCTTCTTATCATTTTCAAGTGTGTACTCCCTATCTATCAAGGAGAAACTAACTCTTATTTGTAAAATATAGAAAACAAAAGTAGTGATCAAGTGTCCTCATTGTCTGCATGTAAGGGTTGTTATGGAAAAGAAGAAGGATGGAACTGTCCAAAATTATGAGTTAATAAACTAATTAAAGTGGGAGTAATATCAGAATCTCCCACTTGCAAAAGAAAGAAAAATTATATATATATATATAATTTGGGATATACAGTGAAAAGTTGCCACCTATGTCCTAGGCTATGTTTAGGAGTTTAGGACGGAATGAAATGAAATAAAATAGAGTAGAATGGAATGAAATGTTCCGTTGTTTGGGAATTTTATAAAAGGAATAAATAGCCTCATTTAACCATTGTTTGGAAGTTATTATAAAATGAATGGAATGGAATGAATTATAAATATTTTTTCTAATATTATTCTTATTCATAAATTTAGATAAAAAAATGTGTGAATAAATTCTTATTCTTTTGACATAAATTTTTTTGTTGTTTTTGTTTTCTAATAAGAACTTCTTCCAACAACAACAATAATATGTTCTTCTAATAATAATATTAGTAAGGAAGTAAAAATTTTATCAAAGAATAAAAATAACTAAATAATAATTTTAAATTAATGTTGATGTCCCCGTCACAACAACTACCATTAAGAGTTATTATAAAGCTGTTAGTATGAAACCTATTAATGACTACAAAAAAAGAAAATGCGCATCAACTAATATGGACAATATAAACAAAGGCATGGTAAATGACTTGGAAGAAATTATATCTGTATATGTCTAGGGTCTGTGATAACTATTTTGTGATGAAAACAATCAAAGCAAGTTTAGCAAGGCACTCTATGGTGGGATTATCTTTGATAGTGTGGTAAGAAGCGTGAAAAAATATCGTGAGGTATACATATATTTTTTATTGGTTTAAAGGGTAATTTTATCATTGAAATAATTATTCTTGGTCACTCAATTCTTGACACCCCAATTTGGGAGGACAAGAAAAATTAGATTTAGGATGATCAAGAATGGTTTGAGAGGTCATCCTTTGCTATCTCACTCCCCCTTAGAAATATCTTCTAAATAATGACTCAATCTATAAAGTCATTCTACTCCATCCCCTTCCACCCTAAAAGAAACTCCTGAACACACTTTTAGTTATTTGGGAGAATGTAAAAATAAAAAGAGTGTCAAAGCCATTCATAGATGGTAAGCTTTGGAGATAAGTTATTTAATTCTTTGTAAATGACTTTATTAAAATCAAACAGAACTGACCGATTTGATTGAAAAATTAATGAATCAGTGTTTGAATTGATCCATGAGCAGACGTTTTCTTGTTAAATTTTAAAACGATGTCGTTTATCAAATTTTAAGCGGCATCTTCTCGTGTTTACTTTACTCTCTGTTTGTTGCATTGCCACTTTTGTGTGGTGGTCTAACAGAATGAAGCAGGTTCACCACCAAACACGTGATCAACAGTCCAACACTCATTTAAGGTAAAAAGAGGGTTAAAAAAAGGCAACTTTTTAATTGCATTGCCTTTGGTAACAATGTTTTAATTCACCGTATTAAAAATAAAGAATTAAAAGTTAATTAATTATTTTAATTTTTCTATAAATTTTTTTAAAAATTATCATTATTTATTTTTTTAGAATATATTAAATATAGACAGTTTTTAAAAATGTATAAATTTATATATTTAATATCAAAATAAAAGGTAAAATGGAGTACTCTCTCCATTTCTTAATATAAAAAATAATTAAGAGAGTTTTTATATTTTAAAACATAAGAGATACATAAAATTTATTCGGTGTATTTAATAATTTTTTAAAAAATACTCTTAATTAAGATAATATATTTTTTTAAAAAATTAATAATATAATTTATTTATATTAATTACATAATATAAAAATTATTAATTAAATTTTTTTTAAAACTATTTTATATTCTGTTTTAGATGAATTTATTATTTTTCTTTCAAGGCTTTTTGTCACTTACAGTAATTTTACAGGTGCATTTTCTTAAAAGCCGGTTTCAAGTCCTTATCAAAAGCCCTTTGGTTGACCCAAGTTAGAATCAAGATGCAAGCTTAATCTACTGAGCATCTCCATCGGCGTTCTACATTTCTCTCTCGCCTTCCTTTCTCTGAGAAAATCCTCAAGCCTTTCAATGGATGCTACTGCTGAAGCTGTCTGTTTTTCCTCTTCCTTCAACTCGACGATTCCACCATGGAAGTGTCATGTTTTCTTGAGCTTCAGGGGAGAAGACACCTGGAGAGGCTTCATATCCCATTTACACAATGCTCTTCAACAGAGGGGTATCAATATCATAGCTTTCATCGATGATGAGCTTGAGAGAGGAGATGCTATTTCCCATCAGCTCCTTCGAACAATTGATAAATCTCTCATCTCCCTCGTTATTCTATCGCAAAATTATGCTTCTTCTACCTGGTGTTTGGACGAACTCCAAAAGATTCTTGAGTCTCGAAAATCTTCGGGAAGAGAAGTTATCCCGGTGTTCTATAATATTGATCCATCTGATGTCCGACATCAAAGAGGAGCCTTTGCAGCTGCCTTTCAAAACCACGACGAAAGATTTAATGAAGACAGAAAAAAGTTACAAAGATGGAGAAATGCCTTGAGAGAAGTTGCAAATATATCAGGCTATGACTCCACGAATCGGTAAGTTTTGTAAAGTAAAAATTGACAGTGTATCAGATAATTAAACATGCGAATTATTATTATTATTATTATTATTATTACATTTCATTTGACATTTTTATGCATTTGAATTTATATGTTATATTTTTCCATGCTTATATGGATGACATCGAAAAATGAATAAATATTTTTTATAACCTAAATTATTTCTCTTTTTATTAAATGCAATAAGTGAATAAAATAAACCATAATATACATTAATTAAGTTTAAAGGGGTTTTTCCTTAAAAACAACTTAATATAAATTTAATTATTGGTGAATTTTATAATATCAAATAATGCAAACTTAACTTTAATAATCATTCGATATTATTTTACAAATATGACATTAATTTATATATATATATATATATATATTACTTCTTTTCACATGATTGCTCCTCTGTAGATCCTTATATGCTGCCACTCTAGAACTCTGCAGCTTGATCTTTTCATGGTTCTTTTGGATTATTTTTAAATTAATATCTTGTTGTCTAGATCTCCAAGTTAAAAAATCATCAAAAAATGAAATTGGTATAATAGTAGCTTGGTTGTAATTTTTTTGGATATACTGAAAATCCTTTAATTATTCTTATCTTCTATGTTGGCATGAAGCAAAACTCATTGAAGAAATTGTTGCAGGAGCATGGGAAAAGCTACAGCCTAAATTACCATATGGTTTCAGCGATGAACTTGTTGGCATTGATTCAAGGATGAAAGAAGTGAATTAACTTTTAAGGATGGGATTGGGTGATGTTCGCTTAATAGGAATATGGGGCATGAGTGGTATAGGAAAGACTACTCTTTCAAGAATTATCTACGAGAGAACTCGTAACCAATTTGACATTAGTTGTTTTCTTGCTGATGTGAATGAATACTCTGCAACCAAGGGTTTTGTTCACTTGCAAAGAAAACTTATGTCTAAACTCAAGATAAGAGGCATGGAAGTTGATGATACATATGAAGGAAAGAAGGTAATAAGAAACCTGTTTTGCGGCAAAAAAGTTCTAGTTGTCTTGGATGACGTAAGTGAAATAAGCCAACTAGAGAACCTTTCAATAAGGCAAGCTTGGCTAGGTCCTGGGAGTAGAGTAATTGTGACAACTAAAAATATGCATGTACTCACAGTGCATGGAGAATTTAAAATGTACAAGGCTAAATTGTTAAATGATGATGAATCTCTTCAACTGTTTTCCAAGAAGGCTTTAAAAGGGATAAACCTACAGAAGGTTATGCGAAGTTGTGTAGCAGTGTCATCCACCATGCTAAGGGCCTTCCTTTGACTCTTGAAGTGTTGGGTTCTTTTTTTTGTGGAAGAAGTGAACAAGAATGGGAAGTAGCATTGGAGAAAGTAAAAAAGCTTCCACCAAGCAATATTTTGAAGAGACTTAGAATGAGTTACCATGAATTAGGAGATTTGGAAAAGAAAATATTCTTGGATATTGCATGTTCTGTTAAAGGAATGCTCCGAGATCAAGTGACAGAAATTTTTGAAATATGTGATCTTTATCCAGCTATTGGAATAAGAGAACTTGTTGGGAAATGCTTGATAATAGAATATTATTCGGATCACGGTGCATGGTGTTTGGGTATGCATGATATCCTTCAAGAGATGGGTAGAAGTATTGTTCTTGAGGAATCACCATGTGATGCTGGCAGAAGAAGTAGGTTATGGTCACTAGAAGATATTGATCATGTGATGACAACAAACAAAGTAAGTAACAGTCTGTTCTAGAGATACATTAAAATTTTCTCTCGTGTATGTGCTAAATATGCAATGATCATTATTCCTCATCCTTTTTACAATATTGATATCTTTTGTTTTCTAGGGCTCTGATTCGATAGAAGTTATGCACCTTCAATCACCTATGCCATATGAAGCAAATTGGGATCCTCAAGCATTCTCCTTGATGTGTAGTCTCAGAATACTCATCATATCATGTGATGTGCATCTTTCCTGTGGTCTCAAATGTCTTCCTAGTTCACTGAAAATTATTGAATGGAAATCATATCCTTTGAAATCTCTGCCACTTGCTGCTCATTTGGATAAACTTGTTGTCCTTAAAATGCATCACAGCAAGATCATACGACTTTGGGAGAGAACACAAGTAAGAAAAATTTGTTTGTGCCTTATGAAATATAACTCAATATTGTTAAAAAAATTTTAAAAGCTAGTCCATTCTTAATTTTTTTTCCTTGCTACGAACAGATGACAGAAAAGTTGAAGTTCATTGATCTAAGTTATTCTGAAGATTTCATTAGAACTTCTGATTTTTCAATGCTTCCCAATCTAGAGCAACTAATTCTTGAAGGTTGCATACAACTTATTGAGGTTCACCCATCACTTGGACAACATAAGAAACTTGCTGTACTGGACTTCAAAGATTGCAAGAATCTTAAAGCTCTTCCAAGTAGAATGGACTGGATTCACTAAAGAAATTTATCCTTTCTGGCTGCTTAAAAGTTAAAAAGCTTCCAGAGTTTGGGAAAAGTATGAAGAGCTTATCTGTTCTTGATGTGAAAAATTGCAAAAATCTTGTTTGTCTTCCAAATTCCATTTGTAATTTGAAATGTCTAAGAATTCTCATTATCTTAGGCTGCCCAAAATTTTCCTCACTACCACAAAATTTGGATGAAAATGAGTGTCTGGAGGAGCTTGATGTTTGTGGAACTGCGATAAGAGAAATACCTTCATCCATAGTTAGTCTACAAAATTTAAAGCTACTATGTTTGGAAGGATGTGAAGGCCTATGTTTAACATCCAATTCATTATGGAACTTGCTTTTACCAATTTGAAGGGTATTGCAGTTTAGTATTCATGAATCATCCACGAGAATGGTGTTGCCTCCTTCGATCTCAGGTCTATCGTCATTGAAGGAATTGAATATAAGCTACTGCAATCTCAGTGCTGGATCCATACCAAATGATCTTGGTTGCTTACTTTCGTTGGAGGTCCTTAATCTAAAAGGAAACAATTTTGATAACCTACCTGCTGGTAGTTATCTTCTTCCTTCTTCATTCTCAGCTCTTTCCTCATTGAAGTGGATTAATTTAAGTTTTTGCAAGCTCCATGATGGATCGATACCTGAGGATCTTAGTTGCTTATCATCATTGGAAGAACTCGATCTATGTGGGAACAAATTTACCCATCTACCCGTGGGTTGTCTTGCAAATCTTTCGCTTCTCTCCTACCTTTTTTTGAGTTTTTGCCAAAGGCTTAAATTGTTGCCAGATCTTCCGCTAAATCTAAAACAGATAGTTGCAGTTGCTTGTCGTTCAATGCAACCTTTATCATTTCCAGAGCTGCTATCGAAGTTAATTGCATCGGCTAGTAATTTTCGGGTATCTTTTCCTTCTAGGCCTTTAAAGTCCATCGACATTCGAGCCTATTGGATTCAAGGGAGGGAAATCCCATCATGGTTCCATAATAAAAACTTTCAATCTCTTAGGATAGTTGATGGGTTTAAACATAAACATGTTCAAATTTCGGAGAGAATCTCATGTCAAGGTTTTCATGACATTAAGATTGGTGATTTTGTACCTGCTAATTCCATTGTGTCAATAAAAGTAGACGTCTTTCATCTTTCTTGAACATGTAAAAGGTGGGAAATTTCTCTTTGCCTTGTTCTACAGGATATGGAACTAGCAATGTCTAATAAAGATGTGTTCCATCGACGACTTTACCTAACTTTTAAAGCTGCACACGTTAAATTCTTCAAGAAGGTGAAAGGATGGACGTTTGGTAAGGGAAGACATCCCCATCAGTTGTTGTTGATGATTTATTTATCCAGTGAGAATTTCACATCTGGTTGCGACCATATTGAATTGATATTTTATACGCAAAAGTATAAGTGTGTAGAAAGGGAAGCAGAATTGGGTGTGAAAGCTGATTGTCAAAATTGGAGCAGGTGCGGGTGGCGTGTGCCATGCATGGAAGATGTTGATGAATGGTGCAGAACAATGAATGGGTGCAGCACTACTGATAACAATGAAATCCCTTCTCGACACTCTCTTTCTGCTAATGGAAAGAGATACCATGAAATTAAGGAATTACGAGAAGATGACGTCAATTCAGTTGTTAAGGAAACTGAACCATTTTCTGCAAAGCGAAGAAAACTCAAGACTTACGGTTTGTTTGGAACCAGTTGAAAAAGTGGTTAGGGGCCAAAAAAGAATTTGATGAAGTCATGGGTGTATTTGTTTTATTTTTATTTTTCTGTTTAAAAATTATTTTGGGCTGAAAATGAGTTTTCAAGAGAAGTAGTTTAATTATTGATACATATATAAATATTATGCTCCCAGTTGTTTTAGACATGAGGACACCAAGATTTGGGTTAATGGCAACAAACTCAATTGAAAATACAATATAGATCATTTAATTTAATGCAACTTTTGATTAGATTTTATTTTGTGTTATGGAGCAGCATTTTGGTGTTTATTGATTGTGTTTATGCCATTATATTGTGATTAATTTGTTTGTTCAATGATTTATATTCTCAGTCCACATTTTGGAGTTGAAAATTGCTGCCAAACCATTACTTAAATGTGTTTCGCTTATTAAGTTGGATAGTTATGGTACTTATCATAAATTTATAAAGGCTTTTAGGTTCAACTTTTACTAATGAATTAGTAAATATCCAAATATTCAATTATTAAATACTTTTTAATTGATATTTTGAAAAAAAAAAACAGAATAATAAATACACACTCACCAAGGCGGTCCACATAGAAGAATCCTACTCAAAAGCTGGTTTCGAGAGAGAAGCTTTCATGTAAGACTCACAAGATAACTTGTTAGAAATATGCTCCCTTTCTGCGAGGAAAGACAGAGAACAACAGAGACTATCAATTGTACATTATTTTATTCTCCACTCTCTCATTTGCTTCATATGGATTCTAATGTTTTATTCATCTCTCTTTTTTTCCCCTTCGCTAGTTAATACATATATCTGCAAACCAACATTTTTACCTATTGGCTTCGTAATGCAAAACTCAGTTCCTGCCGTTGTAAAGCATCGTCTCTTAACTCTTCTGGTGTAGCAAGAGACAACCAAGATAGAAAGCAAGATACCAATGTAATAGGTTACTCAGATGCAACTATCAGGGACTAACGCTGATAACTTATAGAGTTGTTTACAAATTTTTGAAGTATAACGATAATTAGTACACCAATGACACAATGTAACACACTGGACTAACATTTTCTAGCAGGGAACAGAGTCAATTTTGCGGAGAACCGAAATCTTTTCCATTTGAGATTTGTTACCAAGATGATACGATGATTAAACCAATGCCATAAGAACAACTTACTTCCGAACCACATCACGGCTTGTAATGCTTGTTGAGTGATCAAGCTTGTAAAACGCTCAATTGTTCTGGATGCTACTAACACGTAAAGGGATGTTCTGTTTTGTCGTATGAAAACAGGGGTAGATCACTAATTAAATTGGTAGAATTCTTTTACTGTCTTCCTCAAATGGCTAAATTCAGCCTGGATTTAGAGAAGCGGCCCCTTGGTTGTCACCGCAAACTATGTTTCCTCAGAGCATGAATAGCAAAAGCATATCCTTCAACATCTATTAAGGTATAATAGATATTCTGTTTACCTCTGTTTTTTTTTCTTTTTGAAACAGAAAACAGAGGTAATCTTTTCATGAGCATGCCAAATCTAAAGACACTGGAGCTGCCAGAAAGCCACAAATTTGGAACTTTCATGGACAGTCCATAATCTTGATTTGAATATATCGTGCTTTATTATAAGCACTTTGATTTTCCGAGGTTTCTATTTTATGCAGCCTTAAACAAGCAGTCTTACGTCACCATGGGCGGATGCTCTTTTATATATAATTATTTTACATCCATTAGAGAAAAGATAATGTAGCATTAGATCTGGATTGTAAATTAGAGAATTCTCCTATACGATGATTAAAATGGCAGTGGGAGCCAAACAAGTTCAGTGGATGGTATGTTCGCCTTATTAACGCCGTGTGTGCCAGGTGTGGATCTCAGATGCAATATATCAAATTTTATACTGTGCAAAGTTTAAGGATTGATTTTTTTTTAAAAAAAATAAAATTATAGGGACTAATTTCAAAAATTATAAGGACCATATGTTTCATTTTTCCTTTTTAAAGAAATATTTTCCCTTTTATTCTAATTAAGTTTTTTAATGTAAAAGATTGCTAAATAAATCATTATAAATTAATACTAAGAAGCTCACAGTATAATTAGTAGATAATTGAGTATTTTTTAAGTATGATATTTTAAATTTGATCCCTTGCTACCTTTTAAATCTATTTCCTTGTTCCCTGTACCACTGTAAAAACATAAGTTTGTAAAGACATAAATAGGAAAGGGAGAATGCATATATAATTTATTTAATTTAATTTTTTTGTTATAAATAATTTTACAATCTGAAAAGTAATTGGATAACAAATTTTGAATGATGATATTAAAAATTTTAGAAAAACATGGATAGAGAAACCATATATATTAATTGTAAAAAAATTATAAAAAATCCAGACCTCATTATATACTTTTTCAGTTTTACTTTTGAAAGATTAAGATAATTAATATTGAATAGCCATGCCCATGATTGGCTTCTTATAAAAGACAAAAGGAAAAAGGCAATATTAGCATTTCCAACTTGGAAAGAATAGAAATAGATAGCTGGTTTTTCCTAGCATGGGGTAATTTCCGTGACCTTACAGTGTTCATACTTTTTTAAAACAAAAAAAATCACTTCCTGGTTTCTAAAAGTAACATTGAATTCCCAATAATTTAGGAATAACAAAATTCTTCTAATAAATATGTAGTATATGCAGTTACGTATATGTAATTTATATAATAACAAAGTCAATTATTAAGTCCTTATTTGGTACTCATCTCCTGTTGGTGAGCAATGCTCATAAGTGTGATGACTACTAAATAAGAATTCATAATGATTTCTTATAAATTGTATAGATAAATATATTACATCACTCTAATCTAAAATATAAGTCATATTTGATTAATTGTATAAGAACCAAGAAATGTATTTTTATTCATTAAATCTATAAAAAAAATGTTATTTTCCAATAGTACTCCTATTTAATATATTACACTTAAAATTTACTATCTTTCTTATATTTAATTATAGATAAAGATAAAATAGAAAAAAGAATATTTAATATTCTATTACTAAATGAGACTTATATTTTGAATAAAAAAAATTTGAAAGGAAATTTATATTTTACACCGGATGGAATATATTAATATAAAATTTTATATTTAAAACAAAAAAACTTATCGTCTATGTTCTTGCGACATTTTATCGTATATATTGATTATTAAATTTTAGGTTCATGAAAGTAAACTTATTATTTAGTGCCATAACTTTGGCAAGGTACTCCATTTTTTATCGTGTCACAAAATTTGCAGTTCAATTCAATTAATTTTATATTCCATTGACAAAAAAAAATTTATATTCCAATTTCACATCATGATATTTCAAACTCTAGTTTTTCACGTTGGCAAAAAAAAACCCTAATTTTTCTCGTCTCCATCTTTAAATTCAACTAGGGTGAAGCCCGTGCCAATGCACGGGCTGGATTCCAATTGTCGTAATGTTAAATAATATTGTTAAATAATCTAGTAATAAATCTAATGACGTAGGAATGACGTAGGAAAATGCTAAAAAAAAAAGAGCCTAATGTGAGCGATCTACAAGAGCACCATCATGGGAAGGGTGTTATTATGGTTTTGGTGACATTGGAGTTGTTTGTGAGATAAACTCGACCACCTACAATAATAAAAAAATAATAGATTGTGTTAGTATATCAATAAATAAATCGAACAACATGGGTTTAGATTATAGGTAATGTAGTTCCTGTAAATGTGTCATAGTGACAAAAAACTCAAAGAAATCCTATGAGAGTAAAACTAATGGTTTGTATCTAATGAGTCATACTGCCTTTTTTGAATTTTTTTTTATGTTCTAAGATCCAGCTGTCCACCAACTGAAAACATGACACAATATTTTGGTAATGCCTAGTTATTCAATATTTGAATGATCGATTAGGTAATTAATTGACATAATGATACTTGTCGCTATCATAAATATTTTTTTGCAACATTAACGTCATTTTTTATTGGAATCAAACAATCAACTTGAAGTGGGGATATTTCATATATTTAGATTGAAAGATGACATTATGCAACAGGGGAAAAATATATTGACCTCTAGCACCCAAAGCTTGGACGTGCAACACAATGATACGGATCAAACGTTGCCCTGATCTTCTCTAAGGCCAGATTGCACGAGCTCTTCGGGCAGGATCACCATATAAGAGGCATGCAATTTTCTTCAAGCTGAAACAATGAGCGATTTAAAGAGCAGAATAGCAGCCACAAATTGATGAAGAAGGAATGAGTGATTTAAAGAGCAGAATAGCAAGCAAAAATGGATCAAGAATTGGATTATTGAATATATGGAGTGATGTTCTCTAGGAAGTGAACTGAATGAAAATAGGTACTTGAGGTAATTTGCCTAGGATTGGAATGTTTCTTTTGATTGTATACAAAACATACTTTGGATTGGTTTGCATAACATCCCATGGATGTACCACTTAGATCCTAGAAAGATGAAACTCCAATGTTTTACTCATATTCAATTCAATGGGTATTACAGACCAAATGAGTTCAATCTCAGTGAATGAATCGATTCCATAAGATATAAAAGAAAATGAAAAAGAAGGTAAGAAAGAAAATTGTTTAGCATGCATTCAAAAGGTTAAACTCTCTCCCAAACTAATTCCAGAATTTTAGCCAACCTCCCTACCATGCTAACTCAAGCCTAAATACACTAGCCCACCCTCCCTTCTCTCCCTTTTATGCACATCCCCATCTCGCTATACGTGATAGTTATTTTGAGGCACCTTGCCACTCACCCCTCCTTTTTAATTTTAGTTTATACAAGTGTCAGTAATTTGTGGCGTATTATTACAATTAGGTCCATCAGACTATTTGTAATTATTTTGAGTTGCTAAGTGTGATTAGACTGAATTATTTGTACATGATTGTTGTGAGGGATCAACAGCTAGGTAAAACTGTTCCTTGACTTAGATAAGTGCCTAGTTGAGCTCATTGATGCAGGAGATAATGTCAAGTAGAACTTCTCCCCAAGTTGTTGGCCATCAACTAACAAGACACTCCCTTGAAAATATGGGATTGGAATGGGATAGAACCCAATTCAAAGATCCAAGAGGAGATTTTACACACAGGATGTTTGTCAAGAAACCACTACTCACTTATTCTATAAGGAGGACAAGTGGGGACACCACTTAATGTGGCACAAGCTGACTCAGTAACTAAACATAAGGAAGATTGAAGGGAACGTGCAATAACCTAGTTGAGGGATTTAAGGAGCAGTTAATATTCTGTTTTATTTTAATTAGTCCAGATTTGATTTACTAGCCTTTTAAGTTGTTTCAGTCTGTTCAGATGTTCTAGCTGATTTTTCTGTCTTATTTTGATTATTTAGTTCTCTTGTATGCACAATAAATAGGAGGGGTGTTTCAGTTGACGATCATCAAATACGAATTGTCATTTCTGTCTATCGAAGATCCTCCTTGTTGTGGCTATAAAGAATTATATTGAGTGAGATTCTTGCTCCTATTTTGCTTGATAGAATTCTTCTCTACCTCAAACCTATTTAAATTTCCTAGCACTTACCAATGTTTTATTGAAGTATAAGTTCATATTTAGCACTTGTTGTTGATACATTCTTCCATGGCAGGAATACTAGCTATTGGGATTTTGTATCACATTACTTTGCTTTTGCTAAACTAATTTTTCAGGTGATAAAAATAAAGGTACATGAGTGTAAGAGTTGTGGCATGGTGTTTTGATGTATAAAACTATTGTACAACATCTAGATTATGTATATTTTGATATAAAGCTTTTGTATTGCTGTGTGATTGTAAATCTAATAGTAAAAATTTCTTCCTATGATAATATCCTAGATAGCAAGTCAGCAGAATTTCTTATTATGCACATGGTCTGTAAATGTGTATGAACATGATGTTAGGGGTTGTTTTCTGCTGGAATTTTTATGGCATGCTCTTGGAATATATGTGATGACGTGTGCAAGGTTCTATAGTAAAATGTAGAAGAATTCTGAAGTTATGAATTTTAGAAAATGGTATATTACTCTATACTGTGAAATCTGGACAGATTCAAGCATACTACTTGTGGGTGATGAAACAGGCAACAAACAAACTTAATTCTTGGTGAAACTTAAGATATTAGAGAGTTGATATTACTGCTGGTCTCTTATATGGAATGCAAGGAGGGGATCCTGATGCGCTGATGGCTGCGGGAACTCCAGAAATCTTGGGGGATATATGATCCCAGTTACATCTATACTTAAAGGTGAAGATAAGTCATGTAGGTGAATATTATTGATATAACAATTACTGAATTAAAATTGTGGTCTGTTGTATTACCTATTAGTTGCGATGGTAGGTGGGGAAACTCCAGCAATTCTTGAATGGAAGTGAAGGTAGCAATGTCATATGGAATCATAATATCAGCCAAGCGAACATCGGTTAGCTGCCCAAAAGTGGTCATAAAAGGAAAAGAAGTTAGTTGATTGAGGTGGGTGTTGTAATGGATATCAAAGTAGGTGAAAATATAGGTTATGCCTTCCTTGATCATCTGAGCATACAAGTCAGCCAGAATTGGATTCAGGATTTGCGAGTGAACTTTTGTGCCCTGAAATAAAGTTTAAGTGATATGTTTTGTCAGTTTAGCTGACCAAAACTATACTGAAGAAACCTTTAAACAGAATACTGGTAAATGAGGAGATAAATGTAAGACATTAAAAACAAAGGCATGTTGTAGATGTTCTGAATATTACATGTAGTTTAGAAAGTAGTAAATCACACCAATCGTACATGCATCAACTTTTTTGCATGTTTCAGTAATAGAAGACCAGATACAAGCAACGAAGCAATACAAAGAACTGGACACCAGATGGATTATCCATGATAGTGATCCTACATGTATGAAGTTACACCGATCCTAGGTGCATGATTTTTTTTTCATATTTGTTTAAAAGGATACCACATGCAAGGAAGAAATTAAAGGGCAGAGAGAGCTAGAAACCAGACAGATTGCATGATACAGATCCTAAATGCATCAAGTTTTTTCCATATTTGGGTAATAGAAGACGACATGCAAGCAAGAAAACGGAAGAAAGAGGTACAAACGTGAGGGATTAGAGATGCAAGGAGTATGTGTTGATGTTTTTATAGACAATGACTCCCAAAAAAAAGCACTGGAAAACAAAAACAAAAACAAACTGTGAATCAAAACCAGAGACACAAAACTCTGAAGCAAACAGAAATGTAGATTTGGCTGCTTCGGCCTTTAGTAAAAAAAATCAACACCTGCATTAGACATAATTCATAGGGATTACTAATTCAAAGCTTGCAACTCATCCCATATTGAAACGTGGCAAAAGTGATGCCACAATTGCCTGATCATCTGGTAATTGTCATCAAAAGCAACCAATATAGTAGAGGTTATTACAATTCTCAGGAAAAAGCTCATTTCATACCCGCAGAAAAGAAAGAATCACCATGTGTTGACAACCTCCCGAATCGTAGAAGCTGATACAAGAATACCGATGTGGGTCTCCTGTCGCTATTCTTCTTTGGTAGGTCTTACCACCTCCAATCAGCCAACACAATTAATGATCCAGTGAACCATCATGATCCATGGACGAAGGCGGAGAGCACCACAACTATGTTGTGATGACTCTATCACCGTGGCCGTCCTCTGTGTGTGGATGTGACAGGAAAGGGAAGAGGAGATAATTCGGGGAAAAAGATTGTTATGATGAGACTGACAAAGCGAACAAATTTTTTTATTTATTTCCAACAGAATGCTTCCAGAATCAAGAATGAAAGAGAAAGAAACTGGAAATGAATGTAAAAAAATCAAGAACCTGCAAAGAAGAACCCAGGAGAATAAAGGATAAGAAAGAACAATCCAGAGAGAAGCGATGGAGGACACGAGCAGAAAGAACAACCTACAATATATGACCCAAACTATGACAGCGCACCCCGCATCGAAACCCAGAAACCCAGATCAGAATAATAACGGATGGAACACAGATCCAACAAAGCATGCAAAAAGAGAAAATGAAAGATCGCAAGAAGGATGAACGAACCCCTGCAAATGACAAAGAGCAATAGAGGAAATCAAAGATTGCAAGAAGGATGAAGGAAGAGAGAAGGAGAAGCAAACTAGGTACACGGCCGCCTGACCTTCAAGAAAGATGAACGGTGGAGAGGAGAGAACGCGAAGCGAAGAGAAAAAGAGCGTATCGCTGGGCCCACTTGAGGAAAGGAGCACCAACCCGAAGATGAACAGTAAGTGAACAGTAAAAGGAACAGTAAATCTTCCTTCAGCTTTTAATATAGTTAAGATGTGGTGAATCCAGTTCACCAGTACACTTTTCTTAAAGCCGGTTTCCACTGACTTTCGATGACCGAAAAGTTCAGTGTCTAGTGTCCACCCATTTTTCAGACCTTATCAAAGAACCTATAGTTGACCCAATTTATATCCCAAGATGCAAGCTTAATCTACTGAGCATCTCCTTCAACGTACTATACATCGCTTTCACCTTCCTGTTTTTCTTTTTTCTTTTTTCCTAAGAACACCTACAAGCCTTTCAATGGATGCTACTGCTGAAGTTGCCTGTTTTGCCTCTTCCTTGAACTCTGCAATTCCACCATGGAAGTACGATGTTTTCTTGAGCTTCCGCGGAGAAGACACCCGGAAAAGTTTCACAGCCCATTTACACATTGCTCTTCAGAAAAGTGGTGTCAACACTTTCATAGATGATGAGCTCGACAGGGGAGAAGTTATTTCCGATCAACTTCTTCAGACAATTGATGAATCCCTCATCTCCCTTGTCATTCTTTCCCAAAATTATGCTTCTTCTACTTGGTGTATGGATGAACTCCAAAAGATTCTTGAATCTAGAAAATCTTTGCTTAGACATGTTATCCCAATATTTTATAATATAGATCCATCTGATGTACGACATCAAAGAGGAACCTTTGCAAATGCCTTTATAAAACATAGTGAAAGATTTGATCAAAACAGAGAGAAGGTTCAGAGATGGAGAGATGCCTTGAAAGAAGTAACAAATATATCTGGCTATGACTCTAAAGATCAGTAAGTTTCACGTACGCTTTTCAATTTATGAATTTTGAGATCTATCTTAAACTCACCATATGACAAAAGACTTAGGAATAATCATTTTAACTGGCCTTCAAATTTAGCTGAATTACAACTGACATTTGATTCAAAAACATGATCTAGCTATATTTGATATACATATACACCTTATCCAATTTACCATTTGTAGATTAAGTTATGTTTCCACGTCATATTGGACTATACTTTATTTTTAATATGGCAATACAAATAGTTCAGTTAGCTAGTGTTGAGATCTAATGAATTTGAGGTTTTAATTTATTTTTAGTGTCAAAATATTATATATACGTATATATATATATTTATTTATATATTTGGAACTTAATGCATACCGAGCATAAAGTAGTTATTTGAAGCATATATAAGAAAAAATAATGAATTTAATTTAATTAAACCTCAACAGAGATTAGTATAATCTACTCTATAATTAGTTAAGATAGTTGTGTACAATTATATATATAAACTATCATATAATCTCTGGTAGCTGTAATTTCTTTTCTTTTCATTTTTCATTCTTTCTGTGATCAAAATTTGTGAGTGATCCTTTTCAAATAAGTAATGATTTAATAAATGATTTTACGAAAAATGAATGAGGTACGTACCATATAATATACTTCTAGTTATAGAATTTTCTTTTCCATGGATATGTAAAACTCTTAACGAGAAATATTGCAGATGCATTTGTGTGTCTGTTTATTTTTGGCTGTATTTATTATTATTTCTGATTTTGAAACGTTGTATTTTTACAAAATTTTAGAATATCAATTCATGGCCGGAAAAGGAGACAACTAGCCTTATTAAAAAAGTTCTTCCCGAGAATTCTCTTAGCTACTTAACTAGGTTCGTCTTTGCAAATGCACTATACTTCAAAGGACAATGGAATAAGAAGTTTGATGCATCAGCAACTGAAGAGTATGACTTTCACCTTAGAAGCGGGAGCTCAGTGAAGGCTCCCTTCATGACCAGCGAGGAGGATCAGTTTATTAGAGTTTGTGATGGTTTCAAAGTTCTGGGTCTTCCTTATAAGCGAGGTAAGGATAAGCGCAAATTTACCATGTATATTTTTCTTCCAGACGCAAATGATGGGCTGCCAGCTTTGGTTGAGAAGGTGGGTTTCGCAATCTGAGTTCTTGGAATGCCACCTTCCTATAAGCCAAGAGGAAGTCAGTGATTTTAGGATCCCAAAATTTAAGATTTCTTATGAGGTTGAAGTTTCCAATGTGCTAATGGAACTTGGAGTAACGTTGCCATTCTCTGGGGGAGAATTGACAGAAATGGCGGATTCTGCAGATGGTGAAGAGTTATATGTTTCTAAAATATTTCAGAAGGCATTTATCAATGTCAACGAAGAAGGGACTGAAGCTACAGCAAGCATTTATAGTATCGAAGAAAGGTGTTTACCAGATAGCGAAGTCATAGACTTTGTAGCCGACCACCACCCTTTCCTATTTGTCGTCAGAGAAGATATGAGTGGAACGTTGCTGTTTGTTGGGCAAGTGCTCAATCCTGTAATGAGATCATTATTTTGACATGTCATTTATGTTATACATGTGCCAGCAATATACGTTGTTGCTAGGTAGCAATAATTTGAATTTCCGACTCTAATTAGTTTGAAAGTAAACCTAGTGTTGACTTATATATATATATATATATATGTATATATCCCCATGGCCTGGAGAATGACGACTTATCCTCTGTTCTGTTTATGAAATGCTTTCAGTCTCTGATCCCCCTCTTCTCGCTGGTTCTTTTGTGTTACACGCAATTGGTACCATTGAGATGAGCAATATTACGTGCCTCCTGTTTGTTATAATGAGTTTGTTGATGGTCAATAGTTTTGGGATATGAAGCATAACCCAGATGGGTCGTCTCCGTAGTTTCATTCGTTTCTCAAATTGTTAGTTTGCCTTCTGTATTGCAATACACACACACATCATGTGACAAATCCAAAAATTTTGAGTTGTGGGGCAGTATATATTTCAAAAAATAACATATTATAAATATGAATATGTATATATACTCACACACATTATCATTATAATTATTGTTTTCAAGTTTTCATATTTCGGTAACATTTATTTTTTTTTTCAATTTTCAATACTATAATAAGTTTTCATAATTGCTGTCTACCAAGACCATCTGCAAGCATTTCTAGATCAAATTCCAAGTTTTTCAACGAATGGTTCCAATATTCTATTTTTACCCTCATCAAATATTTGAGGAGAATATGATTGTTATGATGTTGACTTTCTTTCTTTTGAGAAATTTTTTCATTGCTAGAACTAAAATCAATATAACTACAATTAATTTTGTGTGTTTAGCTATTGAAGATATATGGAATGAGTTTATTGGATTAGTATAAGAGTCATAAATATGTTCATCCTTCATCAGAAAAATGTCCATTCTCCAGGAACTCACAGGCTAAACATCATTTGTGAAAACCAAGCATTTGTTCTCTCTTACTTGTTAATCTTCCTTCATCCCCTTGCAGAACTTCTAGTTCTTTTGATCTCTGCTTTCTTTTGTCTTCTTTTTCTTATGTTAGCTTCTTTATAAACTGAACCTTTTCTGTTGAATATATATATATATATATATATTTATATGAAAAAAGAGTCACATACTATACAGAAATATATGAGAAAAAAAGTAGAATAAATTAAAAGTAATATTATTAATATAATTAACCAAATAAAAATTTGTGGGGGGACTAATGTAATAGGTCCTTTCATGTTCTCTTTTTTTTTTATATAATATTCACCCGGTATCGGTATCCTGGATTCATTGCCTGCCCCAAATTAATATGGATCTCGTTCTGTTAACGCTGTTGCACCCCTCAGGAATCGAAATCTCGACCCCGTTGAATGCTAGTTAAACCCCTTACCACTTGACTAGACACTCATTGGTCCTTCCAAGTTCTCTTTAATTTCGAGATTTCCTTAGCTAAACACATGTATCTTTTCTAGACATTAACAAATATCATCTTATGATATATATATATATGTAAGTATATTATGAAACATTCGTTAGCCATTTCACATGAATGAATCAATGAAGTCATTTTCATGTTTTATCACCTTAAATATATATATATATAATATGCCCAATCTATCCTTCCCTTATTATATTTTTCTTTTACAAAAACACGTTTAATTATCAATAAGCTTTGACATAGTTGACAAATAGCTGCTTCTCTTATACATGTTATTTAGAATTTAATTCTTAGTTGCATATATGAAAAAAATTTGTTGGGATTCAATGATTTATGTCTCTAGAGGATTCATCTTCGCGTATAATTTTGGGGATACCATCAGCAAAAGAAACGGAGGATGATGTGAATAATGCTAGAACCTAGCAAGTAGGATACTTAACTACCTTCCCTTTTGTGCCTCCATCCCACTCCTCCTGGCTAAAATTGTTAAAGCCCCATGTACATATGCGTGTGTGTATATAGGCATACAGACAGTTATATATACATGTATATGTACGTACAAATATGCATGCATATATATATATATATATATATATTGAAAAGGAAGGAGCATCATCACTGACAAGATAAAGTTGTTTAATGGATAGATAGCATGAATGGTACTACCCTCCATTTTATATTATAAAATATTTTATATTAGATTCACATATATTAAAAAAATCACTTTTTCATCTAAAAATCATAAAAAAAAGCATTAATATTTCATATTTTATCTTTATTAAATATAATTTATTATCAATTTTTTATCTAAAATAAGGAGTAGAGAAAAATTAAAGACAAGTAAAATGAAAAAAAAAAATATCTAATACCCTATATTTTCAACTATAAACTTATCATATAAAAGTCAAATGTTTAGGTGTGAAACATTATCAAGATCAAGAAGTATATATAATAAGAAGACGAAATTGGAGCTTGCAAATATCTACAGCTATGTTAATTATTATGAGTGTTATGCATGGTATGATCATCTTGTTAATCAAAAGTGCAAGGACAGCTCCGTGCAGCCGAAGGAATAATAGTCTTCACTTCACGACGATGACTCAGCTTCGCAGCAATGGGTTCTCATTTTTTTTCAGAGGTTACATGTTAATACATCTGTCGGACTTAATTGGGTGATTCATCCTCGATGCGCTAAATTACAAGCCCATTATGATTTAAGTAGTATTAATTAATTTTAACTTGAGAAAACTTAGATTTTAGAGGTATATGATTTAATTATAAAATTTATAAGTTAATTTGAATTATTTAGGTTGTGTCTAGTTATCCCATGATTAATTAAGATATTATCAGATAACGTAGTGGTGGTTACCACAACTAATGCTTGTCAAAATTAGTTGTGAGTGTTCTTACTTCCTCCCTCTCCTTCAGCTCTCACTAATTGAGGAAAAGCCTTGGATTGTATTCTCTCTCCTTCTCCTCTGTGTGTAGAGTAAATGTGAGTGCAACGACATGGGTTTGGTTCTCGCCAGATTATTGATTTAGTTTCCATCGCAGGAGCCACATCGTTTAGAGTCTATAAATTGATTGATGATTAAAAGAGGTCGACCTGAGTGTCTATGACCCAATTTAACAATGTCTTTTCATGTCACATAAGCTTGATCATGAATTACAGGGGTTATTGCTGTAACTGTTAAATATTCTAGGGAGATGGGTGAAACTATGTATTTCTATTATCGTAAATTAAAGATAATGAAAATTCCACTTAAATATTTTAGAAATTTAATATTTTAGAAAATATATCTAAAATTTGTAATATTATCATACAATAGCTGACTGTTTAATTGAAAATATTGTTTCATTAAACATGAGGTTGGAATAGAACTATACGGTAATCAGTTATAAATATATAAGAATTATTTAAAAATTTACAAAAATAGTTGTAAATCAATCTAAAACATGAAATATAATCTGATAACTTATTTCTAAATGATCATTCTCATAAATTTATACTTCATTTGGTCTATATTATATGAGATTTCTAACTATTTTATGTTTATTAAGAAAAATTAATTGTACATCTTAAAATTAAAAAAAAATCCAACATCATAATTTTATCTTTATTAATTATTAATAAAAATTTTAAAAATTTATTATCTCTCTTTTCCAACTTATAAGATAATAATTAATAGAGATAAAAAGTTAAACTCTTACTAAAAATTAAATAATCCCTTACATTTTGAACTAAATAAGTGTTCTTTAAAGTTCTAAAATAACCATTATATTTACAAATGATAGCTTTGATAAGTTAAATAAGGATTAAAATAGAATTGGTGCCTAAGTTTTTTTTTCCTATTACTTATATAATTTTTTTTAAAAATATTTCTCCGAGAAAAGTCGGGTCGGTCAAATGTAATTTTTTTCCGATTACTTTTACAATATTTTAAAAAATATTTCTCCAAGTAAAGTCGGGTCGGTCAAATGGGTCAAGACCTGATTGAACTGAGTTTATAGGAACCCAACAAACTGCGATCCACGATGGCAATTGGAGTGGGAGAAGCGAGAGCCTCCAATGTTTCTTGGTGGTGGCTCTCGCCTTTCGCATCATCTTCGAGAATGCGACCTCCCGTTCCACTTAGCCTTAAGCTGCAGATTTCGTTACTATAGTTCCCAAATTGTTCAGCTTTCGTTCCCATGGCCTTTGAATCCTTCTTTGCCATGTATTGAGAAGCAAACCAGACTGTCTTCGTCGTCGTCCTCATCTCGTTATTCCGGCATTCCATCTGAGTCTCCTCGGGAAATCCCCCCTCTTTTTGATTGTTTCAGGTTCCTTCTTCTTCATGATCACTGTTTTTTTTTTTTTGGGTTATACTATTCTGCAAAGTTTGTCTGTTAAAAGAAGTTGGGATTCAAGTTTTGTGAATGAAGTTCCCAAGCAACTATGAACTGATGGACGAAAACACAGATGCAACAACTCTCAAGTGAACAAAAATTTGAGACGAAAACACAGACCGCTTATAACCAGATTCACTCTTTCGCATTCCCTGTCTAACTAATCCTTACTTTGGTTTGCTACCTAACTTTCCTGCTTACTAACCACTACACAATCTATTACAACCAAAAAAAAAAACCATGCATCAATTATATTCTTTCGAAACAATCCTTGCTCTCAAGGATTAGAGGTGAAAAATTCTGATATTGCTGCTGCAGAGACTTCCATGTTGCATCCTCGAGAGTAGATTGCTTCCAATGAAACAAAAAATTTGAGTGAGCGGATTGTTACCCCTTTTTGACTAAAAATTAGCAGAATGAAACTCATGAGAAGGAATTGATCCAGCACCCACTTCCCTGATTATCAAAAACTGGTTGCCAGGTTGCCCACTTCTGTTTTTTTTTTTTTTGGATGGAAAAACAAGCTTAATTAGATAGGAAGAAAATTAAAAGAGGGGACGATAAGACAACCTTCTAAACCAAACCCAGAAAAAAAAATGTTTTTGGGGGGAGGGGGGGGGGGGTGGTGTGGGGAGGGTTGGAAAAAGGGAAGAACATGAGGGTGAACTGTGAGAAGAAGAATACATCTGCAGCGTAGGCTTTTAACTTTAAAGTAGTAAGACAAAGGCAGCAATGAGGTTTTTTGGAAATATGAAGGAGAATTCTTACACATGGCAATCATGGTGGTTTCTTGCTAAAAATACATGGCATTACATACTGTTCTTAGATTAAGCATCCTCACAGGAACTTCAATTTTTTTACACTAAGCCGATTGAAAAGACAGCTAATGACATATTTTTCTGATACTTCCGGACATTTGGAGACCACAATTCTTTAAACTTTTTTTATAATCCTCAACAGTATTTTCTCGTTTCAAATTCTTCATTAATCATTTTATTTTGTAATAGTTTAGATGGCATACATATTGTAAGAAAGTCCAATTTGACAATTACCGGAGCACCCTTTTCTGGTGAAAGAAAACTTATATTGTTTGTTGCAATTAACCAAGAATCAATACTCTTGGGCGCTATATCTAATAGAGTTTTAAATTCTAGCTACTCATTTGCTACCTCATTTGCATATGTGGCTGCTCATACGTGAGGTTTAAATTATTGGGCATGATCTATCTGCTTGCCAATCAAGTAACCAATTTATGTATTCACCGATTTTTATGTGCATTTCAAGTTATCCTTTTTTTTTCCCTCTCTTTCTTCTTTTATCAAGATTCTGATCCTTTTTTCTTTTATTCTTTCTGCATAGCCAACAAGAGGATGATCGTGAAATTAGATCTGATGGATTATCTCCAATGGCAGGTTTAGTCACTTTCACTGTACTTGTCTTTCTCCATTTCTTCTATGCATGTACATCTATATAAATAACTAGAGGAGTAGGAAGTTGAGGGGGTTGAGTTAAGGAAAATTCTACAGGGAATGTGGGAGAGATCCTAGCCTCTCTAAAGCTGGGGAGTTTTATGTGCTTTCTTTTTCCTTTACCATTGCTTCGTTTCTGCTACTGTCAATCTTTTTCCATTACTGTTTTGGCTTTGATAGATTCTCTGTACCCCCTTGTTCTGCTCAATTACTTTGAATGTGGTAGGATTTTGATGGGCCGAGGCTGACTCATGGGTAGTGAGGCGTGAGGTGTGAGAGTGTAAGAGAGATAAGATAGAGCCACCAACGTGAGGTGTGAGAGTGTAAGAGAGATAAGATAGGGTCACCAAAGGGAATATATTGGGAGTGAGGGGTCAATGAGCATTTAGACAATCTGTGAATGTGCGGAGAGACAACCCTCTTGAATGCTAGTGTGTGCTTTTCGTTATTGGCAGTGGATTACTTGGTTCAATTCCATTTTCAAATTTTGGTTCCATCATATTCCTTTTGATATTTTCTGTTATTGAATAATATTTTGGCAGAGTTTCTATCATATTATTAATATGAATAAGGTTGCAATTATAGTTGGTTTTGCATGATATTTTTGAAAGGAGCCCAAAGTCACCCCATAGTTTGTAGGCAGAAGGGGAAAAAAAAATCAGTACAGCACAATAACTTCGGATGCTGGTCTTTTGTGCAGGTGTCTTTTCTTCATATTATCAATAATTAGTAGTTATTCTTTCTGCCTACTCACCATTAAACATTGCGTTATTGTGGAAATAGATTGAAACCACCACTACATGTGTTTGTGTATAATGATTTATATTCTGAATTTTTTTTAAAATTAAATATATCAGAATTACCTCGATTTTAGGGATTTGTTTTCTCTGATAACCTTTACTATCACATAATGAAATTGAGTAATCATATATAAGAAAGAACAAATGATATATGCAGCTATTGTAGGTTTGGTTCTGTAATGATGGCTTATTGAGTGTTTAAGCTAACATATGCATAATACGTTGCCTATTCACTTGTTAGCGAAAAAAATTGTCCCGGCGTTTTTTTTTTAATTTTCATTTTAATAATACACACTAGCTTTCAATTCATAAAAGGAGGAATGTGAGGGTGGGTCCATCAACTTTGTAGCGATTGTAATGGATTGTGATTATCAACTTGCCTTAAATGTTCTCTGCACTTTTAAAGTTGTTCAAATGACTAAGATCTACTAAATGGTCCTTGGAGCTGGATCCTCAAAGTTTAAACTTTTTTATTTTTTAATTTCTTTCTAGAACTAAAAATTGTTGAGTTAGGTAATCATTTAAACCCTATCATGCCTGTGTTTGTTTTCTACCAATGAAATCCTTGGACCAATTATAGCTGTCAATTAGGTAATCATTTAGAACTAAAAGTACTTGTGATTTTACTAGACTGAGGGGGGCTACATTACTGCAATTTTTTAATAGCTGGAATCTGAAATTACTAATAATATGCAAATGCCATTCCCCCCACACCCTGGGGTTTTTAGGCCATGCATCACATGGAAATGTTTACTATTGACTATATGTGATATGTAATGTACTATCTCAATAAGATATCATGTATAAATCTGTTTTGATCATTTCCAGGAGGAGTTGTGGCATTGGGAAAGTTTGATGCCTTGCACATAGGTCACCGAGAGCTTGCAATTCAAGCATCGAGGGCTGGGCCTCCATTTCTTTTATCATTTGCTGGAATGGCTGAAGTACTTGGCTGGGAACAAAGGTATGATGCAGTACAAGATTCTGTCAATTCAATTTAAGGGTTTCTTTAATTAGTTTATATAATTTGAAAAATATGATTGGTTGTTCCATTTGCACAATCTTAAACTTTCAATTGGTAGTTGTAACTTTACAATTGAGAATTGGAGAAATTTTCTATAAGGACTAGATTTCTTGAGAATATGGACCTTAAAACAAAAGTATAATTGTTGTGAATGTTCTTAACTAATACTACTGTGTTTTGAATGACCTGTGATTGGGAAATAATATAAACTCAGATGACACTGCTGTTGCTGTCCATAACTGGGTACTAGTTGAACAAGTTTGGTTCCTGATCTTTTCATATTGTATAGATGATAAAGGAACTTTCTTTCATTTCTTGGAATGAAGTTCTTCCATCATTGGAGATTGAATTGATAGATATTGGAATGATTTTATCGAATTGGTTTTGATGCAAACTGCAAAATATCTGCTTCCTCTAGTTTGCACGGGAAACCCTTATCTAGGGCTACCTTGACAATAACTTTTACATGGTCTGAGGAACAGTAATTGTAATTGTATTTTGGAGTTCATTTGGAGAAACTTCTGAGACTAAGTATCTAACTATATAAGAACATTCTCAAGAAATTATGTTTCTTTTCAGGCATGTAAGACATATAATTTGGGTTATCATATGTTTGAGTTTTGATGAATATCTTTTGGACATTTTTATAGTGAATTTAGTCCTGCTTTCTAGAAGGCTTTTCCTTTCTTCTCACCGGGTATGGTAGTCCGATTTTAAAGTACTAAATGTATGGTAATTTAAAAGAAGAGAAAACATAGGGCATCTTTTTGACTTCTTCCTAAACAGGGCTCCTGTAGTTGCCAAATGCGACCGGAAGCGAGTGCATTCTTCTTGGGCTCCATATTGTGGCAATATGGTCCCAAAAGAGTTTCAGGTTGAATTTTCAAGAGTGAGATATCTCAGTCCACGTCAATTTGTTGAGAAGTTATCAAAAGAGCTTAGAGTGCGTGGAGTTGTTGCAGGTAAATTAACAGTTCCATCATTTTCTATTCTATTTTGAGCATTCTCTTTTGCCTTTGATATGGTTACATGAATCCCTATTTCCTGTAGTATGGAGAATGTACAATACTTCAGTAGGGGGGTAATTATGGTTCTAATCTAGATATATTATTACTTGTGACAAATTCTGGTTGTTTCAATATGAAAATTGGACTCTAATATAATATCTGTAATTTGGAGGGAAGTGTAGTACTTTCTCTAATATTCAACTAACCTATTTCTTTTGGGATAAAAAAGGAAGCTTGATTAGATAGGAATTGAGTTTCTAGAGTGTAGGATAAGACCGCCTCTTGAAAGAAACTTCATAAGAAAGGGCAATGAAAAAGGAAAAACAGCATAAAATTAAGAAAATAATGAAGCCTTTCAGTCCCTATTCATGTCTGTCAGAGTCTCCCTTAAAGCAATCAGGACACGAAGACCTAAGAGAAGCATGAGATACGATCCTTTCCCATATGTCATTTGGAGTTGCTGAGGCATCATAAAATATTTAGAATTCCTTTCCAATGAAATACACCAAATCACAACTGCCGTCTTTATTTCTTCCCAAGTGATCATACCATTTTTGCAAGTCCAACTTTCTAGACAAATTCCAAATCTGACAAAAAATTCCAAACAATTAATTCCAAAGTTGTAGCCATACTGCAATGCAAGAACAAGTGTATTTGTTTCAGAATTATTCCTACACACGAAACAAGTGTTTGGGGGAAGTGCCCTATTTGGCCTTAGAATTTGCAGCATGTCAGTAGTATCTATTCTATTGAGTACCACTGTCCACACAAAAGATTTCGCTTGTAGGGAGTTAACAATTTCCTGGTTGAGAAGTATCTAAGTAGGACTTACAATACAAGAGAAAGTACCAATCTCTAGGATCTAAACAAATAACATTAACATAGTTATTCCTATTATTTATATATTTAGTGCACATGTCAAATTAAAATGAGGCTAAAGCTTTGTGGTAAGGTGCAGTTTTTGCAGTGTTGTAGTGCATATCTACTATAAGAAATTGAGATAGATGCCTGTACTGGAACTTGTGGCAGGTGAGAACTACCGATTTGGGTATAAAGCAACTGGGGATGCATCAGAGTTGGTAAAGCTGTGTGAGGAGTATGGTATGGAAGCTTACATAATAAATTCTGTTATGGACAAGCATCAAAACTCTGCAACTTTAGGTACCAGCAACCCAAAAGAGAGAGGACAGGTTTCATCTACTCGTGTTCGGCAGGCCCTTGCTGTAGGAGACATGAGATATGTCTCAGAGCTCTTGGGTCGACAACATCGTCTCATATTGATGGCCACTGACCCGGAGGGATTTAGTGTTGGCAAGTTCAAGTTATCTGCCCCTAAGTCCTGCCTAATGAATCTAGCACCAAAGGAAGGTTTATACGAGAAGTGTTATCTTTTCCTTGATCATGAAAATGTAGTACAATGTAGAGTAGTTATTGACACCAAGCTTGTCCATGTAGAATTGGATGACTTAGGTCTGAGTGACATTTTCAGTACTCAACATTTTCGGTTCTTGCAAATTGAATTTGCTGATTCCAGCTCTTGATGCTGTTAAAAATTTAGCATTTATGTTCATTTTGATCTTTAGCTATGATCTAGTTACATCATACTCCCGGAATTCTTGGGATACTACTGCTGAATCATAATGTTGACCAAAGTAGATATGGCTTTAACTTCGTTCAGGTCCTTTAACTCTGCATCTATTTGGTAAACTCAAATGACTCAAATGTTTGCTTAGTCCAAGCATCAAGTGTGCTTTAGATCTCTCTGTGTGCGTGAGAGACAGAGAGAGATCTGGGCAGCATCAATTGCAGTACCATGGAGACTAACCAGCAAAGCAAGAAGACAAGAAAAAATTGAGTAGCTCTAAAATGCCCCCTTGACAAAAAGGTCATTTTGGTGTAAGATTGAGCCAGATTTGATATTAAAATTCAATTCTGCTTACTCATTGGAGTAAAGAGAAAAAAATTCTACTCATTGATCTAGTTTTGAACAATCTTCATTCTTGGAATTTATTTGGATGAAATCAATGGGATTCGAGCAAATTGTTACAAAATGCTTTTCATATATGATTTAGGCCTAAAAATCTAACGTCACAAAACTTCATGTCAAATTGCAGAACTTATTTGAAAGAGGCACAATTGCATAGTCCTTCTTAACATATACAACACCTAACTAATTGTTACTCTGATTGAGAGAATTTTACCGCAATAACTTTTACATTGAGGCACATAACATTTTTACAAATAATTGTAATTTTTTAATTAAATATTTGTCATAGATAGCCAACCCATAGGTATTGCTGAGATGAGTAGTCTGAATTTGTCAACAACAAAGCCAGCCAAAGTTACCAGACAGGAAGAACTGGATGAAATATGTCTTTTGGACATGTCTTAGGGGTCATTTTAGATGTGTGCATTGTAATGTGCTCTATTTTGGATAGAAGATTACTGACTTTTGGATGCATATAATATAGTAGATTAATGGGTGGATGGAATGAAAGCATTTTGTTGGATCCACAAGGACCCGCAAGCTAAATCAAACGGAGCTGTAAATCACCATGCTTATGTTAATATTAACATGTTCAGTTAGTAGTATTTTTTCTGTTCAGCGTCAGTAGTGTTTTAGTATATTGGATGCGACATGGGAAGAAGTGTTTTACTGTGTGTTTATATATATATATATAGAATGCAGATATATATATAGACCCAAATCTCGGCATGATGTATGTTGGACCAAATTTTGTACGCACACAACGAATACAACAAGTAAACATTTTTTTTTACCAGAATGCAACAAGTAAATATTGGCCAAAATAAGAAGATACTATTTTTATGTTTACTAAACTGGAACATAGTATGTACACTATTTAATCCATTTATCAGCCGATTTTAACATCCTCATGGTTTTTAGTTATTTGATTGCACAATTATTAACATTTCTTTTTTTTTTTTTGGTGGGAGCACAATCATTAACATTGAAAAAGAAGAATCATGACATTGGAAACAAGATAGATATATATATATATATATCGGTGAGTGGAAACAAGATATATATACATCCGGGGGAATGTTGGGCTGACATGTATGTAGGCCCAAAATATTTTGATATCCATTTAACTAAATATTTTTATGTCCATCTTGAACTTGTTTAATGTAAAGTCTCTTTTTAATGCAGCCGTGATCGAAAAAGACGCAGTTGGATTTGTGGAAATCCATTAAAATATCGGACTTAAACCAGGCCCATAAAGATATGTATTCAAGCCCTTACGAATAGAACTAATAGGCGTATGAGTTTTGAGTGATAAAAGTATTGACTAATTCAAATTGCAATGTGCAAAATACTATGAAGTTTTTCACAGTAAGTTAAAAAATTCATGTTGTATTTTTTGAAAACAAAAAACTTATATCATTTTTCTTTTATATTTTTTTACTATTTTTTAATTAAAAATTAACATGTAGACTTTTTTAACCGCCATAAGTTTAATTATTAATTACATATTAATATTATGAAGACTATACTTATGATGAGTTAAAAAAATTCACATAAAAAAAGGGTTGACATGTTAATTTTTAATTAAAAAATAGTACTAAAAGTATTTAAGTTTTTTCTTTGCTTGAAAATCCTTTACTCCAACAAAAGAAAAATCAGCATGGATTACGCTCATGTATACATATGGATTTTTACTCAATTTCATGCAGATGTCATAGCACGAAAATTATCTTGGTATACCGCGCACCAAATTTAATGGACTTCAGAAAATGCATCTTCAATTTCTAAAATAACAATCTAAAAAACAAACAATTTCAACCACTCAATGCTTGTACTTTAAATTAAAAATTTTCGACTTATTTTCTCAAAAACTACTAGAAGTAACACCAATATGGATTTTCACTCATATCTAACACACAGGCATACAGATCTTAGCTTTAAATTAAAAGAAAATGTTATAATACGAAAGTTATTTTGGTATGCAGGGCACCAAATTTGATGCATTCAGAAAATACATCTTCAATCTTATTATAACAACATAAGAAATAATTTTGAATCAGTGAATAATCCTAGCGGCAACCGAAATTATCATTCTCATTTTTTTTAATATTTTGATTTTTATGGATTGAGCTGGAAACAGGACAATTTGAATTTATTCAAATGTTTATGCCACTAGAAATTAATGCCGCCGGAGTTATTGGAACACCCTCTTGTTAATTGTAAACCTCGCTGTCATGTCATTTTCGATATATTAAATGCATTCTTGTAAGGAATGCATTATGTCACTTGTTTAACTTGAACATATTACCCAAGCTATTTATACCTTTTGTTTTTGTCCTTCAAATCGGTACCTGTATATTATTCAAAGCAAAATTCAACCAAAAAAAGCTTTCTTCTTTTACTCTATGGTTAAATTTTTTTTTTTAAATATATCTTATCGTTCGTTCCCCTTCTCTCCTCCTCCTCCACCACCTCGCTCACAGCTATAGCTGTAGCTATCGGCTATTGAGTTGTAGGTTTCTGTTCTTCCTAGGTTGTCTTCTTTTGAATAACAGGAGGAGAGGGAAGAGAAATTTTTTTTTTTTAAAAAAAAAGGAAAATTGAAATACGCCATGCAGTTGCAAAGATCACCTTCTTCTACTGCTACGGCTAACATTCCTCCACCTGCTAATTGGAAACCTGATCATGAACCCATTCTTCACCATAAGTATTCTAAAAACATATCACCATCTCCCGGTACTACATATAAGCCAACCATCTCTTAATTTGCATGTTTCACTATTTCTGATGCATGCCCAACGTCTTCTACTTTATTATCTGTGTGTTTTGTTCTACGATATATATATATATATAGGCGTTTCTTCTGCATCATGTTCTACTGCTGGGATGGTTACTCTGGGCCAGATGGGGAACTATGGGTATGGATCTATGACTACGGAAAGTGTTTTAGGGTAAGTTGTTTTATGACTGAATATGGTCATGAAAGATTCAATTATACATACGATGAAGTCTTGTCTTTTCGTTGATTCAATTTACTGCTCACTGGGTATGTACGCATAGCTGTGTGGTCGATGCATTAAAATAATGGAAGCAACCATCACAGGTTCCTTCTGTATGAGGTTGGAGAGTGCAAGCAGGAGGTAGTCTACCACTATATTGATGACAAATAATTAATATGAATGAAGCCAAGTCCTTTCTTCATCGATTACTTGAAACTTCCACAGAAGGAAGAACCTTGTAATTTGACTCAGAATTAACTAAAACGTTTCACGAAGCAAAGCAAAGGCTTCATTTCACTGTTACTTGGTTTTAGACCTTGTGCATTAAATTAATTTTTGTTCTCTCCTTTTTTTTTTTGTTTTTCAGGACTGCTCAATATCAGCAGGAGGAAGTAGTGGCACCATAAGCCACAATACGGGATGGGTAGGTGTGGTGGATCCATATTCCTAAACTACACTAAGTTCTCAGACAAAATAAGGCCAGGCAATCAAGAAGCCCAGAAAGAAGAACCAGAAGAGGAAGATGGAGCCCCTGAGATCGAAACCCTGCCTCTGTTCCCTATGCATGGTGAGGACATCCACGGCTACCGCAACCTTAGGTTTGATTCGTCTTACTACGGCAGTGGCTGGTATCACACCAAGAATATGGCTTCAAGAACAATGCTTCTCACCGTACTTCCCTTGAGCTTACTTTCAACTCCTACACCCGCAGATCTCCAGATTCAACTTGAACCGTGGATGACTCTCCAAGTTCAACTCCTTGATTTCAAGAAGGTGCTAGCTTGGCTTAGCTATGTTCCTATTTAGGTTCTGTATGTGTGCTACTGGTTAAAGCTAATGAATTAGCACATGAATGAACTGATCAATAAAAAAACTTGTTCTACCATATTTTTAGAGTCATGCAAGGGATTTAATGGATATTGACTAATTAATACTATTAAAGTTTGTTACTTTGTCCATTTCCCAAAAACATTCCGTCATTATTTTGCTAATTGAAATGATTAGCTTAAAGAAAAAAAAAAAAAAGAAGAGCATAATCATGCGAGTTTATGCCCCAAAAAAAAAAAAGAACCTTCTTCTCAGATTTTACTATTGAAGAACGCCCCACCATGTCTCAACCTCAGACTTGATTCTCATATTTGGCTTAGAATGGAAGAAGTGGGTCACTCGCAGTTGCTAGATCCGTTTTAGTCATTTTCCTTCGTAGATGAAAATCCGGAAGGAATGTAATGACACTTTAGCTAGCTATTCGATTTGGATCATGTGAATGATCTGATTCTCTACCAGCAGCTATGAACACCTTTTACACCAAAAGAGCAATGAGATTTGTGTGGCTTTGAACTCTAGACACAGATTTGTCTATGGTGGTGATAGTTAGATGTGAACATTGCACAAGCCTCCTCTCTATCAATATGATGAAAGCGTCTTTTGTTCCCTTACACCATTTAGCTTCCTTTATTCATTCTTCAGGTATCTGATAGTCCACTTGATTATAACACTTCTTTCTTTAGGGAAAAGCATCGACAGACATTTTAAAAAAAATTAATTATTAACTAGTTCATTAGATTACTATTATATTGTACCCTCAAAACCTGAACATTTTTTATCATTTTCAGTGGGCCAATTTCCTTTCATTTCACTACAATGGAAATGAAGAGAGCTGTATCCAGACGGAGCAACTTGTGGATTTTAACTCCCATCTGGACCACTATGAAGATACTGAGGTAATACCATTATTACTTGAAAAACTTCAGCAGCCAAGGTGCTTTTACTTGGCACTTAGTGCACTTAGATGTTAATTGATTCCATTGCAAATTCATGTCCTGTTTTTGATCTAATCCTCTCGCCACTAATGATTGAGACTTGGATACTTGGGTGTGTTAGTAATTCATGTTCAGAGATTAAAAGCTCATATATATAAAAGTTTGTTAGATGCATCTGACATAAACTTTGGTCATTTCTTTTCTTTCATGAAAAGCTCATATATGAAAGTGTGTTATTATTGGTTCTGCTAGAAACTTTGCAGGTCTCATTTTTCTCGGTTAAGTAATAACAGTTGGTAAGTTGTTCTGTTTGCAGGTCTCAAAATATGGTCCTGTGAAAGTGGAAAAGCTAATGGATGTGGATCAATAGGTAAATTTAATGCACAATTGACCAATTTAGAGATAATTACCATACTTCTGACTTGGTAATTAATCAAAGGAGATTGCTTAGCTGGAAATCTAAGATGTTGTAACAGTTCTGAAGGGGAAAGATTGAAGAAATTGAACTTCATTCAACAAGAACCAGTTTGCTGATTTGTGCTAATTGGTGGGATTGGAGCAACTCTAGCACAACTATGCCTTTATCTGTTCCCCAATTACTTTTTAATGCAACTCTAACTCAATTATTTTGTAATTTGTTACCTCTCTTTTGAAGGCACATGTCATAGGTGACTGCCAATAGTAGGAAAGTAGGCTGTTCATTTGATTCCTGGTCGCGTTTGCTTTAATTGCTGCTGGTTATGTACTTATCAAGGTAATGCTTCCTTGATGAACGGTATATTTTGATATGAATTGGGTTGTTCATTTTTATGCATTACGTACTTATCTCGGAAGCCAAACGAGCATAGCATATACAACAAGTTCATGATCTTCAAGAATATATTCAGAAAAAAAAAAAAGGGGCGGCTGAGGAAGTTGCTGGAACAAGTATGTATACTTGAATTTTAGTGTATTAGACGTGTTACTTGTATACATATTAAGTGTTCTGTTTGGTATTGTCTTAATTCAGACATATAAAGTATTTCCCTTTTGTTTGCAGATTGTTTTTTACTTGACGTGATCATTAAAGAAGAAAATGAATGGATCACTAATTAAGATGCTCAAAAGTGTCAAAGGATGATTTCAAGCACAGCCCACCAAATGTAGTTGACCAATGATTGGAGGTTTTAGAGATATTAGAGATATTTTTTAAGGCTTTTTCTTTTAAATTTATTTGATCACTTTGTAGTGTCAAAATCTTAGTTGTTTGTGATTTGTAAGTTGGTACTTGATATTAATTGAACGGTCACATATTGTTGGAATGGTTGAAATAAAATGGCAGCCAAAAAAAAGTGAAATTTTATTTATTTTTTGTGTACTATAACATCCTTCCAAATTCTGCAATAATCCTGAAACCCTAATCATCAGTGGTTTCCCAGGATGTCTCTGATAATGCAATAAGTCTTTGGCTACTTCTTGTTGAAGCAATCTTAAGAACTTGCGGATGGATTGGGGTTTAAACATCTCTCGTTCTTCATTGAGCTGTATATTAAGTCAATGCAGAAAAGACTTGAGGCTCTGGATATTGGTTTATGTGAAGCAGTGACAGATGCTGCATTCCATCTGTTAAGCAGCGAAGAATTTGAAGGCTTTGAATGTAAATAATTGTTGTCCAAAATTCTGTGGCAGATATAGGCATTCCTTTGGCTAAATGCAATTATCTACAACACTTAGATGTCAGGTCCTGCCCAGATGAATTGTTACCAGGGCCAGGTGCCTTGAGGATGGGTTGCATGCTCTAAAGTGAACTTCAATGGTAGTAGTAGCAAATCTGTTTGCTTCTTTGATGTTATGATACTTAAAGATGGTTGGCATCATCTGAAGATTATTAAGGCATTTGGAGATTTGAAGAGGGAGTGTTGAATGCCTTGAATTTTTTGTGATATAATCCAAATTGTTTACGCGAAGTTTAAATTAGGATTTTCTTAGTTTGAGTCAGGATTTCTTTTACTTCAAGTTATTACTATTTTAATAATTTGTGGCTGTAGAGTTTTTAAGGCTTAGACTCTCTTTATGAAATAGTTCCTAGTAAAATTTCTCCTTACTGGTGGATTAGGTCACACTGATCGAGCCACGTTAATTCTCATTTGTTATATTTTGTTGCTTTCTTTCCTCGTTTATGTGGTGCCATTTTCTGCATTGTTTTGCACAATAGGGGGCTTCCAGTTCTGCTATACTTTGTATCATATTAAAAGACAATGGACTTTTTAGGTGAAGCAGCGAACTGACTCAATTTTCTCATTCGGAAGTAGAACATTGGATGAAGAAAACACCTGTGATTATCTGGAACTCAAGGAACACCAAGAAGCACAAGAACATATATACGTCCCAATCCATTATCAACTCTTCAAAGAATTAAAGCCATCTTGCATATCAATGCATTAGTTCATTCGCATGAAGATTCTTCAAGGAGCAGCAGATTTGAGGTGCAGCAAAATGTCACAAATATGATAAACCGGAAGGATGGATTTTGTCCTAGGATGGGATTAGTAACAGATGTTGCTTAAGAAACATGGTTTTTCCTTTTTTAACACTTCGTTGATGGTTGATAAGCAATGGATCTCATTGCAGGTATGCCAGTAATCTTCGTTGTTCTATAGGAAATGAGGAAGCTGTTATGCTGGATAAGAATTTAGACGAATTTGAGCCACAGGGTGATAAAAGTTTAAAAGTAATTTATAGAAAGAAAAATTATTTGCATTGGATTTCACGTGTATGGCCTTTTCCTTTTTCATGCTCACTCAAAAAAGATAGTAAAAAACTGACTTAATTGATTAAAGATTATGTTAGTTTAACTAGTGGCTTTAAATTTGAGTCTTCAATATGTAGTTGTGATAAATAGTTATTGAGAAAATTTTACTATATTTATAGTCCTATTTGATTCAATTCAAATTAGTTGGAAGTTAATATAATTATTAAATATTAAGTGGTTCAATTAAAAATATAAAAAAGAGATGAGCAGCAATTCCAAAGTTTCAACAGCAAAAGGAAATCATAGGCAATGGGAACAACATTCCAACATCAACGGGAGCATGGATCAATCTTTAGTATTTTTTTTTTAAAAGCAATTTGATAAATAATTGTGTTTTGTAATGATGAGATTTATTGGCCGTGTATAAAAAGAAGTGGCGACCACGCTTGTTGGTTCGTTTTGTCTTGTTTGATTGAAACCATTTCAACTAATTGTTTTTAGGAAAAAAAATGTGGGATTGTGCACGTGATAAATAATAATTTAATATATATATATATATATTAACAAAATTTTAGATGAAAAATTTAAAACTCAAGTTTCCAATAATAATAATAATAATAAAAACATGCACAAAGCCCCATACAAAGGCACAGTTCATGTGGCTTTTGAACTTTAGATGAGAAGAAGTTATATTTATAACTTATGAATTATGAATAGTATCATATTATATGTATGTATTTTCATGAATATTTTATTTTGAGGATAAAATATAATTTCTCAATAACTAATTATGTGAAAATTTTATTCTTTAAGTATTATTTTATAATTTTAATTTTTACCAAAATTCTAATTTTTTTTAAAGTTCTTAAATGCTACTAACAGAGGCCTTAAGTGTCATTTTCCAATTCTTAAACTTGTTTTTTATTTTAAATTAACTCTAATTTTTAATTTATCGGACACCAAAAAATCTACAACAATCACCGAAAAGAAAAAAAATATTACTTTAAAAGTCTAAAAGAAGGGATCTCTTTACAACATTTAAAAATGGGGAAAAAGTCATCTCATTTCCCTGTCACTTTTGCTTTAATGTGGTATTATGTGATGGCTATTAAAAGTTAAACACTTTCGGGACGACCAATTACTTTTCCGTCGCAAAAACAATTTGTCCAGAATAAATTCCGGGATCAAAAAGTATTTCATAATTATGTCTGAAACAACAAACTCAAATCAATCAATTTATTCCTTTTCTTCTGTCCCCTAATCCATACTTATTTTTTATTCCTCACCCTCTAACTTTGATTCTTCAAATGATTCTTCCAACTTCAAACTTGATTACAAAATTTCTCAATTCGTTTTTCTCTTCCATTTCTTTCCGTTTTCCACGTTTACCTTCTCTGCTTGTCCGAAATTCCTTTATTACATAGAGCGAATTTTCCTTTCGGGTCTGACAACATTTGACCAATCGTGTATCTCGTTAGCCGGATGGATTTCGAGCGGTGGCGATGGCGGTGGCTCTTGGTGTTCATCGGTGTCATTGCTACTAGTGCTTCCGAAATCAAGCAGGAAGAACTGGTTTCTCGAATTGCCTTCGGATCATGCTCCAACCAAAGCGCTCCTCAGGTTCCGATTCTTTTTTTTTTCTTTTGTTGTTTTTTTCCCCTGTTTTGTTTTTATTCCAATTTCCTTTCTCTTGTTTTGTTTTTCACCCGTTACGTAATACTGTTCTTTTGTTATACATGTTACGTAATATTGTTGGCAGAAGCTGACTTTTGATAATTATGTCCGTTTGCGGTACGGAATTATGATTATGTTGACTTGGCAAACTGCAGCGGTACTGTGCATAAGTGACAAAAATGCTTTAATAAGTGGTGAATACATGCTCTTCGCACTGCTGTAAGAAGCAGAGGTGGAGGAGATGATCATCAATAGCATGATATAAACCTTTTAATAAATTGAGATGCTCAAAAAAAAGAAGTTTCATCCCAAAAAGTAATAAATCACTAGGTGGGAAGACAACCTAAATTCCAATGTTATAACCATTTTAATTGAAACGTAAGGCAGCAGAGATTTTACTTTAGAATATTGAAGTGTATAGCAGATACCTTTCTTTTCTGTTATTTCTTTGACAAACCAATAAAGCTATCTTGCACGCTAAATAAATCCCAATTAATTGAGATTAGGAGCTGCGTGTTAATTGCTTCGCTAGACATGGCCTTGATCCATCAAGCTTTTTTTTTTTTTTTTGTAAGTTTGCAATCTGAGACTCGATCCTTGTTTGAGTAGGCTTGTTTGGCTGCTTTACTCTAAACAACCTCTTCCATGGCTCAAGTTCCATATAAACTGCTGTTTGTGTCCTTATTGGAATAAACAAGAATCAAAATTTATCTAAACTCTAAAGTTGGCATTTCAACTCACTGATATCAAATTTATGTGCCCATACTGTTTATGTAAAATTGTTTTTTACAAAAAACAAATCAAATCTAATCAAATTCAGTTGCATTATGTTACAGCTTGAGCTTCATGCCTAATAGAATATGAATGACATTCATTTTGGTTCACCATGTTTTTGTGGTTTTATTCCAGCCCATTTGGGATGCAATAATAGATTTTCATCCCCAAATTTTTATATGGATGGGTGACAACATTTATGGTGACTTGAAGCGGCCTTTTAAAATCTTTGGACCAGAAAGGACAACTGGCCCATGGAAGAATGTTCCACGATTTGTCCCTTCCTCTCAAGAAGAAATGGAGGCTAAATACAGAACAGCCAAGACCAGTCCTGGCTATTCTCAACTTACAGAAAAAGCTGAGGTGCTTCAATCTAAGCTTTTGTATTTCTTTCTGATTTGAGATTCGCATTGGAAACATAGCTTTTTTGTATGTTTATGGGTGGATTTACTAAAACAGTGGCAGGGTTTTTGCTCATCGTATGTAGCCTAACTTTAGCATTTGGAATGTTATAGGTTATTGGTACTTGGGATTATCATGATTATGGATTAAATGATGCAGGAAAAGAATTTTCTGGAAAAATCACCAACCAAAAGCTGCTTCTAGACTTCTTAGATGAACCTCAAGATAGCCCAAGGTTGGTGGATAGTCTCCTTTGGTGTTTATATTTTATCATCTTGGATTCATCTTTGTACTAAATTATGGATTTATTTTACTTTATGTTCAATACTTTTGAGTACATTAGCATCTTGCTTTTCATTGAGATTAGCACAAGTCTACATTCCCTTGTACAATATCATACATGACGCCAAGCATTAAAAGAATATTTTTGGGCAGCAAAAGTCATATTGTAGTTTTTATTGCAGGCGAAAGCAGGCTGGTGTATATGCATCATATACATATGGCCCTGTGGGTAGAGATATCAAGGTATTCAACTTAAACCTTGCTGTTGTTTTTCTTCTTAGTCTCTATTTTATTTGTTTTCATAAAATCATGGGATGATTGTTATTATATAAAGCCACTACGAGATTATGTTAAAATGTCATGCAACCATCTATAACTGACTTTGTTGTTCTCAACAATAAAACTCTGTTGATTTTAAACGGCATGTTATCATTTAAGCATGTTTCTTGTACTAAACACCTGTTATTTTTGTGGATATAAACTCCTCAGATTATTCTTTTAGATACCAGATACCACAGAGACGCTATAGGAAGTGATGGAACCATCTTGGGGAGTTCACAATGGTTATGGTTGGAGCAAGAGCTAAAGGGTCCAGCTACAGAAATTACCTTAATTGGTTCTTCTATTCAGGTATAGGAATTAGTTACCAACTTTTTATGATCTCTGAGATACGTCAGTATGTAGATTACTTTATTCACTAAACTCAATAAAGTGTTTGCACGGAACATCTGCATTTTCTTCCTATAAGTCTTATGCTTTTAGTTCTGATGATCCAGGTTTCTTCGAGTATGAGTCAAGCAAAGAAAGGAAATTTTGTCTGACTCAACTAGTGATTTTCTGCACTTTTATAGGTTTTGGGTTCCTGCTAATGTAAACCTTGTGATCTTAAAGGGATTTAATTGTTTGATTTGTCATAATGATGTTTGGGTTCTCTCAGTCATTGGCAGCTCAAACCTAATGGATGCCCTATCATTTTATGCTTGATTGTATTGGTTTGTTTTGTATACACATTTATAGGTTTAATTAATCTGCATATCAGGTCATATCAAATCTTTCAGCAACCACTGGCCCACTGTTGCAATGGAATCTTGGGGTCGTTTTCCCAAGGAAAGAGATCAGCTTTTCAAATTAATAGCAGATAGTAAGGTAGTAATTTCTGTTGTATACTTTTTATTCTGCACCTTTCTTGTGAAGGAAACTGCGTTAGGTCTAAAATTTATATAATGTTGAAAGAATTTATTTCTCATTTTATTCACCCTTTCTTCTTGTGAAGAGGAATGGAGTATTCTTTATTAGTGGAGATGTTCACTTTGGGGAAATCACAAGATATGACTGTGCACTGGACTACCCACTGTATGATATAACCTCTAGTGGGTTAACTCAATCAATTGAGGATGTAGTTCCGCCTTCCTTGCATTTTCTGGTGAGATTCGTGGCATGGTTAACTCCATCTACAATGAGAGTTAAGGGTCAGAACTGCAGATACAAATCTTGTATATATGGTATAGCTGTCTTCTTTTTTCTTATTGATATATGATATATACCTTGGATTTCAGTGTTTTGATATTTCAAATGTTGGTTTTTTCTTAGGCAAGCCTAATTTTGGAACTATTGAGATAGATTGGGACTCCCACCCAGTGAAAATGAAATTCAAAGTCAGGGATGTAGATGGAGTTCCTGTGACAGGTGTAAATATTTCGTTATTGGAATTACAGAACTCAACGGCTGAGGCTTTGGACGGGGTAAAAGCAGGACATTATGAGAGGCATTGCTCTCTTGAGACTTGTCTGCCATGGATTATAAGATATCGTCTGGCTATCTTATTCTTTTCCATCTTAGCTGGTAAGTCACTTCTAAATCCTAACTACTAGGCCCATTTTATCATGCTTATATAGTTAACACTGCAATCCTTCACTGCTTGTTAGTTCTTGCAATTATTGTCATGGGCTGGTTAGAGGGCATGGAAACAAGATTTTCCTATAAATAAGTTATATGGTTTCTTATGAGGATATTAGTAATTTACTAGTTCTAGGTTTTTTTCTCAAGAAGATTTTTATAAAGGATTTTTGTTTTGGATTTTTGTCTTCTATAATAGTATCTTTTGATTACAGTTGTGATGTGTTATGGTCTATGTTTAATGGAATCTTTTTAAATATATGCGATAGTCAATTTGTAGGTATAACTTTTTGATAAGTCGAAAGCTCAAGTCTATGATATTCCTTATTGTTCTCAATTAGGTCAGCAAAACGAATGAGATCTTTCATGGGCGAGCTTTGGACCCCATTTCTTCTTCTTCTTCTTATTCTTCTTCTTTGGTGAATGACCCCATTTCCATGTCTTTATCTTCTGTTTATTGCTTTTCTATAACTGCTGTTCTAGATAATGGGGTCCTTTATACATGTTATCCCATGCATCGCATATAGTATAAGGAATAAGCCATACTATTCATTGCTTGTGAATAGTTTAATTTATTATAAACTTTATTATATATATTGATATTAATATATTGATACATTTTTCTTTGAAATATGTCTGAATTGAAGAAAATACATTAGAGGGTAAGGGGAAAATGTTTATTGAAATTTAAATCATTTAAGATATCCAAAAATAGCTTCTCCTCCACTACCATTAATTTAAACAATTCCAATTTGGATTCTAACTGTAGATATTTTTCTATAGAAAATGTAATTATGGATAAATCCTGAACAATTTCTAGCATCCAATTAGTGATGTTCTGTTTTATTCTGCAGTGTTGGTTCTTGTGCTCCTTGGGCTCGCTTATGCTATCATAAAACTTGTCAATTGTGGAGTCACCAAACACAAGAATGATTGAGATTTGTGGTTACTCTCTCCTCACGTTCAATTTTTCCATACATTGCATGGAGTCTAAAATTAGCCGCACTGTTCATAACATATAAATAGTACGGTTTGCTTTAGATTTTATATTGTATGTTGATTTTTATATATATATATAGCACAGTAATTTAGTGTGCAAGAAGCTCATGAAAACTCACTTTGAAGAGGTAAAGCCCATTGATACATCCATTTGGATGAGCACATATTGAGTTTCTGTATTACCTGTAAGAATATCTTTTTTTCTTTTTTTTTTTTCTGGGTCGCCCTTAGATTTGTGTCCATTAACAAGTGAAAATGTCTAATGTTTTTTGCTTAGGGTGTAAGCTCACTGGTTATACCTCAACAAGATGTGTAGTGTTGATCAGGTTTATTAAGTCCTTGGTCTTCGATTATCGGTCCCTTTGATTGTTTTGGTGTTTTTACTAGCCAATCATATTCATTTCAAGGACTGTAATAATGGTATGCATTACTATTACTACTACTGCTATTATTATTATTATTATTATTATTATTATTATTATTATTTTGGTGAGAAAAGAAATTGCTGTCACGACTAATGTACAATACAGCCGCTTCCCAATCCCGATTACATACACTCATGGTACGCATTATTTTAATTTTTCCCAAATAGTATTTTAAAGTAATATATTTATTTTAATAATAACAAAACTTACACAAACTTGCCTCCAGACTTAAGTTTTGTTAAAACTATATGGACTTCCTTTATATTTTATAACTACACACTATTAGTAGACACTCTATATTTGAATGTATGAACGGAAGGGAATTGGTGAAGTTGAATATAATTCTTCTTGCATATTTAATAAATGTAAACGAAAAGTATTAGTAATTTATTTTGCGTTCTTTTTTTTTCCCAAATTAGTATTTTGCGTTCAGTTTCACTAGTTCCAGAGATTGTCAACTATAAAGGAACCAAATCCCTCTCTGATTCGAATGCATAGATGTAAAGAACTTTCGCAAAATTTCATACTCTTTTGGAATATGAACTTCTCAATTTTGCCTTCCATGCTTTTCTTCTCTGACTCTGGAAACAGATACCATCTTCTTACTTAAATTAGGAGATAGAAACTAAATAGCCACTTCTCTTTTCTAAATTATAATTATGAAAATCTAAAACCATATTAAATATTACATATTCTGAAAAAGTTTACATTATTTTGTCTGATTTATTATGACATTATTTATATAATATTTTTCCTATTTAAATTTTAATATAAATAAATGCATGAATATCAAAGTAACCACTTTTATTTTTGTTTTAGTTATGTTTTGAAATTCATCTATAAAATTTTTAAGATATATTTCCTCAATATTTTGTAATCAAAGACAAATTCAAAAATTAATAAAATTTTGATATAATTGATAAATAGTTATATCTTTTAAGTATACTGTACTGAGACAATTAAGAAATATCCTTGATGCTAAGGTGGATCCAAAATGTTGATAGAAAAAAAAGGAAAGAAAACGAAAAATACGAAGCCAAAACATAGGTTGCGGCGCCTACCTCCTCCTCTGCTTTAAAACAAAAAATGTAGGTGTATTGGCTCCATAGCAAAAAAAAAAATTTTGGACTCAACCCTTCGTCGTTATTTTATTTTCCCAAAGTCCTTCATAAGCCCAAAAAGTTTTGACAATTCAACTAAAAGTTACCCCTCTCCAATCTAGTAATGACTTGCCCATGCTTGTAATAGGCTTTAATCCGCTATACTTTAAGCACTCCCTACTTCTTTTGTGTTCTCTGTCTTGTGAATTTGATGTTTAGATTTAAGCATTTAGATAGAAGGATGTTATTATTATTATAATTTTTTTTTAAAAAAAGATGTTATTCAAGAGGAATCTTACTTTGATTAAGGAACTTTGATTTGGGACAATTAGCTCCTGAAAAATTCCCTTTAAGTCTATTACTTCCATTATTTTAAAATAATTATCATTTAATAATTTTTATTTTACTTTAAAAAAATTTGTCGGCTTAGAATTCTAAGATTTTAGTCAAATATAATTATAATTTTGCCATTATATATACTATTTAATAAGTTTCTTAATATATGTACATTACCTTTTTTTGGCCAAATATATGTACATTTTGTTAAATGTCAAATATTTTGAAATGGATAAAGTATGTGATACCTGAGACCTTATAAATAATTTAGTTTGTCACAAGACAAATTGATCCAACTTCTTTAGAGCATGTGGAGTTTTTAGGGATGATGGTGGTGCCACCTAAAATCTCCGAATATTCCTCGTAGAATTAACTTCGCATGAAACTTGTGGTCCAGGAATACTATCATTGGACAATCAGAAAACATAAACGTCTTACTTTAGTTCAATGTTTAGCAACAATTTTTCATTACATAAAATTCGCAAGTCAATTTTGTAATTGAATGTTGAATTATGACATTAAATTATTGTTCCTCCTATGTAGTTAATGAAAGCGAAAATATTAGAATCTGTTTGGTTTTCAGTTTATAAATTTTAATTTAAATTAAAATAAAATGAAATTTGTTAGTATAAAGTTTGAATAGAAATAAGTTTATTATAATATGATTTATATTTGGATATCTTGTTTACACAAGTAAGCTTGACATACTAAAACTTATTTAGATGATAAAAGTCAAAAACACTTTTAAATATATAATTACTGAAAATGATATGAATTGTATAATATAATAATATCACATGAATGTTAAGGAAGTGTCAAGAAAATTTATTGTAATAGGTAAAATATTTTTTCATAATAGTTATTCAAATATTACAAAATATAATATATATTAATCTAATCCAATCTAATTGTTGGTAAAAAAGATCTAATTTAATTTAATATAATTATCTAATATATTTAATCTAATCTAATCATATAATATCTAATATAGTTTTTTTTTTGCCAACATAATATCTTTTTGGTTCTTCCACAAGGTTTGATTAGATTGAATTCTCCACAAAAAAATCCCTACAAGAAATCAAAACAATAAAAGTTACCAAATACAAAAAAAATGCTAAAATATGCAAATTAAACAATAAAGTTCATGGATAAAGCCTTTGAATCCAAAATGACACATTTGAACCAAGAAAAACATGCAAAAAAAAAGACATGAATTTCTAGAGGTTAACAATATCTTATATGGTTAATCTTATATAATCTAATCATATAAAATAATATACAAATATTATATATATATATATACGTACTGTCACAACTATTATATTGCTTATCTATCAAACCTACCAAATCCCTTTTGCCTCCATTCCTCTCCTCTGCTTTCATTCCTCTCTCTCACTAACTCTCTCACTCTATCTATCTCTTGAGGATGGGGGCTGTCTACTACCACCCACCTCTTGCCACAGAGTTGTTGTGGCAGGAAAAATATATATTTTTTAATTTTAAAAATTGTAAATAATATGATATGTCTCCGGGAGATCATGTAGTCATATGTTTGTGCAATTTTATCCTATTTTATATTTTTTTTGTTCATATTGTATAATTGTATGACTGTAAAGATGCTGTTTTTACTATATCATATTTAAATTAAAGAAAAAATGAAAACAGTACAATTTTATAGTTATATGATTGTAAAAAGATTATTTTTTCCTAAACTTAAATATTAAAAAAATAAAAAATAAAAACAAGTGGAAGGAGGGAGCTAAGATCTGTCTTGGTACGAGAGACCCTGCCCCCATCTCTTGAACCTTTATCAGTCTTCATCACCATACTTGTTGCTCCTTTTTCCTTCTTCTTGTTGGGCCATCATTGATCCTTCTTACTTCTTGCTGTGTGCCCTTGCTCCTTCTTCCTTCTTGTTATGACCCATCGTGTGTGGCTATGTGTGTTAGGGCAAGACTCCATCCTTCCTTATGTTCTCCCACTAAAGTGCGCAAGATAGGGGAGGAGTTGGGGTGATAGGCCAATTGTAAAATTTGTAGGAAAGAAGTAGGTGCCCATGGAGGGTATTATGGGATATGGGGTTTTCAGCTTCTCTCTCTCCCAACAACATTTTCAAAAACAGAGAAGGAGCTTGAAGGCTTCATTAGGGGAATGGCAGTTTAGATGCCAATCCTAGTTTTGGGAATGGAGGTGAGGAGCTATCAAAGAAGTTGAATCCACAAACATCTATTTCCTAACCCCAGTTTATCAAGGGAAATGAAAAACCAAACATGCACCAAGTTCAAAAGGAAAGTTTATCCGAAAAAAAACTAATTCATTAGGTGCGAAAACATCATTGATTTATAAGTCCCACTTCTTAAATGAGACATCTGGTCACATCCCAATATCAAACTCATAGCAAAAAATTTTGAAATAAAATAAAGAACTTATATAACAAAAGTCATGAAACTACAAGGTGTTAGAATGAAAATCCACAAAACCTAAAAACAATAAATTTAGGAAAAATTTTAGATAAATACCAAGAAAATAAAATATTTCCAAAATCATATCCCTGTTCACCCTAATTCCAACTAACAACTAAAGAACCAAATTGGAATTAAAATTTAAAGTGAAAAGATCAAACTACCTCTACATACAATTCCTCCCATTCCTTCCTCCTCCCTCCGATAACTTTTCCTATTGGTGGCTTCTAGCGGCGGTGACTATTTCAATGGTGCCGGTGACTTTTTCTGATGACTGTTGTAACATTATCGAATATTAGTTGCAAATAAGAAAAAATCAGTTGCAAATGAGCAAATATTAGTTGTAAATAAGTATTAGTTATAAATGATTGGTTGGAGTTGCAAATGAGTAAAAGTCATTTATAAATAAATATTAGTTGCAAATGATCGATAGAAATTACAAATAAGCGAAAAATCAGTTGTAAATAAGTATTAATTACAAATGACTAATAAAAGTTGTAAATCATCAAAAGTCAATCGCAAATAAGAAAAAATTAATTGCAAATATAAGAAACCATGCAAAATAAATCAATAAAAATCAATTGTAAATATATAAAAATTAGTTGCAAATAAGTAAAATTTCAGTTGTAAATATAAGAAACTATGCAAGATGATTATTATATGAATACAAAAGCCATCAAGAAGAAACGAATATAAGATCCCAAGAAAGCCAAAACCATTGACAAAAATTAAATAATGAAGCTAACAATTTCACCATTCCATATAATAATTATACACTACAAAAAATTACCACAATCTTTAGGAGTTTTAGCCCTAATCTTAGAAAATAATTTTACATATCAAGAAAAAAGAAGTCCTTAGCTTTTTCTAGCTTTTTTCAAAGAGAATATGAGGTGCATCGAGAAGGAATACAATGGTCAACCATCATCTCTCTCTCTCCACCACTGTCAAACCCAAGTAAGGGAAGGTGAGGTGCATCGAGAAGGAATATAATGGTCATCAGATGAAGGAGAGGTGGAAGATGAGGTGATGAAGCTAGAGGTCATCGGACAAGAGGAAGATGAAGGAAAGAAGAAGCAAAACAATGAGGATGGAGAGATAGGAACCATCGAACCTTCAATAGAACTAGGGTGAGCCACCACTGAAGGGATGCCATTGAGTTGTCTTTGACAGCAGCAATGGAGGAAAATGAAGGAATAAGAAGGCGACAAGAATTTAAAGGTTGAAGACTGAAATTTGATTCAATTGAGCGAGGGGTATTTGTCTAATTTTTCACCAAATTTTAATTCCAATTTAGTATCATTGGTGGGTCTTTGAAGTCAGGGAAGTTGGGGTTTGTTTCAAGAAATATCTTGTTTTCTTGATATTTATTTAAATTTTTTTTATAAATTTAGTTCAAGAAAATGGAAACAAGAAAACATGCAGCTTTGTCACGTATTCCCATCTGAAAGCTCTCGGAATTCTCAAAGACACGGACCCAGAGAAAAGATTCCATTATTGTTTTCACGGAATTTATGATTTATTTTTATACAGGAAATCATGAACTGAATTATAGTTATCTTTTTCACTTTTAAAAATATAATGCAATGCCATTCTTGGTGTTTAAGAATCAGAGAGGAGTATATTGCCGGAACATATATGTTAATATGTATATATAGAGAGAAAAATGTTTTAAATTTTTTTTAATATTTCTCATTTCTTTTTTCCATATTGATTTTCTATTGCAAAAAGAAATTAATACAAATTGTAAAGTGAATCTAAAAAAAAATAAATCTCATAATTAATTTCACTCTCTAAAACAAACATATTTCTTTATATATTACATGGAGTCTAAAAATAAGATGCATTGTTCATGGGGTTTCTTTAATCAGACAATGCTCATAATTTATAAATAATACAATTTATTATAAATTTTATTAAATATGGATGATTGGGCTTTTGTATATTGCACGAAGCCGAAAAGCAAACATAATAGTGCAGTTTGATAGAGCTTGATTATATGTATATATAAGAGTAAACAATGTAGCTTGATAGAGTTTTATTATATATATATATATATATATAGCATACCCAATATACTTTTGGTCATATATAAATAACTTTCTTGACCTTTAAATTTCTGTATTGTTAATTAGCCTATTATTTTACTAATAGGACACAATATGACAAAGGAGTTTATCTGCACATAATTTTTGAAAAAGTTTTTTTATAGTTATTTTTTAGAAAGTTATCTGCATACAACTTAAGAAAATTATATACACAGCAAAAATAAAATTTAAGGAGGTATATTATTATTGATATATTATGTTCCATTAGTGAAATAATAAGCTAATGTAGCAAGTTATATGTACAAAATTTAAAAGTTTAATTGGATTCTTTGCCAATTTTTAAATTTTTAAAGGTAATGAGGTATCTAACATAAATCTTTTGTCTTACTCTCTTTGTTCTATTTAAATTGTCATTTGAGAAAATTTTAAAATTTTTTATTTGCCTGATGTTTTACATTACCAATGGAGAATCAGTTTTTTTTTAAATTATTCTTAAGCAATTTACATTACCATTGGATCACATGAAAATTGGGAAAGAGAGATAATAATTAAGGATAATTTAATAAGTTATTTATTATCTTCTTTTATTTTTGTTCCAAAACCTTAAGCAATCAATATAGAAAAGGGAGTGTGTGTAATATTTGATTAATTATGAACTTTCAAAGATGAATGCTTTCAAATACTCTTTCTGTTTTTTTTATTCGTCGTTTAAGATTTTAATACACAAATTAGAAAATATAATTAAAATATCATAATTTTTTTTTGTAAATTTTCTAATATGCTCTTTAATGAATAAATAGATAAAAAAATAATTAATGTTAACTTTTAACTTTTAAAAAGACAAATAAAGATATAATTAAAATAATAATAATTAATATTCTCTTATAGTAAATAGAAACAATTTTTTTATAATGACAATTAAAAAAACTGAGGGAGTAATTCAGTATATGTGTCCCCAATTCAACTTCAAAATTCAGATATACTATAATTACGTGTATTAACAAACAAGTGTCCCAAAAGCATAGGGATGTTATATACATACATACATATATATATATATATATATATATATAATGATCATTTCATTTAAGAACGAATGAAAGTGAAAGGCCAACTATTTTCAACCAAACACTAAAGAAGACGAATTTATCATCACTTGGTCTCGTACCAATTTTTAAAATATAGAATTCTTTCCTAAAATTAAAAAAGTTGCCATACTCTTTTGTTCAATTTATTCTTTTATTGAAATACTTTTAATTGACTTAATTAATTTTTTTGTGAAAAAATTAATTACTTATTTTATTAGACCAAAAAAACTGAATGGAAGATATTTTGATAGAAATTTTTAAAAAAATTATTCTTTGGTACAAAAAGATCTATATATATATATAGACACACACACACGCAAAAAGACCTTAAGTGAATTAGGTCAAGGTCATAATAGGCCTTATAATGAAAAGATCATTATGTATGAAAATTTACCAAAATACTTAATAATTACTTATTAATGAGTTTTCACATGAAAATTTAAATCCACATCTTTATAGGATATAAAATTTATTTTTACAGATTGACCAACCTTACATAATTTTTTTTATTCAAGAAAGATCTATGCATATTTTAAAATAAAAGAAGTCTTTTTATTACGAATCAGATCATATATATATATATATATATAGATGTTGTCTTCCTTTTCAATCGAGTCTAATGACCGATTTGAATTGAAAAGAGAATTAAATTTACTCTCTTCATTTTGGTTTATAGGACACATTTTTATAAATTTATATTTTACAATATAAAGTATTTTATCAATTATATGGGTATATTTAATTTTGTTTTTCCTAAAATGCTCTTAAAAAAGAATGAAATTTAATTAATATTAAAGAATTTAATTCATAAGTCAACTATATTAAATAATATTAAATAAATATATTTTAAGAAATAATATGGTAATTAAAAATGGGACGTAGTAATATATTAAGCAAAAGGATCCAGGATTATTCATTGATGAATACTTTTTACTAATTATGATTGTACGGGCCGAAATGAGCGTGCCGAGATTACAAGTCCGAGGTGGATGGATGCCCCTTTGAAGCCCCACTTTCCGAGCTTATATACACCGAGCTATAATTTGGAGGCCGAGCTTAATTGTGACAAGCTGAGTAATATATCGGTTATCGAACGATAGGGTTGAGTGATCGTATAGCCAAATGATCGTCCGACTGAACAACATCTCGGCCATGTGACCGACTACGGGTTTCTCCAAAATTGTATTGCCCCAAAAACACCCGGTTAGGAGTAACAGTTATGGGATCATGACAGTTATGGAATCATAATCATAACTGTATGACGAAAAATCAGGGATCATGCAAAAAGAGCGCGATACTCCATAATCATCATTTATGAAATATCCCGATAAATTAGGGATTACAAGAAGAAGATGAGAGAACCTTAACGATAAGAAGAAGGTCAATAAAAGGAATAAAGATAGGTGCAGAGGGACACATTATTATTATTATTATTATTATTATTATTGCACTACATACTGGAAGAAGGGAAGAGTTCTCGATTTTCTGACGGAACATTTTGGCGCCCACCGTGGGGCCGAGAAAAACTATCCCACCACCACCAAGAATCATGGTGCGAACCAGGAGCAGTGCGGGTGCAGGAGAACAACGCTTAGGAGACAGGACTTCTTTGGAGGACCACTCTGTCATTCGGGCAATGCGTGAGGTGGAAGTATTAAGAAAGGAGAACGAGGAGATGCGTGAGAGGAATAGGCAGTTGGAGCAGGAACGCTATCAGGAGGGAACTTCTCCTCCTCGAGGAGGGGAACGGGGAAATACCAACAGGGATACTCAGCGGTCACATCAGGAGGGAAGTCGACGGGAGGAAACATACCATTCAGAGACAAACATTGACAATTTGCGGGGGGATAAGCAAGCCGCCCGGAGGCATCCGTTTGTCGATGGCATCATGGAGACGCCATTGCCGAAAGGATGGAAGGGTTTAAATCTAGAAAGATATGATGGTACTACTGATCCTGATAAGCATGTGGATGCGTATGTCACGCAGGTAAATCTGTTCACAAACGACGATGCAGTTTTGTGTAGGGTCTTCCCTACATCCTTGAAAGGAGCAGCTCTGAGTTGGTATACCCGGCTCCCATCACGATCTATCGATTGTTTTGAAACCTTAGTCAAAAAATTCAGCGCGCAGTACGCTACCAGCCGACCTCACCAGCTTACCTCGGCTGCGTTGGTAAACTTGCGACAAGAGAAGGATAAGTCTCTAAGGAGCTTCATGGAGCGCTTCTCATCAGTCTTGGTAAAGATCCGGGACCTAAATCCTGAAGTGGCAATGCATACGATGCTGATGGCCCTCAAGCCGGGGCCGTTTGCCGATCACTTATGTCGGAAACCACCTGCTGACATGGATGAGCTTAGAAATCGTGCGGCCGGATATATACAAATGGAGGAAGTGTCAAAGTTCAGAAATAGGGTCAGGACTGATCTGGACAAGCAAACGGAATCAAACCACCGTGGAAGTCTAAGGCCGAATTTAGAGAAGGGAAAATTTAAAAGAGAGGGTACTAGTCGGGGGCCGAAGTATGACTTCTACACTCCATTAAACACCAATCGAGCACGAATTCTGGAAGAAGCTTGCAATACTGAATTGATACGGCTCCCCGCTCCCGGACACACCCCGGAGACAGCGGATCAATCAAAGCATTGCAGGTACCATCGCAATTATGGTCACACCACGGAGGAGTGCTGGACATTACGGGACAAAATTGAATAATTATTCCAGGCCGGTCATCTCGGCAACTTTGTACAGAGGGGTCACGGTAATCGTCCACCCTATAATGGACGAGGACGTGGTAGAGGTCAGACACGAGATCAGGAAAAGCCTCGGTAACCAAACGAGGAAAGAAGACAGCCAGATGATACTCGAAATAGGGAAGAAAACAGAATAAGAAGGGTAATCAACACTATAGCAGGTGGGTTTGTTGGGGGAGGAGCAACCAGTTCGGCCAGGAGAAGGCATCTTAGGGCCATTCGGACGGTGAATGCGACAATGCACCGAGCGCCCCCGTAGTTCTCGTCCCATCACCTTCTCGGATGAGGACTTCGAAGGAGTCGATCCTAATCAGGACGATCCCATGGTAGTTTCGGTGGAAGTGGCAAATTACGTTGTAAGAAAGACGCTGATAGATCAAGGGAGCTCAGCGGATATCTTGTATTATACCACCTTCCAAAAGCTCGGAATACTCGAGGAGACGATTAAGCCTTATCGTGATCCGTTGGTCAGTTTTGCAAGAGAACACGTTCACACCCGAGGATATGTGGAGCTGTTGACCACCTTCAGGGGAGATCTTGGGTCAAGGACCATTATGATCAGGTACCTTATCATTGATGCAATAACTTCTTACAATATCTTGATAGGTCGACCTGCGTTAAACGAGCTCGGCGCTGTGGTCTCCACTCCGCACCTCATGATGAAGTTTCCCTCGGTCACCGGAGACATAATCGCAATAAAGGCTGATCAAAAGGTTGCAAGACAATGCTACGTAGATAGTCTAAAAGTCACCAGGGGAAGGATAGTCGGTAATAGTGAACAGACGAAGAAGGAAACAACATCAGTGAACTTGGTAGAGCTTGATCCCCGAATTGATATGCAGGACCAAAGGCCAAGGCCTATTGAAGAGTTACAGAAATTTCAGCTTGCCGGTGAGGATCGGTGCACTAATCTTGGAAGTCAACTTAGAGGAGAGACAAAGGAGCAGATAACGAGGATGCTGAAAGACAATGTTGATTTGTTCGCATGGACTTATTCAAACATGCCGGGAATCGATCCAAATTTTCTATGCCACAAACTGACGGTATACCCTGAAGCTAAGCCGATAGCGCAAAGGAAGAGGCGGGTAGGCGAGGAAAGGCGGAAGGCAATGAGGGAAGAAACGGTAAAGCTTATTGATGATGGGTTCATCCGAGAAATTAAATATACAACATGGTTGGCCAATGTGGTGCTCGTTAAAAAGGCAAATGGAAGGTGGAGGATGTGCACGGATTACACCGATCTAAACAAGGCATGCCCAAAAGATACATACCCTCTCCCGAGCATAGATCGGCTTGTAGATGGAGCGTCAGGCTGTGGACTACTCAGCTTTCTGGATGCCTACTCCAGATATAATCAGATAAGGATGTACCCCCCTGACGAGGAGAAAACCGCGTTTATGACTGAGAATGCTAATTATTGTTATCAGGTGATGCCGTTCGGACTGAAGAATGCTGGGGCTACATACCAACGGTTGATGGATAAGATATTTCAGGAACAGACCGGGAAAAACCTGGAAGTATATGTTGACGACATGGTAGTAAAGTCTGAAGATCCCTCCAAGTATGCTGCTGACCTTGGCGAGGTTTTCGGAAGAATACGGAAGTACAACATGAGGTTAAATCCTGAAAAGTGCATATTTGGAGTCAACGGGGGCAAATTCTTAGGATTCATGTTAACACATCGGGGTATTGAAGTCAATCCTGATAAATGCCGAGCCATTATTGATATGAGAAGCCCTCAAAATATAAATGAAGTGCAGAAACTGACAGGGCGATTAGCATCACTATCCCGTTTCATACCGAGGTTAGCAGAGAAAGCTAGGCCGTTCTTTAAGTTACTCAAGAAGGCTGTGCGGTATGAGTGGAGTGAAGAATGTGAGCAGGCGTTACAGAATTTCAAAGGTTTCTTTTCGGCACCTCCGATCCTCAATCGGCCAGTTCCAAACAAAGAATTGCTGCTGTATATGTCGGTGACCGAGCATGCAATTAGCTCGGTGATGGTGCAAGAAATAGGCAGGCAGCAAATACCAATATATTTCATTAGCCGAGTATTGCACAACGCAGAATCGAGGTATCAGACTATTGAAAAGTTAGCTCTGGCTCTGGTCATCTCGGCAAGGCGGTTGCGACCTTATTTCCAAAGCCACGAGGTTGTTATAAAAACTGATCACTCCGTTAAGCAGGTCTTAAGGAAACCTGAGTTAGCAGGCCGAATGATCTCGTGGTCAGTCGAGTTGTCAGAGTTCGGCATAAGATATGAGTCGAGAGGGCCAATTAAGGCGCAATGTCTATCTGATTTTGTCACCGAACTTACCCCATCTGAAGATTCCAAAGACAGGAACCAATGGATACTTTATGTGGATGACTCGTCCAATACCAAGGGAAGCGGAGCGGGAATCATTTTGAAAGGCCCCAAAGGGATAACTTTGGAGCAGTCTCTTAAGATCGACTTCCCGGTCACAAATAACCAGGCCGAGTATGAAGCTCTCATTGCGGGGTTAAGTTTAGCTAGAAAGGTGGGAGCGAGCCAAGTTAGGTGTCGGAGTGATTCACAGCTGGTCTCTGAACAAGTCTCGGGAGCTTACCAGGCCAAAGACCCACAGTTGGCAAAGTACTTGAACAAGGTGAAACACTTGGTTGAATGCTTTGATGAATTCGCGATTGAGCACATTCCAAGAGAAGAAAACTCCTGAGCTATTTTGTTGTCCAGATTGGCTAACGTCAAAAGGCTCGGGCAGCATGAGACGATCATCAGGGAGACCATATATCAGCCTAGTGTTGATCTTGAGGAGGTTATGGTCAGAAGTAGCCTGGACCAGGACTGGATGACCCCTATTTGGAACTATCTGGCCGAAGGGACTTTGCCCAACGACCAGAACGAAGCAAGGAGATTGAAGTTGAAGTCCTCCCATTACATAATAATGGGAAAGGACTTGTACAGGCGAGGATTCTCAACCCCCCCTCCTAAAGTGTCTCACTCCTGAACAGGTGAAATATGTTATGGGTGAAATCCATGAAGGAGTGTGTGGGATGCATACTGGTGGAAGATCTATGGCAGTGAGAGTAATCCGGACCGGCTATTATTGGCCCACTATGCGAGCTGATTGCACCGAGTATAGTAAGAAGTGCACTGAGTGCCAAAAGTTTGGCAGTCTACGCCATGCACCGCCGGAAGAATTGCACACACTGACGTCTCCGTGGCCATTCATGGTCTGGGGAATGGATATTCTCGGACATTTTCCGATGGAAAAAGGGCAGGTCAAGTTCTTAATAGTTGGCATAGACTATTTCACTAAATGGATTGAGGCGGAATCGTTAGCTAAGATCATGGCACAGTAAGTACAGAAATTTGTGTGGAGGAATATTGTCTGTCGGTATGGGATTCCTCACTCGGTGGTTACTGATAATGGGAGGCAGTTTGTTGATGGAAACCTGAAGCAATTCTATGAACAGCTCGGTATTAAGCATCGAGTGTCTTCGGTCGAGCATCCTCAAACAAATGGACAGGCAGAAGCAGTGAACAAGGTTATTCTTGGGGAACTCAAGAAGAGATTGGGAAGAGCAAAGGGGGCCTGGGCCGAAGAATTACCTAGCATCCTCTGGGCCTATCGTTGCACGCCTCAGTCAAGCACCAAGGAAACTCCTTTTAGGTTGACCTTTGGAGCTGATGCAATGATCCCGGTGGAAGTGGGAGAGCCGTCCTTTAGACGAACACTCCCTGACCAACATACGAACCAGGAAAATATGGAAGTCGAACTAGATCTATCTGAGGAGGTTAGGAAAAATGCACGTATACAAGAACAGGCTTGTAAGCAAAGAGCGACTCGGCGTTATAATTCTCGGCTTAAGCCAAGGAATTTTGTTCGTGGAGATCTCGTTTGGAGAAAGCAGAGTGAAGTAAGGAAGAACATCGGTGAGGGAAAGCTAGCTCCAAACTGGGAAGGGCCTTACCGAGTTACTGAAGCGATGGGTAATGGAGCATATAGATTAGAAAAGCTGTCAGGAGAAGCAATCCCTAGGACATGGAATGCTTCTCACCTCAAAATTTACTTCAGTTAGTTGATGTATACAAGGGGGGCGATGTACTCTTTTTCCTAACTTGGTCTTTTGTCCCAAAGGATATGCAAAAAAGGGTTTTTGGCCGAGAAGGTTTTAATGAGGCACGCCTACCTACTTCAATAAAGGAAATTCTTTGTCATGATTTCATTCATTTTAAGCCTCGGTCAAGTATGAACCGAGGGAAACAGAATTACATCTCGGTCAAGTATGAACCGGGTATTCAAATTAAACTTGGTCAAGTTTGAACCAAAAAGTTATTAAAAACTCGGTCAAGTATGAATCGAGGAATTGAAACTCGGTCAAGTATGAACCGAGGTCTCCAATTAAAAACTCGGTCAAGTATGAATCGAGGAATTGAAACTCGGTCAAGTATGAACCAAGGTCTCCAATTAAAACTCGGCCAAGTATGAACCAAGAGGCTGAATTAAATCTTAGTCGACATCGAACTGAGAGATTATGTTAAATTTAGTCAAAAAATGGAACGCGGTCAGGTTGTTAGGAACCGAGAAGTAAAGTAAGACTGTTATCATTAATTAGAAATAATTCTGAGCAAGACATTGAAAATAAATAGACAATCAAGAAGGTGGACAGTCTGCTTTTTAGTCCTACAATTCCTCCTCATCAACAAGTGCACCATCTTTGACGTCTTTATTTACATCAAATGCCGAGAGCTCAATTTTCGGCAGGAAGAGATGCACCTGACGAAGTGCCTTATGGAAGCCTTCTACGTGCTCTTTCATTATCTGTTGCACGGCTTCCTTAACGTCGGCTTCAAGCTCGGCCTGCTTCTTCTTCGCTTGTTCCAAATCCTTCTGCAAGTTAGCAGCTAGGGCCGAGGATTCGGCTTCAACGTTCCTTGCCCAGGCAACCTCAGTCGTTAGAGCATCTCGTTCCTTTTCGACTTCTCATATCTTCATCTCGGCATTAGCAAGGGATCCTTTCAGCTCCTCCACCTGCAGAAGGAGAGCTGCTTGAGACTTTGAGGCATCGGCGAGCTCCAAGGAAGCCTTGTCCTTCGCATTTGTTACTTCCAGAAGCTCGGCCTTAACAAATTTTAATTGACGGTCCCTTTCTTCAAACTCCTCCCCATAGAGCAAGGCCATGTTCGCGGCGCGCAGGCACATAGCCGACATGGATTCCAAAACAGCTTTGGGACCAGATCGCTGCAGAGTTTCCTTGTCCCCGACTTCCTGTATGCTACTCCCGAGAAACTTAGCAATGTTTGGATCAATGCTCACAGGTGAGCATCTAACGGGAGACGGCAGGGGAGATCGGCGAACTGAAGATACAGGCTCCTCGTCGGCGGCTGTAAGTCGAGCACGTTTGCTCGGGGGGCTTCGTGAAGAAGAGAGAATCTCAACAACCTCAGCCGTCGCCATTATCTCAGCACACCCTCTCTCATCTTTATCAGGGCGAGCTTGCAAATTCTCGGAATTAGGTCCAGCTGATGGGGCCAAGTTCTTTATTGAACGCCAGTTGAACTTCCCCATCACCACTGCAAAATGGAAAACGTATATTAGAAGTTGAAACAAGAATGGCAGCAGAAGATAAAAGAAAATTGACACTCACGTTTAAAATCTTTATTGGGAGTTGAAGAGTAAGGGAGCCTAAGTAAGATTTTACAGTTCAGGGGGCGAGGTAATTTATTTAATTTGTCGACATCCTCCTTTTTGGATGCCGACATAGCCTCATAACACCAAGACTGGAATTTGATGGGAGTCCGAGTCCAATATAGAGGAAACCTGGGTCGCTCCCCCTCATCGAAAAACATCTCCGAGTAACCCTCGGCTGGGCGCACCTTGAAGAAACTTCCTTTGAAGTCCTTGTATGACGAGGTGTAGGGACCGATTATCCCCTTCTTGTTCATACCACTAAGGGAAATCCAGCCGATCTTAACTCCGAATCGGATCTGGTAGTAATAGAGGAACTTCGGAGCGGTCGGCGTCATGTTCAGTTTTTTACATAAGACCTCGAAGGCTTTTAGAAACGCCCAGCTGTTGGGATGAAGCTGAGTTGGAGCAACGTGCAGCGCTGTTAAAACAGCGCACTCAAAATCTGAGAAAGGAAGGCCAACCCCTAGTGATTCGAATAGCGTCTTATACATATATGTAAAATGTGTCTGTGCCGGCAACGCTGACAAGAAAACGTGCTCATCTTCAGCACATGGCTCAGCAATCACGGCCTCCTCCGTTCGTGTGCTGGTCAGAGAGATTGACTTCCTCAGCTCCACAATTGATTCGGCTGTCCGAAATCTGGAGTGGTAGGATCCAACTTCCCCTTTTACCCAATAGTAACCCGGAAGTCGAATGTCGGGAACTGGGTCTCTTTGAACTCTTGAAACGGCTTTCTGTGGCTTTCGTATAGCCACCTGCTCGGCATTAGCCGAATATGAAGCTTCCCTTTCAGCCGGAAGGTCGGCCAGACGAAAATCTAACTCCACGCTGGGAAAGGAAGAGTTTGACGGTGAAGGTTCTTCCCCAATGCCCAGAACTTCCCTCTCAACCAGGATTCGATGAGAGGACGACCCAGCTGATGCCTCAGATCCTCGGTTTGAACTCATGATATTTAGGAAAGATATAGAATAGTGTGCGGTAATTGAGAAAAGGGAGAAAAACAGAAAAATGGCGTACCTGGAAAAATGACGGAAGGGGCAAGAAAAAGGAGGCCAAAAATGATGGAGAGATTCAGGGGAAACGAAAAGCAAATGTAAATTGAAGTGAAAGGATGAGCACCCAAATTCAACACGTATATAGTGAAAACTCCTCCTCGAAAACGAGCGGCTTAATCATGACTTTTGGGAGCAAATCGTCACTATTGGGGAACGTGCTTCGGCTGATGAAAAGACGCAGCATTAAATAACGCCGCGTGCAGCCGTACGTGTAAGTGCATTACTGTTTCAGAAACTGAAACGTCAAAGAGCCTCTGGGAAGTTTCTAAAATCCCTAGGGGACTAGAACGATTCAAATTCAAAAAAAAAAACAGTCTTTAGTCGGTCACGTGATTCAGAGCCCTTTCGTCCAAATTGGACTCGAGGCTCAGGGGGCTAGTGTACGGGCCGAAATGAGCTTGCCGAGATTACAAGTCCGAGGTGGATGGATGCCCCTTTGAAGCCCCACTTTCCGGGCTCATATACACCGAGCTATAATTCAGAGGCCGAGCTTAATTGTGACAAGCCGAGTAATATATCGGTTATCGAACGATAGGGTTGAGTGATCGTATGGCCAAATGATCGTCCGAATGAACAACATCTCGGCCATGTGACCGACTACGGGTTTCTCCAAAATTGTATTGCCCCAAAAACACCCGGTTAGGAGTAACAGTGATGGGATCATAACAGTTATGGAATCATAATCATAACTGTATGATGAAAAATCAGGGATCATGCAAAAAGAGCGCGATACTCTATAATCATCATTTATGAAATATCCCGATAAATTAGGGATTACAAGAAGAAGATGGGAGAACCTTAACGGTCAGAAGAAGGTCAATAAAAGGAAAAAAGATAGGTGCAGAGGGACACATTATTATTATTATTATTATTATTTTTGCACTACATACTGGAAGAAGGGAAGAGTTCTCGATTTTTTGATGAAACAATGATGATGAATATTGCCAAGTGGTTTCTTTTTTTTTTTTGTTTTTTGACCATAAGGTGGTTTACGAACTTACAGAAAACAACAAAAACTAATGTGACAATGAAAATAAAATGATATTAAAAAAATATTCAAAAACTCTGTCGGCAATAGTGATGTGACATGATTCAGCTGAATAAAACATGAAAAATTTGAGAGTTACACCTTTCTTTGAATTTATCCTAAAGTTTAGGATAATTAATGCTAGACGTTGTTAATGGTATCAAGTCATTTGTCTCCTTGTATTGATTTTATCTCTGCGCTTTCCGACCTTAGCTTTGGTAATTGAAAAAAAAAAGAATCTTTCCCGTTGATTTTCCCACATAATTGTTTGTTGCTCTTGTAGAATAAATTGAAATTATTATTTTATATATTAATAAAGTAATACATATTGGCCAGATCAAGGGCAAACCACAAAATACACATAAAGAGAAAACAAAAAACCATCTCTCATATTTCCTTAATTTTTTGTATAATTATTTGATTATGTGAGATTTGAGCATTGTCAAATTTAAATGGGATAACTATTTCAAAATGATTTTTTTTCATTTATAATGTTGAAACTTAAAATCTCATTTAAAAGGTGTCAAGTCTATTATTGTTTAATCCAACCACAGGTGATTATATTCCTTTCATTTCTTTTTTATATGTACTTTTAAAAAGTTCAAGATAACATTATTAATTGCTTGCTATTTTTTAAGTATACTCTTATCTTTATTTTAAGAGTTCAAGACAACATTAATTATAGAGAGAATAGATGAAACAAACTACGAACATATTTGAAAATTAAAAAAAAATCTAACATATTAATTATATTTTTTATCAGAATATTAAAATGTTTAAATATATATAATTATATATATAAAGAGGGAGTAATATTTTTATACATGAACTTCTGGAACTCCGTCGTTGGTTGTTGAAAGACATGGAAGTCCAAGATCCCAGCTTTCAACATTATTTTGACCGTCTCCATCTTTATCTCCTCAATATTGTGTGTGTGTGTGAAGAAGATGCATTATTTATGAGTAATCCTTGTCGTTTTTAATTGATCCAAAACTTTCAAATATGATAGATCGTATTCTCCAGCGACATATATATATATATATATATATATGGTCAGCATCACAAATAAACTTTGAAGTATCCACTTTTAGTGCGATGGGTCCCCCGGGTGGGTTGAAATCCATTACAATTTAAAGAAGGGAAAAAAAAAAAAAACACCTATGAGAACCACCCATGTAACTGGACATTGAAGACATTGGAGGCCTGATGGGTAGGGATTGGAAAAATTGTTTTTCAGCCAACGGAAAATATGGAATAATTTCATTTTGTTCTAATTAATATATTGGCCTAGGGTAGTGTGATTAGTTAGAAGTTCTAACTAGGTAGAAGTTCTAACTTAGAACAATAAAAAAGGAAAAGTAGGTAAAAAGAGAGCAAGTGCATTTTACATTAACTCATTTTCTAGTATCATGGTTTTTAGACGTACGTAGCTCCTTTACAGCAATTGAGGAGGATGAGATATTGTGTGATCTTGTTATGGGACCTACAAGAATGCCAGACACTAAAGGGATCTAGTGGGCTTCCTTTTGCTTAATTGCATTTTTCAAAAGAAATACTATTTAAGTTGGATTTATGCAACATTTGGACCCAAGCTATTTGGTTCATACATATTTTTTTTATTTATATACTTATTCTTTAATCCATATGATGTGGAACTTCTTACTTTTAACTTTTCCTTGCCATCGAAAAAAATCTATACGATCCAAATCATATCTGAACAAACTAGATTCCTCAAATTGATTTCTTTTTTAAAAAAAATCTTGATTTTTTCTAAAATGTATGCAAGAAATACTATTTTTTATCATGCACCATGTTCTATGTTAATATATATTAAAAACTAAGGAAATAAATCTAAATAATCTAAATTTAAATAGTCTAAATATTTTCTTGCCAACATAATCTAAACATTATTTTAGAACAACAATATGAACATGTATTGTATACTCTCGTTCTAGAATTCTAACACCTTCCTCTTCATCTTTCCTCAATAAAAAAAATGAAAATAAATATAGAAGAATTCAACTTAAAAAATAAGATAAGAACGCCAACTAAACTAAATCAGATATAATTATTGGTAGAATGCCAAAATGCCACAGAATTGGCCCCACAACTTATCCTAATAATTCATTTTAGAAAGTGACACCAATGCCGTCAGGTGTTCTATATATTCTGGTCTGGTATTTTTAAGAAAAAATACTTATATACTTTTCCTTGTATGTTTTGTGTATTTTTTTAATTAAAAATTAATATGTGAATTATTTTTTTAATACATTGTAGATTTAGTTATTAATTATATATTAAAAGTATTAACTTCTTGAATTTAAAAAAAAATTAAAATGTCTATGTGTTAAATTTTAATTAAAAAATAGTATGAAAAACATATAAGAAAAAATATATAAATTTAGTCATTTTTTAATTAGGTGCTTTTAAAATTAAAAGAGCTCTTAAAAGACTACAGTTGCAACCAGAATATCAAATTTGGTCATAACACTTTTATTTGGAAATGATATATGACAAGAAATATGATTCTGCCCACTTCCTTTCCTCTTTTTCTATTTTCAATTCGAATTGTTCAGGTTAAATCCAAACTGTTTATATTCAATATTATAGTAAAATATTATTATTAAAATTGTTGAAATTAAAGTAAATAAATAAATCTGTATGGTTAAAATTTAATTTACACCGTCCAAAACTAAAAAAAAAAACACACAATTTCATATTGAAAGCTTTGTGCCAAGAGAGAAAGGTGGAATATTTTTTTTAGCAAAAAAAAAATTTCAGAAGATGCTGGAATTAGCATATGCATTGAATAATCTTTACATGGAAGAGGCAATTTCAATGTAAAGATTCCTGATCAATCAAGATTTTAAGCAAATTAGATTCTATCCGTTCTAGTAATAAAGATGTGTTTGTTTTTACTGTTTTCAAACTGGTTTCTTGATGCGTTGAGAGAATGCAAGTTTGTGTTTTGTCAACCATTTAGTGCCCCATTTGGATTTTTTTTTGGGTAAAACATCTGTTAAAATAACTATAGTTTATAAAAATAAAGTTTAGATAAAAGTTGAGAAGTTTACCACAAACTTATTTGAATAAAAATGAAAAAATGATGGTTAAAAATTATGTTTTGATTTAAAAAATGTAAATCATACATACCCTAAAACAAACATGTCCTTAGAAATTGTGGACTGTATTAATATTACTAATAAAATTTATTTATTTATTGTGGATGCTTGTTGCGCCACACATGGTCATTCAATTTGCTCATGAAGATATGAAGACGTGATCAATTACAATTCAAAAGATAGAATAGAAAGAACATTAGAAGTAGTTTTCCGTTCTGAAATTGTTAGACTCTGAAAATGACTTCATGATGAAATTAGGACCCGAATTAGGAATGTGATATATCTTTCTCTATCCCTTTCAAGTCTTTGCATTCGCTTATTGAAGAAGATTCTATATCTATGGAGACAATGTAACGTATTTGAGTAAAGACAAATTAAAAAAATAAATATACAAATAAATCACGTACATTTGTCCCATGTTTTATTAAAATTAAACATATTTTTTATGCATTTGTGCAGATTTTTTTGGGGGGGGGTGTTCACAGTATATTAACAGTGCACCTGCTATAAATTTAATATTTGATGTTATAAATATTGATTACATATATAGACTTGTTTCCTATTTAAAAAAAAATTTTTTTTTCAATTTTACTAAAATTATACAGACGTTTTTTTTTTAAATCTACACAAACCTCTTGTATAAAACAAAGGCTAAATTACATGAACCCCTCAAATTTTCCTGAAAATATACAAACCTTTTATTTGTTTTCAAAATATACAGCAACCTTCCTTGCAATGAAAAGGGAAGTCTATAGAAGGTTGGAAAAATTCAAGGTAGTTTGTGTAATTTATTATTTATTATTAAAAAAGGTTTATGTAAGTTTTGGAAATGAAAAAAAGTTTTGCATAATTGAACAAAATTTAAGAAAATCAGTGAAATATACTTTTTGATTTTAAAGAAAGGTCCATACAAATTTTGAAAATAAAATGGAGGTCTATATGTAATTCTAAAAGAATGTAGGGAAACTTCATTGCAATCATAACATAAAATCTAAAATTTATAGCAAATTATATTGTTTATAAGTTATGAATAGTGTGATTTATTCCTCAAATTTCGTTCAATGCATAAGTTTCGTGTCTACTTTTAATAGATTGTAGGAAAAGTCCATGTAATTTATTAAAAATGAGAAAGAAATGAAAAAAAAATTTTAAGGTTAGCTTGACATTCTTTTTGGTAACTTCTCAGAAAATTCATACATGATTTACTTGTTTTACGTTTTATTTTTCTGAAAATTCAAATTATTTTTAAATAAGAGAAAAAGGAAAGGGGAAATGCAATATTATATGGATGAGTTTAAAGAGATTAAATTAAAATATCAAATAATTGTAATAAATCACACTACAGGTTGCCCCGCCAATATATCATTAGGCCAATCCGCCATTGTCCTTTGTGCGTAGGCCAATCTGCATCGCCCACATCCACACACCCACAAACCATATAGCCCCAAAACATACGGCTCTCTCACACACACACACACACACACACACAAACCAATCATGAATAAGACGACTGGAGCCTTATTGATATGAGATAGATTGATAGATCCAGTTGATGAGCCCAGAAAACTCATCAAATTCTTTCTTCTTTGCCTTAAGAGCTCTACAAACACATTCACAGCCACCCTGTTAATTAATTCCTTCATCATCAAACAGAAAATATGGTAACTTCATTCACTTCAGCAACATGTGTAATTCTTCAAAGCTTCAACTTTTGGTAATGGTTCTCAATTATGCAGGTGTTGGTTGCCAGCAATCATGGAGGGGAAAAAAGAGCAGAGGAAAGTGTTGGAGTGGATTTTCGAGGCCGGCTGGCTGACAAATCGAGCACCGGTAGGTGGCTGGCGGCGGGGCTCATCTTAGGTAATGCTCAGAACTTGAAAATCTTGACACCCAGTTTCAGCATCGGATTTGAGGTCTTTCTTTTGTGATGCAGGAACTGAACTGTCTGAGAGAATTTGTGCGATGGGAATATCTATGAACTTGGTGACTTACTTGGTGGGAGATTTGTATCTGCCAGCTGCAAAATCTGCCACCATTGTGACCAACTTTATGGGAACTCTGAACCTTCTTGGGCTGCTTGGGGGATTTCTGGCTGATGCAAAACTTGGAAGATACCTCACTGTTGCTATTTCTGCCTCCATAGCTGCTCTGGTAAGTTTTAAGCTCTGACTTCTGTAGATACTAATTTCTTGCTCCTCCCTCTGTTGTTGTCGTTCTATAATATGTCCTTAGTGAAAAGATTTTGGCCCCGTCATTCCTACGGTTGAAAACTTCCAAAAAAAAATATTGGTTTTTTAAACTAGATCCAGCAGTCTCATCCCAAAAAGAATAAAATCTAAAACTAGTAGCTAGTCAATTTGTTTGGAATTGTAGAGAATGTGAATTTCTCTTTTTAATTCCACTAGCACAACTCCGGTGAACTGTAGGGGAATAATTGAACATTTTAAAAAGAAAAATGCGAAATAAGACATGCACTATGAGTTTTTCCTTCTTTTTGTACAAAAATCGCCATTTTACTTAATATATAGTATTATTTTTACTAACCTTTATTAAAAAAACAAAAAGTAGAGCTACCTAGGTAAACTCAAATAGTAAGAATAGAGTATCAAAATTTAAACTTTTTTTATGTAACTGGAGAGAAAAACAAAAACCAGAAAATAAATTGCATAATGACAAAATGGTAATCAATCTTCATGTTTGGATTCCCATTTGAAAATTTAAACATGGGTATGAAAATGATGTTTGGCTAATTTTTAAACTTCATTTTATAAATTTATTTTTTACCTCCAAATCAATATTTAACTAATAAACTGTAGAAAGTACTACTTTTAAATTTACAAACTTACTTTTGTCTCACAATTAATTTGTTAAACTTATTTTTATAATAAAAAATTTAAACATAAATTACGTTATAATAAATTTTTATTTTGTAACTTATCGTAAAAAGGATTTTCTCCCTAGTGAATAGGGCTTAGTCTCTAGTTCATACAATTCTAAAGAACAGACAAAAGGAAATCATATCTATATTTAATGCCTTTCACACAGTTGTATTAAACAGAATGGACTCCGAAATTACACATGTACACTTCAAATTTTATTGTGCTCTTTACCACATGAATTAATAGTGTCCAACTAAATTCTTGTGCGATTTCTAATGCACCATTAGCGCGTGAGGTCACCTTTTACACTCGTCATTTCTTTTTCTATCTTTTTTCGAATATACTGTATATTTACTTTCGTAAATGTAAGAGATCCAGATTAGTACTGAACAAGCAGTCTTTGACTAAGTTCTTGTGCCATTTTTAATGCACTAGGGAGTATTCCTACTCACTATAGCCACAAGCCTCCCTTCCATGAGGCCACCAAAATGCTCCGAAGTCCGGAGGCAACACCATGAGTGCATCGCGGCCACCGGCAAGCAGTTAGCCCTCCTCTATGCGGCACTCTACACCATGGCAATAGGTGGTGGGGGAATAAAGTCCAATGTCTCAGGGTTTGGATCAGACCAGTTTGACATAACAGATCCAAAGGAAGAGAGAAATATGATCTTCTTCTTCAACAGGTTCTACTTCTTCATCAGCATAGGGTCATTATTTTCTGTGATAGTTCTGGTTTATGTGCAAGACAATGTGGGAAGAGGGTGGGGATATGGAATCTCAGGAGGGACAATGGTGACTGCTGTGGCTGTGTTGCTTTGTGGGACCACATTTTATAGGTACAAGAGACCTCAGGGAAGCCCTTTGACTGTTATATGGAGAGTGATGATTTTGGCTTGGAAGAAAAGGAAGCTAACTATGCCTTCACATCCAAGTTTCCTCAATGGATACAATGAAGCCGAGGTCCCACATACAGAGAGATTGAGGTAGGGAAGTGTCTTCCTGGCTAAATGTGATCAGTAGGAAAATAGAAAGAGTTTCAATTTTTTTTACTAAAAATATTAGAAATGATTTTTTAAGTAAATTACTCAAACATCTTTTGAGTGCTGTACTGAAACTGAACGGGCACTTCGTTTTAATTTCAAAATCTACACAGACCAATCTCAAAAACAAAATAAATTGCATGGATTTCCTTTGTATATTTTTAAAATGTACATATAGACTTTCAATATATTTTTAAAACTTACACAAACTTCTTCTTAAAACAAAATATGCAATATTTAGTTCTTATTGTAAATCATTTTTAACTACTTCTTATAGACTAAGAAATATAATTAAAAATAGTTATATTTTTAAAATTTTCAAAAATTACTACTACTTTTTAACATTGCCTTTAATTAAATTTATTTTAAGTTGTCTATCTCCCTTAATGAATCCACCTCTCAAATTTTAAATTTTGAAAATAAAATAAACAAACCAACTTTCAATACAAAAGTTACTTGTGAGAAAGAAAAAATATTCCATACATTTTTCAATGTGGCTTAATATTTAGGATCATCAAAAACTTATAAAATGTAACTTATAATAAGAATTGGAGGTAGTATCATAGAAACCTCCCTTAACTTTTGCTAAATTTACACAACTTCTCATCTATTTTCAAGGAAAGTTGTATATATTTAAAATATATATATGTGCAAGTTCAGCAAAATATATAGAAAAATATTAAAAAAAAGTTGTGTAATTTATTCTTGGAAAAATCTAATGGTCTGGGTAGATTTTGAATTTTGAAATTAGAGGAGAGTCCTGGATAATTATAGTAAAATTAAAAAAAATGTATTAGTATTGATAATAGTGTAAAGAGTTACCATAATTTGCTCTTTTGTAAATTATCACAATATGATAAAGTCTTTTAAATACATAAATTAACATGATAAACTTAAGATAGTAGCAAACTAGCAATTGATTTGTCCTAGTATGATCAAAATTAGCTAATACAGTCAACTCAAATTGGTATAAGTAATATAGGTTCTCATTTTTTAAATAAATAATTAAAAATTTGATTGTCAATATTTATATATGAAATAAACTTAACTAAAAAAGGCTTATACCCTTTACTCCTATTTATATATGAAATAAACTTAACTAAAAAGGGCTTATACCCTTTACTCCTAATATTCCAGGACAAATTAAGCCTTGTTGTTGATAAGATCTCCTAGTGCAATAATGAAGATCTAACATGTTTGTAATGAACATCACTTAAGGGAGATTTGGACCATCCACATTTAATCTGGATGGTCCAAATTTAAAATTTTTTATTTTAATTTTTTTAATGATAATATGTCTTTTAAAGTAACAATTATAAAATTATTTTTACTTTACATCCCATGTGTAATAAAATAAAAATATATTAACAATATAATATTAAAATTAAATTAAATTTGGACAATTCAATTTTAATCTGGATGGCTCAAATAATTGATGAGCGTCGAATGCAAATTCGTGATAACTTTTCCTCATATTTTTTATTTTAATGTGCTTAGTTGTCCCTTCAAAATAATCTATATGAAAGCATGATTCGATTTCCTCTCCCTATATTACTATATAATATACATTTAAAATTAATATGACGTGAAAAAATATATCTTTTTTTCTAGTCTTTTTTTTTTCAAATACGATGTATACATTAAAGTGAATGTAAGATATATAAATTAAATGATAAATTCTACTTTTGATTGTTGCCTAACGTATGAATCGGAGTGTAGATTTTATGGTCAATAATCTGTAACTAGTTTCTTTTTGTTAAAAAAAATTGTAAATAGTTTCTTTCTTAACTTCAGCATAGTGACTGACATCTGTGCCACAAAACTACAAAACCTTTTGCACTGTAGTCCCTTAAAAATTTGCAGTTTAATTCCTGCAAATTTTCCACAGATTTTAATTATTCCAAATTTTTTCTACATACTTTCTAAACTTAATTACTTAACAATTAAATTTTAAGATGTTTCAGAATCTATGGTTAATGTAATCATCCAAGATAACCAGTACTACATATTCAAAGAAACAAAGAGATTGATCTTTCAACAAATTAAAATAATATTTCTCTATTCAAGCTAGATTCAATAATGCCATCTAGAACATTAAGCTACCGATATAATAAGGTTTCTGGGGGAGCTAACAGGTTTTTCCATGTTTGATCATTAGGTTCCTTGACAAGGCCGCGGTTCTGGATGAAAATGATGAGAAAGATGGAAATAAGAACAATCCATGGCTTGTTTCCACTGTGACCCAAGTTGAGGAGGTGAAAATGATAATCAAGCTCATACCCATTTGGTCCACAGGTATCCTCTTCTGGACAATATACTCTCAAATGACTACCTTCACCATTGAGCAAGCAACATTCATGAACAGAAGAGTTGGGTCCCTAGTCATCCCTGCAGGATCACTCTCAGCTTTTCTCTTCATCACCATCCTCCTCTTCACTTCCATCAATGAAAAACTCGTTATCCCGTTGGCTCGAAAACTCACCCTCAACGCCCATGGAATCACCAGTCTTCAGAGATCTGGAATAGGCCTTGTTTTCTCCATTGTCGCCATGGTGGTTTCTGCCATAGTTGAGAAAGAAAGAAGAAGCGAAGCCCTAAATCAGAACTCAAAACTCAGTGCTTTCTGGTTGGTCCCTCAGTTCTTCCTTGTGGGTGCAGGAGAAGCATTTGCTTACGTAGGACAACTCGAATTCTTCATTAGAGAAGCACCAGAGAGGATGAAATCCTTGAGCACTGGGCTGTTCTTAAGCACACTTTCAATGGGTTTCTTTGTGAGTAGCTTACTGGTTTCCATCATCGACAAGGTGACGAAGAAGACATGGCTGAGGAGCAATCTAAACAATGGCAAGTTAGATCACTTCTATTGGCTACTTGCAGTGTTGGGAGCACTGAACTTCATACTGTTTCTGATCTTAGCAAGCAGACATCAATACAAAGTGCAGCATAACTTACTTTCTAATGAAAGTGGAGAGAAAGAGGTTAGTGCAAGTGAAATGATAATTGGTGTCGATGGAAAGGAAGAGGCATAGGATATATATATATATATATATATATATGATTGAGAAGAAGGTCTCATATTTGATTGTGTGATATATGTGGTGTTCAAGAACAAAATATTGTTGCGGTGATTTCTCTTGTGAAAAGTATTAGATGAATTGCAGTGCAATATGAAGTGTAAAATCATGGATATAGCTAAGGATACCATCAAAATTAAAGAATGACTTACTAGGATGTTTCATTTGAGCAAAGGCCTAAATATAACCTATCTTGTACTTTAAAAAAAAAAAAAAGATAAGCACACCCTTAAAAGATCATCCAACATGAGACATATACTATACTTTATAATACATGTAACATACCTTAATGTTAATGTTATCCTGGCCTTTTTTTTTCTTGGAAAAGCTCCAAAATAGTTCAATAACTTAAAAAAATATTAATGATATAAATGAAGATGAAGTTGACATTTATTTGAATTGAAAATTATAGTTTAATTTATTTTATGCTCAAGTTATTAAAACAACCCATGCTTGATGTATTCACACACACATCATGTATTTGTATCTTTGAATTTTCAACAAACCATACAGTATTTGATATTACTAACTAATTTGGATTTAAGCCAAATTGGGTCCCAGGTGAGAAGCAACTCTTTCAACATAGCTTTTTTTTTTTTTCATTTTACATCAAACTCAAGATTTTATTTAAAAAATATTAAATTTCTTACTACTCAATTTAACTATTATTGAAAATAAATAGTAATTTTCAAAACTATCTTGGGTAACTACCACGTCCTCAATATGATGCTCTAAGGCTGGAAGACCTAAAAAAGTGATAATTTTTTAAGCCACAACTGGTTGCCGTCTAACACCCCTGATCAATGCTTTAAAGTTAGAAGGAAATCCAGACTGAGATGCTATTGGGAGAATATCGCCTTAACCTGAGGGTGAGGGCCTGATTGGTAAATCAAATCAAAAGGTAAATCAAATCATGATTTTTAATCAATCATTTTTTTTAAAGTTATCTAAATAGATTTGTGATAAACTTCTCTACTTTTATCTAAATTTTATTTTTGTAAATTATAATCATTTTAAACCACCTTCACAAACTAAACAACGAGCACTGAATAATTGGGCCTAAGCCATTATCTTGTATAGAGCACGTGATTGTTGCTTTGTTAAGTGTAAATATTGTAGCTGTATAAATGGTTACAAAAAAATCTCTCTATAAACTGCATGAACCTCCTATAATTTTTTACTTATTTAATTTTTATACACATTTTTTAATAATTTAATATTAGATAAATAAATATAATCTTTTAAAAAAATTTATATCATTATTTATTCTGCACATTATACAACGTGTTTACCATTAGCAGATCTATATTCTGTACATTATTAATTATGTCAAAGCTGGATGTAGACCGTAGAGGTTAGATAATAACTCTTGGTCTTGGGACCAAACAATTTTGGAACGAACTTTCCCAGAAGCTATCTATGCCATTGCCATCAGTCAACCAGTATTTCCCTTCATCAAAGCAATTTGTGAAGAAGTACAGCAATTTGTGAGAAGTATACTAACAATAAATATTTTTGGAGAATAAATTTTTTGATGTAAATGTAAAGCAACGAGTAATCATAAACATAGTGGCTTCAAGTTGGCCTGGAAATGACACCAGGAGCAAACCTACAATTTTTGAATAACAACTGAATTGGCTATACCTGCTTGCTCTATCGTCTGGTCTAAATCATTAAGTTTTGTGGGAGGGAAACCCATTGTCTGAAGTTGGTAACTTCTTGCTCCACCAGGTCTTGAAGCATCAATGAAAGCTCGAACATCTCTGATTGTATGGTGGTAATTGAAGCGAGAAACCATGCGAGTACCATCAGCTAACCTAAGCTGGATTGATGTCACTGGCTGTGATTCATCCACAACTAAACCCATTGATGGCAATGGAGCAGTGTTTGGAGGAGTAGCAGCTACAGTTGCTTGAATAGGTTCATCAGCAGCTTCGCTGGTGGAGCTGCTGCTACCTAAAGTTCTTCCAACCCCCCGGAAAGGAAGGTGCCGAGGCTTCAAGGGCTCCTGCATAGATAAACACAGAGAAAGTAATCTCACAAAAGCCATATGCAAATGTAGAACAAATCTACATCAGGTGAAGAAATAGACAGGGGCATACAGGGTAGTTTTCATCCCGCTGTATGAGATCAACATGGACTGAAGTCCTTCGATCTGCTGGTTCAAGTTCTCTGGGACACTCAGACTTCCTTACACTCTGTATCAAGATCGAAATATTCATAAACATAGTAGAACTAGGAAAGAGATCATGATACCAATGATAAAAGAAGACAGGATTGAACTCAATCAATAAAGCTACTACATACTAGGGGCTCAAATAAATTCGTACATCAGCCACAAATATACAGATTATCTAATTCAAATAGAGGTTTGGAATTCACTTGGAACTGATTACAATTTAATTCACCTTTAGAAGGTAGATGAGGAATGAATAAATCTCAATAAACATAGAACACTTGTAAAAAACTTAGAAATTAATCAATTATGGATAAAAACCATCAAGAAGCTTGCAAGTTACCTCAAGAAATGATGCATTTTGTGGATCATCCAACTGCCTTAAAGGTCCATCATCAATAGAAAATCCATTCCTCCATAAAGTGATTGTATGCGTAACAACTTCTGGGTGAGGAGTAGCAGAATGGACTGTCTCTCCAGAAAGTAGTCTTGCTGTTCCAGCAAAACTTCTAGACTTTTGTGGATATTCAGGAGGGGCATCAACAGCAGACTGTCTTGCTTGGTTAAAAAATTCATCCACACTGTTACCTTTGGTGGGATCTTGGACAAGCATGCCACTGTAACAAAGAAAAAAAATCAGTTTCAGCTATACAAGCAAAGAAGCCACACTCCTGTGAAATAACTGTTCTTTAAAAATGTACATACATCAAAAACAGAACATTTATTCTAATTAGCACCAAAAGACATTACCCTTATTAGAAGAAATTAAGAAAATTGACTGGTGCCACTCACATGCATTATATCCCATTGTCTCATACCTTTCTATTTTTCCAGAACCAGAGTGAATCTGAAATGAACTGCAGCTCACTATATTTTTATATTTTATATTGATATCAATATTTTAAAACAAAACAAAATTGATAGCACAAATTTTAGTGATGGAGAATGGATAATCTTAAAATAATTAGGAATTTTAAATAAATATATTTTATTAGAATCTTTAGATTTAATTTAATTTATTTTGAATTTATTAAAATTTAGATTTTATCTTTTATTTATTCTTAGGGTTTAATTTGTCTTTTGCTTAAAATTTTGTCTAAATAATTCTCTTATCTTAAAACTCTAATAGGATCGGGATTTAAATTCTATAAAAGAGCCTCACTGCTTAATTGTATTTAAGACTTTTGATTATTGATTTTAAAATATTTCCAGTGATTTCTCTCTTTACCTAAAGCCTTTTCTCCTTGAGTTCTCTCTTCCTTCATATTCTTCTGCTTCTCCCTTCTACTTTCTCTATCTCTTTACTCTACCCTTCCCCCGCTGACATCATTTGGGATTTGGATTATCCACCGCTCAATTTGATCTATTGCACAAATTCTAGGATTTGGATTTACCTGCTGTGATACCATCATACGATCCACACTCTTGAAAACAACATCATTCGGTCATTCCTCAGTACAATGGATGACATGACACAAGTAATGGATCAAAATGGAAGGTAGGTATCATTCCAACAAGATAATACCCGGGAGTGCACTTAGTTAGTTGCCCAAATCTTATGGGATGTAAAACAACTTAATGTAGTACGACTCTGAGTTCTAGTTTAGATAATTTGTACCGATACAATCAAACTAAGCAAACTCAAGAGCCCAAGTTTCTTATTCACCAGGATTACAAGAAGTTGCAGCTGCAATAAGTAAAAATTCAAACCGAACCAATTTCAGTATCTGGAAAAAAAGAATTGGACAAATATTCAGAAGTTCCACTGTCTAGTTGCATCATTTGCCAAAATTAAGCTCCAACATAAATCCCAACAGTCACAAGCCCCATAAGAAACTAGTACAACTAGACAAATTTTCAACTTGCATGAGGCGCAAATGGCTTGTAAGTAATGCCACTTATTATATATCTTATATTGATATGATAGATTTTATACTTGATATTGCTATTGATTACAAATAGAAAAAGGGAATGAAAATGATCGATACCTTTTCTCCCCTCCAGTATAGTACTCCTGGGTTTCATCAGAATCAGAACTATCATGCACGGACCGTCTCAAATCAGAAAGCGTCCGAATTCTCCCCGGACAGCTTCCGGAGGGCTTCGCAGCAGCCTTATCCCGATTCCCCCTCGATCGGAGCTCGTACGGCACCCGAGACGGCCTGGGAGAAGCCGACCGAGATCGCGATGGCGACTGCGACGGTGAGAAATCCGGGGAGTGGGATTCGGACGGAGAGTCGGGTGACGAAGCGATGGACGCAAGAATTGGGCGCGGGACTCTGTCGGGGTTATCGTTCACAGCATCGTTGCGATCGATAGGGTTGTTGTTGTTGTTGTCGTCGAAGAAGGTGGAAACGGCGGCGTCGAGGTCGAAGTTGTGGCTTTCCAAGAAGAAGAGGGCTTCTTCCTTGGAAGTGGAAGTGATCTCGCAGAAGGAGTTGATGAGGGAGGCATTGTTGGGATCGGTGGACGAGCCCCTAACAGATAAGCCTTCCATTGGAGAAGATTTTTGATCCGTGTTGCGTCACAGAAGGAAAGGTCCACTGCACCTTACTTATTAGGGGCATTTTATTCGATGGTTCGATCTTCGGATTTATGTAGCGGCGAAGTCGCCTTAGCGATCGTCCAAACGCAGTGTCGTATATTTACAAATCGCGCATTTCGGGGAATCTTTATATTCCTCAATTTTTTCATTAAATATTTTTTGAAATATTGGCAAACAAAAAACATAAATATTGTTTTTAAACATCAGTAGCCGGAAAAAAAAAGCTAGACAAATATCGAATGTTTAATTTTTAAAATATACATTACAGTATTAGACCATCACACCTATTCCATCTCACCCTTATCTTTTGTTTTTTTTTTTGTCACATCCATCTCACCCTTACTCATGTTCAGGATGACATGAGACGATAGTTTTTCAGCCGAGTTATGAGCCTGTTCTATGGGACTTAGGATAGCTTGGGACATTGGCATCAGAAATGTGGTTCTACATTGTGATGTAGCAGAAGTGTTATCTTCTTTGCAAGATGGAGAACCTGATATGCATATACATGGGTTGCTGATACGTGAAACCTGTGGTTTGCTTTATAGAGACTGGTCCATTCCTTGAGTCTTATTCATTGTGATTTCAATAACCAAGCGGATATATTGGTGAAAGCTGCTTCCTCTGCCCTTCCTGATCTGCATTTGCTGGAACCCTTAGATTTGGAGCTTTTGATTCGTAGAGATAGCATTAAGTAGTTTTGCTATGTAGTTCTTTTTCCGGTTTATCAAAAAAAATATATAATAGATCTTAATTCTCAATAATTATAGTAGAGCTTAATTAATGTTATAGATTAAATCCAAAGTGATAATAAAGTATATAATTAATTAAAAAAATGTATAAAGATCTTTTTTGTGGCCGCAAACAGTATATAAATATTAAGCATTTAGAGGTATATTTTTCCAAATTCATGTCAACATCACTCACCAAAACATACATTAGTCAAGTTAATTTCAAAGTTACATTGTCACAATAAATCTTAGCATCAACCTGCATATTCAAATTTTCATCAAGTTATAAAGATTAATTTAAAACATTATGAGTTGGCCAAAAAAATTTAAAACGTTATGAAGATAATACAACAACATTAACCTTATCCCACTAATGTAAGGTCGGTTACATAGATCATATAATGTTATTGAACTCTATCAAATACTATCTTCTCAAACAAATCATTTCTCAAGAGGTCATTCCTTATAACTTTTCTTAGTGTCATTTTTTGTCTTTCTCTATGTGTTTTGATATGACTCCAAGCCATTTGATTAACTCTCTTCATTGGCTCCTCTTGCCATCTTTTTTGTACATGCACAAACCACCTTAAACGATTTTCTACCATTTTCTTCTCGATAGGTGCTACTTCAACTTTTTTTCATATACAATCATTTCATATCTTTTCCAATTTTGTATGACTACATATCTATTTCAACATTTTCATATCTACTACTCTTATCTTATGCTTTTATTGTCCTTTCAAAGCTCAACATTTACTACTATATAACATTGTTGGTCTTATAGCTATTCGATAAATTTCCCTTTAAGCTTTATAGGTGCCTTGTAGTTATAAATAACTCTTGATACTTTTCTCCACTTTAACCACCCAACTTATATCTTATGCATAATATCTCCATCAATTTCGTCATCGTTCTGTAAAATCGACCCCAAATATCTGAACTTTGACATCTTTAGAATTGTTTGCTCTCTAATTTTTACCTTTAAATCATTTCTAACTTGCCTCATGTTAAATTAAATATTAATATAAAATATGTGACAAAGCCTATAATATTTACAAGAAAACTAAGAGCCTGTTTGGATTGGCTTTTACGTGTTTATGGAGAAAAGAAAAATGATTATACTATTAGTTTCCAAATGTAACCCAGATCAAAATAATCAATTATGGCTATTTAAGTGATTATTTCTATAAGCTACTTTATCCAACTTATGATAATCACTTATACTCTCATAATCACTTATTTCATTATTTCTTCTCATTGTCCACCCAATAATTACTTAAACCCTAATATCCAAACACATTTCTTTTCTCAAAATCACTTATGAGTTAAAATATCCAAACATAATTCACTTTTGACATAATCACTTATTCTCATAATCTATTATGAATAATCACTTATTTTCATAATCACTTATATATAATCTAATCCAAATGCACAATAAACATATAATTCTTTTTATAAGAACAAAATTTAAAAATTAAAAAAAAAAAAAAGCAATCGCATGGAGCCCATTTTGCTAGCTGTTTAGTGTTTTTTTTATTTAAAAAATTTACTTGCTGTTTGGTTTTGTGTGTTCTCCCATTATGTGTTTTTGCATCCAAATTCTCCCCCATTAGGTTTGTTTTTGACCCAAATTCTGCCACTCTGCTTCATAAATATGCTTTTAGACCCGATCATTTGAAAAAAAAAAAAACTCCGACCATTCATGGAGTATTTGCACGGCTCTAGTTTAGTTTGGACGTTTGACAAGTCTGCCGGCTTGACTGTCGGGGTTTTTTGTGGTGTTATCATTTCTGATTCACAACTCTAATTTCTTCTCAAAGTTGATTGGAGTGAAGCAAAAATGTTTTCGTGCAGATCTACAAGGTATGACTTTGGAAATTTTCTTTCTATGTCTTCTCCATGTGCATTCCTTTTTTCTCTTATGTTTGTCCCATTCCAAATTTCTGTTTTTCCTTCACAATCGCCAAATCCTCAAAGCATCGACGATGCTTATTCTTCGTTCAATTGCTTGCTTCATATGTGTCCGCCATCCTCCATAGTTTGAATTAATAAGATTTTTGGATCTGTGTCAAATATGAAATGTTATCTTACTGATATCTCCATTTTTGTTTTGCACAAGCAGGATCCACAGAATTTACGCCATCCGATATCTCCCTTTTTGTTTTGCACAAGTAGGATCGTATTCCTAGGGATTTACGCTGTGTTCGGTTACTTTAAATGTCTTTGGCTTTCTTGTTGGTGAAGATTCTTGAGATTGGCTATCAGCCAATTGTGGTAACTTTGAAAAGGTCTCTGCATCAACAACGTTGGTAAAGCACATCACTTTCATGATGAAAAGGATTCCACCATAAATGAAGTTATTTATGTCATCTTAGTGTCCATTTAGCTTACCTTTTTGTAAAAAGTCGTTTAGAATAACCATAATTTATAAAATGAAATTTGGATAAAAATAGAGAAATTTACCACAAATTTATTTGGATAATTTTGGAAAAAATGATGGTTATAAACCATGATTTAGTTTACCAAAAGGTAAACCAAACGTGCCCTTAATCAATGGGCCAAAATTGATTTGGCACCTACTCCCTCCGGTCCCACATATAAGGTGTTGTTATTTATTACACGGTATTAAGGAGAGATAATTAAACTCTCAAATTTATAAAAAAATTAGTATAAACTTCCAATATTACCCATATTGATTAAAGAACGGAACAATTTACGAAACAAAAAAGTCATTCAAGGAAGGGTAAAAAAGGAAATTCAAATAAAAAAATAACACAAAACCTTATAAATATGACCAAACAAATTTTTAAAATAACATCTTATAAATGGAACCGGAAAGAATAATATATACATATGATTTGTGCAAACTAATTGATCACTTGTGTAAAAGTACTAAAAAATATATTATTAAAATAAGTTTGACACTTTAACTAAATAAAGTTAGTTATGTCACATTGATACTCCCTCTAATTCTATATATAGGATTTTTTATCTATATTTTAAATATAAGACTCTTTGCAATATATGAGTTAGTATTTATTATACATTTTAAAAAAACACTCCTATTTAATGTATCCAAAGAGAAAGAAAGAGAGATTAAATAAGGATAATTTTAAAAAAATGTTAGGATTTTCGGAGAAATCGAGGTAGTTAATTAGTTTTAACTCTCATTCTTAATCCGCGTGATTCGATTAAAATAATCTTATATTAAGGATCAGGAATACTATTTTAAAAGAGAACGGTCTCTCTTTATAAGATGGCAGAGAATGGATACCTCTCTAATTTTGTTACTTTTACTTTTTACCGTTGTAAAATGATTTTTTGTAAAATTTGTTGGACTATATAGTGATTGGAGTTGAAGAAGTTTTGTTTCACTTTTTTTTCCTGTTTCTTCGACCAATCCACTCATGCTTATTATGTTTATGTGTGTTTCAGCAGCTAAAATGATAATCCTTTTAAAACTATCATGATAAAATTTTAATAGGCTGGGTGGTTAACAAGAAAAATAATGCATAAACTTCGTAGGGACATGGGAATTTAGGTATCATTGAAATACTCAAACAACTTAATAGCAAACCTTTCATGTACGTATCAGTTCTCTTCCCCATTATAACATAAGTAGTGACAAGGTTTGATGTAATTCAACTTGAAGATTGGCATATTGTCTTCTTCAGTTTTATTTTCTTCTGTTTTAAAGACTAACTTTTCTTTAAGTTTTATTTCTGATGCATGTGAACTAGAGTGCATCATGCTTTGATGCAACTTACACCTGCTTCTATAATATTTTTGGCCATATTTATACTTTTCCTTAAGAAAAACCATAGGTATGCTCTTCATAAGAAAGGTGTTGTGTACGATCATTAAGTTATTATTTTATTATTCTACTTTAGCTTGACTTTATTTTTGCCAATATTTTAGCCTGAGTTACTAGCATCCTTGAAAAATCGAAGTTGAGATTTAAAAGAAACTTCTTTAACTTCTCTGCCCTTCCCCTTTTCTCCCATCATATATTATATCCAAGTGTACTTGAATTTTGATGTTCTTTTCACTTTTTTTCTTTCATATCAGCCATGCCCATGGTTGTTCTGGTATATCTGAATTTCATTTATTCTTTGTCAACCATGCAGTAATGAGTTAATGGACTTTCCCTGGCTGAGGATTTGTTGGGGGATTTTGTTCTGCATACTATGACACTACCCTTGGTTATGGTTTTTGGACTACTTTTTCACATGTGAGCTTTGTGTTTTGACGCTAAAATTGGCTTCTTCTTGGGTATCAAAACCATTTTCGTTTACTCTTTATGCTATTTTGGTGTAGTAAAATTGAGACAAAAAGACATTCTCTTGCTCATTTCTTCATATACAAGTTACAACCTATGGTTATGTCAAAGAAGTTGGGTTCAATTTCTGGCCGAAAAAGAGAGAAAGTTTGAAGTTCAGATTCTGGCCCAATATAGAAAAAACTCGATGTTCAGTTTCTTCATGGATCTTGACAAACTAGATCGCCATTTGAGAGGGTGTGCCATTTGAGTGATAAATTGAAGTTGGATTTTTTAGCATATTAGGGTAAATGAATAATTTTAAATTATTATTTTAATATAAATTTTGGTGCAGATATAGTCGTGAATATAATGTGCGGTCATTATCAGTGGTTGAAAAACGGAGCTATTTAGGGGATGTCCAAGAGCCCATTTTTTTAATGCGAAAATCATTTTTTCCATGTAAAAAAATACTTTTTAAATTTTGTAGAGTTGTTGTTTAAACTGTTAAAAAATATCAGAATCTAAAAAAAAAGTAATTTTCTACATATTTTGAGAAACTACTCTAAATGACTTCTAAAAAAAAGTAGTTACTGTATATAAGACGGAAAAATGTATTATAAGAGGCTCGGTACAACAAAATAATTTTAAAAATTACAAAAATAACAATTTTTGATCCATGGGAATATTATAATATAAGTCCATATTTTTCTTTATTTGCTAAACAATTTAAAAAATATTTTTCTTTATTCCACCAAACACAAAATAATTTATTTTTTTTAAAAAATCTTTAAACAATTAATCACTTTTTTAAATAATCTAAAAATTACTTTTTTGAGAAATTTAAATAAACGAGCCCTAATTCTTTTTTTCAGACCAACTTTTCTTTTGAAAATAGAAAAATAAAAAACTTGTTTGATAAACTTGTTTTTTATAAAATGTTTTAAAAAATTGAGAAATAAAAAAATAGAAAAATTAAAATATTTTTAAAGTGTTCTATATTTTTTGCTCTAAAAAATACAAGAAAATGCGAAAAATACCCACCTAATTAATGATAAAGTTATAAATTTTCAATAACTCATTTAACATTTACTAGTTATGATTTTAGTAATAATTATTTAAATAGATTTTTTTTATTTTCTTGTTCCTAAAATTTGTTATAGAAAATAATTCTACAAAACTATTTTGTGAACATTAAAAGAGAGAACACATTTAAACAAGAATTTATTGAAGGTTTGATGGATTTAGAAAATGTTAATAGAAGGGGGGTAAATTTTCTTTTTCCATCAACTATGGGAGGCAAAAATTCATTATTCATTTTATTTTTGGGTTAATATTGAGAATTACAATGCTTTGTTTTTTAATATTTTCTTTCTTATATAAAAAAAAAAGTTATGTTGCCTTATCCATTCTTAGTTGAAAACTACTTGCTCTTGAATATAAAACACCTGGGAGTTAGGAAAAGCTTTTTATGGTCCAGATTGTAAGCCATAAATTTGAAGATCTAGTGTATTAAATTATTTTTCTACTAATGCCCTTCATTAACCACGCTAAATAATTATAAGGCAATCATTTAATTAGTAGAAATTTAAATTGAGTATAAGTTTAACCATTTAACGGGGGGTATTTTTAAAAAATAATTTCAATTTGTGACACATTTAATAAGTTTAATTGCTTTTAATTGTTTTTATATTGATGAGATAGGTAGTTGTAATTTATATTTAAAAATAAAGCAAGTAATAAAAAGGGTATAAAAAGATGTAAAAATTTTATAAACAATTGTAATATTGTTTTAGTACAAATAAAATATATGTAATGTTTCACCAAAAAGATGTAATTATTTTTTTTCTTTTTTGACTTGAACAAAAAAGATGTAATTTGAATATACTAAGATATTAAAAATCAAACCGGTTATTGAATCGGTCAAGGTAATAATTTTAAATAAATTAATTTTTTTTAATTTTATATGTTATATATTATTAAAAAATATCATTAATAAGCTTCATAACTTGATATTAAAATATAAATAAGTTAATATTCATTTATAATCATATTTTAAATATAAAATAGTTAATTAATATTATATTTTCATATTACTTGTTAAATAAATTTATCATTATTAATAATTATATATCATAATAATACTTATACAATATTATAATGTTAAAAAAAAAAATTATAAAAAATAATATTATTTAATACTAAAAATAATGTTATTTTATCTTAAAAACTAAAAAAATTAAAAAAATTTGACTGATTCAAGCCTGGTCTTACCGATTTTGAAGTCTGTCAGTTTCACTTTTCTTTCAAACTAGAATTGGCACTGATTCACTGTTCAACCGGTTAAATCTGCAAGCTCAATCCTTTTTTTATATGTTGGAATATACAATATTCTTACAGTAAAATAAATGCAATATTTTTTTTTAATTGATGAGGTGATTAGCACATGCCTATCTCAATATTGTTAGAAACATCAACAAACACACACACATCTATATCATATCTATATCATAAAAAAACATTAACATGTATATAAAGTTTCATATGCCAACTCTAGTTGGTATTTACGATAGGGGTAATTATTTGTTAAGAGCTTAATTTTTAACTATTATATATAGAACAAACTTAATTAAGAGGAATCTTTTATTCTTCTCTCTCGATATCCAAAAGAGATTAGTTCTTGCAATAATTATGATAGATTTTAGTAAACATTATGGACCAAATTGGAAGTGATAATAAAGCATATAATTAATTTTAGAAAATCTATAAAAGGTTTTCCAAATTCACGATAACATTAATGATACGTTAATCAAAGATAATTTCAAAGTTCTGTTGTCATAATAGATCTTAACGTTATTGCCCATTGAAATTTACATCAAATTATAGAGATTAATTTAAAAATTATGATGGTCAAATTAAATTAAAAAAATTAAATATTAACATAAAATATGAGACAAAGTCTAAGTCAATTGTAAACACAACCCTTTTTATCAGAAAAAAGTTTAAAAATTAAAAAAAAAACGCAATCAAATAGAGCTTGTACCTTGTTGTGCTTGCTGTTTAGTTTTTAATTTTTTAATGATAGATTTAGTTTTTAATTTTGTTTCATGAAAGAAATTTTTTTCACTGTTGGTCATTATTCTTGTGGGCCCAAATTCTCCCATTGTATTTATTTTTGGCCCAAATTCTATCATCGTGTTCCATAAATATGCTTCTAGATTACGCCATCTCATACTCCTGTGTGGCTCTGGTATTGGCATGTCAGCCGTCGGTACTGCTAGGGTTTTAAGGTTATAAGGATATTGTGCTTTCGGATGCGTAAGTAGTGAAGATGTTACTGTCTTCAAGGTATGATTTCCCGAAATTTTCTTTGCTTTCCATGTCTTCTCCATATGCATTCTTTATTTCTCTCCCTTGTGTCTTCGTCTCATTGGCAACTTCTGTTTACCGTCATATTCTCCAAATCTTTAAAGCATCGAGACTCTTATTCTTCTTATGCCTTCCCTGCTCTCTGTAGTCCGAATTAATCAGATATTTGGATTTGTGTCAAAGATTAAACCTCATCTTATTGATGTCTCGCTTTTTGCACAAGCAGGATCCATCCAGCGAATTGATGCCATCTTTGGTTGCTCTGAACATTTTGATTAACTGTGATTGCCATATGGGTCCTATGTCTTTTGCTTTCTTTGTGTTTGAGAAGATTCTCGATATGTTCTATCAGCCAAGTGTGATAACTTTGAATTCACCAATTAATGGTCTCTGCATCAACAAAAACGTTGGAAAAAATGATCTAATGATAAAAGTATTTCAGCTACATGAAGTTACTTGCTTATGCCTCCTTAACTGATGTACCTGATACATGCAAATATTTGCCTTCAACAAATGACAATAGCTATATATCAGGCACTTGTACCATTATCTTTGATGGATTATCTCTGATTTGAATGAAGTAAGAGTAACACATCTCTTTGAAGTAGGAGGAATTCATTATCCACATTATACTATGTATGATGAGTCACTTATTGAATTTTCAAAAGAAAGAAAATGACATTTCTATTTATGCTTACCAACATTTCGTTGACATTGAACATTTGTTCACATTCTCACACTTTAGTCCACTTGAGGGCTAATAAGCTCCTTGTTCCTCAGCTAAATCCCTACAAATTGTTCCTCCATCGCTTATTTGTCGTAGACTCTGCAAAAGCTGTAAATTAAATGGGGCAGAATAGATTTTTCAACATTTTATCTCAAATGAGGTAGTAACTAGCTCTCACCCTATTGAGATGATGCTCCTATAAGGAGTTAGTGTGTTCAATATGAAGTTTCTTGTCACCTTGATCAATCTTAGATCTCTTCAAAAGAGAGAACAGAATGGCCTTTCTTTATAAAAATGTTAGAGAATGAATGATTCTTTGATTTTTTTACTTTTGAATTGTTGAACTGATTTTTATGTGGATTTCATCAGCTAAAATGACAGTCCTTTCAAAACTATCATGATAAGATTGTACGAGGTTGGGTAGTTACCCAAAAAAATAATGGCTGAACTCTTAAGGACATGGGAGTTCAAGCATCACTGAATTACTCTTAAGAACAAGATAACAAACCATTCATGTATGTGTTAGCTTTCTTTCTTTCATACAAGTATTGATAATGACAAAATTTTATGTAAGTCAACTTCAAGTTTGGCATATTATCCTGTTCAGTTTTATTTTCTTCTTTTATAAAGGTTACTTTTTCTTATTTTTCCCCCCCTTGATGCATGCATACTAGAGTGCATCATGCTTTGGCACAACTTACGCTCATTAAATTATTATTTTATTATTCTACTTTGGCTTGACTTTATTTTTGCCATTATTTTAGCTTGCCTTACTAGCATCTGTGAGAAATTAAATTTGAGATTTAAAAGAAACTGCATTGACTTCCTCTGCCCTCCCCCTTTTCTCCCATTATATTCTATCCAAGTGTGCTTGAATGTTAAAGTTGTTTTCACATTCATTCTTATAACCCCCCATTCTTATATATCCCCTTTTGCTCCCATTTTCTCCTACTGAATACCTAAAGTTCATTTATTCTTTGTCAACTAAATACTAATGAGTTATTGACTTTCCCTGGCTGTGACTTTGTTGGGAGACTGTTTTGCAGATTAAAACACTGCACTTCACTAAAAAGCACTCCACCTCGTTCATAAGTTTATGCACAAATTTTTCAACTAAATTTGCACATCTGAGCTGTGTGTTTTGAGGCTAAAATTGGCTTATTCTAAAGTACGAAAACCATTCTCATTATCAATTTCAATCATATTCAATGGTAATCCGAATCGATAATAGCAATAATTTGAATCGATAATATCTAATATCAAGTGGTTTTTAAAAAATATGAGCTCGATAATATACCCCTTCATATATATTAAAATGGCTCATTTTATCCCTGAAAATGTCCAGCGGATATTAAATCGAATCATCAATCAAGTGTTGTCGGCAAATAAAAACCATAGCCTGACATGCCGCCAAAGCCACTTCAGGCTTCAATTGCTGAGTAGGTCCCTCACCATATGTACCAATCCTACGATGTCGTGACGAAACCATATCCGAACTCTTGCACTACAAAACATGATTCAGCCTTTTTTTTTTTTTAACTCTTTTGAATATCTAAAATCGATTTACCAGTTGCAAAGTTATTGTAGTGTAAAAAAAATAAAAATATATGTAGTGTCCCGCTGGGTTGGGGGGGGGGGTGTTTTGGGGTTGGCGTAATTTGAATGTGCAAAATTTACTAACTTTTAGTTCATGATGTAGCAAGTACAAGTCTATATTCAAGGCAGAGAATAGGTACAAGTGTATCTCAATATTGTCCGTTGCATGAAATAAATCCCTTGACATTATATATAATCAGTTTAAAAAATATAAATATTAAACATTTAAATGTCTAATTTTTCAAATTAATGTCAACATCACTCACCAAAACATCAACAATACATTAATTTCAAAGTTATATTGTTACACTAGATCTTAGTGTTAACGTACACATTAAAATTTACATCAAATTATAGAGATTAATTTAACCAATTATGGAGATCAAATCAAATTAATTATTTAGATAAATTATGAGACAAAGTCTATAATATTTATAAAACAATTAAAAAATTAATTCTGTTTATAATTAAAAAATATAAAAATGTAAAAAGAGGAAGTCACACAAAAAATTTAAAATTAAAATTCTATTCTATTTTTTTGCTTTAGGAAAGTAGTTTGTTCAATGCACTTCATTATTTTTTTTGGGCCCAAATTCTCCAGCTGAGTTTTTTTTTTGGCCCAAATTCTACCATTTCGCTCCCCAAATACGCTTTAAGATGACATCAAATCATACATTTGTGCGCCTTCAGCCAGTCGGCCGTGGAGACTGCTAGGGTTTCCTTTTTTGGTGTATTCGCAACTCCAATTTCTTCTCAAAGTTGGTTGATCTGACTGACTGATGTTGTTGCTGAGATAAGGTACGACTTCCTGAAATTTTCTTTGCTTTCTATGTCTTTTCCATTTGCATACCTTCGTTATTCATCCAATTGCTTGTTCATATGCGTGCCCCGCCTACCCTGTATAGTTCGAATTTATAGGATTTTTGGATCTGCGTCAAAGATGAAACGTTATCTTACTGATATCTCCCTGTTTGCACAATCAGGTTCCAAGGGATTTACGCGGTATCTTTGGTTACTCTGAACATGATTAACTGTTACTGCCATATGGGTCCTATGTCTTTTGCTTTCTCTGTGTTGGAGAAGATTCTTGAGATGGACTATCAATCAAGTTTGAGCTCACTAATGAAAGGTGTCTGGATCAGCAACAACGTTGGGAAATCACATCACTTTCATGATGAACCAACGGTAAAAAGGATTCAGCTAAATGAAGTTACTTATGCCAGCTTAATAAATGAGTTAAATATAGATATATAGAAGACTTATTGATGGCTTGTGCAAACTTATTGATGGTTTGATCAAATTTATCGATAATTTGTTCAAAGATACTATCCTATAGGTAATAGAGCTAATCTACGCATCATGGTTAATCATTCATTATGGAAATTTGTCAAATGCTGGTGTGGATCTTCACCTGCATGGTTATGAAATTTAGGAAGCAAATACATCTAAAATGAATTCCAAATTTTCTATGGTACAAATTAGGGACAGGGAAATTCCTTAATTGTTCTACTCATTCCTGTATTCCATTAGTATTTCAAAAGTATTTTCACTAAATGAAGTTAGTTATGTCACCTTGATATGTGGTATTAGATCTCTTCAAAAGAGAATGGCCTCTCATTATGAAATGGAAGAAAAAGAATACCTCTCTAATTTTTTGGTACTGATGATTAGAATGATGAATGACATTCTAAATCGATTTATAACAGTTATCTAATACTTTTTTTTAAAAAAAAAATCGTTGCACTATATAATGACTGCATTTGAAGATGTTTATTTTTAACTTTTTATTTTTATTAGGGGTCATTTTTTCACATTCCATAATATGACTTCATTTCTTCTTCCTTAATGGTTAATTACTAATCTGATTTATGAGCATCTCAGTTATTGCACATGGGTTAGTGTTTTTCTAATTTAAATTATTGCTCAACTGGTGTTTATATAGATTTCATCAACTAAAATGATTACCCCTTTAAAAATATCATGATAAAATTTTACTAGGTTGGTTGGTTACCAAGAAAAATAATGCTTGAACCTCTTAGGGACATGGGAGTTTAGGTATCTTTGAATTACTCAAAGAACTTAACAACAAACTTTTCATGTATGTATTAGCTTTCTTTTCCTTAATTTTTATTTCTAATGCATGCATATATGCTAGAGTGCAGCATGCTTTGACGCACCGTACCCCTATGCTCTTGCAATTAATATTTTTGACCACTCTTTGTATTTTTCCTCAAGAAAAACCATGGGCATGCTCCTTAATTATAAGAAAGGTGTTGTGTGCCATCATTAAGTTATTATTTTATTATTCTACTTTGGCTTGGCTTTATTTTTGCCAATATTTTTGTTTGACTTACTAGCATACATTGAGAAATCAAAGTTGAGATTTTAAAGAATCAGTAGATTTAATTTGTTATTTTAATAGAAATTTTAGTGCAGATATAATCATGAATATAATATTCGATTATGATAAGAGGTTAATTTAATTTATCTCTTTACCTGTTTGGATTTTACAGTGATTTTTTGGACCTAGATTTCATTGTTTCGGATTAGATTTTACTGGTTCACTTTAGATATCTCTCGCCTCTCGGCAATAGACATTCTATTCGATGTCTTGATTTCATGATCACAAAGCTTTGTTGTTTGAATTTAAATGAATTGAAAATAAATAAGATGTTAATTTCAACATAATGGAGAAGATATTCAAATACTCCATTATATTTGAAAATGAGCCTTTTTACATATTGTCGTGTCACTATATATATAAATAGTTACAACATACAGCCTGTTTATATAAAAAAAAAAAGAAAGTTATAAAATACCTATTACGTAAATTTCTTAATATCCATTAATATGTTAATGATGATTCTTTCAAATGAAAGGGATTGATATTTTTAAAATAAGATTGTAGGTTTAAACTTAATGTAAGGATAAAATCATGTTAGGAGAATTATTTTTATTTAAATTCAATAATGTTTGAACTTGAATTGACAGTATCAAATGTAGAATAATTATAAAAAAAGATATGAGCTCGGTAATATTCCCTCTAATATATGACAATGACTTATTTTATAAACAAAATTCAACGAATATCAAATCGGATCAGCAATCAAAGAACAAACATAAGCAAATAAAAACCAAATCCTGTCTTGACAGTGACACCAAGGCTACCTTCAATAGTCCAGTACCTCCTTCACGTTCGGCCCCAATCCAACAATGTTGTGACCAAATCACTCAAATCATGATTCACGTTTTTTCGTTTTACCTTTGAATATATCTAAAAATATGCTATCAGTTGCTATTTTAGATGAATGTAGTGTCTCGCCAAAAAGACGAAACATGAATATGCAAAATTTATTAATTATTAATTTATGGTGTAGCAAGTACAAGTTTATATATAGGCCCCAAAAAGGTACAAGTTTATCTTAAAAGGTTTCCATTGCATAAAAAAAAAAAACCATTGACAAATGTCATAAATTCTCGAGAAATAAAATAGATTTTAATTAATGTTAGAAACAATATTGAAAGTGGTGGTAAAAAAAAATAGTATTGAGTGATCATAAAGCATATAATTAATTAAAAATATATAAAAATCAAATTAAAAATGCAAACAAATTATGAAGAACAAACTTTTGAATGTATTTTTCAAATCCATGTCAACAAAAGCATCAACGCTATCTTAGTCAAGTTAATCTCAAAGTTGTATTGTCATAATAGATCTTAGCATCAAAGTGCACATAAAACTTTACATTAATATCAAATTATAAAGATTAATATAAAAATTATGAATATCAAATTAAATTAGATTAAATATTAAAGGGTTGCTTTGTATACTTCTTAAAAGTAACTCTATTTACTTTCTATTTCTTTTTTAAATAGTATCCTTTTTTGCCAATAAATTTTAAAAATAATATCTAAATTTTATTATTATAAGATAATTTATGAGTAGTTGTGACTGATCGCGAATGATGAAATCATGAAAGATGACTTTAACAATGATCAAGTTAATTGGTTCCAACCCTTAAAAGGGTGGTCTTCCTCGTCGATCACCATTACTAGTATATATTTTATCTGTTATATATATAGTTAAGCAAGCAATAAATTGTAAGATTCTGTGATGAAAAGTCTGTAATTTTTTAACTTCTTGTGACAGTTTGTATGATATTCCTGTTTTGTATTGGGGGAATGTTAAGATTTTGACTTCCTTTAATCCATCATACAAAATATCGTTCTGTTTGAAGTTTGCTGTTTCCTAACTCATGCACGAGATTGCCTTGGACTTGATAATTGCAGTATTTTAGAAATTTGTCTTTGATATATGTATAATGTAGTCTCATTTCACTTTAGCATTCGACCAAATTAAGAATCTTAGCAAAAACTAATTACCAGAATCCAAGTAGAAACTTAAAATCTTGCTCCGTCAGTCCAAGGGGAGAAAAAAAAAAAGGACAGACGAGCTTGCAAGGCAATATTTTTTAATTTAGAAAACGCAATCAGTCCCAGAAAGATAACATCGAATTCCTGCTTAAAAGTAAATGATTCAGCTACTAACAAAATAGAAAGGAACATAAAGAAGACGCTGTTCAATGTGAAGTACTATGAAATGTAACAAATTTTTTTTTTTAAATATCTATAGTCAAAATTAAGACAATTTATACTCCAAATTTCAAAGGCACCGTTTCTGTTATGGTGCGCCTTAATTTCGTGTGGTTATAGAAGAGATTTGGATCAATAAGACAAAAGGGCGAACTCATTCATATTTCACTGAGAGTCCCAGCCAAATATGACTAGTCTTCCCCAATCAGCCACTACAAAATACCTGGTGCACCAGCTGACCTGCTTGCTGCAAGTTCAGGAACCCACTAGAAGAAGACAGAAAGCGCACTTGAAACAATATCAACATCAGCATCATGGTTTTTTCAAAAAGAGCTTGTTATAATAGTTAAGTTATGATACCTTGCATAAACGGAATACCAAAGCACTTGATGTACAATCTCCCGGAAACTGAACTGGTGCTTGTTCTCCTCCCAAAGGAGCAAATTGCCCAAAATGCTTGTACCTTCCATCAATCACAATAAGTTCAGTCATAACTCACCACCATCTTCCTATTACCTATAGATTGTACAGTAAAATTGCTAGATAGATTTTACTCTCACGTGAGGCTAGGATAAAAATAACCATAGAACTAAAAATCAGACCGGACCGGCTGGTTGGACCAGTTTGGTCCAGTCACAAATGAGAATCGGGGGATTTTGGGATCGTTACGAACGGGTAAAAAACCGGGTTGAACCGGTCCCAGCTTTTTTTTTTTTAATTTTTTTTAAAAATATTTTTTAAAATAAAATAACATTATTTTTAGTACTAAGTATAAATTTTTTTCTTTCTATATTATAATATGTTATAAGTATTATTATGATACATAATGATTAATAATGATAAATTTACTTAACAAATAATATGAAAATAGAATTTCAATTGACTAAATTATTAAAAATATATTAATTTATTTATAACTGGTCCGACCCCAGTTTGACCCTGGTCCGACTCCAGTTCGACCAATGAACCTTGAACCATTACCTCATATGGTTCAATGATCGGTCCGATTTTTAATACCTTGAAAATAGCAAACAAATAGTAAGTTGTGCATCAGCAAGACTAACACTCATTAACATAGGCGTATGATTGAAGCCATATGATTTACTTAACTGACACGGTCATAGTATTAGACAGTATATGGAAGGGGAGAAAACAATGCAAGCAATGAAGTCCAAAAACACTAATCTGACACAAAGAAGGGTATGCATGAACTACAATGTAACTCCAAATTTGTCAATCAGCACCATCTATTATATACTTCTACAAGTACACTATATGGATGAGATTGCCATCAATGCCATGCACCAATATGTATAATGATCTATACTATTTGTTCCCAGAATTAAACACCAACAAAAGAAAAAGAAAGGTACAAATAACAGGTGGAATCTGGAATATACCTCTGTTGACAGTTTTTCAGCCACTGGATCCAATGGCCCTTGCTTTTCTGGTTCAACTTTATTCCCCTTCTTTTCAGAAGCTTTTCTTAAGAAGATTTTTTTAGTAGCTTATAAAGATGTTAAGACTATAGCTTACTAAGTTTGCTTCGTTTGCTAAATTATTGGATATCTTCCTCACTTGCTTTGTAATTCCTGTGACTATTGCAGGACATGAAAAGCTGTTACAAGAAGTTCAGCTGTAGATGGTTCATATAATGTACAAAAGTAGAACAGATAATTAAAAGCATATAAGCATTTATCCAGACTCCAAACAGAAAAGAGCACCTTCTAATATGCCCATTTGCTTGGAATATACCGAATAGTAGCAACAAAGCATATTTTCTTTTTCACTTCCTACTGACTATAACAGAACAATTCTTATCATGAAAAATTTAAAAAAAAAAGTTATAATAACGAAATCAATGAACAACTTAAACAAGATATAATATGGCTAAGCAGCCAAATGAAGTATGAAGTGAACCCCACCTTTTCTAAAAGCTCTTTGGAAATCTCAGCACCAAAACTTGTATACAGAATAATAGGAACAGAGTATATTTTCTTTTTTGCTTCCTCCTTACTATAACAGAACAATTCTCACTAGGGAAAAAAAAAAAAGAAATCAAGTTATAATAAGCAAATCAATGAACAACACAATCACACCTTGCTAGAGTGCTCAGACTTGTCACTCTTGCCTGTTGATAAAGAATAAATGAACTTTAGGTATACAACAAAAATGATGGGAGAAAACAACTTTCACATTCAAGTACACCTCAATATCATATCATGGGAGAAAAGGGGGAGGACAAGGAAATCAATGCTATTTCTTTAAATCTCAACTTTGATTTCTCACATATGCAAGTAAGTCAAGCTAAAATATTGGCAAAAATAAAGTCAAGCCAAAGTAGAATAATAAAATATTAACTTAATGAATATAAACAACACCTTTCTCTTAAGGAGCATACCCATGGTTTTTATTGAGAAAAAGTATAAATATGTGCCCAAAAATATTGCAGAAGTAGGGCATGATGCACTCTAGTGCACATGCATTAGAAATAAAAATTAAGGTAGCCTTTAAACTCCCATATCCCTAAGGCAATTATTATTCTCAGTAACCACCCAACCTAATAAAATTTATCATTATATTATTAAAAGGATTACCATTTTAGCTGATGAAATACATATAAAGTTCAGTTTAGCATAAATTTAAATTAGAGAAACACTAACCCCGTCAGCAACTATTGACATGCACCTAAGAATGAATAAATCAAATAAGTAATTAACAGTAAAGGAAGAAGGAATGAAGTCATGTTATGACAGGAAAAAGAAAAGACCTCTAGAAACAACAAAGTTATAAATAAACATATTAAACATATGACTGCAACAAAATTTCTACAACTGCAATCATTGTATAGTCCAACAATTTTTACTAAAAAGAAACAAGCATTTGTTAACAATTACATGATAATTTCCTCATTAATACCGGTATGAAATCAATCTAAACTGGAGTATCTAACCTTCTTTTATCAGTTTATAAGGCCTCTATCAATCATTTCATGAAGACTCCCATAAATCTACTTAATCACCCTGACTTTCTCGAAGAAGAGCACAAATAATTGTTTCAAAAGTAACAAAGTGGAGGCATCCATTCTCTTCCATTTTATAAAGAGAGCCCATTCTCTTTTGGAGCAATCTAATAGTAGCTGCTCTTGATTTTTCCAATTTTATATAGCCCATTGATCAAGGTGACATAACTAACTTTATTCACCTATAATCCTTTTGTCATTAGATAAACACAAAAGTCTAGTGGAAAAATCAGTCATGCAGTATTTACCTTTGCACAAACTATCAATAAGTATGGTAATCTTGTGTATGTATCAGACTGAATTCCTTGATTAATATTTACCTTAAATAATAATGTAAATGACTGAGCAAAATATTTTCCGCCAAATCCTCAAAGCATCAATGACGCTTGCCTGAATAATTTTCCACTGATTAAGGTGGCATAAATAACTTCGTTTATCTGAAATCCTTTTGTAATTAGATTATCCTGAAAATCCAGTGCTATCCCAACGTTATTGTTGATGCAGAGACCTTTCATTAGTGAATTCAAAGTTATCATACTTGACTTATAGCCCATAATGTTCCACAACATAGAGGATGCAACACACATATGATCCCAAAAGGCAGCAACATTGAATCAAGATGTTCAGAGTAACCAAAGGACGGCGTATATCCCTTGGATCCTGCCTGTGCAAAAAACGACATAGCAGTAAGATAACGTTTCATCTTTGACACAGATCTAAAGAGCTTATTAATTCGGACTATAGAGGATGGGAGACGCATATGAAGAGGAAAGAGCATCGTCGATGCTTTCAGGATTTGTTAAATATGAATGACAAAAGAAGTTGGGAATGGTACTAAGGACATAAGGAAGAGAGAGAGGCATGTGGATAAGACGTAAAAATTAGAAAACAGAGGAAATTTGGGGAAGTCATACCTTTTCTCCACACTAGAAGTCCCGACTTGCCAAAAATATTGTGATCTGTTTTATTTTTGGTGGATTCATATTTTGTGATCTAATCTGAAAGCAGATTCGTGGATTGTCGAATACAATGGCAGAATTAGAGCCCAAGGTAAAACTATGAGGATATGCTTGGTTCAAGCTAAGGGGAAGTGACATGGATCTAGAAGACTCTTTTAATACATTATATAATTAATCTCAAATAAAGCTTAATTAATGTCGGATCCCACAAGTACTCTGTCTCGGGAATGAAGAAAACATAGAGTATAGCACTGTGAAAACTTATCTCAAATAGGTTGATCAAATTAGATATAAAAAATAATCTGCCTCATAAAACTTTACCTATAAGAAGTCAAGTGTATTCTAAAAAGAATACAAATACTAGTGAAACTTACTAATGGAATAAACTCTGAATAATATTGATATGTGTCTTAATTGTATTTTAAAGTAACTAGGAATACTTAAGATTCAAATAATCCTAATAAATCTAATAAATCCTAAAAATATATCTAATTATCTAAAAGTCTAAAAATAAAAACAAAAATACTAAAGAAAATAATAAAAAAATAATATTCTAATCATAATACTACTAGATATTCTTTAAAGATAAAAGTTATCTAACAGAATTTAAATTAAACTAATTTAAATTTAAGCGTATCATTGGTCCCTTTGAATATAAATAGAAAATCACAAATTGTTTATTCTAATCTAAATCAAATAAATTCAAAAAGAATAAAATAAATAAAATAATTAAATCTAAAAATTTTAAAATAAAATTTATTATTATCCTAAACAAATCCTAGGTAGCTTGAGCTACTTCTTTTAACTGAACCTTTCCTGAATTATGAGTTTGAATTAGAGTTATAATTCTTTTTTATGCTATGTGTACATGTGCCTCTTTTTTATGAATCTTGGGCTTTTCATTTTGTAAGCCTCTAATCAAACTTTGTAGAGCTTCCTTCATGGTCCTAGTTTTTGCTCTAGTCATTGAGCTTTCTAAAGTTAAGACCTTCATTTGCGATTGATAATATAATGTATTGAAAGAGCCTTCTAGATTTATATCAGGAAGGGAGGGAATGGATTTTAATGGGGGAATTAGAGGGGTTTTAATATTTCCCTGTTTGGGGGATTCGAGGAGAATGAATTAGAGAGATTTTAATGATACTCGGTTTGATTCAGGAGGGGATGAGAGTTGAGTTAATAATAAATTTATAATTATATTCTTGTATATTATATTATTTTTCTTTCTTCCTTATCTATCCCAACAACGGTAAGACATGTATCAAAAAATAAAAAAGGAAGAACAGGGAAGCAGATCAAGAACAACGACAACTGCGATGGTGAGATAAAAGGGAAGCAAGGAAATGAGGAGGGAAGACGGCGAGGAAGATGAGTTTGGATTTGCAAGGAAGACAAGCTCAAATCTACGTGAGTCTTGCAAGCGAAGAGCTCGAATCTACGACGACGAAGAGTTGGTATAGCAATGACGAAGAGCTCGGATGATGACAGTGCGAGCTAGTAATAGAGACAACATGAGCGACAATGGAACATAAACAGGAAAATGGATCGGTAATATTAAGAAAGGTTAAGAGTAAAATGGTTATAATATTTTGAATAACACTTTTTCCCCTAAAAAAAAACCCCCAATTTAGGAGAGAGACAAAATCTCATGTGCAAGGGGGAGGGAAGGGGAAAAATTGAGTCCCCTCCCCTTCACTTAAAAAAATCTAAACCAAACATAGGATGGAGGAAATTACTTTCTTGAAAATAAATAAATAAATAAATAGCAGTTCAAAGAAAAAAATATAAACAACAAAACCAGCCATATGATTACTTTTTTTTAAATTAAATTTTATTTTGTTAAAAATAATTTTATTTTTCAAAAATATTCTAATAAAGGAGTAGTTAGCATTTAGATGGCAAAAGAAAAAAAAAGTAGTTAGCATTTGGGCAAAATTTTCTTCATAACAATTAAAGATTTTGTCTCATATTTTATCTTAGATGTGACTTGGTATGAAAAAAAGTAAGAAAAATAAACAAAACTTTTTAGAAAATAGATCATTGATTATTGTTTGGTTTAAAAAAATATATATAATTTTTCAGAAAATTGGCTATTGAGTGGTTTATGATGTTTTTAAAAAATATCATTGATTTTTTAATTCATTTCATTAATAAAAAATATATTTATATCCCTAATACTAAATCATAATATATTCAAACGTAATATGTTTAAACAAAATATTTATGTATTTAACACATATCAAAATAATTTGAACTTCACGTCTTACTTTCTAGGAACTCTTTCTGTCTTTCATAGTAATTTTACAAACAAATGCAAAAATATTTAGTATAAATAAAGTATATATATATATAGTGTCTCTCCAAAAAGATGTGGTTTGAATTAAAAAATCTATTAAATTTATTAATTATTAACTTCTGATGTAGCAACTTCAAGTTAAGACCCAAACATATTTCGAAGTCAAATTAATTATTCAAACAATGTATGAAGATTAAACATTTAAAGGTATAATTCTTCTCAAATTCATATCAAATTAAATTTAATTATTAATTTTAAAGTTATATTGTTATGATAGATCTTAGCATCAAATTATTAATTTTAAAGTTATATTGTTATGATAGATCTTAGCATCAAAGGCACATAAAAATTTACATCAAATTATAATGATTAGCTCAAAAAATTATGAAACAATGGCAAAAATAAGAAGCTTGAAATTATGAAAATTGAATTAAATTAAATATTAAGATAAAATATTAGACAAAATAAAAAAAATTATAAGACAATTTTGACTAAATGCTAACTACTTCCATTGTAGAATATTTTCTAAAAATATATATAAAAAAAACATAGGCTCTTGCATAGCTAACTTAGCTGGTTAATTATTTCTTCAGAAAAGTATTGTTTAGAATGTTCTTTTCTATGAAGCACTGATACTTCAAAAAAATAGACGCACTCGTATCCGATATATGATACAATACGATACGATACTCATAGTGTACTTGTGCATATGTATTTATTTGTACCACTTTATATCCAGATGTACCACTTCAAATTTTTATATTAAAATAGGGCTATTTGAAATTGTTATAAATATTTTATAATTTATTTTAACATTTATATTATACTTTTTAGAATATTTAATACCCATTTTTATCTTAATAGGTAAATTTATTAATTATATATATAAATAATATTATATATATATAAATATCTCTTGTACCCATATCCTAAAATTTTAAAAATTATCGTATCTTTTATATCTATATCATATTGTATCTTACTTACCTACACATAGTTTCTTTCATGATATCTTTTAGGCCCAGATCCTACCATTGTGTTTATTTTTGGCCCAAATTCTACCAGAGTGTTTGTCACTATATATATATATATATATATATATATCTATGCTATTAGATCAAGACGTAGTGACGTACCATGTAGTTTTGGCAAGTCAGCCGTCGGTACCGTTAGGGTTTTTGCGCAGACTACAGAACTGCAAGGTACGACTTCCTGAAAATTTCTTTTGGCTTTATTTGTCTTTTCCATATGCATTTCTTCTTTCTCTCCCTTATGCCCTTCGTTCCATTGCTTTTACCTTCATATTTGTCAAATCCTCAAATCATCGACGATGCTCATACTTCATGCATCTGCTTGCTTAATACGCGTCGTCCACCCTCTTTAGTTTGAATTAATAAGGTTTTTGGATCTTTGGCATAGATAAAAAGTTGTCTTATTGCTATCTCGTTTTTTGCGCAAACAGGATCCAAGGGATTTAGCCATCTTTGGCTGTTCTGAACATCTCGATTGCCATTGGCATTCGGGTCATATGCCCTTTGCTTTCTCTATCGTGGGGAAGCTTCTCAAGATGAGCTATCAGCCGAGTATGATTATTTTGAATTCACGTCTAAAATGTCCCTGCATTAACAATAAGGTTGTGAAAGCTCTGGGGTTTCATGATAATCTCTTGGCAGAAAGATTTGGAAAATGAAGTTACTTATGTTACCTTAATAAAATTATGGGCTGTGTATAAATTGTTACATAATATGGGTAATGTGGTATTCACATTGTCAGAGGATACATTGCTATGATCAATAGACTTTATAAAGAAGTGTCATTTGATTGGGTAAAGATCTCTTTTTATGAAGAGAATGGATGCCTCCAGAAGAGAATGAATGTCTTTTAGAATTATAACTTTTGACACAATTATCAAGCTTTTGGATTAAGTTAAAATGATGAAGTAGGGAGAGGTATCTTCATGGCCTTCTAACAGGATAAAAGAAGTTAGTTACTCTTATTGATGGATTGTATGTCTTGTTAGATGGATTGTGCAAAAGCTAATATTTTGATCAGGCAATGACATCATTTAAGGTATTGTTAATCATGGAATTCAGCTTGATACATACACATATACTATACTTATTGATGGTTTGTGCAAAGGTCGTTGTAGATTAAATATTGCATGATGAGATGCTTAAAGGCTTTCCTTTAGATGTCAAAGCATATAATGCTATGATTAGAGAGGGGTTGTTTCTTGAGGTGAATGCTTTGCATTATAGAATGGAAGAGAATAAATATATCTCCCTGTATTTGTTATTTCTGAGACAATTATTTGAGCTTTTCTTGTGAAAAGTCAGAGGGATGAAGTATGGAGCCTTCTTCATGAAATAATTGATAGAGGCCTTCTAAAATGATAAAAGAAGGTTAGCTACGTACTTTATGGGATGAATGAGGAAATTTCTTGTAATAGTTACCAAATGTTTATTTCTTTTTTTTTTTTGTGGTAAAAGTTGTTGGTTATACAATGATTGCAGTTGAAGAACTTTTGTATTAGTTTACCATGTTCATTTTTAACTTTGTGTTGCGACTAGAGGTCTTTCATTTTTCAGTCATAAACATGACTTTGTTCCTTCTTCCGTTGTGGTTAATTACTTATTTGATTTATTAATTCTTACGCGCATGTCAGTTGTTGCTCATGGGTTAGTGGTTCTCTGATTTGAAGCATTATTAAACTGAAGTTTATATGGATTTCATCGGCTAAAAATGATAATCCTTTTAAAAATATCATGATAAAATTTTACTACGTTGGGTGGTTACGAAGAAAAAATAAAAAGAATAACGTCTGAACTATATGGACATGGGAATTAAGTATCATTAAATTACTCAAAGAACTTGACAACAAACCTTTCATGTATGTGTTAGTTTTCTTTTCTGTTATAAAACAAGTAATGATAAGATTTGATGTAATTCACCATGAAGATTGGCGTATTGTCCTTTTCATTTTTTTTTTCCTTCTTTTCTAAAGGCTACCTTTTCCTTAATTTTGTTTCAATGCATTTTATTATTGTGCATCATGCTTTGACGCAGCTTACAATGCTTTGATAAGATTTCTCCCTTACTAGCATTTGTGAGAAATCAATGTTGAGATTAAAAGAAACTGCAATGACTTTACTGCCCTCACCCTTTTCTCCCATCATATTACATCCAAGTGTACATGAAGTTAGTTTTAATTATATATACTAGTACTAGCATTTTTAAAACAAAATAAGGATTTTAGCTGGGAATAAATCAGACAGGTTCATTTTGAGTACGTAGTTTTTCCTTGACAATCAGCTCAATGTGTTCTTAGACGCAGAGTTATTTTATTTTTATTTTAACAACCACATCATCATAAATCATTTGATAAGCTGCCTAATCTTTCTTATGCACCATATTTCAAGTAAAATAATTATTTTAAGAGCTGTAATAAAGGTCAGAAATTGCGTCGAGGACATCAATAATGCACTATACACTCACATTGTCATATAATGATATCCATGTTTCATATGAACTGTTAAGGACCACTAATATTCTTTTGCGAATTATAAATAAAATATCAATACCTTTAGGAGCTCAAAACAAGCAAATACCGTGAGCTTACAGTTTATGCTTGTAAACCCAGAAATAACAAAAAGTCATCACGTGGTTTATGCTCAAAATAGCCGTGAGACAATATAACAATGTCCACAAACCTTGGTTCACTAAGATGCCGATCCTCCACTCAAGTTACTTATGCCCCCTTAATCAATATGTTTACTACCATTAGGGTCATATGAGCTACTGTTAAATTGTTGCAAAAGATAAATTATCTATTGGTGACAGTTTTTTTAGCGTCTCATTCTCAAAGGCTTTTCTTTAGATTTGATCAGCGAACTTTGTGAAGAGGTGTTGATTGTTGAGGTGAATGACTTGCTTTATAAAATTGAAGAAAATGGATGCCTCCCTAAATTTGTTAAAGCATATAATGCTATGATCAATGAGCTTTGTAGAGAGGGGTTATTTGTTTGAGGTGAATACATTGCTTTATAAAATGGAAGATAATGGATCACTCCCTGATTTTGTTATTTTTGAAACATTTCTTTGAGCTTTCCTTGTAAAAAGTCAGAATGATGTAGATAGCTTTCTTCACAAAATAATCGGTGGAAGCCTTCTAAAATGATTAAAGAAGGTTAGACACTCTAGTATGGATTCATTTTATAGTTTTGAATGAAGAAATTATCTTCTAGTAGTTAACAAATGCTTGTTTCTTTTCGGTAAAAATTGCTGTACTATACAATGACTGCAGTTGAAGAGCTATATTGTTGCAGTCATATGTTTTGAAGAACTTTTGTAATAATTTATATGAACAAAATCCTAATATAATTGGTAGATAGTTGGATCACTTAAATATATTGTTTAGGATTTAATCCTTAGCCATTTATATGGAAAAAACTTATCAGAAGAAATAAACCCACTTTGGTAATCTTTATATCTTGAAAAGATTAATCTTTAGCTAAATACTCTTAGTGCCACAAAAAAAAATTTTCATGTGTTCAGTTATAACTTTGTATTGCTAGTTGAGGTCTTTTTATTGGGCAGAGTATGACTTCGTTCCTTCTTTGATTTATTAATTCGTAGGCGCATCTCAGATGTTGCTCATGGGTCAGTTTTTTTTTTTTCTAATTTAAATTACTGTTAAACTGAAGGTTATAAAATGATAATCCTTTTAAAAATATCATGATAAAATTTTACTAGGTCGGGTGGTTACCAAGAAAAATAATGCTTGAACCTCCTAGGGATATGGGAGTTTAAGTATCATTGAATTTCTTATAGAACTTGACAAAAACACATTTCATGTATGTCTTAGCTTTCTCTCCAATTTTAACATAAGTAATGATCGATAATGACGAGATTTTATGTAATTCAACTTGAAGAGTGGCATAGTATCATGTTCAGTCTTATTTTCATATGTTATAAAGGCTACCTTAAATCTTCATTTCTAATGCATGCATACTAGAGTTCATCATGTTTTGAGGCAACTTACACCTGCTTCTGCAATTTTTTGACCATATTCATACTTTTCCTTGAGAAAAACTATGGGTGTGCTTCTTATAAGAAAGGTGTTGTGTACCATCATTAAATTATTATTTTATTATTTGACTTTGTTTTTAATTTTTTAGCTTGAATTGAGATTTAAATGAGCCTAGACATTGACTTTCCTGCCTTCACCCTTTTCTCCCATCATTTTACATCCAAGTGCACTTGAATGAATCATTTAATTACACTAATTCTAGCATTTAAAAAAAAAAATAAGGATATTTAGCTGGAAAATGAAATAGATCGGATTGGTTCACTTTGAATAGTTTCTTCATGACAATATTCAACTCAATGTTTGACATATTATGGCTAAGATCCAAAGCTATATTGTTTTTACTTTTAATAACCGCATAATCATAAAGCATTTGGTAAACTACCAAATCTTTCGTTCATGTACTATATTTCATATGAAATAATTATTTGTAAAAGTTAAAAAAAAGAGAGAGAAATTGTGTCAAAGTAATATCAAGAATGAAATATATTCTTACCTTGCCATAATACATAATCATATCTCATAATGCAGATAAACTGTCAAGGCCCACTAATGTTCTTTTATGAATTCTAAATAAAATATGAATATCATTAGAGCCTAGAACTAGCAAATACAACAGTAGGCATAATTAAACAGTTTATGCTCATATAAGAAAAAGTCATCACAACTTTCTATTGATAGTGAGACAAATATGCCAATGTCTACACACATATATATTATTAGATTGAACCATTGGGAGTGTCTTATATTGAATTTCAATTAATTGGGTTGAATCAGGTGTGACGGACTTTGGTTCACCAAAAAAATTCCAATCCCCCCATCAAATTAAAGAAAAACAAGTACTAATAAAACATGATCTAAACAAAGGGTGTGAGTGTGTTTGTACATATTGCTATGATTTAAGCTCTCCAACAGCAATGGACTGAATTTCTCCAATCAATTGAGCAACCAAAGCAATAAACAATTTTTTAGAAACTGAAATCATCAAAGAAACCCAACAAAATCCTCAATTTCCATCTCATTATAGTATTCCTCAAATGAAAAACCCCAAGCCCTCAAATTTTCACGGACAAAATCAATTTCTATCTTAGTATCTATATAGAAAATTACCAAGAATTTGAACTAGGAAAGTAAATTTTTTCTTGTATTCTTTGATTGTGTTGGGACCCAAATTCTTCTACGGTATTTCTTTTGGCCCAAGTTCTTTGATTGTGTTTGACACATAAATACTTTTACATCAAATTATAATGATTAGTTTAAAAATTATAAAAAATAAATTAAATTAAATATTATAAGACAATTTTGCCCAAATTCTAACTACTTCTTCGTTAGAATTTTTTTCTAAAATTATAATTCTTGTTAATGGAATAAAATTTCAAAATTTAAAAATAAAAAAAGATACACAACACTACAACATTTCACATAGAACTTGCTTTTCTGGCTGTTTAGTTATTTTTTCAGGAAAGTATTTCTTTGGTAGACATTTATTTATTTTTCCCAGTGTTCTTTTACTTCTTTCCTTATATTTTTTGGGCCCAAATTCTACCATTGTGTTTATTTTCGGCCCTAATTTTACCATGATGTTTTACAATGTTAGATCACAGTATGCCATATTCTTGTGTGGCCTAGTTTTGGCAATTCGGCTGCGGGGTCTGCTAGGGATTTTGGGATATTTTCGTTTCTGAATCTCAACTCTAGTTCTTCTCACTCAAAGTTGATCTTAATTTCTGGAGTGACGCGAAGATATTGTTGCTCAGATCTACAAGGTATGATTTCCCCCAATTTCCTTTGTTTTCCTTCTCTCTCCCTTATGCCTTTAGTCCCATTCCCAATTTCTGTTTTCGTTCACATTTGCCAAATCCTCAAAAGCATTGAAGATGCTCTTTCCTCATTCAATATGCGTCCCCCAGCCTCTATAGTCCGATTTCGTAAGATCTTTGGATCTGTGTTGAAGATGGAACGTTATATTACTGATTTCTCCATTTTTGCACTAGCAGGATCCATGGGATTTACGCCATCTTTGGTTACTCTGGACATTCTGAACATTCAGATTAACTGTTGCTGCCATTTGGATCATATGTCTTTTGCATTCTCTGTGGAAGATTCTCAAGATGGCATCGAGCGATCAGCTGAGTATGATAACTTTGAATTCACTACTGATGAAAGGTCTCCTCTTTAATAATGAGTTTGGGAAGGCAAAGGGATTATAGGAAAATGAAGTTATTTATGCCACCTTAATTAATAAGCGGTGTAAAATTGGAAAATCCAGCAAGAAATTTCAAGTTTTTTTCATAAAATGAGAATGGTAGACTTTTGAAATGAAAAAATGAGAGAATAGATGCCTCCCTATATTTGAAAAATGAAGAGGTGGAGAGGTATATTCGTGAAATGATTGAAAAGGATCTTCTAGAAGGATAAAATTATGAAGAATCTACTAGATCGTATCGATCATAACTATGAAAATAGTCAATCTATATATAATCATTTATGGAATGTTGTTAGATGGATTGTGCAAAAGCTCCATTATATTTATTGATGGTTTGTGCAAAGGTAGTTAGCATCTCAAGTTGAAAGGCTTATTGATATGATCAATGGGCTTTTTTGAAGGTTGTTTGTTGAGGTGAATGCCTCCCTTTATAAAATGAAAGAGAATGGATTCCTCCCATATTTTGGTATTTTTTGAAACAATTATTTCAGCTCTTCTTGAAAAAAGTTAGAATGATGAAGTAGTGATTTGTTCATGAAATGATTGATAGAGGCCTTCTAAAATGGTAAAAGAAGGTTACATACTCTAGTATGGATTGATTTTAGACTTATAACTGAGGAGATTATCTTGTAATAGTTAAGAAATTGTTGTTTCATTTTAGTAAAATTGTTGGACAATACAATGACTGCAGTTGAAGAACTTTTGTTGCAGTCATGTTTGAAGAACTTCTGTAATAATTTAATTTATTATGTTCATTTTTAACTTTGTTACTACTAGAGGTCTTTTTTTTTCTTTTGGCATAACAATCATTCGTTCCTTCTTCCTTTGTAGTGAACTGCTTATCTGATTTATTAATTCTTAGGTGCTTGTCATTTGTTGCATATGGGTTAGTTTTTCTCTAATTTAAATTATTATTAAACTGAGCCATGAAGACTTGTCGCTTGTTGGTTAGTGGGCTACACTGTGACTTGAATTGGCAGAGAGACAGAGAGGAAGCAGTAAATTATTGATAAACTGAAGTTTATATGGATTCCATCAGCTAAAATGATAATCCTTCTAAAAATATCATGATAAAATTTTGCTAAGTTGGTTGGTCACCAGGAAAAATAATGCCTAAACCGTGTTGAATTACTCTAAGAACTTGACAACCAACCTTTCATTTATAATGCACACATTCTGTTATGAGTGTGTTTTTTTTTTAAACTTTATCACTCGGTATCTTAGGGTATCCTGGGTTCATTGCCCGTCTCAAACTAATCTGAATCTCGCTGTATAAGACCTTATGATGGTTCACGGGTATTGACGGAAAAATCTTTCTAAGGTCTTAATTGTTTTTTAACATTGTTGCACTCATCATGAATCGAAACCTCGACCATGAGGAATGCTGGTCAAGCTCCTTACCAGTTGATCAGACGCCCATTAGTATTCTGTCATGTGTTTTAAGCACAACATGATATGATAAAATTTAAAATTTTAGATATGGAAATGGGAGATACATGTCTAATTATGTACCTATCTAATAAGTTAATGTGAAAAATGAATAATATAAAAATATTTTGATTTGTAAACAAATTTAAAAAGTAATATAAAGTTATTTATAATATGTAATCGAGAGGATTAATTTTTTTTGAAGTTCTTGAGTCATTTTGAAGCATTTAAGTGCGGAACTATTTATTTAGAGGATAGTAGAATATGTTATGTGTATCATACGGTAAGAGTTTCGTATGGAGTATGTATCTGATATAGGTATCTGTTTAATGCAGTTGATAGCTTGTTCAGAGATAGTATATCAGTGTAATATAGTTGATAGCTTGTTCAAAGATAGTAAATTAGATAATGCACGATAGATTTTTCAGTATCTAAGGCTTTCCCTTAAATATCCAACCATATATTGCTATGATCAATGAACTTTGTGAATAGGGATTATTTGATTATACCAAGGCCTTACTTTTTTTTTTTTTTGGTTTTTCAGTTAGAAAAGGTCTTACTTCATAAAATGGAAGAGAATAGAATATGGCTCCCTAATTTTGTTTGTCTTAACATCACTTTGTTCTTTCTTTCCCTCATGGTTCATTACTAATTTGATTTTTTAACTCTTTAGGATATTTCATTTATTGCTCATGGGTTAGTGTTTTGCTGATTTTATTATACTAAGCTGATTTATTTTGATATCCTCATCTAAAATGACAAAATTTTGGTAGGTTGGACTGCTTTCATAAAAGAGAATGCCTAAACTTCTTAGGGTCAGGGGAGTACAAAAAGAGCGGCCTAATATAGTCCCATTTTAGAGCGCCTCATCAGTTTCAAAGCTCTTTAAGTTCAGCCCTTCATTGACAACCCATGGTTTTGTCGAAGAAGTTGAGTTAAAAGTTGGTGTTCACTTTCTGGGCCCAAACAAAAAAAAACCTTGATGTTCATTGTTCAGTCTCTTCGCCACATTTGAGACTTGAGAGCAGTGGGCCATATGAGTGATAAATTAGAGGTTAGATTTTGGTATAAAAGGACAAATGAGTAATTTCAAGTTTTATTAATATAAATTTAAATTAAATTAATATTTTTAAAAAAAAGCAATTGGACTAAATTGTAAATTTTGAAAATAAATAAGATGTTAATTTCTACACGGGAGAGATTCATATATTTTACTTAATAATTAGATAAATTTTTCTATGCAATACATTGCATTCAAATAATGAATTGTATTATTTATTACTTGTTATATATATATATATATATTAATTGCATACATGTGTGTATAATTCTAGGAAGTTACAAACTAGAAAGTCTTACAAGTCAAAATGCAAGTTTCCTTATTTTTATTAATAAAAAAAAGTAATTGGATCAAATAAAAGGAATTCAATAGCCCTAATTCAAAACATTGTAAAATAAAAAAATCATATTAAAATAATTATTCCTATTTAAACTTGAGAATGCTCAAATTTAAATCAATTATATCAGATGCAAAATAATGGTACCAGAAATATCCTCTCGATAAAATACCCCCTAAAAATTACAAATAACTTTATGCAAGAAAATATATAGCGAACGAATTGAATCATCAATCAAATGCTGTTTGCAAATAAAAGCAAATAAAAACCATAGCATGGCTTGTCACCAAAGCCACCTTCAATAGTCCAGCAGCTTCTTCACCTTGTGCCCCAATCCAACTACATTGTGACCAAACCGAATCTGAACTCTTGTACTCAAGCCATGATTCAGACCCACCCCCCCCCCCCCCTTTTCTCTTTTTTTTTGTGAATATCTAAAATAACATATCTGTTAACTAAGCATACTTCCTTTAGCTACAAGAAATTCAGTTGTCTTCCGATTGGATATTATGATAACCAATGTGTAACAACCGCATTAAAAGTCTTGTTTAATATATAGGATGAAAAAAAATTAACATAACAAAATAAAAAATACTTATGTGGACAAGAAACGATCCTCGTGCCTTTACTTGAAAAAGTAACAAAGAACAAAGTTGTTGAATACTAATAATAAAGTCATAACAAATATTGGTTACCAAAATTTAGAAAAAAAAAAGGTCATAACAAACATTGTAAAATACATTATCTTCACCTCCATCTTTTCTCATCATACCAGTTAGGGCAAGTGATTTTGTGTTTGTTCAAAATAGAGGGCGCAGTCATCAGCTTATAGGTCATAGGGTATTAGATTAAGTGCTGCGCCTATTCATATGTCCAGTACCAGTACCTGAAATCCGAGGAACTACAACAGGTCCACCACGGACCTTCTCAAGAGCAAAATTTATTCTTAATGGTCTTCCTAACAGTGCCTGCAAGCAAAACGTCACCATCAGAAGGAATTTCAATAGGTAGCTTGACACATTTCCCCGTGCATTGCAAAGTTTAAAAAATGAATTATATTGTTTATGACTTATGAATAATGCAACTTACCATAAACTTTATTATATATTTGTATATTGATATATTGATGATAATAAGTCCAGATATAAGCAAAGTTACTCAAGTGTTTGTTATTAACTTCTTTGAAACAGCAAAAGGTCTAGTCCAAAATATGCTAAGTATTGGAGAATATCTTTTTGTTATGATTTTATTGAAGAATCAGATAATAAACACCTAATTCTGTATATTGTCTTGAGATATATTGACTTCTTACCTTGCCGTCCATTGCATCTTTTGCACTTTTGGCTTTATCTTCATCTGAAAATATGACGAAACCAAACCCTCTAGACCTACCACTGTCTTTATCATACACTATCCTCACTGCAAGAGAACGACGCCAGTGATATAGACATTATAGTAGAGACTAGCGAATCAAACAATAAATTTGTGAAACCATAGAAAAGGAACAAGTGAAAATGTGTAAAGAATACAAATGACACTTGCTGCACTTAATGTGTCAAAAAATATTTGCAGTTAATGCACTAAAGCTGTCCAATTCCTCTAAAATCTGCACAGCACCATAGAGAGGCCATAAACACAGTTCTATGCCATAATAAACCTAAAGGCATACCAGAACTACGGAATTGTTTCTCCATTTAATGATGATGATGATGATGACAACGAGAATGATGATAAAAGAGTCAGTAATGACAACTAAGAACTCTGAACATTTGTAGACTGATGACTCCTCATATTTAGTTGTAATTAAAGTGTGGACGTATTTGAGGGGTTGTCCATGCATTTTAAATATAATTTACCTAATTATTCAAAAGAGATTGGACTAATTGCATCATTTGGAATTTATTGTAAAAATCATGAAAATTGAGTTGAAAATCATTTGATTGAGACACACAAGTTTTTCACCAATGTTTGTGGGATTTTGTAGACAAGATTAAGTATTTGAGGCAGGAAAAAGCGAAGTCTGAAACAGTGGGATTGACTTAAAATTATGCATTGGGAATACAGCCTGTGCATTGGAGCTGCATGGTTGATTTAAGCATAGACATATGCATAGCCTAACCAGAGCAAGAATTATATTGTCTTTATGGTTAAACAGCCATATTTCTATGGTTCAAACTTCAAACAAGTTTCAAGAGGAGTAATCTCTTCTAGCTACAAGTTTCCAAATCAAACGAAGAAGTGAACCTAAAATTACTGCACATATTAACTTCATAGTTCTAGCAGACACTAGAGTTCTGATAGCATTATCTAAGTTTGGAATCCTAAAATCCAACTAGATAAATAACAGCGGCAGATTCTCAATCTAAGCCACACTACAAGAAAAACTTACCAGATTAGAATACTGGAGTGCAGAGATTCCATAAATATACTAGTCAGACCCATTATCCAATACGTACATTCATATCAGCAATATATTGAAATGGAAAAATATAAAGGCCTGAAAAATAGACGTACACATATTACCTTCAGTGACTTCACCAAATGAAGAGAAAGCATCTTTGAGGGACTTCTCATCCACAGACCATGACAACCCTGCAACACCAAAAGCCATAGAAAAAATTGTCTACAAGCTCATCGTAACAAGAAGATACAGAAATGAATAAATACATTTAAAGAGTGAGAAAGACCTCCAACAAAGAGTTTATTGCTGGTAGGAGGGGTAAACTCTGGGGAATATGAACAATAGAATCGCAATGATGAAGGGCTGTAGAATTTTGCTGCGACAGTTCTTGCGAGAAATGCTAGATTGTTGTTCATAGCAGTGATCAGTTGCCAAAATAATCCAAATACCAAGCAGGCTACTTTATTCCTTTCTTGTTTCTTTTGGAATTGAAAATGTCAACTTCTTTTCTGATGTCAGTCACTGCTGCAAGCCAAGCATACAGGAAAGATGGAACTCTGGCAACAAGTTCAAGTTAGAGCAACAACCCATATGGCAGTTGGCAATGATGATTGTACCCCTTATTTATTTATTTTTTAATTTTTTTCTTCTATGATTAACTGCATCTTCCTAGAAACTTCAAACTAACATTTTTACAGCTTTAGTAAATGCAGAAAGAAACACTAAGTAATACAAGAAATTCAAGAAGAGAGATAAAAGGCTTAAACAAACTGCATTTATGTTAAAAAGAAATAGTAAAACTCAGTAATTAGTTGCATGATGGAAAATATAAAATCAAATTTCACAGGCCCAAATTAGTTGCATGGTGCTTGCTCTGTAAAATGAGATAAAATCACCATCTCTTTATGCACCATATTTCAGTACAATTTTTCTATCATCACATCAAATTACTAGTAAAATTTCCTGCCATTCTCAAGACTCAAATACCTTAAAAAAAGCAACAACAATCCTTACATGATCAGTAATTTAAATAAAATAAAACAATCATAAAAGATGGTTAGTGGAGATCCTGGAGTTTTCAGAGATCAGACGAATATCAAGATTTGAAATGATAGCTATAGCAGATAAAAATTGTCAGAAACAAATCACACATAACTGTACGATAAGATAAAATTAAGAAAATGATTCTCCAAAAAACTAAAATTAAGAAAATGATATAAAGATACAAAGGATAGCTTTTTCTTAAAATCAAGAAATGACAGGAAAAATAGAAGAAATTGTGCCAAACAGTTTGTTGAAGGTTGATCATACGTAATACTAAAGATTCTGACAAGAACAAGTGAACTCAAATCCCCAAATACTCTTGCAACTTATGAATTCCAGAATTGTATCTCAGACTGCAATTCAAAATAGAAAATCAAGTAGTTTCTTAATGAAATGAAAATAATTTCTCATATTAAGCAAATGCATACATAACTCTTAAGTCAGAGAACAGGGATTCGTATCTGAGCATCAAGAGCTCTTGTACAGAAGGGGAAAAAAAGAGAGAAGTACCACATTTACCAAAATGGACTTATTCCCACAAAATTCCTCTTTAATGCTAGATATACATAAAAATCGCTATTTCTTATTAACGGATAAAAGAACATTCACAGAATGGAACAACATAACAGGAAGCAAAGCAACTAATAAAAAATATATCACAATATGCACAACTATATGCAAAGAGAACTGGTAAACTTATAACGTGAAGCTAGAATCGATCGGGACTTCGCCCTTTCAAGATTCGGGGAAGGAAAAAAGTAATGTTAATGGGCAGAGCTGACAGCTCTGGCAGCTTCCATTTTAGTCGGAGAAGAAAAAGCGGTGAAGAGCCAAATTAGAAACAATAAGATTATAAGATTAAATGTGTTTCTGTGCCTCAAATGAATCCTTCAAGTTTACACCTACATGATCCAGTCCTGAAAATTTTTACCCAAAAAACACCACAAATGTGCATGTTCTGAGAAGTTGAGGCATCTACCATAAATTGTCAAGAACAAAGACCAAATAGTTGTGGCATCTACCTACATTAACATTCAGGCTGGCAAAATCAAAGAGAAAACGAGGAAACAAAAAACCTACCTCAGAGGTCGTTCGCTTTCGGTGGTCGTTCGACGAAAACGACAGAGGGAACAGTGAAGGGGAACTGGATTAAAGTGTTGATTTTGGCAAAGTTGAGTGTGGAGCTCCCTTCACCTAATTACACTGAACGGAAGTTTGTTGTGAAGCAGGAGCGATTCCCTTCAGGCCTTCAGGATACCTGGGTTTGGATGGGGAATTTTAACTTTGTCAGAAAAAAAAAATTAAAAATAGAAAAAAATCTTTATATTTTTAATAAAATTAAAAGGGGTAAATATAATTTAATCATATTTAAAATATAATATATATCTAAATTCTTTTTCTTTTCTTAGCTAAATTTGTTAGGTTAAAAAATCGGCTGTATAGTGAATCAGTTAAGCTAGTAATTCAAGATTCAATGGTTTAATAATGATTCAACTGAAATTAAACTAGTAATAATAAGTTTAATAATTTTTAATTTTATATATTTTATAAAAAATTAAAAATATTATTAATAAGTTTCACAACCTAATATTTAAATTTAAACAAGTTAATATTCATCAATAATCATATTTTGAATTTAAAATAATCAATTAATATTTTATTTTTATATTATTTGTTAAATAAATTTATTATTATCAATAATTATATATCTTAATAATACTTATACAATATTATAGTACTTGAAAGAAAAAATTTATATAAAAATAATACTATTTAATACTAAAAATAATGTTATTTTATTTTAAAAATTAAAAAAATTTAAAAAAATAAAAATAATTTTTTTAAAACAAAATAGACCAGTTTAGTCGTTGTTGTATCTATTCAAAATGATTTGTGACCAGTTTAACTAGTGTTTCATAGATTTTGAAAATGGTTAGTTGATATCTATAATTTGACTAGACTTGACACCAGTTTTGAGTCTGAATTTTTAAATATTGATTACAAGAGAGCAATTACGTTTGAAGCAACATTAGTGTGCTCCCTTTGTCCCATTTCTTTTACTATAGTTTTAAGGGTATTAATTTTGTTTCAAATGTTTTAAAATTTCAATACATTATTTATTTTTTTAACTATATTCAATGTAATGTAAGTTATTTAATTCAATGTAAATTATTAAATGATAGGCATTTTAGTCAAATCATTAGTAAAATTCAATATAATTAATAATTTTTTAATTCATATAAAAACAATTTTAAACAATAAAAGAAATGGACCGGAAAGAGTATTATGAAAATAATTGGAGTATGATGAAAATAATTGTCCTTCAAGTAGTTTTTTGAAACTTATTGAAAAACATGCTTACAAAAGAGACTGCAAACAATATTTTATAGCTAGGATCAAATAACGATTAAAGTTATTAGGTAATGCCCATGACTGCACATTTATCACGTGCCTGTCAGCTAATGAGAAATAGAATCAAACATTTTAAAAATAGACCTTATTTCTTGACTAATTTTAAAATACCTTTTACGGATATTTTTTTAATAGAAGTTACTCTAGTAGAAATAACTAAAAGTGAACAAAATGTACTTTAAAAGTAAAAAGGTCAAAATATTTTAACAAAAATAAAAAACATGTCCAATTATTATTATAGGCGACGAAAAATAAAATTATCATTAGAACTTGGAAGTGTTCAACTGCAAAGATGCACACCATATACCATCAAACTTCATTAGGGTATACGGTTCAGAAGAGGGAGACAAAATGGAAAGAGAAAGCTAAATTCACCTGTCAAAATTCGTATATTGTATCCTCAACGTTCTCTCTTTTTAGTCATCTATTTCTATGCACAGAAGTATAAATGTATACAACCAAATCATCAGAAAGAAAAAAGTTTACAACCATGAAGATCAAATAATTCATCAGGCAAAAGGTGTCCTCAATCATAATTGACTATCAACTGCCCATTTTATCACTACGAATGTCTCAAAAACATTCCCTTCAATAGTAAAGTACACCCGAGCAAACAAATACATGCATTCTCCATTTTCTTTCTTGAATCCAGCTTGATTTCCTTCAACATCAGGCTACAAGTCGGTACCTATAAGCGAAATTCAACATTAAAAAATTCTATATACCTAAATCTTTTTCTTGACTATATAATTGAACATAATTAACTAAGTAAAATATTGTACATAATGGCAATAAGAGAGGAGGGAACTATAGATAAATAGGATAAGTTAACATTTACATTAAACATGGTATCAATAAGGGTTTGCCAATGGAAAATACCTTTTATATTCTTATAATACTAAAGTAGAGTATTTTTTTTATATATTTTGAAAAATAGATAATTCTTGTCCAAAATTTAAGATCAACCACAATCATAATTTAAAACTAGGTTAAATGACTAAGAAAAATTAGACTTCATGGCAATATATGGATGCAATCGTACTGAATGCTCAGTACTAGAGTACCCAAAATGAAGTCCAATAGTCACATTATCCTTAAACATTAGTAGCCAAACATACGACTTAATGTCTGTTTTGCAGCAAGTGACAGCAGGAAAAAGTATTGTTTTATATCTGATGAAATTATTCAACGACAGTTATAAGTTTTAACTTCAATAGATTTCCCTGGCCTAGCAAAACATGGACTAAACGCAACCAACATTTAGGAACAAGAATGATTGTACAGTTCAATAATGTAGGAGGTTGACCACCGGTTTGTCTTAATAATCAGAATTATAAGCCAAAGGGGAAAATATCTACCAAGAATGGCATTAACGAGGGAGAGATTTGTTCTTTTTGAATGACACATAGGTACAAATTTAAAATGACAATTATTGATAGTTAAGCATTCAATAGAAAAGGATTAAATTTACCTTCACCAAAAGCCCAAAGTTTGTGCACAATGATCAATCTTGAAGATGCAAACAGACCAGACAGTAGCAATAACATTGCTAAATAACTTGCTAGCATTGCCTTTTATGAGCATTGAAGTTGTATAATCCATAATATCAGCAGAGCTATTTGCTTGCAGATGCTGATGCAGCTGCTGCCTCTGAAATTAAAGAAATAGGTTGGCGAGCCTGCAGGCAAGCACCTATATCGAATGGATGCAACCCAGAACCATCAAAGATAAGATTAACACCAGGGAGGACTACTTCTTTACTGTCATTTTCATCTGGTTCAATTCTTGTATTATTGGTTGTAGGGCATTCTCCAGCAGGCCTTGTGATATCATCATCAGCTGTTAAGGAATAAGATCTGCATGCACCATTCAAAAGCATCTAGTTTTAGAGATTTGAATGGTAAACAAAAATCAACTTATGAGCTACCATGTAAATGGGAAAGAGTTAAGCTGGGTTTCTTATTATTCTATCACCGTAGTTAGCATAAAATATTGTCATTGAAAACAATCAACATCATCCAAAAAACTTAACAAAGGAAAACATGGAATGGTAAGATAATTATAAATGTTTATGATGGGCCCACAGCTGCCGACCATATTAAAACTTATAGCAGATGGCATGACCAGAGGAAGAAAAAGGAAACAAGGGAGAGGGGACCTGAAAAATTGAGAGTATATTCCACAAAAGTTAAAAGAAGTGGAAGCGGTAGTAGGGAAGAAGAAATTCAAAATGACAACTAAGTTAAGGAGGTTGAGGGGGGCCAAGTTGGAAGAGAGAAATTGATGGTTAGAGGGTACTTTGGGGGTTGTGTTGCTGTGAGAAGGCATGGAGGCTTTGGTAGAGAGATCTACTGGCCGCTCAAATGCTAGTATTGGTTCATTGCCCTTGTTTTCTACGATTCTGTAATTGTTTCCGCAAGCAAGCAGTGAATACTAAATATTATTACTCCAACTCCGTGACTGTTGTTTCTGAGTTGTCAGTGCTGATTGTGGAGTGTTAGCTTCTTGTGCGTGTTCTTGACTTCTTGAATGAAAGAGTAATATTCGGTGTTACAACTCATATTCTTTCATGTTGGTTTGCTGAGGGAAAGAGACATAATGGATTTGCACACTGAATATAATATTTCCATCATTTATTTTGCTGTGATTTTCTATGTTCACAAATCTTCTTACTTCATCAATATCATACATCTTCATTTATCTGTAGTTTGGAATCCTCACAGCTGCAAATATTTACATGACATCTTCAAATGATACAGATAAAAAAAATCAACATAAAAAAAATCCTCCTAAAAAGAATGGGAGGGACATGAGGGCTGCAGTCGATAAAACTAATCCATTGGACAGTTATCTCACGGGCATTCTATCCTATCTTTGTTTTCATTTGGATTTGGAGGGAGGAACAGTTCTTGCATTCAACTTTTCTTTTCTTTTCCATTTTTCTTTTTTTTTGGTTTTTTTTTTTTTGGAGGGGGGGGGGGGGCGTGGGGGGGAAGATAAATAACCCTGTCCAAAATTTCTATACCAACCGTTATTACGGATCATCTTCGTCAGTGACAGATCCAAAGGGGGGCACGTGGGGGTACTTGCCCTCCCATGGTCCTTATCAGCCTTTGTAGTATATATGATTTACTTTGTAAAAAAATGCTGAAATAAATTTGAACCCCCCCATTCATTCATTTCTAGATCCATCACTGATCTTCATTGAGAAAATTTTCTAAGGGGAGCTTTGATGGGCCTGCTGCTACAAACCAAGCCCAAGTTTACAACAGGAAGAGAAAGAGAGGGAGGAGTATTGAGCTGGTAAAGGGGAAGGGTGTAGGGTTTTCTAACAATATTAGTGTGGGAAGGGAGGAGAGTGTGGGGGGAAGAAAGGACAGTGTGTGAGGAGGGTGGTAACCTCTCGAACGCTAGCTGGTGGTGTTTGTGTTTGGTTTCCTTCTTCATGTTTTCTGCTTTGTGTTTATCTGTATCTGTGAGTGTGCTTGTGAGATATCTAGTTTGGTTGCTGTTTTTTTCCACTGAAAATGATAGCCAACTGGAGATTTTGACCTTGTAAATATTTTTCACAGCAATATCACAATAATTTAGAGTAGGAATTTCCAATTCTCATCAGATTTGGTATCAAAGCCAGTTCCAGTGGGGCATAGTGGCGACGAGAATGGAAGCACAGATTGATAGCTTGGAGAAAAGGATGGAAGAAATGAGTGCTGACATGGAGAGAAGGCTTGGTGTGGTGAGTACTGATGTGGCTTTAATCAAGGGGTACTTTGCTGAGATTAAAGAGAAGTTGGACGGGATGCAAGGAGCACCAGGAAATTGAGATAAGGAAACTGAAGGAGATAGCTCAATACCTACTGTAGATGACGAGCAGATCAACACGTTGCGCAATAAGAGGGGTGCAGGTGAAGGGAAGGAACCTGTGGTGGCCAGAAAATTTGAGATCCCTTTGTTTTCTAGCGAGGACCCAATTGGGTGGTTGTTTAGGGTTGAGTGATACTTCTTTGTGACTTGCATCATGAACGAAGATGAGAAATTGGAGTAGTGGCATTAAGTCTAGAGGGACAAGCACTAAATTGGTTTCAGTGGCGAGAAGCCAGAGCACTTTGTCGTGGGAGGCCTTCAAGAACGAGATGGTGGGGCGGTTTCACTGCATGCAGTTACACGACAATTATGAGATGTTGATGTTACTTAAACAAGATGGGAGTGTAACAGAGTACATTGAGAAGTTTGAGATGATTTCAGCTCCATTGGTGAAGGTTACCGATGACGTATTGATGGGTGCTTACAAGTAAGAGTGTTCAAAACCAATCCAAACCGATTGAACCAAACCAAACCGACCAGAACCGAACTTAAATTAGGTCTATTTTGATCTTTTCACTTTTGAAACCGAATTGGTTCGGTTTGGTTCGGTTTTAGACATTTGGAACTTGAACCAAACCGAACCAAACCTATTAATACTTTTTTAATACAATTATAATATATTTATTTAATAGATTTTTTTTATTTAATACATTTTATATGTATATTATACTCATTAACATATATCTTTTAAACCATAAGCTCATGAACAAGATTATGAGACATTTATTAGATAAGGAGAAAAGATATAAATTAGTGTGTTGTTATAAATAATCATGTGAAAAAATATTCACAAAATTTTTACATAAAAAATCGATATTTTTGTAAATTATTTAGATATAATTTGTATTTATAAAGTATCTATATGGTATATATTTAATTTAATTTTGGAAAAAATGATACCTTTTTTTTTTAAAAAAAAATTCATTTTAGTTTGATCCAATCCAAACCAAACGGAAATGGAAACCGAACCAAACTAATTTAACAGAAAACCAAATAGGTTTTAATATTTGCCAAACCAATTGGTTTGGTTCGGTTTGGTTTTTGCCCAAAACCAAACCAAACCAAACCAAATCAAACCAAACCTTTGAACACCCTTACAAGAAGGGGCTGAAGGATGAGATTCGGGCCGAGGTGAGGATTATGAAGTCCAAAAACTTAGTTGAGTTAATGGAGGTGTCACTTCAAGTGGAAGGAAAGAATTGGGTACCAGATCAGGTAAGGGAAAGAAAGACAAGCAAGAGCTGGAGGCCCAACTTAAGCCCAAGATGGGGGAGACTTCAAAAATGGGATCACTAGGTTTGCACCAACACCTAATGTGTCCAGAGTCTCAGTACCCATATCCGAAGGAAAAGGATCTGAGTAGAAAAGAGCCACATAAACCCGAGTTATACCCATCTCGACACCTGCAGCTTCAAGCAAGGGAAGTACCACATCTAAGCAACTTTCCAAGGCCGAATTGAATCGCAAAAGGCAGCTTGGACCCTATTTTAAGTGCGAGGAGAAATTTAGGTCAAATCATAAATGTAAAAACAAGCAACTCAACTTGTTAGTCATGGCCGAAGAAGACGAACACAATGAGACAGAAGAAGAAAGTGAAGCAGAATAAGAATTGAAGCAGAAAAGCAGACAACACGAGTTGACGGAAGGGGATGAAAATATCGAACTTTCCATGTATTCGATAGTAGGGTTTGGGGGACACAAGACGCTGAAAATTCAGCGGGTCATAGCCAGAGTGGAGGTGGTAGTGATAATAGATTGTGGTGCCACACATCATTTTGTAGCAGAGTAGTGGGTGGAGAAACTGAAGTTGCAGTTGGCGAAAACAAAGCCTTACTGAATCACAGTGGGGAATTGCTACCCAATACATAATGACGTGATCTGTAGGAGTGTGGAGCTTAGCTTACAAGGAGTGAGAATTATTCGAGACTTCTACCCCTTTCCTCTAGGTGAGAATGATATGACACTTGGAATGAAGTGGTTGGAATCACTCAGTGATACTATGGTTAACTGGAAGAAAGGAATCACGGAAGTAAAAATTGGTGGGGTATGGCATCCCCTAGTAAATGATCCCAAACTCACGAAGACATGGGTGTCGTTCAACGCTATAACCCATAGGTATAAAAGAGTTGACTAGGCCTATTTACTAGAGTATATGGGAGTTGTGGTAGAGACATCGAAGGAAGAAGATGAAAAATTAGATAGGAACATGCAAGAGAGGGCACAACAGCTCCTACAAGATTACAGTGAAATATGTGAACCCTTGGAAGGGCTACCACCCCAGCAGTCATGAGATCATGCAATAATGATGAAACCTAGGGAACAAGCCCTTAATATTCGGCCATACAAGTATGCTCATTCTCAAAAGGTTGACATTGAAAAACTGGTTAAAGAGATGTTGCAAGCTGGACTAATTAGGCCTAAGGCAAGTCCTTTCTCAAGTCCAGTACTGTTAGTCAAGAAAAAAGATGGAAGTTGGTGTTTTTGTGTGGATTACAGGGTTGTCAACAAAGCTACTAAGCTACTGTACCTGACAAATTTCCAATACTTGCAATAAACGAGTTATTAGATAAGTTGTGGGGTGCCACTATTTTCTCAAAATTGGACCTTTAAGCCAGGGAATCATCAAATCAGAGTCAAGGAGGGCAATGAAGAAAAGACTACTTTTAGGACTCATAAGGGATATTATGAATTTCTGGTCATGCCATTCGGTTTGACCAATGCCCCATCAACATTTCGGCCTTGATGAATGATATATTTAAGAGCTATTTGAGGAAATTTATACTTGTTTTTTTTATGACATATTAATATACAGTGTTGATGTGAAGACACATCTGAAGCATTTGAAGTTAGCCTTTGATAAGCTGAAAGAAAACCAGCTTGTCATCAACACTACTAAGTATGTATTTGGCAAGGACAAACTGGAGTATCTTGGCCACATAATCTCTGCTGCTGAGGTACAAGCTGACCCTAGTAAAGTAGAAGCAATGGTGAATTGGCCTACATGGAAGGATCTAAAGGCTCTACGAGGGTTCTTGGGGTTGACCGGGCACTATAGGTAGTTTGTGAAACATTATGGCACTGCCTCATTGAAGAAAGATTCCTTCAAGTGGAATGACACCGCACAAGATGCTTTTGAGGCATTAAAACAAGCTATGACTAGGGTACCGGTACTTGCCATGCCCAACTTCTCAATTCCCTTCATTATAGAAGCTGATGCTTTTGGGTTCACAGTAGGGGCTGTACTGATGCAAAACAACCAACCTATTGCCTATTATCACCAGCTCCTATCCTCTAAACAAAAACAAAGTTCTGTGTATGAAAGAGAGTTAATCGCCATCTTACTTACTGTGAAAAAGTGGTGGCATTACCTGTTTGGCCACAAGTTTATTGTGTGAATTGATTAGAAGGCACTTAAATTCCTGTTGCAACAATGGATCATTGACCTTGATCATCAAGGATGGGTGTCTAAATTAATGGGCTACCAATTTGAAGTGCAATACAAGCCTGGGAAAACCAACAAAGCAGCTGATGCTTTATCATGAAAGGATGAACAGCTGAAAATATCAGCCTTATCAGTGTGGCAATTCGAAGAGGCGGAAGTTCTTGATCAAGAAGTGAAGAAAGATCCTAAGTTAACTACCATAGTGCAAAAATTACTGGCTAGTGAAGAGGTTCCAGCAGGATATAGCTTGAGAAGAGGGTGTTTAACTTACCATGACAAGCTGGTATTCTCAAGGACATCTGCATAAGTGGTTGAACTGATCAAAGAGTTCATTGCTCCCCTCTAAGGGGACATTCAGGCTACTTGTGGACATATAAACGCCTCCAAGAGGTCTTATATTGGGACGGGATGAAATGAGATGTATAGAATTTTGTGGCTAGATGTGATATTTGCCAACGAAATAAATATGAAGCTCTCTCTCCCGCAGGTCTGTTACAACCACTTCCTATTCCTCAACAAATATGGGAGAATATCACTATGGATTTCACAATTGGTTTACCCAAGTCTAGCCGCTATGACACTATAATGGTTATGGTAGACAGATTGTCTAAGTACAGCCATTTTATTCCTCTGTCCCATCTTTTTTCAGCCAAGGATGTTGCTAAAGCCTTCATCAAAGAAGTGGTGAAATTACATGGTTTTCTGAGGTCAATAGTTTCAGATCAAGACAGAGTGTTTATCAGTCAATGTTGGCATGAATTATTCAAACGGTTTGGAACTACTCTCAACTAGAGTTCTAGGTACCACCCCCAAATCGATGGACAGACAGAAGTGGTGAATCGTAGCTTAGAAGCCTATCTTAGGAGCTTTACTGGTGAAAACCCCAAACAATGGCACAGATGGCTCCCTTAGACAAAGTTCTAGTTTAATACAACCTATAACTGATCCACAGGTACTACTCCCTTCACGTTTGTTTATGGAAGAGATCCCCCAACTATATTTAAGTGGCAAGGTGACTTATCAGCAGTCATGGAGGTGAATCTGCAGCTGCAGGTCAGAAATGCTATCCTAGATGATCTCAAACAACATTTAGAGAGATCGCGGCAGCACATGAAGGCTATAGCTGACAAGAAAAAGGGAGATGTACACTATGAAGTGGGAGACTCAGTTTATAAAACCCTCTAAACTCAAGGGACTTGCCAAAAAGGTTCATGAAAAGTTAGCCCCTAGGTACTACAGACCATACAAAATACTTGAAAAGATCAGAATGGTGGCTTACAAACTGGATTTGCCATCAACTACCAAGGTTCACCCAGTTTTTCATGTTTCTCAGTTTAAGAAAGCTCTTGATGAACAAACAATTCCCATACCTATGCCTGAGATGCTCACTGACAATTTGGAGATGAAGGCCGAACCTGAGAACGTGTTAAGAGTTTGAAGAATGACTGATAATTCCCTTCAAGTACTGATTAAATGGCAAAACCTACCAATCGATGAAAGCACCTGGGAAGATTATATGGTGATTGATAGTCAATTTCCTGACTTCCACCTTGAGGACAAGGTGCAACTTATTGGGGGCGGGGGGGTTAATGATGGGCCTGCTACCACAAACCCAGCCCAAGTTTACAGCAGGAAGAGAGAGAGGGAGGGGTGCTGAGCTGGTAAAGGGGAAGGGTGTCACACTTTCTGACAATATTAGTGGGTGAAGGGAGGAGAGTGCGGGGGGAAGAGAGGACAGTGTGTGAGGAGGGTGCTAGCCTCTCGAACACTAGCCAGTGGTGTGTGTGTTTGGTTTCCTTCTTCATTTTTTCTGCTGTGTTTATCTGTATCTGTGAGTGTGCTTGTGAGATATCTAGTTTGGTTGCTTTTTTTCCCACTGAAAATGGTAGCCAACTGGAGATTTTGACCTTGTAAATATTTTTCACAGCAATATCACAGTAATTTACAGCAGGAATTTCCAGTTCTCATCAAGCTCCTAAAGGACTAGGACTTTATAATTATGTAGATGTTTGTTGGCAGCAGCAACTCAAATATTTGGGGCACATAATCTGAACTAGGGCGGAGCAAGCTGATGCCTCAAAGATTAATGCCATAGTGAGTTAAGCAACAGAACTTATGTTGGATACCAAAAAGGACAGATCATGTCAACAACCAATTTCCTATCCTATAGAATTGCTTCCTAACAAATGGGTTCGAGTTTACTGCAATGATAACTCATGAGGAAATATGAAAATCTAGTCACAAGCTCTACAACTCAGCTTATCCCCAAAAACTACGCACCATTTCTAAGATGAAGTATCACAGCTAGAATGGTTAGACTGTGTAGAATGTTACTAACAATGTCAGCTGCAAAAGGTTCAGCAAAACTTCCAGGAGGTTCAGATGACCAATTTAGTTCATTGCAATTCTAAAAGCAAATTAACATCTATAGCTTTCCTTTTTTTTTTTTTGACATATTCACAGCAAAAAATAAAAGAAAAGTATTCACAGCAAAAAATAAAAGAAAAGTTTCAACATCTGATTAGATTACAGATTAGATTACAGAAGAGTCAAGGTGATTATTTCAAAGAATGTAATTGATCTTATATTTATCAAAATATTGGTAGCCATTTTTTGTGAAAACATTCAGCATTCAAGCAATAAGTGAATGTAAAAGTTTAGACAAACCTAAGAATGTTGCCATCAAAGCTCAAAATTTCAGTTCGCCCACGTTGTCGATTAATAAGTTTTAATCTCTGATGCTCACTTGATGCCCCTGAAATGGGAGAGGAGGGGTCCAAAAGTGGGTTCCATCTTCCACTGGCATAGTTCATAAGTTGTCGAGAAGAATCCTTAGGTTGCTCTTTCTGGTAAAGAAGCTTAGCTGCAGGACCTGTTGCTTGGTATTCAGCACAAATGTCACGCAACTTTTTCCTTAAGCTCTGCATTGCATCATGGTATTCACTAAATGAACCAGTTTGAAGAAACTCTGATGAAACCACCTTGTTACATATTTGATCGCACAACTTTGGACTAAATAGAGGCATCCCAAACTCCACACTTAGTGGAACCCATTCATACTTTTCTTCAGGTGACAAATGATCTGGTTCTTTTCCATGAAATAATTTTAACAGGCGAATATAACCAACTGTCCACAATTCCATCTTGTTTGCCAAATCAATCAACAGAGAATTCAACTTTGAGCTTTCCACTTCACATAGTCCTGACTCTTTCCCTACCAGAGCAATGGAGCCATCAGAGTTCTTTAGGGGAAGAGGGATATCAATAGTAATCAAATTTCCAGAATCATCAAGATCATATCTACTGAGAGGTTGCACCAGCAAAGCTGAATGTTTAATAAGTGAATTTAAACAATGCAAGAGTATACTTCCCTTCACCAAGTTTCCTTCAAGCTTCCCTCCCAAACCTCCTACTAGAACCATCCCAAGACCATATAAGGGCCTTCTCACAACCTGCCAATGGCGCAGGAAGCATACGCAGGCATTGTCCTTTCATCAGTACAACTGATAATGGCCCACTAGCCATAGTTGAATATAATACCAATTTCATCCAAGGAGTCATAGAAGAATAAGACGGTGGACCAAAATGAACAGGGCCTGTGGGTCCAGGAAGAATTGATGAAGGAGGAAGAGGCACTATGGACACAACTATATCATAGTCCCGAAGAAACAGACGATCTAGAGTAGCTGGTGCAAGAGAAGCCAAGCTTTCACAGCGGAGAATATCTACACGATATTTCTTTTTCTTCTTTAATATTTCTGTTCCAACATCTGACACATCGGATGTTATTGGTTTCTCGTTATTCTGGAGATTTGTATCAGATTCACTGGCTTCTTGCTTGTGCCTAATGTCATCTTCCAATGTAATAGAATGGGTTCCATCACATGTTCTACTAAGAACAGGTTCAGAGGACGTAGAAGTATCCTCATGCTTCTTTTTATACAAATTTAATGAGTCATCGTCATTCTTCTCAGATTCTGTAATACCAGAATCACCTGATTTGTCAGCCAAGGATATTTCAGTTATTCGAGAGCCTGATTCATCATTGATTGAAGTTAACATACCCATGTTGTCAAATTTTTCCTCCACTTTTGTATCAGTAGCAAGTCCACCTGATTGTAAACATTCTAATACACAACGCAGGCTAAATGCATGATTTGCAAATTCCTGTAGTTCTCCCTCAAATTTTGCGCCCTCTAAGGTACTAAGATCCTTGCAAAGATCAGCAATGCTGGCATGACCCAGTTTTCCCGCTTCATAGAGTGTAACAGCATGAGATTTCAAGCCTTAACAAATTTCATAGAGAGAAGATGTTGGTCAGATACTTCAAACAGAAGAAAAAACATGCAAAGGTCATTCTCACACACATTGGAAGGCAGAGATCCAACGAACTCATGTGAGCTTATCAACTGCTATGAAGTAAATTTCTGATCCTATTATCCTGTAATTTTCAGATCCATTGAGTTACTATTTTAATCTCTGGTATCAGTGACAGAACTTCATGTTGCACAGCCAGATTGCTATCAAAAGGCTATCTGTCCCAATAAAGCAAGGATCCAGGAAGAAAGATAGGACATTATCATGAACTTCAATGTATTCACATGAAAATAAAGCTGACATATATTGGAAGCTTAGAAAGCATGATTGCATAGTTGCATCAGAAACTATTAAGACTAAAGAACATATATAAATTGTTCGACTTGGAAACACCATCCGAAGCATGTTTAAAGTCTGACAGAATTTGTAAGAGAAGGCATTCAAGATTTGTTATACCAGACTAGATTTACAAATGAAATTTAAAATTAGAATAATAAAATACCCAAGGAAGCTTCTGTGTAACTATCCAAATATCTAGGAGAGACACCCAATAATGATACTTTCCACTAAAGTACAAAAAATAGGTCATCAGAAATCTTAGAATGGGCTTCCTGTGACCTTTTTGTTTTCTCAATCAAACAACTGACATAACAAACAATATTTGAAAATATTTTTGAGAATTTTATAGAAAATGAATGAATTTAAGCTATAAGGAAAAGGTAAAAAGATGGGTGATTTGAAAATAAACGAACCTGGTGAAACAGAACCCATCATTAGATAGGAAGTAATGTTCGCATCAACTATGAAAGCAACACGAGTATAGGCTGAACGAAGACCATAGTTCCCTGACCCTGAAACATCCCCTTGTTGATAGGTATCATTATCAATAAGCATATTCTCAGAACCCAGACTAACATAAGAACCATCTTCATCACTGACTACACTTCTAGGAGAAGGAGGCATGTTTATATCTTGAAGAATAACTGAGGGATCAATTACTTTTGTTGCCCATCCCAATCGGCATACAAAAGAAGCAGCAGCCTGCAGTTGAGATAAATCAGCCTGTAGTGTTGCTGCCAATTCAGCAACAGTTGCATTCTCACTTGAAACAACAAAAACTGCATAAAGTAACCTGTAAAATAAGCTTCCAACTTAGACTCTCTCAATGGAAGTAACATTTTGAACAAAAAAGATGGAACTGCAAACTGAAACAACTGAATTACTCTTCAATAGGGTCTTCATAAGACTGCTCCCTGTTGGAAACAAAGCCTTCGAGCCTGGAAACTGAACCATTATAATTATATTAAACATTATTGAAGTGACTCATCAACCTTGGGCAGCTCAGACGATGAAACAGAACCTTTAAATTTCATTTTAAATATATGAAGTCAGATTTTCTACATTCATGCTTCCACATTTACATATTTATAAAATCATGTCTGATTGAACATGTGTAGATGTTTAACAAATTTTAATAATTGCAGAAATTTTTATACAGAATAATAATAAATTGATTTGCTTCATTTTTGTATTTCATAAGTCTAATAATTTTAAATCTCAAGTTAGGTGTCCACAACAGTGAGGCCTTTAGGTGATTCAATAGTAATCATAAACTAAAAAATAACAAAATCCATATGAAAAGATACTATTACTTCACAAAAATTACTACAACAATAAAAGATTAATACAGTTTTATAAAATAAAAGATATCAAAGCTAAAAATTAAATAATGTACTCCCTCCAGTTCTTATTATAAGAGCATCTTAACTAAATTACAAAAACCAAGGAAATTGGTCAAAATTAGTTAAAGTAAATAAATTAGTCAAAAATTTCAAAAAACTTTCCCAATTAACCCTTAATGAACTCTTAATATGTTTATGAGAGAGAACATCTAATACATTAAATTTGAGAGTATTAAATCAAAGACATTTAAGAAAGAAAAGAAAATTAATGTACCTTATAAAGGATCGTATAATAAGAACAATGCAAAACTTCTAGAATAGTCCTCATAATAAGGAAAGGAGGGAGTAAATTGCTAAAAAGGGTACAAACTACAAACCCTTTGCCTCAATTCTAGACAGTTCATTTTAAAAGTTCTTCGTATACATCGACTGTTTTCTACGTTAAGTGCCTCATCTACAGTGTGAAGTAAACAGAAAGTAAAAAAAACAATACAAACAAACATCTGCAAGAGTTTCATACAAGGATTTCTAAGCGATACAAATCAGTTCAGCTTAGTTCTTTTCTCTGTTTTCGGAAATTCCAGAAAATTTTTTAGAAGCTAATGAAACTTCACCCTACAGATGTTAAAAAGTGAACAAAACAAATTAAGTGACCGCAAAGCAGATTCATTAGTGTCATTTTTCCTCAAGCTCAATCAAGAGTATATATGAAGCTAAGAATAGCTTAGGTGGGATCCAGCCATTTATTCATCAATCCTTATTTAGGGCACATAAATCTCAGCTCAGTCTCTCACTCCCTGTCTCTACTATTCATGCCTTGGTCTCTGTAAGCTCAACTCATTAATCCACCGGAAATTTCTGCCTCTTCCTCAATCTCTTTCTCCCAGTATAGTCCCTCTGGAATAATTTGTTTTCAGCTTTGATGCAACAGGTATTGGAGCTAGGATGTTATGGTAACAGAGGGAGAGGGACAGGGGGGAGAGAAAGAGAGAGAGAGAAAAGAACTGAATTCACTTCAACTATCAAAACTGTCTTTCCCTCCTCATCTTTTCACATTTATATTGCCATTGGTTTAACTAACGAACTCACTAACGGTCTTTCCTTCAACTTACATTCTACTAACATAGGACTTTAAAACTTTGAAGCATTTTGGGACTCCAATTGGGACTTTGTCAATTTGTAAGACTTTCCAGAGCACTGAAGCTAAGTCTAGACTCTGCAGATTTCTGCTCTGAGGCTTTCTAGCTCTCTTGAAATGAAGGATTTTGCAAGATGCTAACAGCCAGGTCGAAGGGATTCTTTTTTTTTTCTTCTTTCTGGGTTGGGCATTTATGTTAGGTGAAATGTGTTATGGTATATGAATTTGACTATCAAAGAACATCTGTTGAGTTTAAAATAATTTGATGAATCAAACCATTTAGGCATCAAGTTTATGCAGATGAAACTGACTCAAAAACTAACAATCCAACCGTATTGAATTGATCAAACATGCAATAGCAGTTTTAATTTGGGTAAGTAATGCCACCTTAAATGTCACTCTTTGATTCCAAATTTTGGGTAACTTATATGGTCAGTGGCCACAATCAAACAAACAGAACTGAAGAAACGTCCTATTTCACCTTCATTATCTCATATGCCATCCTTTAGATTGTAATGCTGAATGCATCAGAAATTTCCTTAAATATGAAGCTAAATATAAATTCATAGGAACTATATCTTTGAAAATATCATTAGCATAATAAAACCTAATAATTCAAAGCAAGGAACTAAACATAAACATCAAGAACACACCTTTGAACCGGTCATCAGGGTATACAGGAACATCAAAATAGACCAATCCCTGTCGATAAAGACCTTTTACTATGTCAGGATCAAACAGGATATACGAATTTGCTTCTTCTTTACAGATTTTGTCTATCGTTGCTGTTTCCTCCTCTGAGAGTTTCTATACAGGCAGAAGAAAAGGGGAGAAAAATCATCAAAAAATACCTGACATGCAAAGAAAAGTATTTCACATTCCTAAACTAACACAACAGTCAACATTACTTAATCAATCTCCACATTATTAAAGATCAAAAGCAGGCCTCACCTTAAATTCTTCCAAGGTAAAGTTCACAAGACAAATTCCCCACCATGGTTCAATGGGAAAATCCACAGGTTGTGTAGGTAAAAGTTCTTTTGCAATTGACTTGTTCAGTTTCCACATGATTTTCTGGTTACTCCAAAAGAGGAAATCACAGGTGAGATTAGAAGATAAAAACTTTCAACCCAAACAACCTTTGAGCATAGCAGGATAAACAATACCAGTTGAGGTTAGCAGCAAAACCAAATTGTTATTCAGAAAAGGGCAGTAAAGTCAATCAACTAAGCACTAACAAAGAGAAATGAAGCACAAGATAAGGAACATAAAAGTACAGAAAACCATATCCATGCTTGCACGTCTGCTAGAAGGCATATAATTGCTGACATGAAGTAGGCTGCATGTCTCTTTCAAGACCATTCATTCCTTATTCTATATATTCATTTTGCAAATGTCAACTTTTATTTTTATGACTCCCTTAATTCTCCATATTTCACATACCACAAAGATTAAGTAAAAAAACATTATACAAAATTCTTCATAAGTATTGCTCTATAAATTGGATAATGCATTTGTCTACGTCACGTGAACATGAAACCAAAATGACAGAAGTTATAAGTGATTCAGAACCATAGAAAAAAGCTCACAAAGAACTCTCTGGAACCCAACTCAATAATCTCATCTCAATATTCATGAAATTATGAATGTGAGACAAAGGTGAATAAACCAATACACCAGCAATCCTATTTAAGACACCTAACAGGAAGATATTATGGTTATCACATAAATAGATAACTATCAACTAACATATTATCCAATTATTAAATAATTATAATTCCATAATTATTTCAGATTATAAAATACAGTAGCAAAAAATAAAAGTGTGACCTTCAACTTTCAATCATTTGAAAACACCCCCTCCACTTTGTAATAGAAAATCCTAAATTTTCATCCTTTAACATTTGGGAATTTTGGGATTTAGGATTAGAGCATTTCATTTCCTCGCAAGGCTTTTTTCAATATTTAACCTCCTAATTTACTTCTAAAATAATGGGGGCATGCCATGTTGCATGGGAAATAGTGTGGGGTAACACCTCTATTAACGGGAAATAGACAAAAAGTTTGAAATGCTGGAGGTGAAAGATTAAGGAGCTAATCTCTAGGTTCTAAAGTAAAAGGAGGTGCCCACAAATGACCTAATGCTAAAAGAGTGCATTTGAATTTTTTCCAATAATAGAATAACTAAAATAGTTATCTTGTATCCTGCACCAGGAAAGCATTTAAGGAAGAAGATATCCATAGAGGCATTTTTGGTTTGGCACCAATTTCAGTTCCTTGTCAACCCAAAAGACGTTGCTTGAACAGTAAAATTGACAATATTCTAGCTACAGGAAATTAAACAACAAAAAACAAGTACACAAGCATACATGGAATCCTGGCATCAAATCTATGTTCATCTATTATATACGGGAAAATCAATGCAGTACCTTAGATCTGCACTTATTCATTATATCAATAAATTCATTTCTCCCAATTCCTGTAAGTCGTAGAGCATCTGCAGCACTAAAATTCGGGATGCTGTCATAAGGTTGCTCTGCAAACAATTAACACATGCAGCAAACTTTTAGAGGCCAGCTTCAACACAAGCAAACTTCTAACATTATGAGTATTTACATAGCTTACAGTGAACCATCAAACAAGTGGAGGGAAGAAAAATACAAGTACATTATACAATCTATTAATGAATTATAAATTCAGTAGAATAAGTAATGCAAGGTTCCAGACTTTTCTTTTAATTTCCCAAAAGTAATTCCAAAATGGACTCTGAATCACATATATGCTATGCAGTAGCAGAGATCATTACATAAGTCATGCAATTCCACTAATTCTCTGTCCTCAGACACAAACCCAAGCTGATTCACTAGCAAACTCAGCATCTTATTCATCAACTAAACATGACAAAATACCAAAACAGCACATACAAAGATAAAAATGACCCAGGATATAAAAATTAACAAAAAATGACATGACATTATGCATATATCAAGATCTTACATATGCAACCAAACATTTAAACTAAATCAGTGACATGATATAATCTTCTACACATACAATGATGAAATCTAACAAAAAGGCTTAGTGACAAAAACAGAGGTAACAAGTAGTGCTATGTAAGATAAAAGCGTTTCCATTTCTAAAACAATTTTCCTGATTTCATGGGACTAGCTATGTGGGGGGAACTTTCAATCTAAATGTATTCATTTGAACAGGTCAACTTAAACTGAATATGTATCACTATATATTTTTAATGTGAAAATAGTTGGCATTTAAGGCCAATATAAAAATGCAACTCCTCTAGGCTCTAGCAAGTAGCAACTCATGTTATAGATGCACCTACAACAATTCAGACAAACACTATTTATCTGGTAATCAAGAAGCTATCAATTGTTAAGAACACTAAAAGACTAAGTAACAAAGAGAGATGTAACCTGAAAAAATTCCAATAGTTCAATCTATGCACATACAAAAATTGAACAAGCCCCAATGGAGAATAAAACTTATTTGAAAATTGCCAGCAGAGAAGAAGTTACCATTTTTCATTACTTCGAAAATTATATCACAGTAATATTTGAAAGGCGAGATTCTCATTACACGGCAAATGTATTCTGCAAGATGATAAGGAAATAGCTGCAAGTGGAAAATTTAAATTAAAAAAAAAAAGCTCATTAATGCATATGTCCTACAACAAAAGCAAAATAAATTGAGGGTACCAACCAACAACCAAGTAATGCTAGTTATACTTTGACTTCATTTCATGTTAGGTATGCAGGTTGTAGACAAACAATTATCCTTTTGATAAGAAGACAAGTAAATATAATTTATCAGAAACTAATCCTAAAAATAAAGAGAAAATAAGATCTACATACAGACATAATATTCAAGGCATGGAAACTTGATATATAATATTGTAATGGTGATGGTAAAAAATAATTTGATAAATGTTTCTAGTAGTTAAAAAATGAAGCATCTTTCTACCAAACAAATTCCATCATCAAACTTGTCTGATCATGTAAACACAGACATAGACATATAACACTTTTTAACAATCATTACATATACAGTCTCAGAAAGAGGAGTCAAACAGAACTTCTATAGGGCACATACAGCTAAGTTCTTCCGCAAGTAACGCATCATCTCATCATAATATTCACTTTCTTTACAAACTTTGCGAGCAAAACAGTTATTCCATTGGAGTCTCTTCCTTATGCAGTATTCTATTATCCTGCATGAAATTCCCAGGGCAGGCCAAAGAAATAAGGCATTTAAAGAGAAACTCATCCAAAAATACAACACATGAGCACTGAAATTAGCAGAGTATGAATCTAGTAACCTAAAAAGGAATTATCATTACTAATTGAGATTATCTCTCACATGTAATTATTGCTTAGGAAAAATTTTGAGTTGCTTGACAAATGCACCATAGCCTTTCAAAATCAAAATCTTTCCTCATTTAAGTACATATTATTCTACTCTACAGATAACTGAAATAGATGTTTCTAGATCAAGTGAAGTAGTAGACTGAATCAAGCATAGACTTATATAAACATAGATTCAGAAGATTTCTGTGCCCCCCCCCCTGGGGTCTCTTACCTCCCTTTTTTCCCTCTTTTCCCTCTTTTTCCTCCTTCCAATTCGATACAAAAGCTGTAACTTGAGAAAGGATCAACCAGGTTCAAATTAACTAATAATATATTCTACTGTTATTAGTGGCTTGAAATTGTCATCACTCAACTACTATATTTACATGCTCAAAGACAAGACCATACTCTATTTCAACAACTGAAAAGAACATGGCTTATATAGAAGACATGTAGTCAACCTATTTTTCAACATTTTTGCATGGCAATAAATGTCATTTTCTTATTGATGCTATACATGAAAGCATTCATTGCACACACTATGTAGAGAGCAAAACTAGAGGAAGAATAGTACTTTCTAAAAGTGATGTCTGAGTGTAGAGAGATACACCAGTGAGAAAAATAATGCTGGATAATTCCAGTTGTGTTCTTCTTTAGAAGTAAATCACTAATAGAAAGTTCATAATTGTATATCCCAAGTCATGTTCTATATTTTTTTCTAAAATCCAACATGTTAATATGTTCATATTCATGTCAGTATCTTTACTTCACAGGTTCAATGTCTTTGAACATCACCAAGATAAATAACTCAAAGAAGGCCATAAGCACAGAAACAAAGGGAAGCCAAGTTTTCAATGCTATGAAGACTCTTAAACTTTGTCCCTTAGGCCCTAAATGTTCTTTATTTTCTGAACTTGCATGAACTGAATGACTCATTACGCTCTGGACAGTGAAGTCTAAGTTACGTAACTATAACTAAACAATCCAAAGAGACCAGAAAATGAAAGAAATAGATTTAGGAGGACAATAAGGACAGTAAACTAACCTCCTTTGCCATTCTTCTTTGGAAGAAAGAGTTACTTGAAGTCGTTTTGGAAGATTTTCCCAAGGGCATTCTTCCTTAATAGCTCTCCGTAACAATTGTTCCTCCACTGTCACTGGAGCACTGTGCATTTTCCACTACCCAGAAAGGTAGTCTGCTTCCACACAATAGAACATCATAAAGTCACGACAGGTCATCATAGTTATGATCTCAATTTTGAACCTAGAGCCAAATTTCTACCGCACAAAACTGATCCCAATTATGGCAGAAAATAACAGTTCTAAAAATCAATTTAATAAAATTTAGCTTCAAATTGTCAGGATCCGACCTAGATTACTACATTTAGCAGTATGCTAAGATAGTCACAAGAATTTCACAGAAAGTGGAAGAAATTACATGAATGTTGGTCAAAACTGAAAAGAGTAACAGACATTGAAGCACCTGATCTTCGTTGAGATGCCGAATTCAGCTAGGGTTTGAAAATTCAAATCCACTGACTCTGTTTCGTCTTCTCTGCAGCTAGGATGAAGATTTGCGTATGAGATCTGCAGAGTGAATTTGTCAGAGTTCATAGTCATGTTACGTTTCGCCGGTTGTTAAACCCGCTGGATTTTATCCGACCCGTTAAATTAAAATAATTATGAATATGAATTTTAATTTTAATATAAGAAATATGTTGTTTCCAAAATTTTCCCTAATAACAATGTTAAAATTATTTCTTTCATTTACAGTGAAATTTATGTAATTTTTTTAATCAATAACCACAATAACAACAACAACAATAATTTCATGATTTATATTTTTTTTTGTTAAAATATTCTGAGTCAATCAATTTTTTTATATTAATTGATAGTTTAGTAAATTGAAATTTAGAACTATACAATATGAAAAATAAAATCTGTTATCAATTTGACTATTACAAATCATAAAAATTGCATAAGGTCCCTCCTAATTTTTAACAAAACCATGTGATGATTGAAAAAAACACAAAAAACAAAATCATGAGATAAGTATTTCATGAATATTATTGCACTTATCAATTTTCCACACAATTATTATCATTATTATTGGCCAATTTATTTTTATCAACATATATATTTTTTTCATCCAAGATTTTTATCTACGTATATAATATAAATGAAGTTTTTTTGGTGGGAAATATAACCGAATTTTTTATGTAGTTTGTTGAGCAACACTTGCCCATTGGATTGCCTTTTTTTTTTCCTTGGGCTTATGGTCCAATCCAATTTAGAACAACTAAGGCAAGAAATTGGATGATACTTTTTTTTTTTCTTTTCTTTGGTAGAAGTCTTCTTCAACATTTTTTGGTAGTGAGAGAGGGCTATAGCCCATAAAAAAACAATTAAACATTTTGGGAGCACAAGCCCCATCAACATCCTTACAAAAAAAAAGGCTCCACTTCAAAAGGAGCAAAAATAAAGAAAGACATATTACGGCAATTAGCAAAGCAAAGCTTAGTCATAAAATCGGAAACAGTATTTGCCTCTCTATACATATAGGATATCTTTATATGCCAATCCCTCAAAAGCCATTGTTTAATAGTGATTATCATTAAAGATTAAGAATATATTCCATGTTCATTTCTCATAATCATTCTCACTAAGTTGGCAGCATCCAACTCGATCTCAACCTGTTTAAAGCCTCTTTCCCAAGTAGCCTTTAAATCTTCCAGGAGACCACATGCTTCCGCTTCCATAGCTGAACCAGTTCCCAAAAACTTGGTATAACCCACTACCCATTTGCCGTCTTCATCTCTTATGACTCTACTACAACCTGAATTATGATTATTCACAACTTGAAGAAGTCTTCGTCATTTGTTACGGATGATTAATTGTGGATGGAAAAAGCGCTTCATTACTAAACAAAAAACAAAATCCACATATTACATCAATTTCTCATCATCCACCATCTTTTTGTAGTAAGGTGGAGAATGATCAAAAGCGCAAAAATCATATCTCAAATCCCTAGCTATCCTAACTAAAGCTTGCTAATAATTGAGCAATTGAGAGGATCCAATCAATGTAAAATATAACACCAGTTAAAAAACTCTTACAATTAACTGTATAAATAATACGGCAGCAAAACATGCTTATATAAGAAGATTGCTTTCTATGAATGTAGGCAACTTCAATAACATTGCAGTCATTGGCTTCCTCAAGCTGTTCTTAAACTTTCTCATATCATGAGAAATCGAGGCCCATTATTATGGACGATTCCATGCTCATCATACTGAAAATAAATAATCTCGCTCGAAAAATAATCTCTCTCAGATATGAAAAAGGGTAATTCAGTACTTTTAAATTTAATTTTTAATCTTTGGTCCTCTAATATAATTATATATAATCATCCATGGTGCCAACTACTAAGTGGTCAAAAGAAGACGCTGGACTACTTTATTTCATTTCCAAAAAGCTTGATATATAAAAAGCTAAAATTGGCCTTTTGCAGCAGCTGACTTATTCTTATCGTCATGTTGAAACAAAGAATAGAGCTAATGAAGAAGCCAAGATGGAACCCTTAGCTAAAATTTCATAAGGTTGGAATGATACATGTATTTGTTTTCCAATATCATCTAACAGTCACATCAAAGAGCGAGCTAATAGGCTAAGAATCTATTTATTCAACTTCTAAACATTTGCAAGGAAGGAATGTTAGGATGTGAACAAGATTAATAAATCTTCATTACATTAAAATGATAAGACCTAGACCATTGAACTAGATCAGACGGCTCAAAAAGATGTACATGCAATACGCATCTTAGAGAAGTGTACCGAACATCTCCAAGAGATCACTAAATATATAAACCTATCTCAAGAGGTTTAAGGGAGAAAGAGCATCAGTGCCATCAAATACATGGAACTAGAAACAGACCAGTGGGTGGTTCAAATAAACGAGAAGCTGATAAGCAATGAATCTTCATCAATGGAGATTCAGAAGTGGAAGAAGCATCAATACCATCCCCTATTGCAAACCTAAACAAGAAAGCTTAATTCCTCAAATAGTGTCGTTTGGTCCATACCAACACATGAAGGAGCATCTGGTAGCCATGGAAAAGCACAAGCATCGAGCTCTGGTTCACTATCTCAGGAGCTGTGGGAAGCCATTGGAGCAGCTGTTTGAGAACATGGCGAAAGTGGAAGATGACTTGAGGGGCTGTTACAAGCCGCTGAAATGGAAGAAGAAGAACGAGAATCAAAGTTTCTTGAAGATGATGATTGTTGATGGGTGTTTCATGCTTGAAGTGCCGAGATCTGCAGATTGTGATGCAGGTGATTATGCAGATAATGACCCTGTTTTCAGTGGCCACGGAAGACTGCACATGGTGCCCTATATCAGGCGTGATATGCTTATGCTGGAGAATCAGATCCCCATTATGGTTCTTGAGAAATTGATCGAATATAAGGGAAACAAAACCCTGGGATATATTAACTTGTGGATTTTATCTCTTACGTTTTAGGCGTTTTAGTTCAGTTAATTAGCTATAAAAAATCCTAGGTATTAATTTTATATGCCGGCTGAAAATTTTGAATCTGTTTTCAACTTTGTTCTCAAACATGAAAGTAGTCATTCAATTCACCAAAGCCGGTTGGCACTACCAGCTGAGTTTTGTATATGTCACTTTTGACAATGAGAGGTGTCACTCGGATTCCCTCAATTATTGGGTAACTACAAATCAAATGAGGAGAAAGATTAAAATAGAAATTGGACCAACCTCCACATGTGGGTCTCATGATTCCATCTTTATCTCTATATGTCTCCTCCCTTGAATAATGAGCAATTGAGAGGATCCAAATCCGTTGTTAATTAGTCAACAAAAAAGACATTTTGCTAGAATAGCTTGTGAAATCCCAAGTGATTTTTTGGTGTGTGTACAAAGATTCTCACCTCCCTCTGATAAGTAGTTTTGTCTTGGAAATCAGCCCTTTAAAAAGATCCCTAAAAGACAAGATTAGAAGTGATCTTTAGGAACCAAATAGTACTTGAAAGTAATTATTTTAGTATATTGGTTAAAATTAAAGAAATCAATTTATTTATATCCTCTTTTCATTTTCACTGAATTTGTTCCATTGTTTGATTGAACACATGGCATATATATATATATATATATCATCAGATAAAGGAGGAAGAATTCTTGAAAAAACTAATCCTCAAGTTCTTCTTCCCCAGCACACCAATCCTCTCAAAAGCTTCAGCAAATGCTTACACGTCTTGGATCTCTACAGAAAAAGCCTCGTTCAACACGAACCCACTCACCCCCCAGTCATTCCAAAACCAATCAAATCATCAAACAAGCACAGAGGAGACGAAATCATTATACCCTCTGCAAGAGAGCTTAGAGAATTTGGAATAATCTTCAGGCAAAGCAAAACCAACAGCCTTAAGGACATCTCCTTCAATAGTGGAATCCTCGGACTTCCTTCAATCATCATTGATGATTGCGCAAAAACAACGTTCACTATAAAAAATTTAACTTTCGACGAGGACAAAAATCATCGCTGAAAGTCAAAATGTCGTTACCGAAAGTTTTCAACAGCAACTTTTTATCGTCGGCATAAGTCTTGTAGCTGAAAATTTTGGCGATGACAAAAAATATTACTGCCAAAGGTAGACATTTAATAGCTAATTTTCTTTTGAAGAGATGAACGGAAGTTGGACATTTATGTACGCACTCATTGGCACCAAAAAAAAAAGGACATTGATGCACTCACATGCTTCCACTTTTGGTTTTTAGTTTCATTCTTCCTTCACGTAAATATTGTTAAAAATATACTACTAATTTAAATAAAAAAATAATAAGACCTAGACCCTTAAAACTTGGATCATATGGCTCAAAAAGACATACATGCAATGCGCGTCCTAAAGGCGCGCCAAATACATTTCCAAGAGATCATTATACATAAACCAATCTCAAGAGCTTTAAGGAAGAAAGAGCATGAGTGCTATCAAATACATGGAGCTAAAAACATATCAGTGGGTGGTTTAAATAAACGAGAAGCTGAAGAGCCATGAATCTTCATCACTGGAGATTCAGAAGTGGAAGAAGCATTGCATTTACTCTATACCATTCTTTGTTGCAAACCTAAACAAGAGGGCTTACATTCCTCAAACGGTGTCGTTTGGTCCATACTATTACATGAAGGAGCATCTGGTCGCCATGGAAGAGCACAAGCATCGAGCTTTGGTTCACTATCGCAGGAGCTGTGGGAAGCCATTGGAGCAGCTGTTTGAGAACATGGCGAAAGTGGAAGATGACTTGAGGGGCTGTTACAAGCCGCTGAAATGGAAGAAGAAGAACGAGAATCAAAGTTTCTTGAAGATGATGATTGTTGATGGGTGTTTCATGCTTGAAGTGCCGAGATCTGCAGATTATGATGTAGGTGATTATGCAGATAATGACCCTGTTTTCAGTGGCCACGAAGACTGTACATTGTATCAGGCGGGATATGCTTATGCTTGAGAATTAGATCCCCATGATGATTCTTGAGAAATTGATTGAATTCAAGGGAAACAAAACCCAGGTATTCAAGTGTGGATTTTATCTCATATTCATATATTTTAGGCATTTTAATTAAGTTTCTTTTTATTTTTTTTTATGAAAAGGCATTTTGATTAAGCTAATTATAAAAACCTAGGTATTTATTGTCCATTGAAAAATTTTTCCCCCATTGAGTGACAACTTATAGCAAAACCCTTTTAGTGACAATATTTTGAGCCATCGTGATTTGGACTGATTTCTTTTTGAGGGATTACAAATTGGACCAAAATATGGAATAAATCATATATTGAGATTTACGGTATAATTAATTATAAAAAGAGACTCAATATTTTTAAATAAAACAAAAAATTAATAAAATTACCAAAATGCCTTCAAAACTTCCTTCCTCCTCCCCTATTATCATTATCACCAATGTCGGCCTCCAATCAATGGTTGTTGGATGTTGCTTAATGCCGGTCAATGGTCACGTTGGTCAATTAACACCAGTCAATGGTCAATGGTTGCGGTAGTCAGTCAACAAAGTTAATGGTCACAAGGTGTGGTCAACAGTTGGGCAATGGCTATCGGCGATTGGTCATCGTTGGCCAATGGTCTAGCTTGGTCGTTGACGCGGCGAATGGTTTGTGAATATTTTTTTTCTAAAATTTGTAATTTCTTTTTACGTGTGCATCTGGTATCATGAACTCATCCTACTTTAACTGAAGGATTTATCGAGATCCAAACTAATCTGAATCAAGCCGGATGAGACCCTTTCGAGCAACAAATGGCAAACTCTATCACCAAATATTTAATATTACTGCACTCCCAGGACTCGAACTCAAGTTGGGTAGGACCCTTTTGAATGGCAAATTCTACCAATAAATATTTAACACGATTGTACTTCTAGGGCCCAAACTTGAAATCTCTGGTTAAGCTAGTATAACCTCTTTAGCAGTTAAATCAAGTGTTCAGTGGTTTTAAAATTTATAATTTACTTAATCTAAATTTACAACTTTATTATCAATGTTTACTATAAATTGTTTCAATATGATTTGCAACTTGTTTTTTAAAATTTGTAACTTAGTGATTCAAAATTTACAACTCAATTTTTAAATTTTTATTATAAATTATTCTAGTGGCTTGTAACTTCATTTATAGAATTTGTAATTTTGTTAGTTTGACTTTGTAACTTGGTGTCCAAATCTTTACTATGAAAAAAAAAAATAGTAGTTCACAATTTTTTCCCCAAAATTTGCAATTTGATTACTTTGAATTTATAGCTCAGTTTTTAAATTTTTACTATGAATTATTCTAGTGTATTCTACAACTTCTTTTTGATATTTTACAATTTATTTATTTTGAATTTGCAACTACTAAATCAGATTCTTTCATTATTAAAATTTGGAAACAAAGTTGTAAATTTTGACTAAATAAATTATAAATTCTAAAAAAAAAAGCTACAAACCATATTAAAATAACTCATAATAAGAATTTGAAAATTGAGTTGCAAATTTAGAATAAGTAAGTTATAAATTTTTTTAAAAAAAGTTGCAAACAATTTGTCATCATCAACTGTTAACCAACATTGATTGACCACCAATAATAGTTGATCGGCAAGTAGTGCCTGCAATCTTTTATTTTATTTAAAAATATTTTATCCTTTTTTATAATTAAATGTACAATGAAACCTAATTTATATTTAATAAAAAATTTATATTTAATAAAATGATAATTTTGGTCCTAAATGATACTCCTTCATATAGTAAATAAAAGACATCTTCTAAAAATGATATTTATAATTAATAAAAATCACAAGTATTTTTTTATTGCAATGCACAAAGAATCTCATCTCCCTAATTTGACTGGTTTTATCTTGAAAATTTGCTCTCTAAAATGATTCTTACAATATTACTTCCTCTGTTTCAAAATATTTACCACTTTAGAGTTATACACATAAATTATGAAAATTAAAAAATAGTCTTAAAATTAACAAAACTTGATTATATTTTACTATAACACCCTTATTAATTATAGGAAAAAATAAACTTTTGGTCCTTGAGGTTTTATTAAGTATTGAAATTAGTTCCTGAGGTTTTTTTTTTAAAGCACCCCCTCAAGTTCCAACTGTGACAACTGTTCGTCCCTCATGATCCAGAAACTACAATAAGAATGCACAGCTGGAGATAACACCATCAAATATGCTGAGTTGGCGGATGGACAAAAACACTTGGCACAGTGAACTACAATTGAAAGAAGAATGAGACACTTGTGCACCCATGAAAAAAAATGAAAGAAAAGAAGAAAAATAAATATTTCAAAATGCACGGCTATTCACCCAAAATGCACTCAGTTTGTCGTTCCTATTTCGAGCTCAGTGGTCTCTGTCTCTGCGAGGCTTTCTTCAATATGTTCTAAGCAGCTAATACATCGGCCTTCATCACTCTCTCAGTCCGTCGGCCTTTCATCACTCTTTCAGGGATTGTCGGCCTTCATCACGCTTGTCGCACCCAAAAAAATGCGACGAAAGAAAAAAATAGAACAAATCTGGTTTTTGAGTGAAAACCGACTTGTGAGGAGTCGCCACCAAAATTTTAAGGAAAAATCTTGGGAAACCGAATTGAAAAAGAAAAGGATGATCTGCATAATCAGAGTTGGATTCGGGAGTCGATTGTGTGTGGGGAAGGTGTTAGGCATCCTACAACACCTGTTCCTAGGAACGGTTACCTTACATTGATTGTGTAAATTAATATGGCTTAAAAATGTATTTTGGTTTTCCTTTTATCTTTCACATGCGAGAAAAATGGTAGAGAAGAAAAAAATTAAGAAAATTTGGAAAATTTGAAAAATAAAAAAAAAGTAAATTAAATTAGAATTGAGGATATTTAAGTAAAAGGAGGAAAAGGAATCGAGAAAATAAATTGAGAAACATTTATTAAATTAAGGGAAAAAACACCAAATAAAATCAGAAAATATTTATTTATTTACAAAGGCGGACTTGACCCAGGATTGAGCCTGGGGCCTACGTACCTTGCGGTGGGAATCAAAGTCTACGTAGTTCAGGACTAGAAATGCATGTCACTTGGTTGATATTTTTTTTAATTTTTGTAATAAGAGAAAGTTAATGGAAAATAATTTAACTTTTTGCAAATAAAAATTTTTTCCTGAGATTGAATTGGTGTGTTTTAATTTGCAAAAGACAATTCAATTCCGCTTACTTACTCTTATTTTATTTTGTGTGAAAATATTTTTTGTTTTTCTTTGATTTTTTGTTTTAAAATAATATATTTTTGTACTTTTGGAAAACCATCACATTTTTTGTTCTTTTGAAAATTTTTCTTTTTCTTTTCTTTTTCTTTTTTTTTATAAAAGATGAAAACCAATTTATCTGGCGCAGACTCGTAGTCATGCCCGATAAACCGATTCCTGAATTACCTACGAAGGTTCTGAAACCTCGCGGTATAAAGGTTTTATTAACCTTTAAAACAAAACTTTAGAAAATACTACTATATTTTTTCAAATGAAAATTTTATTATATATTTTTAGATAAAATTGGGAAAAAACTTGTTAAGATATCATAATTTTTTTTTTGAAATATAATTATTTTCTTAAAAAGAGTCATTTAACCGATATATCTACGGGGGATTCGCAACCTCACGCGATAACTCAGTAAACTTAAATACCTGCGTGAGTTCCGAAAGCTCACGTGGTATAGTTGTATAAGCCAATCATTTATTTATTTATTTTATTATTTTTTATTTTATTTATTTTTATGAGACAATAAAATCATTGAAGGAAAAACTATTGGAACCCACCATTATAAGCAGATCTTATTAATATACTCGTGCAATCCCATGTGCTGGTTTATGGAACCATTTATAAGCTCATATGACTGCCTTAATTATTCCCGACTCGCTTTACGTAATGCCTGGGTTTCAACCCCAAAAGCCAAGGCCTTGTGACCATTAAGAAATAAGTGGGCCTGAAAAGAAAAGCCCACACTATACCTCTCCTTCCTTTATTTCATTTAAGGCCCATAGTTGGCAAAAATCTTTCCTTTAGGTGGGCTTATGACTCAACACAAGAGAGGCTGGACTTTGTAAGTCCTTAATGAGAATAGATCATGGGGTAAGCTCTCTCTTTTTCACGGATTGAGAATTATTAAAAATCAATACGCTACAATACCCTGTACAGGGATACCTAGCATGTAAAGGCATTAAAATGAACCCATGCTCTAAACACCCCCAACCCATGTGAAACAGCAGCCCCTTGTGAGGTTTCTGAAGGTTAAATGCCAAGATTAAGACCAGAATACAACACATTATCAGGTTAAGTGTTGGCCAATGGCCATTACATTTATCGAATAGGGGCAAGTTGACCTAACATTCAATTAAGCTCCCCCCAACCCTCAACACCTTGAAGGAAGAGTATACAGGAACAAGAGTCTAGATCAAACTTAGCCACTCCTCTCTGGATCAGGCAAACGATACCAAAGGCTTAGCTACTTCTAAATGCATGATAAACCAGTAATTTTAAAACTCAACGATCACCACACAGTAATAATCAATGGCCTTCGGCCGTGTAACGAAAACAGAGCATCACAGAAACACATCCTAGACTGAGCACATATCAACCAAGGTCTGAAAATGGAAGAATTATGTTTACCCAACAAGTGGCTCTATGATCAGCGGCACCAATTCAGCCTTCAACTTGCTTTCTCCTTTGTTCCTGGCAATACTCGCCCTCGCGTTCTGCTCTGGCACAGACCACCCTCGGGCCTTAGCTTCTCCGGCTACTATCAGTTCCCAGTTCAGCCTCTGCTCTCTATCTCGTGGCCACAACTTTTAGCCTCAAATTTCCCAGAGATTCTTTGGGCCCTGGTTTTTTCTTGCGGTGTCCAGATCCCTCCAGTTTTCGGCCTCATATTCTCGGCCCCTTTGTTCCACGTGGTACCCAGATCCCTCGGCCTCGGGTCTCTCCCTCTCTTTCCTGAAGATCTTCCTGTTTTGCTCTCGGTCCCAGTGACCTAGCCCCCTCTGTTTTTTTCATGAGTGCTCCGGTCTCCTCCCTCAAGTACTCTCTCGGCCTCCTCCTTTTATTTTCCTCCTCGGTCCCCGTGGCTCTGAAATCTCTCCCTCTGATTTTTGTCCCCAAAATTTCTAGTGCTTCCTTCCTCGCAATCGGTCTCTCCCTCCCCCTCGGTTCCTCAAGCTCTCGGCCTTTATAGAGTCCTCGAGTGCGTGGTTGTCTCCCTCTCTTGCAGCCTTCTTTCGCGGCCATTGTTCTCTACTCCGCAGCTGCTTTCCTCTGCTTCACGCGTGCTCTTTCTGCAATTCCAACCGTGCACGTCTCCCTCCCTTGCAGCTTTCTCCCACGGCCACCTCCATTGCAACTTTTCGCCCTGGCTCTCCCCTCTGCTTCCTTTCTTTTTCTTTTCAGTCTTGCTTCTGGTCGTCTGCTTCTGTCCTTTCTTTTTCTTTCTCAGTCTGCGGCCTCCATTCTTTTTCTTTTCTTTCGATCTTTCCTCTCTGCTAGGGCTACGCCCCCACGCTCCCTCCCTATGCCTTTTTTTCGGGAGGCTCTCTGCCCTTCATTTCTTTTAGGGCTATGCCCTCGGTGGCCCAGATCCATGAGCCCTTAATTGGGCTCGTGGCACCCTGGGCCCGAAGTCACCCCCTCCCCCCCCCCCTTTTTTTTGTTTCATTGTTTTTTCATTTTTTCATTCATTTTTTTTATTTTCGTTTGTTTCCTTCCTCTCTTCTTTTTTATTTTATTTTATTTTATTTTGTGTTTTTCCTGTTTTTTATATTGTATTATTTATTATTTATTCTATTTTGTTATTATTTTTTTTGTTTTTGTTTTGTTTTTATTTTTTTATTTTTGTAAAAATGTCTGGACAAAATGGGGTGTTCACAATGCTGTCTGAGTTTGTGGCTGGTCTTCACTCTCTCATTAACGTCTCTCGCAGCTCACAGAAATGATCTCAGGTGCGTGGGTAGCTCACTCTCTCATCCCTCTTCTGATGCAATTGATCTTTTTTACATGATTGTTCATGTTTGTTGTTCCTATTTCAAAACGCACGGCTATTCACCCAAAACGCACTCAGTTTGTCGTTCCTATTTCGAGCTCAGTGGTCTCTATCTCTGCTAGGGTTTCTTCAATCTGTTATGAGCAGCTAATACGCCAGCCTTCATCACTCTCTCAAGCCGTCGACCTTTCATCACTCTCTCAGAGATTGTCGGCCTTCATCACACTGTCTGAGTTTGTGGCTCATCTTCGCTCTCTCAGTGACATCTCTCGCAACTCACAGAAACCATCTCAGGTGCGTGGGTAGCTCACTCTCTCATCCCTCTTCTAGTGTAATTGATCTTTTTGGCATGATTGTTCATGTTGGTACTAAAATATTAGGTTACATTTCGTGTTCCCTTGTTTCCATCTATGTAAAGCCCTCTGTTCTCAACACATCCCTTATGCGGATTGTGCTTTGACACGGCTGCTTCCATTGTTCTAGGGTTTCCATAGTTCATAGCTCTGTGATTGGTGCCACACATATTTCTCTCTATTTGTATGGTTTGTCGTTGTAATTTCTTGTGCTGTTTTCACTGTTGCAGAGTCTTCTTATTAGGAATATTCTCTTGTTCATCATCGTTATCTTTGCTTTGCCTCCAAAATTTTGTCAAAAATGGGGTCTAATGTCATCTTCCAATGTCATCTTCTGATAGATTGTTGTTTTGCCTATAAGCCTAGTAAAAAATGGAACATGGGACTTCATCGGCAACTTCAATTGGAAGGAGGGTGACTGAACAATGTAGATGTGGTGATCCTGTGCTAGTTCTCACTGCATCAACAGAGAAAAACCTAGGTCGTAGGTTTCTGAGATGCCCAAATTTTAAGGTAACATGTTGACTTCAGATTGACATGTTATGCTCTGATTGAATAGTCATTTAAAATATTATGGTTTTATGTTTTTGTTTTGAGGGAAAAAAATATTATTGCAGGAGACTTGGACATGCAATTTCTTTGAGTGGCTTGATGGTCCAGTTCCAAGGCAAACAGTTGAGAAGATAAAGAAGCAGGATGAAGTGATTGCAAAAAGAAAGAAGCAGATGAAGATGATTGTTCATGCACTGATGGTCATGATAGCTTTGAATGGTATTTTAGTTTAGGTCTCTATGAATAAGTGTTGAGATGAATAATGGTAGTAATGGTAGGAGATGTGTGTAGGATATCTAAGTTGTGGTGTTAGGTATTTATGGTCTGTGTTGCTGTTTATGGCTTGTTATGTAAAATTGGCTTGATGCCATTAATTGATGCTAGGTTCTAGTTTGGACACATGTGACTGTTTTGTAGTTTGGCTATGTTGTATTATGTTAAGCCAGGTTGTCTTTTTTGTATTGTGGATATGGACCACAACTGTGGATGTAATCTTTCCGTGCAATATTAATGTGAAGTTGATTGTATCTTCTATTATTGTGCTGCTTGTCTTTTAGCTATGAGGGAACACAAATGGATAAGATGTGGTGTATACAGGGGACCACAGTTGACTTAAATAAAGTTATTAAAGTGGTAACAGGTGTATAAAGTTATTAAAGTGCTTACATATCAGACATCCCATGTGCCACCCAAATTACACAATAATAAAAGACACCCCATTCTCACACTGTAAACTAGTATAAAACAATAAAGAATATAATGACATCATTGTAGGCATTATCCCAACATTGCAACATGAACTATATCAAAAGCTTGCTTATTAGAGGAAGAAGAGACAAAGGGGAAGTTCATCAACTATATCAAAAACATTGTTTTGCCATTTTGCAGCAGTGGATCCAACGACACTACCAGGACCTCTTCTTCCTTTTATTGTCTCAGCAATCCCCTGAGCCTTTTTCTGAGCCATTTTGACCTTTGTAGCTGTTGTACCCTAAGAGAGACCGAATTCCCATGGACACCAGATTTAGTTTCAGGATTGAAAATGGATAAGTCTGGGCTCAAGAATGTTCATGAAGAGGAAAATGTAACAGCAGAATTTGAACGATCAATGTCTCTATATTTCAATTAGAATAATGATTAACTTTTAGCTGAATTGAATAATAGATTCTGACTAGGTAAGACAATGAAATGTTTTATAGGCGCGTGCTATTTTCTGCGGTCATACAGGAACTGAAAACCTAACCTTAATAGATTACTGCTAAGTTACATGTTTAAATGCAGCAAAATACCTGAGGTTTTAAGGTAATATGTCAATCTAACTGATATAAAGGGATATATAAGAAACTGGTTTTTTTTTATATGCTAGAAACTAGTTTTTCAGAACAATAAAAATAAACTAATTTTGTGCCACAAATCATAAATAAATTTATGCATAGAACTCAATTAATAACTAATTTGAACTCACAAGTGCATCCATAGTCAGCATTTTCAAGTCAGTCAAAAGAAAAAACAAAAATTGTGCTTACAACGATCAAATAGATAGTACTCAACCAACATGAGCCAAAAAGCTAAATCTATAATAACTAGCATCCAAGTATCATGAACCAAAAAGCTAAATCCATAATAACTAGGGTCTAACTAACATGAACCAAAAAGCTAAATCGATGATAACTAGAATTCAACTAAGGGTGACTTGGTGGTGGAGGTGTAACATTCACACTTTCTTGTGTGCTAGAAGAACTTCCTCGCTTCTTGCACGTTCTCTTGTTATGTCTATAATTGCCACATGCAGCACACCAAACATGTCCGATGCTTCTTCTCACCTGGTGTGGCCTTGGTGCTCGTTTGCTTCCCTTCTTCTTAGCTTCTTTGGTCTTCCTGGCCGCTTGTGATATTGTGGGGGCTCAACGGGATCCAATCCTGTTTGAATCCACATCTTTTCACCATTGATCGGCTCAATAATTGGGGCATAGCAACCCACATATGCAACTTTGGTAAAATAGAAATGCACATAAGCTTGTGGATCTTCTCGTTTATTTCTTATGGCACTTACTGTATGCCTGCAAAATGCAAACGTTCTATTAAGTACTATTCTAATTGTGTAAAATAACATAATAGCATATTATGTTATTTACCTGCACGGTATACCACTAACTTGACATAATCAACATGAACAAGTCTTTTGGTCAAGATCAACAACAAACTTCTCCGTCAACTGTCCGACATATGATACTTGAAATCTATTCCTACTTGCCCACTTGGCGACCCAATTACGGGACTCTATCACCTCTTTGTCCAACCTTCTCCGAGGTCTTGGACATACCTTTCCCGTATAGTTTGCAACTCTAATCCGATTCTCTGCAAATCTTGTCATTAGATATGTCCTGATCCATTCAAGCAATCGGATAATGGGAAATTCTCGCGCTTCCAACAATCTTCCATTGAATGACTCTGTTATATTATTCATGATCATATAACATTTTTCATATTCTCCAAAGTGTGACTTGGTCCAACAAGATGGAGGAAAAGTCATTAAATGATCATACGCCTCCTTTGACACGGCTTTCAGCTCATTCATCTTCTCTTCCTAATCTCGAACATAAGTGGCCTTCGCCGCATAGACCACTAAGTCTCTAATAACAATACCTCCTCCATACCTTGACTTGATATTAGCATATAAGTGCCGCACACAATAACGATGCTCATACCCACCAAGAAACTCTCCAAATGCTTGTTGTAAACCCTGCAAGTGAAATGAAGGTCAACTCATGAATTTAAGTGACTATGAAAATGAGTTAAGTAAATAGATTTATCAATAATCATAATTTCATACCTTCTGTTAGTCGGAAATAAAGATCCATCTATGTTCATACAAGTGACCAATGTCATCAAAGAGGTTTTTCAAGAACCAAGTCCAAGAATCCCTATTTTCACTCTCAACCACAGCCTAAGCTAATGGAAAGTATTGGTCGTTTGGGTCCCGAGCTACAGCTGTAAGTAATATTCCTCCAAATAGTCCTTTTAAAAAACATCCATCTAATCCAATGATTGGCCAATATGTTGCCAAGAAACCCCTCTTAACGAGTTCTAAACACTCGTAAATTCGCTTGAAAATAGGTGGTTGCTCTACTTGTACCCTATCAGTTACTAATTGGAAACTGATGCCGAGGTTTCTAGTTCGGACTTCATTGCAATAGTCAGGCAACTTGTGATATTCCACTGCATAATCACCATTAAGGATAGCCTTTGCCTTTCTCCTAGCCCACAATGCCTTATTAACTTAGACATTAGCCATATAGTTCTCTTGCACAAATGAAATGACATAAGCTAACTTCATATTTTTATTTGACCTCATAGGTGCTACTACCTTCCTTGCAATCCATTTTGAAGTTGCCATCTTGCCACTAAAGGTGATGCCACAGGAATGCTTAGATTTGAAAGTCTTCAATCGATATGTTAGTGACTCTCCCACTTTGCTCACAAACATTAACCAAGGACATCCACTTTTGCATACAACTCTGCATCGCACCTTATCATTCTTTACAAAGCGGACATCATAACCATGAATTAATGCATACTCTCTCACTTCATCCTTAAACTGACTAATTGAAGTAAACTCCATCCCCCACTGGAATTAAAAGTCTTTACCCATCTCTGCAGGATTGTATTGGCAATATTTGATGTTTGTATCCTCATCCTCATCAGATCCATGAATAGAATGCAGCTCCTCATTTTCATCATCAAATTGCATCATTAGATTGCCTTCATCATACATAGCAAGTGTTGAAACTGACTCAGGGACAGTAGAAGATGTCAATTGATCATGTGCCCCATTTGTACAATGACCACTGTCTTCATTAATAAACTCAATTACATCATTATCAACATAATGATTAAAGTAATCATCATCAATATTTGCTTCATCACTATCCTCAGTAATCTCGTCAATGCCATTAACATGATCACTTTCACTTTCACTCTCATTCTCTATAACTATGTCTTTGTCTTTGTCTGGTTCCATGTGAAGTAGATGTACCTAACAAGACAAGCATTAAATTCATGTAAAGACATTACTTTAATTATATAACTTTATTTGATACATAACAAGACAAGCATTAAATTCATGTAAAGACAAACTTTGATTAAAAAGGCAAGATATATATCATTCGGATGTAACATGTGCATGTAGGTAGCATTTACCATTTTTTTGTCCTGTTAGCTTAAATTATTCATTTATATTGGACATGTGATCATGTCGGTAGCAAAGTGAGAGCAATTCCCTTATTGTTCTGTTTTATGCCCCTTGATATTTAAATCCTCAATTAGAAAAATCACAATATGTTATTATCATATAATTTAAAATATTTAAAAAATATTCTGCATTTGTTTGCCAATAAAATACTTAAAAAACAACTCTACATGTGCTCCAATTTGTTATTATATACATACTCAACAACTATCTCATACATATAAGAATACAAAACAAGAGGTCACGATTGGAAAGCATACAAAATAAAAAATCTCAAAAAGCAAGCTTGTTTGTATTCAGGATACAAAACATCAAAATAAAAAATTCATTGTTCAAGTGGTCTACCCATAAAGCTACCAAACGTAATAGTATACAAAATCTCCAAAAGCAAGCTTCTTTGCGTCAATATATACCCCTAAAGCTAGCTTCTTTGCAAAGAACTATACCCATAAGCTAATAAGACAAACAAACAGCTATCAATCAATTTCTATTATATTTTTCGAAAGCGATGTAAAAGCTTACAGAATAAAAAAAGCTTAGTACACCTATAACTCTCCAAAGACAAAGCAAGCTACGAATATAAAAGCTTAGTAGTCAGTTGGCTCTTTTTCATTTCAACCTTACTGCTCTAATCACCTTACTAAAAAGTGTATGTCAACCTTGCTGTTCTTTTCCCTTGGCTAGCTTCCACTCAATAGTCGGCCTTTGTCAAAAACATCTATGCCTTTCTCCCACACAAGTTCTCTGTGACCAATTTCACAATGCAAGGAAGGTTGCTGCAAATGACTCAAAACCTAGTGATGTGATTAGCATCCAAGTAGATGAAACCAAGCACTTTTTCTCGTGTAAGAGAGGCCGCCTTCTTTTTGCTTTGCGTTTTGTGTCTTTAGTCTAAATAACCCCTCCAACGTGTCTTATATGGTCTGACGTGTCGCATGGTGTTAGCATATTTAACTGTGTTATCTCCAGCTATGCATTCTTATTGTAGTTTTTGGATCATGAGGGACGAACGGTTGTCACAGTTGGAACTTGAAGGGGAACTTTAAAAAAAAAAACCTTAGAGACTGATTTCAATACTTCATAAAATCTCATGGACTAAAAGCTTATTTTTCCCTTAATTATATAGTACTCTTTAATGTTTCTCTTTTCCTTTATTATTATTAAAGAGTGAAATTGTAAAAAATCATTGATGTTATCTTAAAAATTGTAAGGTGATAATTATCTTAATACATGGAAAAAGTCTAAAGAGACAATTGTTTTAAAATGGAGGGAGTAAAATTGAGAAGTTAATTTTAGGAATCAATGGGTCATCGAAAGTAATTGTTTCTATACTGTTAGAATAAAGAAGTCAAATTATAGAGGTAATTTTATCAGGTCATTCATATTATTTTTTCTACTTAGGACCCCGGTCCTTTTTAGGATTAAAAAAATTGATGTCTTTTTGAAAACTAATTTTTATGAAGTCCCAATGTCGCACTTGGAAAAATGCGAAAAAACAAAGATGATGACAAATCAGGTTTCCTGATGAAAACCAATTTATGAGGAGTCATCATCAAAATTTTGAAGGAAAGTCTTGGAAAACCGAATTAAGGAGAAAAAAGATGATTTGCGTAATCAGAGTTGGGTTCGGAAGTTGATTATGCATAGAGAAGGTATTAGACACCCCACGACACCCATTCCTAGGAACGGTTACCTTACATTGATTGTGCAAATTAATATGGTTTCAAAAAACATTTTGGTTTTCCTTTTATCATTTGAAAATAAAAGAGATTAAAGAAATCAAGAAATTTAAAGGACAAAAAAAAGAAAAAAAATTTAAGAAAATTAAATTGGAAAATATTTATTAAATAATGGAAAACTTTTTAAAAAAATAAATAAATTAAGAAAATAAATTGGAAGAATATTTATTTATTTACAATGGCGAACTTAACTCAGGATCAGAGTCTGAGGCCTACGTACCCTGCGATGGGGGATCAAAGTTCACGTAGTTTAAGATAAAAATGCGTGTCTATTGGTGGGTATTTTTTTATTATAATTTTTGTAATAAGAGAAAACTAATTGAAAATAATTTACCTTTTTGCAAACAAAGCAATTTTTTGAGATTGAGTTAGTGTGTAAAAGATAATTTAATTCCGCTTACTTACTCTTATTTTATTTTGTTTCGAAATATTTTTTTTGTTTTTCTTTGATTTTTGAAAATGCTTTTATTTGATTTTTGACTTTTGAAAAACCATCATATTTTTTTATACTTTTGAAAATTTTCTTTTTTTCTTTAAAATAAAGAAAATCAATCTACATGTTACAAACTTGCACTCACGCCCGATAGACCGATTCCTTAAGTACCTACAAAAGTTCTAAACCTCGTGGTATAAAGGCTTTATTATAATTTTAAGGCGATAATTTAGAAAATACTATTATTATTTGTAATAAAATTTGAGAACTTGTTATATTATTATTATTCATTTTTTATGAGATATAATTGTTTTGTAAAAAGAAATCGTCTAACCGATATATCTACGTGAATTCGCAGTCTCACGCGATAACATAGCCAACCAGAATACCTGTGAAAGTTCCGAAACCTCCGTGGTATGGTTATTTGGCAATTATTTATTCATCCATTATATTTTTATTTTATTTATTATTTTTGTAAGAAAATAAAATTTTCAATAAAGAGGTCATTGAGACCTTTTATTAGTATACCTTTATAATACACTCATGCAACCCCGTAGGCTCACACGGTGTGATTGTTTTAGAAGTTTGTGAAAGCTCTAAAAATCTTCGTGACCAATTCTAAATACTTTCATTTGTAAGTATTGGTTGTATTCTTTTTCTTCATTTTTATTATTTTATTTATTTATATACATATATATATATATTTTAAAAATATAAGAGTCTAAATGATATATGAAAAATTATAACCAAGTGGTCAACTAGATACTAGGTAATTAGAGTACTTAAAATTACACCAAGAGCAATAAAGCGTAAAATGAATATTGGAATTGCAAAGTTAGCAACCAACCAACCAAAATTCCTTATACCACAGTCCACATATGACTCATATTCATACCACGAAATCAAGTCACATTTTAAAGAGAAATAATAACAAATCTCCTAATGTCAGGCCTATAAGAATGATTGATCAAAAATATTCATAACAAATTTCCCCAGGTTAGGCCCATAAGAAAAAACAGATCAAAGTTCACCACTAAAGAGGCAAGGAGTCCTTTGAAGCTTTATCCTCATACCAGAATCTATCTCCTATGTCAGAAAATTCTGCATACTACACTCAAAAGAAAAAGGAACACGATTTTGTAATTTGGGGCTCCCAAGCTTCACGTTATAAGTATGATATGAAGCCCAGTTTTTTACCATAAATCATAACTAAGATAGCATTCTCTACGACTCAATTCCAGACTCACTACAAAGATTCTCCTAATGACAATTGTTACCAGAACAAAACAAGTTCAGGATTAAAACAATTTCACCATTCCAACACATACTCACTAGACATGTAAACATTGACCCTCAAATAGACATCATATGCCAATCATGTTAATAGCCGGCACAACCACAAGCTTTCAGAGGCAAATAGATTAAGCAAAATGCATACACAGCCTAAGGAGAATCATTCACCTGGGAATAAAATGATACCAAACAAACTCTGACAATAGTACCCGAATGTCCTAAAAATAGAAGCTGAGCTCATTTTGTTCTCATTTATCAACCTTTTTTATTTACTCATTCTCTCTTCTTTTTTTTTTAATTAAAACTAACCCCAAAAGGCCAAAACAGAGCATAAACAGAATGAAATTGGACCCCTGCAATCGTGAAGCAAAGTGTTAAAGGGGAATGGATCATCGTTTAGATGGGAAAACCAAATTTGAAATTGAAAGGAAGGAAAAAAGGGTACCGAACAACAACTTCTATAGCTCACTTTTTAGTTCCTCACGCGTTCTGGATTATCACAGCAATAGAGGAAAAGACCGGTGACTCGAACTCTGCCCTTTGATCTCGTCCACGATCGTTCTCGTTGCTCTCCCTTCCTTTCTCTCTTTTTGCACTCGTTCCCCTCTGTCTCATGAATTCTTCAGCTTCCTCAAGGTCTTCCCTTCTCAATTTCGCTCTCCTTTTCTATTCTCATTTTCAACTTCCTCTTTTCTTTCCTAGGGTTTTTCGGCTCCTCCTCTCTATTTTCCTTCAATCCCTCTTAGGTTTTTTTTTTCTTTCATTGCTCGCCCTCCTCGCGCTTGTCTTATAGCAGCTTCATGAGTGGCTTCTCATCCACAACCAAGCGCATTGCTACTTTTTCCTTTCCCTCTCTCACTCGTGCTCTGCTTCCCTGTCTCAGCTGTGCCTTAATTTTTTTTAGCCGCCTTCACTCCCTTTCCTTTTCTCTTTGTCTCACGCACGCAGCTACCTCTGTTTCCATGCTTGCGTGCTGTAGCTCTCGCAGGCTTTCTCTGCTCCTCCTTTGCCTTTTCTCTTCGCCCTTTCTGCGTTTTCCATCTTTTCTTTTCCTTCTTCCGTGGCTGTCTTTAGGCCTCTTCTGTCCTTCAGCCCCCTTTTTCTTCACTCACGCGTGCTCCCTCTGGTCTCATTAGCCTGAGCCTGAGGGCTCAGGTCCTTTTGGTTCGTTTCAGCCCCCTCCCTTTCCCTTTTTTTTAATTATTTTTTTAATTAATTTTAAAAAAATTAAAATTTTTTTTATTTTAAAGTAAGTATTTTTAGTTCTTTTTTTTAAACTCTTCTTAAATTTTAAATTTTTGAAAAAGATTGGATTTCTGAAAAATCAAAATAAAGGGATAAGATTTTTGAAATTCCTAAAATAAAGGAGACTGCATTTAAAGAGTGATCTTTTTGAGATTTCTACGGATTTTTCATTCAAATTAAAGGAAAATTGTAAAGAGAATATTTTTTTATTTTCCTTTTGAAAATCCTAAAAAAGGGATTGGATTTGGAGAATATATTATTATTTTATTTTTTTATATTTTCCCTATATTTTATGAAATTTGAATTTAAATTGATAATAAAAGAAAAATTTGCATCAATTTTTAATTATATTTTTTTATTTTTTTTTATTTTTATGTATAAAGACCAAACAATGGGATGTTTACACCTAACATGTCATTTTTCCTTTTGAGACAATGAGAGGTTCCAATATGATCTATATTCCCTTAGTCATTCATTGCTTAACTATTACATCCTCCTATTCATAGTGTAAGCTATTTCTAATAATTTCATATATCTTAAAGAAATTTTATTATATTAAACTTCTGAAAAAAAGTTAAAAGTCTAACTTTCACCCCTTTTTAATTACTTATTTTCATTGCTCAAATAAAATTATAAAACTAATTATTAAATGAATGAATGTAAAAAAAATCAATACACAGCAATTAAAAAACCTCTTAAAACACTTAAAATATGAGTAATGAAGTGAAGGGAGAGAGAAAGACACACTAAGGGTGGGGCCACAGCAGAGAAAAAATCCACGCTAGAGAAAATGAACGCAAATCTCTATCTCTCTACGCAACTGAATAATTGAATCCAAATCTTTTCTTTAGTTGCCACAAAAGTCTTATAGCTAGAATAGCTTGTGAAATGTCTGCTTATTCTTTAACCACAAATGCACAGGTTCGAATGCTGGTAGACCAAAAAAAAAAAGAATAGCTTGTGAAATCACAATTATTTTTTGTTGCACGCGCAAATATTCTCATCTCCCTAAGTAGTTTTGTCCTGGAAATCAGCATTTTAAAAGGATTCTTAAAAGTTAACTTTTACTTAGGAATCAATGGGCCGTTGAAAGTAATTATTTTAGTAATGTTAAAATAAAGAAGTCAATTTATTTATATTCCCTTCATTTTCACTGAATTTGTTCCATTGTTTGATTGAACACGTGGCATATATATCATCAAATAAAGGAAGAAGAATTCCTGAACAAGCTAATCCTCAAGTTCTTCGTCCCCAGCACTCCAATCGTCAAAAGCTTTGGCAAATGCTTGCACATCTTAGATCTCTCCAGAAAATCCCTCCTCCAACACGAACCCACTCACCCAAATCATTCCAAGACCCATCAAATCAAACAAACACATAAATGACGAGATCACTATACTTCTGCAAGAGAGCTTCAAGAATTTGGAATAATCTTAAAGCAAAGCAAAACCCACAGCCTTAAGGACATCTCCTTCAATAGTGGAATCCTCAGGCTTCCGCCAATGATCGTCGAGAACTGCACAGAGACAACATTGTTGAACCTCGTAGCCTTCGAAAGCATGCACGTTGGAGCAGGCAATGAGGTTTCTTCGTTTGTGTTCTTCATGGCTAGCATCGTCGATAATGCAAGTGACGATGCGGTTTTGCATCTGAAAGGGATTATTCTGAATGCCCTAGGAAGTGATAAAGCTGTGGCAAAGCTGTTTAACTCACTGTCCAGGGATCTTACAATGGATCGTGATGGAGGTTTGGATAAAGTGCAAGTGAGTGTGTGTAGATACTGCAAGAGACCGTGGAATAAGTGGCGAGCTAATCTCAAGGAAACTTATTTCAGAAATCCATGGGCAACTGTGTCTGTTGTCGCAGCGACATTTTTGTTTGTGTTGACTTTCCTCCAAACTCTGTATTCTATACTTCAAATACTATAAGTACCGTTTGGTTCAAATTCATGGGTTTAATATAATGTAAATGGGATTACATTACATTAGTAGCTGATTTGGTTCGCCGAATTATATGATTATGGGATTACGCCCGTAAACCCAAATACACATATGAATGTAAATGATAAACCTATCCAAAAGCTATATATTTAAAATTACATAAATGTGAGTAAAAAGACAATATTGTCCTTATGGAGATGGGACAAGAGCATTTTAGTACTTAACTATTTATTTATATTTATTTAAATATAAAAAATAATTTATTTTTCATATATCCCAGTATCATACCAAACAAATTCGCATGTATTTTATTTACATCCCATTCCATTACATTCCTTCCCATTATATCCCTTGACTTCTCTGTAAATGAACCAAATGGGCTGTAAGGGAAGTAACTCTCCTCGCGCGTCGTCTGGTCCATGACTTCCTCGTCCTCCTCGTCTTTGAATCGGAGTTGCATTTTTGTTGTGGTGATTGTCCAAGGCTGGAGAAGGAAATCAATGATTTGATGTACCTCAAATTATTGTTTAATTTTAATAATTCAAAATATGTATTTGGTTTCTTAATTATTACATATTGGCGATTGACATCCATATTATATATATAGGGATCCGAATCCTCTTAATCAATATTCTCTCAATAATCTCTCAAGTAATATCGTAACCGTTTATAAAATCCTACGATATACACAAATCAAATTATTAAAATATTAAAAATACCAAAACAAAAATAAATACTGGCCATTTAGCAAATTAACATTAATAATTACGAAAATCATCATCTCCAAAAAGGCGAGCAAACGTCAAAGAAAAAAAAATCCTACATGTATAACGTTAGATTAATAATAAGCAACTTCAGTAGAAAGTAGGAAATATATCATGAAAATTAAGAGAAAAAACATCTCTAAAGCCAGAAAAAAGAAAAAGCAAAATATCTCAATTCTCATGTACTTTTGTGCGATAAAATGTACCGTAGTATGTGTACCCTAATTGCTTTTTCATATTAATCAACAAATGCCATAAATTATTCCCCTAAGTCAGAATCGTTGCTTTTTTTTTTATCAATGAATCTTTGCCTTTCTGAAAGTAACCACCGGCAAATAACTCCAGCTCTACAAAAAGAGAAATAAAAGAATCAAATCAAAATGCCCTCGCAAACGAACACAATCAAAATTAAGTGATGTGAGCCGAAAAAAGTATTCCTAGGAATAATCTTTCAAATTCATTATTATAATTGATTAATATATAAGGATTTGTAGGAATTACTTTCTTTTCTTTTGATAGATTTTTTTTCAACTTTTCAAAAATTCAAATATCATTTTAAAATCATGAACATGGATGCAAATCCATTGAGATGAAAAGGTCGGCCCATCTTCAGGTTTGCATCTTCCGAAGGGTTATTGTTTTGGGCAAAAGATAATACATCTTCCGTTCATGCCCAAAAAACAGGACAATACATCTTCCACCCCCCAAAAAAAAAAGCCTCCACAAAGGGCTTAATTAATTATAAGGATAATAATAAACCTAGTTAGATAATCAGTTTTGTTGTACATACAAATCGTTGATAGATTGAGTCCAAGTTGAGAAATACAACTACAGGGGGGTGAATAGATGTATTTCTCAATGGGTATAATGCTCTCTTTTCACAATAAACTAATATTTCAAGATTGCCCCCTTTTTTATTTTTTATTTTTTTAAGACGAAAGTGCATTCTTGTAGGAGAATAAACATTGATATCTTTTTCCACGATCTATGTTTTCGGTCAACATTTTTTTTAACAAAATGATAATATAATCAATTTTCATTATATGTATGTGTACGTGTACCAAAATTTGCAAAGGGATAGAAATATAACTTGTTTTTTTTTCCTTATATTCCATTCACAAAAACATAATCGGGCTCAAAAAACCACTCAGTTTGTAGATATCTAGCCCAAGTCGTGTCATGATCAAGCCCAAACAAGAAAGATTTATTCATTCCAAAAATAATTCCAAATAATTACTCAAATCCAACTCAGCTGAAAAGAATGTTCTTTTAATATTATTTAAAATTTAATATTTGTTATCATCAAAATATATTTACCATAAAACATTGGGGCTAACACATGTAGTCTTTTTAATAATTAGTGGATTTCCGTTCACATTACTACTGACTTAGTGCCCGTTTGGTTTATCTTTTTGTAAAAGTACTTTTAAAATAACCACAGTTTATGAAAATGAAGTTTGGATAAAAGTAGAGAAGTTTACTGAAAAACTGTTTGGATGAAAAAAAAGAAAATAATTATTAGAAAGTACAGTTATGTTTTGAAAAATGAGAACCAAACAGGCACTTAGTATGCAATCAGAGTTTTGTTATTACATGTGAGAATCCAAATTCAGATATGGCATGATCATCGGAGGGTGTGTGGCAAGCTAGAGGGCTTCCTTAACAATATCTACATTTGGTTTGGACATCAATGGCAATACATCCAAGGGAGACTTAGAGTAACATAAGCGAGGATGAGATGGTTGGTTGGGCTGAAGCTTATGCATCCCGTGGGTTTTAGAGTTATTTTGGGCTTGAGATCCTTGTTTTATTAAAAAAGTTACATAATAAAAAACAAACTATCAGAATCTAAACGATCCGACTAATGTTTAAGAAACGTGTCACCAAAAAACAGAATGTTTAATTAAAAATCTTTTCTTTGTTTGAGGGTATTCTAGTCATTTCAATTTTATTTTGATTTATTGAGATATAAATATCCTAAAGAGGGCCATAAGCACAATATCAAAGTTTTTCAACAGATTTGGTTCAATTTTCAATGGATTAAATGATAATGAAAAATGTGTGAATGGACGATAATTATATAAAAGTTTATTTGATATGATAGTGAAAATATAGGGATTAAATTTATTTTGTGTATTTAATTAAAACATAAGTAAATATAAAATTACTAAAGTGCCATGCCTAGACAAGAAAAACTCCCCTCCTTCTTTCTTTTTCCATATCGACCACCACCTCCACCACCGTCTTTCTTACTAGCCAACACCATCACCACCCTCCATCCACATATCTCCTCTAAACAATAACAAACAATCCAATAAAAAAAAGATTATTGTTTGTTGTCGGAAATTGCAACTTCATTGTTTATATCCTCATCACCAAATCATTGCCCTTGGACAAAAAAAAGGCCTCCCTCCCCACCATTGTTCCTAATAGTGAAGCTCAATGAAGCAACACAGATCTAGTGATCGTAACATATCAAAACCCAGAACATGAAAAATACAAATTAAAACCCTAAATGTGAAAAGGAGAGGGCTTTTGAACATGGAGGGAGCAACACAATGATAATCTGAACAAGGAGGGTCAAATCTACAATGCAAATAGAGGAAGCTACATGGGGGCAAGGGTGTGATGAAATCATTGTCACTAATAGGGCTGAACAAGTTGGCCCGATACCCAGTTGACCCAATCTAGCCCGACCACATCGGGCCAATCGGGCCGAGCCAAATTTTGGGCCTGGCCGGGGTTAGGGCCACGCACCCTAACCCCGGCACGGCCTAACCTATATATATATTTAAAATTTTTCAATTATTTTACATATCTTAATTAATTTTGTAGAATTTTTATTCTTTATGTATCTAATATAATACATTTACTATGTAAATATTATGAAAACATTTTAAGATTTTAATGTTTCAAATTTTTTTAAATTTTGAATTAATTTTTTAACTTAATATTTATATAAAAATAATGTATAATGGTTAAATATTCATAAATTTTGAACAATTTTATTTTTTTCTAAGATTATTTTTTAAGAAAATCTATTTTTAAGTATAAATAAGTATATTTTTTATTATTAAATAATTTTTTAAAAATATATATATAGTATCGGGCCAGCCCAGTACTTGATCTGGTACTAGCCTAAAGAACACCGGGACCGGGTATCGGATAGGGGTCAAACCCGATTTGGCTCGACCCATGTTCACCTCTAGTCACTGACAAAGAATCGAGTGGAGGACATCATTACAAGTTTAGATCTAGCAGAAAGGAAGGTTGTTCGCTAGTCCAAGAAGAGATGAAGGAGGACACTGGTGGAGGTGGAAGTTGCCTCAAGTGGTGGAGGTGGTTGATTATGGAGGGAGGAAGGAATGGTGATAGTTAAAAGTGGAAGGAGGAATGAATGGGTATTTGCAAGGGTATTAAAGTTTTTTTACATTCCTTCACAACTGGGTGATCCTCTTCCCCTAGCAAAATGAATGTAATCATTATTATCTAAATTGAGGTAATGCCCATTGCTCAGGTAATCCAATTTTATCCAATCACATGCTTTATTTCATATTACATAATACTTATGGCCTCATACAAGAGGCTATGTGAGTGAACCAAATAAGGCATGTAAGCCCTAAATATTCAGTTCTTTAATTATTTTCGGGACTTGTATGAACTAAATTATTAATTATTAATATATTGCAATAGATTTAACCAAACCTAGAACCCTAAATTGTTGAACAATGAAACATTATCTTTACAAGATTCTGTATGTAACCTGAACCACAACGGGTAGCCAAAATAAACTTGCAAAGCTTGCGAGGCATGATCCATTAATTTGGGCAATTTTTATTACTCCTATGGCCAAAACAAAACAAGCCATCTATTTCTATCCGGCACTAATAAAAAAAATTTTTATAGGCAAAGATTAAATTATATATCGATTGTTATTAAAATGAATTTCATTTATCTTTATTATAAACTATTACTATTTTAAATAAGATTAATTCCATCCAAGGCCACTTAATATCAACAAAAAAATCTTAAAAATTTATTTTTGTTGGATAGTAAAATATGTAAGAGATTTATCTAAAAAAATGGTGTTTGATAGATTTTATTAGTATCGTATAATTCATGTAACCAATCTCAATTAGTGGAATAAAATTAATGTTGTTGTTGTAGTAAAATATGTAAGAAACAAATGTATTAGAATAAAAGATAGAAACAAATTTTGAGAACAAATATATAGAAAATACTTATCAAATAACATTTTGTTTATTCTTAAAAACTGAAAATAAAACATACTCTAGATTTTTGAAGGTAAGAATGAAAAAGGTCTTCATCCACTATCAAAACAAATATCAGAGGTAAATACTAATATTGTAGTGATCAAATAATTTTGATTACTAAATTGGCTTTTGGCAAGAGAAAAAGGATGACTAATTTGCGGACTCTAAGAATAAATAGAGAATAAAAATTCAAGCCTTTTGATAGAATAGGCTCCACAGGTAATCTCTAACGTGTTTGCCATCTCTGGAAAAATTAAAAACTTGTAATTCAATTTTTTGAAAGCATTTTATTTTTCCAATAAATTCAACATCCAAGTAGAACAACGAAGAAATTAGCAAAAGCTGCTGATATGTGGAAAATTTTGCTCACATGCAAAGAAGAAAATTGTAGCATACAAATGAGGACAAGTAACTTGAAATTGGCACAAAGAGAATAAAAATACATTACATCAAAAAGAAATATGGAACATTCCAATTACTAGCGGAAGATTTAATTTAAGAGACAAGAAACAACAACCTAAATAGAGAACTCGAAAGTAAAAGAAGCCACAATATCAGTCACATGAAGGCCATATTCATTTTCTGGTTAATTCATTCTTCTTCGATTTGCAAGAATTCTGCCTCTCGTTCTTCTTGCCTGTTTCTTAGGCATACCTTCAAAAATGCTGACAAGCCATAGAGGTTTAGCAGTTGAAAAAACAATTTGCCCCATAAGCATTCCAAACACCATTCCACATCCATATCCCAAGGCTACTGATTTCCAACCAAATCCAAAATTGTCATTAGTTGATGATGATGGCTGTGACAATTTCCCTTCATCCTGGTTACATGCTTTTGACAATGGAGATCCACACAGTCCTAAATTTCCCTGATAAGAATCATTTAGGAATGTATCAAACTGTTTACCTCCTGGTATTGCTCCGACAAGCTGGTTTTGTGAAAGATTTAGAACTTCGAGAAAGTTGAGATTCGTTAGTGCGAGAGGAATCTCACCCACAAGCTTGTTTGATGATAAATCTAACCACTCTAGACTCGTCAAATTTGCAATTGATTGTGGAATGGAACCAGTGATTCTATTGTGGGAGAGGTTTAGCCCTATCAATGAATGCAGCTCTCCAATTTCTTTTGGAATCTCCCCATCAAACATGTTATTTGACAAGTCAATGGATGTAAATGAAGTTATGATCCTCACCAGCTCTACCTTATAACCTTTCAATGTGACCATCACTGATTCTTCATGGAAACTTGCACTAGTTTTCATGTAAGTCAAACCAGCTGCAACAGAGTCTGTTTTCATCATTCCTTTAAATTCCTTGATGTATGCAACTGGCAGAGATCCACTAAGATTGTTGTTGGAAACATCAAAAATTCTTAACCTAGAAAAAGGATGCTTCGTGTTGGAACTAGGGATGGCACCACGGAACTTATTATCTCTTAAAATGAGTACCTGGAGCTCTGGTAAGCCTTCGAGCCAATTAGGAAATGCATCCTCAATCTTGTTTGCTCCCACATCTAAAATTTGGAGTTGGTTGCAATGGGCCAAAGACAAAGGCAACAATCCCTCAAAGTGGTTGTTGTTTAAATGCAAAGATTGCAAGGAATGGCTCATAGAAAAATTGTTTGGCACAGTTCCAACAAAATTATTCATCTGTAAATCTAGAGCCACAAGATTTGGGGAAGCAACAAGGCATTTTGGAATAAAGCCTGACAAGTTGTTGTGAGACAAGTCGAGTATCATAAGTGAGCTTGCATTGCAAAACAAAGAGGGAATGTCTCCACTTAATTTGTTGTTTGACAATAAAAAGTATACAACATGAGAGAGCGGAATTGGAAGATTTCCTTGCAACATGTTGAAGCGCAGATCGAGAAATGCTATGTTTTTCATTGAAAGATGCTCAGCTGAAGTCAACATATTATGAGAAAGATCCAAATAGCGCAAAGAACCATATGTCGCATTGTTGAGCCATTCAGGTATCATTCCATACATCATGTTGTTGGAAAGATTTAAATAATACAAACGGGGAAGGCGCGATGGCAATTTTGGAAAACTATTAATGTTACAGGAAGATAAATCTAAGACTTGAAGATTGATCATGTTGTAGACACCCTTATCGTCAAAGCTAAGTGAGAGAAACTTGTTGTTTGAAAGATCAAGTTCCTCTAGATTTTGTAGCTTTGAAAACTGATGAAAATTAATTGGGCCTCTCAAATTATTTGATGATAAATCTAGAGAAGAAAGATTTACGAGACCAAAAATTGACTCAGGAATACCTTGCAACTTATTATCAATAAGATTTAAGCTCTGCAAATTTGGAAGGAGGCTTGAGAATTTAGGAAAACTATTAAACTTACAGGAAGATAAATCTAAGGTTTGTAGATTGGGAATGGTGTAGTCAAGATTATTGTCAAAGCTAAGTGAGAGAAACTTGTTGTTTGAAAGGTCAAGGCTTTCTAAGTTTGGGAGCTTCGAGAACTGGTGAAAATTGACAGAGCCACTCAAATTATTTGATGATAGACTCCAAGAGGAAAGATTTGTGAGTGAGACTAAGAATTGACTCAGGAAAATCACCATGTAAGTTGTTGTTAGAGAAATCTAATAATTCCAAATTTGAAAGTTTGCAACCATTTGGAAATACTAATTTGTTAGAGCTACATTCTAAATTTGTAAGCTGGGTTAGATTACACAATGACCATGGCAGTTGCCCTCCTATGTTATTTTCTGCAAGTGATAAAGTTGTTAATTTTCTAAGATTTCCAAATACGTTTGGTATCTCACCGCTAAAATAATTAACCGCAAGATCTAAGTTAGTAAGATGCTCAAGGTTTGAGAGTGATGATGGGATTTGGCCACTAAAATTATTCTGCTTGAGGCTTAAGACAGTTAGAAATCGAAGGGTTGAAAGAAATGACAACTCACTGCTAAAGTTGTTATGGCCAAGGTACAAATACGTTAGTTGAGTGAGGTTCTTGAAACTTGAAGGAATATGCCCTTCAAATTGGCAGTGAGAAAGACTCAAAAAGCTGAGAAATCGAAGGTTTGAAAGAAATGACAACTCACCCCTAAAATTGTTATAGGAAAGGTCCAAATATGTTAATTGAGTGAGGTTCTTGAAATTTGAAGGAATATGCCCTTCAAATTGGCAGCTAGAAAGGCGCAAAAAATTGAGAAACTTCAAATGGCCTAAGGAATCAGGCACTTGTCCTGAGAAAGCTGTGTCACTAAGATCCAAGTGCAGCAGAGAAGAGGTCCAATTGAACTTTGGAAGTTGACCCACGAGATTTCCATTCCTTGACAAATCTAATTTTTGAAGATTTTCTAAATTAAAAATGTTTTTTGGCAAATTTTCCGGCAACCGAGTATAATGAAGACTAAGATAGACCAGAGAGGATGACAAATTCATGAGCAAAGAAAAGGAACTTGGTGTAATGGAAGACATATTTACGTCATCCAAAACAAGTTCCCTTATATCAGTTATGTTCAGAATGAGATTTTTCCAAGTGGATGGCTCAATTATCAAATCATCTGAATCAAATCCATTCCAAGACAAATCAAGCGAGACCAATTTAGACAATTGAGAGATTTTGAGAGGAATTTCACCAGCAAAAACTGAATCGCTCAAGTTTAGATGTGTGAGAGCGGGAAGATCACCAAATTGGGATGATATCAAAGACCCATTAAAATCATTGTGAGCCAAGTTGAGTGTTTGAAGATGGGAAAGTTGGAAGAGGGTGCTGTTGGGATGGAGTTGACCATGAAGCCAACTGCAGCTAAGGTCAAGGCCAATCACATGGCCTGACATGGAGTCGCACATGACTCCATCCCACAAGCAGCAATTTGAAACATTCCCCCATGATGTCGTCTTTGGGTAAGACAACTGATGAAATTCATTTTCACATTCTGCAGAAGCAAAATGATCAAGAGAGAAAGAGTTATTAAGTTGGACTAAGGCCGAGTGGTCATGAGGATTACAAAACGGTGGGTTAAAAGAAGCAGAAAGGGAAGGAAAAAGAAAGAAGTAGAAACAAAGGATGATTGGAAATGCCATAACAGAAGATGGAAGGCAATGAATGAGTGAAGGTGGGCATGATATCTATAACAGATGAAACTTCATTTATAGGCAGAGGCAGATGATAAAAAGTACACGCATGTGTCATAATGGGTGCCCACTTAAGTCACTACCTTCTTCCTCCACTAGCATTGGAACGCGTCAAGTTATTTCATTTTTTTTATTTTCATTATTGTAGTATTTTCTGAAATTGAGAAATTTGATGGAAACTAGGAAACTAAAATATATCTTAATTTGGGAAAAAGAAATTTACAAGGATTATTGTCGCCATACCAAATGGTTTGTCTTCAAAATATAAACCATTGACTAGCTTGTAACTTGTTAGTTACACAAATTCATTTATATACTATACAAATTGATTTAATGCCCTGTGTATTTAATTCTTACTTCCTAATATATTTTAAATCCTTGAACAGTCTTATTTTTCACTACCATTATTTTTTGTCGTGCTATAATAGCAAGGAGACATGTAAAACAAAAACACACACACACGAACACAGAGACAGACAAATTTTAGATGGAATACTTTGATGAATGATTTGTCAACAGTTCAGATCAATCATTTAGTATGGCGTGAGCAAAGGTCTGTGGAGTTTTTTTTTTTTAACCTTTTTGACCACAAGGTATGTGGAGTCATTGCATGGAAATTACTACAATTCACCATAAAAAAGTGTGTGTATTAAAGACCTAAATCTTAAATAGAATTATGTGAAACGTTTTATAAAAACAATTCATAAATATTTTCAACGACCAAAATTATAATTAAGTTCTACGAGACTTCCTATAAGATTTTCTTTTTTAAAAAAAAGATCAAATTAAAAAAATAATTATAAAGTTGCTTAAAATCGTAATTTATCTCAAATCTGATAATAACTTTGTTAGATATTAATAATAAACTCATAAAAATGATATCATTTCAATTTTGCTCTTAGAAATTGCTAAACGCGTGATAATGGTCCCCACACACAATTTGATGTGGTTGACCAGAACGCCCTAACTTTATTTGCCGTACATGACGTGAAGGACAAGAAATATGGAATTTTGTGAGGGTGATTAATTTCACAATTATAATTTTTAATTAAAAATTTAAATATAGATGTCTTTTATATTTGACGCTAAATCAAAAATAATTAAAAATTGAAAAAGGAATAAGAAACCCTTGTAACATAATCTTTAGAGAAAAAAAAAGTAATCAAGTTTCAACATTATTTGAATATGAGGTGTGAATAAAGGGAGATGTAAGAAATTATAAATTTAAAATGTCCAAATAAATTTCAATTGAATGATCTAAACGTTAGTTAATTTCATATGAAATTAAGTTCATGTATCAGTTTTCATAATTAAAAGGCTTGAAGCAACCTGGTTTCTCTTCTTCTTCTACTTATTTTTAATAAATTAATTGGGAGAAATGTCATAAAGTAAATGAATTAAAGCTCAAACTTAATTTTTAGGTGATCTTAAAATATTTGGGATGAAAAGACTCATGAAGTTGTTTAAATGTCCGTAGCTTTTGATTATTTTGGAAACGTTAATAATTGAAATTATTTCTATTTGATTCAGTCTGTCTATTGCTTTGTACCTCTGGTGGTGCAAAGCAACATATCTAGATGGTCCATTTTTTTTTTAATAATTTCTGATATTTAGTCACTACTTTGAATTCCAACTAATTCAAATCAAATTACAGTCAAATCCATTCTAATAAAGCCTTTTCAAAGACGTTCTTTTATTTACAGGTCTTGAATCCAAGATATTGTGTTTAAGTATCTCTAACCTCTTCTACTAAGACAACCTGTTGGTTAGATGGTTCATTTTTTGTGTATAATTTTTGTAAACAAAAATTAATAATTGTTCGTTGTTAAAAATTATACAAATGAAACAGCAACTTAAAAAAACAAGTTAATTGAAAATTAAAAAATTTTTCAAAGTATAAGATCAGCAAGACCGTCTATACTAAATTTCGGCCTTTCATATCAAATAAATGGTGCTGTTGTTGAAAAACAATGGAGAGCCACTCTCATTTGTATTTGTATTGCTTACTTGAATTATATGGACATAATTGTTGGAAAAAAAAAAAGAATTAAGTAGACTTAAAATAGTTTGTGAAAAAAATAAGTTACAATATTATGTAAAGGCACATTTACCTCATTCCTGATTGCTTGAGTACGTAACTTAGTAAAGGCCCATTGCTCTCTCTCTAGAGAGTCTCGTTCCCTCTCACGACGCTCATCCGTGTTTAGAACATGATGGTTATTAACCCACCTTATGCCATTCATTAGTGAATGAGCCTCTCTACAGTCCATAGCAAGCAAAGAAATCAAATCACTGGGCCTTCCTATGTTACGTTTAGAGTCTATTTTATTTTGTATTCCTTTTGAAGAACACACCCACATTTTTTTTGTTTGTTTGTTATTGTACTGCACCAAAATAGTCAATTTTCCAAGGATAGAAATTCATGAGAAAATTAACCCAAATCTGTATTTTTCATAGAATTTCTCTTGAAAAAAAATAAAAGATCCAAACAATACGGATTGCGTAACACAGAAAAACCATACTCCCAACTCGCCGCTAGCATACCCTCCTCCTCATCGCGTTGTGGCGCCAATGGCAACAGAAATAACCATAAAGAGAGAGCTTCTTGAAAAAGAGGGAGATTGAACGAGGTCAGAAAGAGAAGGGAGCAACAGAATATTTGTGCAAAGCTGTGTTTATTTCTTTTGCATGTGTTTGAAGCTCTTTGGATTCCTTATATACTGCATGTGACTTTGTTGTTCTTGTGCTAGTTCATTTCATGACTTAGTGCACATAGTTGTGTAGTATTTTGTACAAGGAGGTTCAGCATTTTAGCTTTTCTAATGAACAAAAAGTGAAACCCTGTGAGAAAGATAACCCAAATAGATAGGAAGTGCCGTCTGACACTCCAAACAGCAGCAATTTACCATAGTCTCAACTAGGGGCGGACCGAAGACCTTCGAGCAGTGGGGTCATTACTTCTCTTAAATATATAACTATTAAAATTATATAATTTCTTTTTTTTAGCCAACATATATAATTTCATATGTAATGATTATCTTATAGTCAATAGTAATTTTCTATCAATTTTTTATTTTTATTCAAACTCATAAAATTTACAAACTCCTTATCCTAAATTTGATTAATTAAATTTAATTTGATAGTTTTTAAAAAAATGTAAATTTGATTAATTGAAAACTCATAATCATGATTTTAAAAACATGTACAAAAGGAATAAATAATTTCACTAAAATAAGTATCAGAACTAAAAAATTAATGAAAACTAACTAAATGGTTTAACTGGAAATATAACAAATAATAATAATATAAAAATAACAAATAAAAACACATAGCATGTCCGAAATTTCTGGCTTCCCTTATCTCTCTCTCATGGGCACTTGTACCTTCATTTCTTTTTACTTTCTCCTTCCCTAATTTTACTTCCCATTTCTCTTTCTCTTTAATGCTCAACATCTTTCACTTTTTTCTTCTTCGCTCTTTCACTTTTTTCTTCTTCTCTCATCGTTTTTCTCTCCATTTTGATGTCTCAGTCTCTCAACTCAGTCAAACTCAAATCCTCTCCAGCTCTCCAAAATCAAAGATTATAGTTCTCAAAAGTCACCAGGCCTCTCAATCCTTTAATTGTCTATCTTAATGTATAAAAAAAGAGCCCTCATCCTAGTACAACTAACTAAAACCAGAGACTATATTTCTGACAAAAAAAAATCAAGAGACTCTATTTGTGAAAGTGAAAGAAGCCCAAATAACAAGTTAAACTCTTCTTTCCCTAACTACCTGCTTTTCACTTTGTACTGCCTTTATCTTTCCGGATTTGGGTTTGGATTAGTTCAATGGGTGAAAAACCAAAAGATATATGGGGGCATACCATGAAATCTGTATATATTTACTTGAATAGTTTTTGGAAACTGAGGGGAGCATTTGCACCCCTCAACAGAAACGTAGGTCCGCCAGTGGTCTCAATTCTCATCGGCCAATCTCAAGCCCCATCTTGACACATTTCCATACAGTTATGGAATTGTTTTGTGGCTAGTTAAGGGTTGAGATAATTGTGGACTCGGGGACATACTGTGTGTGATTTGAAATGGGACTCTGAGGGTTTTTTTTCCATAACTATTTGTATTTGATAATATTGACTAATTCAAATTCTAGCATTATCATGCTTAAATACAGTTTTTTGCTCAGTGTGTGATTTGAGGGTTTTATGATTAACCTTACTCTCTGGTCCAAAAAAAAATGATTAACCCTACTCATCTACTACTTTTTAAGTCCAAATGTCCCATCTCCGGTAGCATTCAGAGTGATGACCTGCGATGCTATGATTGGACGTAGAGTAAGATTATTCCATTTGGCCTCCTGAAAAGAATTGTGGTTCCTATTTTCTATGGATCCATGGAGCTGATTTTCAGGATTACATATTTTTGTCCAGTTTTATTTTCTATTTCTGATAAACATTTCTGGAAGTTGATGAGGATTAATCAACATTGGAATTGTTGACCGAACAATTTACCTTGATGTGAACTTTACATCATTATGTTTAGGCCCTCACAAGAAACGAACTTAAAAGAAAGTTTTAAATTTCTATTTTTGGATTTTAAAAAGAAAGTCTTGCATGTTGTTTTATATACCCATACACTGAATATATTATCTATTCTTGATTAAATTATGTTATTTATATGGAAGATTGTGGGATAAATCTATTATAATATGACTTTGTTTCTTTCAGTTAAAGTGAGACTTTCTTTGTATATAAAAGGAAACAACTTTGTGTGGTTTGATTTTAATTTGATGTTAGATTATACCCGTTAAATTTACCGATTTATTTGCTATGTTTTTATTATAAATATTTATTCTTTGAGACATTATTTATTAGTAAATATTTTTTGCCTCAAATAATATATTTAACTTGCACCTCGTGTAGATCCTTGAAAGACAACTTCTACTGCTAGGAAGCACCTGGCCATTTTGTTTTGGGGACAAACTTACTTAAAATGTACAATCTCTATATAATTGTCATAATATTATGAACTTAGTTTAGATGCTTCACATGACATATTGATAGGATCCTTCCTTCTTGATGTATGGCTGTATGTATTGTTTGTAAGTAGAGCTCCATTTATTATATTTTTATTGGTTGTGCTGTTATAGAATTTTTGGGGGGTCCAATTTAATGGGGGAAACGCTACCAAAATTTCTACAAAAGCTTACAATTTTTTATATGTAAATAAGCATATTTATGGCCCTTGCATTATAATTGTGTCTTTGGATTTGAATGAGTTTATATGTGCTTAAGGTTTGTGGGATGAGAGATTATGTTACATTCCCTGCTAGTTACACCCGGTTTTTAGGATATGACACACACCAGAACCTATCAAAAAAATCATTTTCAACCGATCTAGAAAATATATAGTGTATTAGTATTTTTTTTAGATGAAGAAAAAGAAAGAAAAAAGAAATTTTCTTTTTGTAGATTTTTTTACCAAAAAATAATTATTTTTTATGAAATTTTTAAATATTATATATTTCTTAATTTAATCACCTCATTTGAAAAAAATTATAGACACAAAAAGTAAATGTCTTTTTTTCCGTACTTGACTTGGGCCGACTAAAAAGTAAGAAGACTTGGACTAACAAGTCGTCTACTTCCTCCTCCTCCTCCTCTTTTTCTTTTTTAATTTCACTTTAAGATTACTTATTTAAAAAAATATATAGCATCAGATTGCTTGAAATCATGCACTATTAGTAAGGCCAGTCATTATTAATAAATAATAATTAATAAATCAAGAATTGGAATCATCTCAGTTCACACATTAATTTAATTAATGTATTTGGATCTAAAAATTTGATAAGAAACAATGGATAAAAATTCTTAAGAATGGACACTTGAAACACTTAGATAATGAATAAATGACGTGCAAGAAGGTTGTAGAGTCATTATATTTTGGAGAACTTTAAAAATGGTTCTTCTATTAATAAAATAAATATTTCATTTTCACATCAAACTCATTATCTCATATAATTGGTAGGCTATCTATATGGTGATAGTGAATGCAAAGACTTTTCTTTTCCGTTTGAATATTCCTCACAATTACAAGACAAAATATCAATAAAATTTGATAAATCAATACGTTTAAAATTTGAATAGGGATAAGAACTTAGAATGTTTAAATAAATTTTAATAGATTGATCAAAACTTAGATAAATTTCATATGAAATTAATTTTAGGTATTAATACATAATTGAATGCATGAAACTGCGAGATTTCTTCTTTTCCTTTTAATACTTTAATAGGGAGAAATGACCTAAAGTAAATGATATCTGAATTTTTTATTAATATTTGTTTCAATAATATAACTTAATTAAATCAAAAAATATTTTTTAAGCCTCACAACATTTTTTTTTTAAAAAGTGATAAAGCACCCTATGCTAGGAAAAGCACTAAATCACATCTCGCTTTTTGCATTATGTGTTGTTACAAAGCAGTATATTCCGAATATTCAGATTTTGTGTATAAATCTTTCTTTAAAAAAACCTTAATATTTTTTTTGGTAAAAGTGATCTAATATCTGGTACTAGTAAATGATTTTTTACAGGCAAAGAGTAAATTATCTATTATTATAAAAATGAATTTAGCTGTATTTTATACTCTCAATATTTCAAATAAGATTAATTCCAACCAAGGTACTTAATACCCCCCAAAAAAATTACAAATGTGTCTTTGTCACACAGTAAAAAAGGAAGGAGACAAATGTTAACAAAAGAAAAACCAAGGATGAAACTTTCTACTGAATCCGTTCAATGATTTGTCAACAATTTAGATGAATCAATTAGTATGGCGTGAAGAAAGGTTAATGAAGTCATTTTATGGCATTCAAATTAACTGATATATATAAAAATGATATATAATTCTTGACAACGAAATGTGAATATATTACTCTTTTTCTATGCTTGACTTGGACCAACAGAAAAGTGAGAAGACTCAGAAGACTTGTGCCTATTAACAAATTATTAAAATATTGATTTATCTTATTCACTTATATATTTATGTTATCGTGTGAGTAGAAAGAAGAAAAAGAAATTAAAATATATCAAGAAGTATATATTTTTAGAAAAACATATTACAAACATTATTATAAAAATTACAGTTCCTTCTAACTTCAAAAAAGTTATTTTCTAATATGAGAGTTATACAATGAATGACTTGCAAGAAGTTGTGGACTCATTATACATGTAGAAAATTCATCTTCTAAATCACATATAAGTTTCATGTAATTGGTAGAGTACCCATACGGTAATAGTGAATGCAAGACTTTTCTTCATCCATTGAATACGTACCTCCTAATTACAAAACAAGAGATCAATTAAGCAATCTTAGTTTTATCACTCATATTGTTATTTTCATTGCACCAAAAAAAAATTGGTAGGAAATAAAATAATGAAATTAACATATTTAAAATTTAAAATAACTTTTCCCTATCCTATTGGGAATGACTAACAAATGCTTGCTCCGTCTTCACATTTGATACATGGGGAATATTTTATTTAGTTCTAAAAGATATTAAGTTAAAAAAGAATCACATTACTAACTCCTCTCACTCTAAAAGAAATTGATATAAAATGATATTAATTAAAATTAATATAGATTTGAAAAAAAAATCAAAGCTAATTAATTAGAACGTGGGTCCAACATGAAAAAAATGGAAAATGATATACATAGCCTACAAAAGAAAAAAATTGAATGAATAAGACAAAAAGGGATTCATCAAATAGCAAAGAAAAAAAACAAAAAAGAAAAGAAAAGCATGGAGCACAAATATGAAGCCGCACTGTTTAGCTAATACATGGTGTGACTCTATCACCTTTTATATTATATACTAATGATATATTGATTCATGCATGGAAGTTGGCCCTTAATTATGTGTTTAGAATTTGGAATTTGTTTATTAACCTAGCCATGATATGTATGCCTTTATCGATGGGAATACAATTTTATACTGTTTGACCCAAAAAATTTAGATATATACTGATATAAATTTAAAATGTCCAAATAAATTTTAATTGATTGATCTAAACATTAGTTAATTTCATATGAAATTAAGTTCCTGTATTAATTTTCATAATTAAAAGGCTTAAAGCAACATGGTTTCTCTTCTTCTTTTTCTTCTTTTTTTAATACATTAATTGGGAGAAATGTAGTCAAGTAAATGAATTAATCCTCAAACTTGAGAATTTTTATTGAGAGGTAAGCTTAAAATACTTGGGGTGAAAAGACTCATGAATTCGTTTAGATGTCCGTAGCTTTCGATTATTTTGGAAACGTTAACAATTGAAATTATTTGTATTTGATTCAGTCTGTCTATGGCTTTGTACCTCTGGTGTTGCAAAGCAGTATATCCAAATGGTCCATTTTCTGTGCATAATTTTTGTAAACAAAAATTAATAATTTTTCGTTGTAAAAAATTATACAAATTAAAATAATATTGAAACAGTAGCCTAAAAAAACCTTTTTTAGGTTACTAAAAAAATTAATAATTAAATTTTTTTTTTAAATATAAGGTCTCCAAGACCGTCTATATTAAATTTCAACCTTTCATATTAAATAAATGGTGCTGTTGTTGAAAAACAATAGAGAACCACTTCCATTTGTATTTGTATTGCATACTAGAATTATGTAGACATAATTGTTGGGGGGGGGGGTGGAAAAAGAATTTAGACTTAACACCATTTAAGTTAATATAGTTTTGGAAAAGCTGGAAAAAATGATTTGCAATGTTATGTAAAGGCCCATTTACCTCATTCCTGACTCCTTGAGTAAGTAAGTTAGCAAAGGTCCATTGTTCTGTCTCTAAGAGACTCTTGCCCGTATTCTGAAATTCTGGACACCTCTCTTCCCGGTCTGTTTCCATGGTGCCTGTTAATGCCGTTCATTATTGAATGAGCCTCTGTACTGTCCATAGCAAGCAAAGAAATCACTGGGCCTTCCTATGTTAAGTGGGTTGGTTGGACTGTCGTTGGCTTCTTATGTTTAGAGTCTATTTTGTGTTCTTTTAGGGCCTGTTTGGTTCAACCGAAGGGAAGGGAGGGGAGGGATTTTAATGGAGGTGAAGGGATTGGAGAGATTTTAAAATTTCCTTGTTTGATGGAATTCGAGGGGAAGGGATTGGAGGGATTTTAATAAAACCTTGTTTGGTTCAGGAAGGGATTGGAGGGGAGTGAGTAATAAAACTCAATCCCCTCAAAAAAAAACCCCAAATTAGAGGGGGAATAAAAAAGGGGTGGGGGAGGGGATTGAGGGGAATTAAATTCCCTCCAATCCCCTCCAAAATACTGATGTAATCAAGGGGAGGGGATTAATGGAGGGAGATTGAACGAGGTCAGAAAGAGAAGGGAGCGTCAGAATATTTGTGTGAGAGGGAGAAGCGAAAGACGATGATGAATTTTGGAGAACAGAAGGGCTGTAGAAGCTGAAATGTTTCTCCCCTTCTCTTTGCAGAGGGTAATCATTGTCGAACAGGTATTATCTCATCCTCCCCCCGGTTTATCCATCTCATGTGGTGCCATGGACGAATTTTATTCTGGAACTATGCTTTTTCCCCCTGTTGATGAAAATTCTATTCGAAAATCGAATGGTTTAGTGTGAATCCTGAAGATGCGCTGCAAGTTCAAATTTGAAAGTAAGAGTGTTTGTGTTTCCCTTTCGCTCATTGATCTCTTTTGTCAAAACTTCATAGTCATTTGATGATTTAGTATAGCTTGTTGATCGTGTTAAATGTTATTGGTCTGTTCCTAAAATTCTCATGGGAAAATGCTTTGTTTATTTTCATCAATGTGGTGATGCAATTCTTCTGCTAAGTCTCCTGTGAGAAAGATACCCCAAATTGATAGGAAGTGCCGTCTGACATTCCAAACAGCATTTCCATACAGTTATGGAATTGTTTTGGGGTTGGTTAACGGTTGAGATAATTGTGGCCTCGGGACATGCTGTGTATGTGATTTGAAATGGGACTCTCAGTGTTTTTTTATTTTCTTTTTTATCATAACTATTTGTAATGTATTTGATAATACCGACTAATTCAAATTCGAGTATTATCATGCTTGAATGGAGTTTTTTGCTCTGTGTATGATTTGAGTGTTTTATGATTAACCGTACTCATCCACTACTTTTTAAGTTAAGTCCAAATGTCCCATCTCCGATAGCTTTCAGAGTGATGACCGGCGATGCTATGATTGGACGTAGAGTAAGATTATTCCATTTGGCTTCCTGAAAGGAATTGTGGTTCCTATTTTCTATGGATCCATGAAGCTGATTTTCGGGATTACATATTTTTGTCGAGTTCTTTTTTGAATGTGGCTTCTATTTCTGATAAACATTTCTGGAAGTTGATGAGGATTAATCAACATTTGGAATTATTGACCGAACAATTTACCTTGATGTGAATTTCTAGCTGACGGATGCCTCACACTTTAATTTGCTTGTTTTGTGCTGTTTGTTTGGTTTGGACTCTCTACTCATTGCCTTCAAACTATTGAGAGATAAAAATAATGAGAGGGTCTTCCACTTTATCATCTAGTTTTTCCCCCCTATGCGCAATAGTATTTGGGCTTCTTGTTTGTTGCATTTTGATATCTATTCTTGACTCAAATAGGCATAGTATTTTGTAAGTATGAGGTTTAGCTTTTTAGGCTTTCTAACGAACAAAATGTGAAACCTTATGAGGAAAATAACCCAAATTAATAGCAAGTTCTGTTTGACACTTCAAATAGCAGCGATCTCATGGCGAGTCTCAATGTTCTCACTCTCTGATCTTCTGCCTCATCTATAGTTTTTTACTTGTTTTCCTTTTGTTACTGTGTTGTTTTGGGGTTTGTAGCACTGGAGACAATTGTGGCATCGATGACATACTGTGTGTGTAATTTAAAATGAGGCTCTGAGGGTTTTATGATTAACCTTACTCATTTATTGTTTTTTAAGGTAAGTCCAATGCCACATCTTTGGTAACCTTCAAAGTAGTGACCAGGGATGCTTTGACTGGATGTAGAGCAAGATTCTTTTGTTTCATATCCTCTTGGGAACTGTTCCCATTTTCTTTGCATCCATGGAGCTGATTTCTGCAATTATATATTTTTCCTGTGTTCTTTTGTAATATGCATTCCTTGAAGCAAATGAGGATTAGGTTTGAAATTACTGGGAGAACATTTTATGTTGATGTGAATACCTTCCACTTTTTCATGTGTGTGTGTTTTTTTTTTCTCAACCCGAGTATCTGGGCATGTTTGTTGTATTTGGATATCTAATTTTTATTCAATCAGTCGTAGTATTATGTAAAATTTGGTCTAGCACCTTTGGTATGAATTATGATGAACAGAAAGTGAAAACCTGCTAGGAAGATAACCCAAGTAGATACGAGGGTCTGAGACTCCAAACAGCAATAATTTCATGTTGGAGTCTCTGTTCTCGTCCTCAAGCCCATCTGGACTTGTTTCTCACTAGTTACGATATATATTTTTTTTTTTTTGGGTTTTGTTGTTGGTTGGGATCATTGTGTTCTTGGTGACGGTGTGTGTGTGATTTGGAATAAGACTCTCAGGGTATTATGGTTAACCTTACTCAAGCTTTTTAAGGTTGGTTCACTTCCACATTTGGAACTTTCTCTGTGATAGCAGCTAGGAGGTTTCTGGGGAATGAACTTTCTATGTAAAAGGCAGGCCCATCCCTATCGAGCACTGTCCCAACCTTAGGCTGGGCCAGGACACTGGCTGCATTTTGCAGCCTGGGTGTTCACTGGCCAGTGTCTTACCCGGCTGGCTCAGTCCCTTTTATATATACATGCATAAAATCAATGAACTGTACAGTGATTCAGTAGCCTCTATCCAACTGATTACCAGATGCAGAATTGAAGATCATCCCTACTTGAATTTAGTGATGGAGGTACGTGACATGACTGGGTGGTGAGAATCAATCATGGCCAAAGAGAAGCTATGCGTTGTGCATTGTGCTGATTGGTTAATAGAGGACGACAAGCAAGGGATTCCAATTTGCACCCCTTACTCTCACGTAATATATTTTATAGTAAGATAGCTTCCATTGTTAAAAAATACACACTTTTTTTTTTGAACCATGTGAAACACAACTTTTGTACACGGGACGCAGCACCAAAGCCTTGTCTCCCCCACTATATCCTACTTTTTTCACTTCCTTGCTCAAGAATGGAATCAACATGACACCATATATCTTCCTTGCTTTGCTTCTGTAAACAGTTTCTTTTGTTTCATTTATAAATTAAGAACTTTTTCTAATCCCAACTTCCTATGAGTTGGTATCACATGAATTTGAATATTTTAGAATTGATTAAACCCAACTCACAAGTTTAAATTTTAATTCATGTTTCTCCAAACTTCAAATAAAAAGTTGAGTTAATCTAATTAATATGTAGTTAGGATCTTTTGTTGGTTGGGTAAAAAAGTAGTATGCCCATGCTGTTTTTAAACATTAGCATCTAAATTTTTCATATTTATTTTGAACAATTTTCATATAATTTTATATATTTTTTTAAATTAAGCAAGATGCAGAATAAAAATAATCTTTTCCTGTAAATTTTAAAAAATAATGTTTGGCCCAAAAATAGTACAAATAAAAAAAATCATGTTAAAATTCAGACGGCCTAAATACAATTAATCTAGAGAGACAAATTGCATTCACATCCAGTTATTATGATATTATTGTTTCTACTACTAAAAATGAAATGCGCATTATGGAATCAATATAAAATATCAAATTTATAGTAAGTAGTGGCCTATCTTTGTTCACCAACATAGCGACATAATTAGACCCTTTACTACTTCATTTTAACCCCAGAAAAAAAGGACTACTACCAAAAACTTGGAATATAAAATGCTAAAAATGGCCTTTTGGCATGGTGAACTTATTCTTATCTTCATGTTAGAATTAAGGATAGAGCTAACCTGCTAAGAATCTATTTAATTAACTACTAAACCTTCGGAAGGAAGGAATTTTAGGATTAACCAATCTTTATTGCATTAAATTAATCATTTTCTGGAAGAGAAGGATGCGACTTGGTTTCGTTCTTCACATGCATAAGATCACTATATAAACATATCTCAATAAGTTTGATGAAGAGAAGAGGAACAGTGCTATCAAACACATGGAATTCGAAACAGATCAGTGGGTGGATCAAATAAACGAGAAGCTGAAGAGCCATGAATCTTCATCACTGGAGATTCGGAAGTGGAAGAAGCATTGCATATACGCAATACTATCCTGTGTTGCAGACCTCAACAAGCTATCATCACATGAAGGAGCATCTAGTAGCCATGGAAGAGCACAAGCATCGAGCTCTGGTTCACTTTCTGAGGAGGTGTGGGAAGCCATTGGAGCTGCTGATTGAAAGCATGACGAAGGTTGAAGAAGACTTGAGGGACTGTTACAAGCCGCTTGAATGGAAGAAGAAGGAGAATCATAGTTTCGCGAAGATGATAATTGTTGATGGGTGTTTCATGCTTGAAGTGTTGAGATCAGCAGATTGTGATAATTGTGATTATGCAGATAATGATCCTATTTTCAGTGACCATGGAAGACTGTATATCATGCCATATATCAAACGTGATATGCTTATGCTTGAGAATCAGATCCCCATGATGGTTCTCGAGAAATTGATTCAATTTGAAGGAAACAAAATCCAGGTATTTAATTGTAGATTTTATCTCATATATATAATTTGTTTATATATATCTTTTTCTTTTTCATTGAACTTGTTCCATTGAACATCTCCCTTTGATAATTAAGTAGTTTTGCCTTGAAAATCATCTCTTTAAAAATATTCCTAATAGACAAGTTGAGAAGCTATTTTTAGGAATCAAATGGTGGTTGAAAGGAATTATTTTAGCAATATTTGTCAAAATAAATAAATTAAAACTTTATTTGTATATAATCTCTTCTCATTTTCACTGCACTTGTTCCACTGTGATTGAACTCATGGCATATATATCATCACACGAAGGATCCAGAGTTCTTGAACAAGCTAATCCTCAAGTTCTTCTGCCCCAGCGTACCTATCCTCAAAAGCTTTGGCAAATGCCTACACATCTTGGATCTCTACAGAAAATCCCTCCTTCAACACGAACCCTCTCACCCCACAATCATTCCAAAACCCATTAAATCAAACAAAGCCATAAACGACGAAATCATCATTCCCTCTGCAAGAGAGCTTCAAGAAGCTGGCATCATCTTCAAGCAAAGCAGAACCCACAGCCTCAAAGACGTCTCCTTCAATGGCGGAATCCTCAGACTCCCTTCCATCATCGTCGATGACTGCACGGAGACAACGTTGTTGAACCTCATAGCCTTCGAACGCATGCACGTAGGAGCAGGCAACGAGGTTTCTTCGTACGTGTTCTTTATGGATAACATCATCGATAATGAGGCCGACGTAACGATTCTGCATCAGAGAGGAATTATATCGAATGCCCTAGGAAGTGATAAAGCTGTGGCGAAGCTGTTTAACTCACTGTCTAGGGATCTGGCTGTGGATCGTGAAGGAGGTTTGGATATAGTGCAAGTGAGTGTGTGTAGGTACTGCAAGAAGCGATGGAATAGGTGGCGAGCTAATCTCATTGAAACTTACTTCAGAAATCCATGGGCGATTGTGTCTCTCGTTGCAGCGATATTTCTGTTTGTGTTGACTATCGTTCAGACTGTGTTTGCGATTCTTCCATACTATGATCAAGACAAGTCTAATTCATCTCCTCCTCCTCCTCCTGCGCCATTTGTTCCAAGACGTCCTCGTCCTCATCTTTGAATTGGAGTTGTGATTCTGCTGTGGTGACAGTACAAAACCGAAGAGAGAAATTATGGACTGGATGTACTTCAAATTATGTTATTGTTTGATTTTAATAATCTGTAACATGTATTTGGTTTCTTAGGACATATAATTGATGATTGATATTCATACTATATAGTTCCGCATAAAGACAAATAGAAACCAAATCAAACCAGTGTCCTCAGAAATGAACACTTCCAAAATGAGTCACAATTTCATTTCACGACCATATTGGAGATTCATCATCCTCAATTATTATACTACATAATATTCCATATGAAAAATGGACAAAATTAATCATATTTGTAGATTTTTTTTATAATTATACTTGCCTCTTCTCTACTTTAAAATCTACACAAATTTTCTTTAAAGGCACAAATTAAATTGCATTAATAACCTCCTAAAAGTTTGCTAAAATTATATTAAACTCTCCTTTATTTTCAAAATCAACACAAACATCTCCTTTGTAACACCCATCATGACATTGTATTGGCATTTGTGTGCAGAACCAGAGGAAAACAGGACGGAGGAAGGTTCAAGTGATGCAGAAATGAGCTCCATGCTACGGCGAGCAGCAGGGCCGCCGCCGCAAGAGCAAGTTCCAGTGGCTTCATTTTCGGCTGAACGTGGTGGCGCCACGGTGAGAGTCGTTAATTTGGTTTAAATCATAATCATTTTGGACGATCGGAAAGAAAGAAAACAGAGGGAGCAGTGATGACCTCTGCTAGGGTTTGTAAGATTCGGTCTTGAGAAGTGATTTTCGGACCTTGGAAGCTTGGATTCATATTGGTAAGTGATTCCTACTCCTCCCTCTCTATTTTCTTCGGTTAAAACTTGGGTTTTCTCGGTTTTATATTGGGATTTCCGATTTGCTTCAAAATCCATCGATTGAAATGGATGAAATAGGGTTAAGGAAGTGTGATTTGGTATTCTTGTTGCTTGGATGTGATTTTGGAAGGGTGTACGCATTATTTGAGCTTAACCCTAGGTTGTTTTTGGTTAGAGCTTTTGGGGAATTCGAATTGTATGTGGTTAAGTAGTGTTTGAATGGTCTCTAAGAGCTTAATAATGCATGAAAGGGGTGTTGGAACCTTGGGTTAGTCTAAAGTAGTTGAATTATGATGTTTGACTTAATGGTATATTGTGTTAATTGAAGTATTATGTGTTGTTAAGGTTGTTTGGCTACTAAGAGAAGGTTAGTCGTGTGATTGACATTCAAGAAAGCTTGTGAAACTTATGTGCATGTGGTAACAACAATTGAGGTAACCGGGTGTTTATTATATTGTATTGTTTGAATAGTATGATAGTATGTATATTTGTGTATATATGCATGTTTCTTTCATACCATGATATAGATATATTTGTGTGTACTGTTTTCTATATATCATGGTATACACACAGCTAGATGATGACTATGATGATTATGATTATGATTATGATGATGATGATTAGAGATGATGATATTGATATGACATAACATTATGCATATATGACATTGTGACATGAGGATGATAATTATATGATGATACATGAGCATTACCACATGACATTGTGAGATTGTGATATATGGCAGATTAGGTTGTGATGATATGATATATGATATGATTATGATGATATATGTTAGTAACGATAAGGATGGGATCCCTGCGGCTAAATCGCCTCCTATGGTTAAGAGGGAAAGGCGTTCAGTGGATTGCACCTTCCCTAAATCGCTATCAATTCGTGGTGAAAAAGGGGAATGAGAGCCACGGTCTGAGCTTTTGTGTAACCTTTGGCCGGGTTGTATTAGAGTAAAGTGAGCTTGGTGATGTCCCCAAATCAGTCTTCATCGACTATTAAAAGGGAATTACCTATATGAAATGTCCTGTTATGACGATAGCCCGTGATTCTAGTTGTGTGTAAGGGAGACATGTATTGTATTCATTTCACATTGCATTCATGGATTATATGAGTTATATATATGTGTGTGTGTGTGTGTGTGGTTGTCCCCGGTGACTGAGACATTGTCTCACACTCCTCTCCCATGAACTAATCTTTCAGGTAACGATTCTAACACTAGTCCGGAGAAGATGAGGGAGTAGCATCGGACGTGGGAATACTAGGTCTATGTAGTGTATTTTTGGATATGTACTTTGTGCCAAGTAGGATAGAAGGTTTTGCAATAAATGTATGACATGGATGTGGATTGTATGGATAGATGTATGTATGGGTATGTATGTGGAATTGTGCTGTATGTAATGTGTATGATGGATGGTGGTAGTTTATGTGATTCCAGAGTGGATTTGGGCTGGTTGGTGTGTTTTAAGGCCTGTAGCCCATTTTGTCAAATGAGGTTCAAGGGGATCAAATATCAGAGGAGTGGTTCCTTTGAGGTAAAATCTCTTTGGACAAGTTGTTTAAGTGGTTTTTGACCTATGTGAATGATCTCGAGTGGTTGAATTGCCTTGGGTGGCATTTGGAAGTTGTAAGTTGTGAATTTTGGTCAAAAAGTAGGCAAAACGGTGTCAAATGTCTAAAACCTCCATAGGGAGTTGGATTGAGGTGGAATTAGTGTCTATGAATAGATTGGAACTAGATTAACTTGTACGAGTTGGAATTAAGTTAATCGGAGGTCGGAGGATAAAGTTATGTGCATTGGAAGTTTGCTCCGGTGTTAAAATTTTTTTAGTGTGCAAATCATCAGGGGGCGCCGCGGCTCCAGGAAGCAAGACATGGTGCTAGAGAATCCAGTAGCTAGTGTGAAGCAGGGGAAGGCCAGAGCCGCGGTGATATTGTAACAGCCATGACCCTAACCCAATTTTCGATGTTTTCTGGTTTATTTTCGCTGCTTTGAAGTTTTGGGAAGTTGTTTTGAAATGTTTGGACTGTGTTTGATTGTATTTTGAAAATTTTGGCCAAGTATGGAGGTGTTTAGGAGTGGGTTGTTACATCCTTAAAACAAAGAATAAGTTATATAGAGTTTCTCCAAGTTTTACTAAAATAGCACATATCTTTTACTAAAAAATTAGACACATATACCTCTTTTCTACTTTTAAAAGAAGTTTGTGTATATTTTAAAAATAGAGAAATTCTTGTAATTAACAAGATAGAAACATATTGATAGATTGCGAGTCCTAATTCTTCATTGGAGGGGGTACCAAAGGCCTATAATTAAGCACTTCCATCCCTTGGCCAAGATAGAGAGGGAGGGGCCGGGAGAGCTTTTATTAGTCTTTTCATGTTGTTAAAGAGTTGAACAATGAAAATAGATGGAGCACCTGATTGAATTGATGAGGTCACGTAGGAAAAAAGTTGAAGTCTACCGATTAATTTGTTAGGATGTGTCAATTGCATATATCAGTACTGCATTTCCACGTAACTATTGATTGTGAGGTCCTATCGCTGATGATAATCAGCTCATCTCATCACATGACCTTCTCTTGAATTTTCAAAACTTCTTCCATCCATCCCTTCCAAAACAACAAGTACATTAAAATAAAATTAATTAATCCACTATGGCATCCATAGTTGTATTAAATATTCTCTTTGATATTCAAAATGGTTTGAATGTTATCTAAAGCATTCTGGGCTGCTCTATTATATGCGATCTCTTTCTTGGAACCATAAATGCCTCTTCCAACCAATTGATTATCAACGACGACGTCCACTGCCATTGATTCCTTCCATGAATCCACAAATCGAACCTTCAAATTCAGTTTCTGGCAAACTTCATAAAGCTCTGTCATAGGATGTGTCTTTATGGTCTTTGCATCAATTATTGGCTCCAACAAACGTTTGAAAACCTGGGAAGGAAATTCGTTTTTTTTATTTTGTTCGAATTAAATCAATAATCATAATAATTTAAGCATAGTAAAATAAGGAGGTACCTTCCAGACTGTATCAATGTTGGAGTTAGAATCAATGAAGATTGCAGCAATGGTGGCTTCCACAATATCAGCAAGAGCCTTTGGCGCATCTATCAGCCCATTAGAATGCAATGGGTATACCTCTATTTCTCTTCTGAACTCACTTATCTGTTAATGTTTCAACCACATAATAACCCTCTTAATTCTCTTTTTTTAACAAAGTGTGTAATAATTAAAACTCCAGAATATTTAAAAAATATAATTTTTTAAATAAGATATATATATATATATCTTCTTTATCTTATTTATATATTAAATTTAAATGTAAAATATTTTAAATGAAAAAAAATCAATATAACACATGAATAGTACATTCATAATAATTTTACAATGAAAACATATTTTATTGTATTGTAATATATTGATAATTCCTTCCAAAGCTGCACGGGCAATTGGGGAGAAAGATTAGACTGAAACTTCAAGTCGGCGAAATATATGTTAGTGTTATGGTATATTGATAATTTCTCTGAATTTATGTTATTTACGAGGTTTGACTTTTTCAAACTAAAAACGTAACATACAAGTACAACTTCTGATACATAGGTTTGACTTTTTCAAACTAAAAACGTAACAAACAAGTACAACTTCAGGTACATTACAGGGCTATTAATGTCATTTTATTTTGCCACATTTAGTAATGTCAATTGATTACGCATATTCGGTGAGAATTAAATTTAAGTTTTCCAACCTAATTTTAGATTATATCCTTAGTTGGACTAAAAGTTACAAACTTATAATGTAAATTCTCTTAAAATTTTAGATTATTTCCCACCTAACATATCTATATAATTTTTTAAAAATTCTCTTAAAATTTTATAAATATATTTTTCATTATAAATTTGTATATAATTTTAATTTTCTAAATATTTTTCATTAGGAAAAAATGAAAAAAAATTATTTTTAATTTTTAATTTAAGGTTAATAAAAAATATTGTAAAATGTTTAATTTCAGTAAAATACAATCGTGTGTGTAAGTATATATATATATCATAATTTTATTTTTTATTTATGTTGTTTTTCTCTAAATTTTGGCTGGACATTAAGGCTATATTTGGGAGTTTAGGATGAAATAGAATGGAATGATTATTAATGAAATATAATGAAATGGAATGGAACGGAATGGAATAGAATAAAATGTTCCATTGTTTAGAAATTTTATATAGAAAAGGAACAATCTCATTTTATTGTTTGGAAGTTATTATAAACTGCATTGAATGGAATAGATTATAAGTATTTTTTCCAATATTACTCTTATTCCTAAATTTAGATGAAAAAGTGTATCAATAAATGCTTGTTCTTTTCACATAATTTTTTTATTACTTTTGTTTTCTAATAAGAACATCTTCTAACAACAACAATAATAATATGTTCTTCCAATAATAATATTAGTAAGGAAGTAAAAGTTTTATCAAATAATAAAAATAATTAAATAATAATCTTAAATTAATGTTGAAGTCCTCGTCACAATAACTACTATTAAGTTATTATAACATTGTTATTACAAAACCTATTAATAACTACCAAAAAGAACACATACCAACTAATATGGACAATATCAACAAAGGTATGATAAAGAACTCGAAAGAAATTATATCTAGATGTATCTAGGATATGTGATAACTACTATGCAATGCAAACAACTAAAGCAAGCTTCAGTAAGATACTCTATGGTGTGATTATATTTGATAGTATGGTGGGAAGATCTTTGATAGTATGGTGGGAAGAATGAAAAAATATCGTGAGATATGCAATTTATTTTTTATAGGTTTAAAGGGTAATTTTGTAATTGAAATAATTATTCTTAATCACTCCATCCTTGACCCCTCAATTTGGGGGAATAAGAAAAAATGGGTTTAGGATGGCCAATGATAGCTTAACAGGCCATCCTTTACCATCTCACTCCCTCTTAAAAATGTCTAAAATGTCTTCTAAATAATTGTTCAACCTATAAAATCATTCTATTCCATCTCTTTCTACCCTAAAAAAAAACTCCCAAATACCCAATAAGACCAAGACAAGGGAAGGAAGAAAAAAAAAAAAAAGAGACGACACCTTTCTGACTTAACAATGAAGCCCCCTTGACTAAGCTAAATTTCTAAGTTATCAAATTGTCTCCTAACAAAGTAACTAGCAAGATTTGAACTCGTTAATTCCTAGCTAGTCAAACAAAAATTAAAAAGTGCCAAAATTTGGGTATAAATAATTCTAGATCCCTGCTTGTTTTCCTAGAATTCAACACTTGTTGTTTTTGGGCCAAATATTTCATCACTTGATGAAATTTGGTTTTATAGAATTCTATTGGAATATATAATAATTTTTTACTTTAGAAATTTTTAAAATTTTTTATTCATATAATTATTTATAATATATCATTTTACATGCTTCATATATTAGCAATCTCCCATTAAAAATATATATGTTTTACATTTATGAAGATTTATGGAAGTTCTATTTGAGTCTAAAAGAAATTAAACTAATGAAAAATAAAGTTAATTGATCAAACCCAATCATATGATAATTTTGAATTTTTGAAAGTAAAAAAAAATTTTAAAAAAGAAAATTTAAAATACTCCTGAAACAAGAAAAAATATTGAAAAAAAAGTGAATGATTGAATCTCCGCATTAATTAATGGACCATGCGTAGAGATTCACTTTCTGTTTTTTGAACACACAATATGTGTATTTTATTGATTGAATACAGAAAAAATTAAATCTAATAGTGTGTGAATGAAAAAAAAAAAAAATCTCTTATACATTTTTTTATCTAACACTTTCTTTTTTCAAAATATTGTATCTTAAGAAGATTATTTTAGATTCACTATATATGTCTATAAGTTAATTTATTGGATATATAGGTTCGCAGTAAATCTGATTGCAAAGTCAAACCCAAAATTAGTGGGAAAAAAATAAGAAACTCAAAATTCAACAAACTTACTTGTTCTTCAAGAAGAGGTTTCTTATGCCGCAAGTAGCAATGCAGCCCATGTTTAACAGCCACACGTGCAAGCTTCTCGGTGTCAACGTTGGCGGCACGGAGCCGGGTCAACCGACCCGGAGGAAAGTCCGGGTATGAGAAGAACTGCTCCTTGGCCACCAACAAATTAAGCACAGCATCTCCCAGGTACCCTAACCTTTCAAAGGTAAAGCACTTTTCGACTTCACTGTGATATTCTTTGGTATAATAAGAAGAATGTGTGAAAGCCTCTTCCAATAAGCACTTGTTATTGAAGTTGTATCCGATAATCTCTTCTACTTCGTCTAGGTTTTTTGGTGGTAGTTCAGAAGCATCCATTGTTGGTGACAAAGTTGGTTCTGTGTTAAGAGCTTCTTGCTCTTGAGGTTCTTCCATGGTGGTCTTTGGAAAAATCTGTAAGGGAAAACAAGAGAGTATTGTCGTTGATGAAGATGGACGATAGACGGTTTAAATTTATAATAGGAATAGCGTGTGGGGTTAGGAATTTAGAATTTAAAATTTAAGATGGATTCCGCAACGTGGTTTGCTTCAAGCTGCAATTTTGTTTCTTAATGCAAGTCTAATCTGTTTTCACTTTTATCCTAATCTTTTAATTTTATCTCACATTTTTTTCTAACAATTAATTTTATCACATTTTACTTTTGTTCTTTAATTTTATTTGGCTTTATTACAATTTCATTATCTTAATTTTATCATAAATATTACTTTTATCTCTTAATTTATTATTTTTTTCAGTTTACTTTGTTCTAATCTATCTAAAGATTTTTATTTTACTGTTGTATTAAGTCACAAAATTAAAAATTTTTCTCTTAAACACTTTAACTTAATAGTGTTAAAAAAATTATTTGAGTTGTTTAATTTTTTAAAAATTTTATGATTTAATTACAACAAAATGAAATTGAGAGATAAGAGTTATATGCAAGGTACAGGATCCAATTTTGAATCAAATGAAAATAATAAATGACTGTGAAATTGAAAAAGGAAAAACAAAGTGTTAAGGAATCAATTGAAATCAAATGAAGTTATAAAGGGTCGATATATTATATGAAAGTAAAATCAATGGGTATTGTTATTTTACCATTTATTGAGATGACTTTTTATTTTAAAAAATAATTTAAATCTTCAAAATTTGTGTAGTTTTCTTTAAAAAAAAATTCTACATCCACACATGCGATGCAGGCCAATTAATTTGGTTTTGAAAATGAAAGATAAACCTTTTGAAGAATGAAAAGGTCTTGCCTGTATATAGTTGACTATTCTTGGTTAATCTTTTATCATGGAGGGAATATATGCTGACCTTGTTATGTTACCAAATCTTACGTTTGGTACGTACATGGAATAGTTTAAAAAATATATTAAGATTAATGAGAATAAATAAGTTACGTTTGGTACGTACATGGAATAGTTTAAAAAATATATTAAGATTAATGAGAATAAATAAGTCACTAATCACTATATGTATCATGGGATCCAAATTCCCTTACCCAATACTACTTATATGGCTATCTCATAATTAATTACATTTTCTAATATTATTTTATTATCTTCTTAAATTGTAAAATTTTTATGTATTATTCTTTTTAAATTATATTCTTAATTCTTTTTTTTCCCTGATTCATGAGTGTCAATTGGAACTTGTGACTTCACACGCAAACCAAGTTGCTCAACTATTCCTCATCCTCCTCCTCGCCCTACCCCTTCCCATCACCATCTTCATCACCATCATGATGAATAATGATCTTGATTTAAAAAAAGATAAAATAATGACGAAAGGCTGAAAGCGAGATACTTAACACAAGCAAATAAGTTGTCTATATATGTATGGAGCAGGACTTGAGAATTAAAAAATGTTTTCTTTAAAAAAATTACCGTTTTATGATTGAATATTATTATACACATCACACAACAATGATAGTAGTTTCTGATCTTGTTTCCTCATCCTTGCAGAACCCTATAAGATATACATATTTTTAACTAACAATTAATAAATATTGGGAAAATTGAGTGAGAACATAATAAATATTTCACTCAAGAATTGTTGGGTTGATTTAGTTATAATTTTAAAAAATGAGTGAGAACATAAATTAATCCTCTAAAAATAATACAGATTTGTTACATTAATTAGTTTGATAATAGAACTGATAATATACAAAGACTTGGATATTTCTATATTCTCACTCATACACTTGATAAACTTTGGGACTGATAAAGCAAAATAAACCTAATAATCCACATATCAAATTATTAGTGTATGCGTGTGTAAATGGTATTTTGTTTTGACCCTGAACCTGTTATCTTCCTGAGAGTATATTTATGAGAGTTTGATCATCACAGAGAGCAGAGCTAACATCACAATCCTCAGGAGAAGATGAAAGGGTCATAGGTGCCACAACAATAGACCTCATAGTAGGACGTAGCTGTGGATCATCTTGTGTACAAGCTCTACCAAGTTGAGCCATCTGCAACCACACAATTCCGAAAATTATATATCTTTAATTAGTAATTAATGGGAAAAGTATAAGAACGAATAAAGGTCCCTAAAGTGAGGAGATCCTAAAATTTTCCAATTAAAAGTGAATAGAGAAATAGATACATTATAATCATGAATTCTACTTCTGACATATGAGTCTCGCAAAAGTGAGACCCTTCATTATATGTTCATCTGTCTCCTTAATCAGGGGAAAATAAACACCAACTTTTGCCCCCAACATTTCCCATTTCTAGCGTAGTGAGACACACTTAGATGCTTGGCCCACTGATTCTTATTCAGGTATTTTGGATGTCATGTTGTGTTCAACGACTATGCAATATATTAAATATGTTAATAATAATGAAGTTGGATCAAGCCAGGCCTCCGTGCCATAGAATCAAGCCAACAGATTAAATTTCATATAGAAGAAACTAGCACGTACGGTTTTCGACCATAAAGATCCAAACCTTAAATATCATAGTAGTTCATATCTTTATTTATATTTTTCTTGCTCTGCATGGATGTGAGACAAATATTCAAATTATTTTCTTCAAGATTTTCTACCTCGTAAACTGAATCAATGGGGTAGTTTTCTCCAAGTCTAGGATCCACAAGTTTACGAAGATCTTCAACAGCATCAGGCCTACGAAGAACTTTCTCAAACTGCAATGAATAACAAGTAAACACAATCTCAGATTCAGAAGAACACATTGTGTGTGTGTGTGTGTGTGTGTGTGTGTGTGAATTATTAATAATGTCCATATATAGAAGAGGCATGTGGATGACTGACCAAAGATACAAGGCCCTTTGATTCTGAGACAGTTTCACCTGTCTTCAAGACAGCATTCTTAGCAGAAATGAGTTCATAAAGTACTACTCCGAAAGCATACACATCTATTTTTGGAGAAGTTATACTATATTGAGCATACCTGCGCATAACCAAAGGTAATCATAAGCTTATTAACACAGCTCCTATGAACTCAAAAACAAAACATCGATCAAGTTTCTCTTTTGAAAATGAAAGTAAGGTAATCAATATAGTAACAATTGTTAAAGATAGTTTGAAAAACTTGAGTCCCACATTGGATGGGAAGAAGATTTATGAAGTGTATATAAAAAAGAAGACAAAATATGTTAAAATAATTATGGAATTAAACATAAAAACTAAGTAGATTTCAATGTTATTTATTTACAATTTAAAGCACTTGGTAAGTGGCGCATCATGATCGTTGGATTGATCTAATAGTAGAGATCTAGTCTGGTATAAATTTGAGATTAATATATATTTAATTAATTATTTTTCAGAAACAGAATTACTTTTCTATTTTCTACTATTATAAAAGGGTTGCAGCAAACCTAGTATGGGCAAATAACACTTTAATAAGAACAGTGTGTTATCATATGTTTCTAGGAATCGGTTATTTTCAATTACTATTTCTAACAACAATATGTATATATATATATATATATGATAGGAATGCATCCGAATGTTCCCACGAGACGCATGTTAAGCGAGGCATTTCCAACTTCATTGAGTTTGCTTAACCCAAAATCTGCCACCTGAAGGTGAAAAATTCCATAGGTTACTATCTCAGAAGAATTAAAAGGAAAAAAAAAAAAAGAAGTCAGCATTCAAATACATCGATTACAAATACAGAAATAAGCACTAAACCTTCGCATGGAAGTTTTTGTCGATTAGTATGTTCAAAGATTTTACGTCGCGATGAATATATACAGGAACTGTATGTTCAAGAATATATTCCGAGACCTCTTGCTGAATCCAAAGCAATATGCACCCTCTTAGACCATGGCAATGGATCTAACCCTAACATCATATTTAGCATTATCAATATAAAATATATGATGAATCGTACTATTTACTAGTTGTTAATAGTGCGGTTCATCATACTTCATATTTTGCACGGAGGGCTGGCCAACAGTTGTTAATTGTTGTAACTCTGTATATGGCTGTAATGTAGTATATATCACAGAGAAGTAAGTATCTTCATTACTGTAAGCTGATGGTCTCTCACCTGAAGCATGCAAATGATGGCTTAAATTTCCATTGTTAATGTATTCATAATCAAGGAAAAGCGATCCCTCCACGCAATACCCGATCAACCGCACCTATTTTGCTCATCCGAAGATAGGTAAATGAATAAGAAATAATTCAAAACGTATGAATAATTATGCATGAAAACAGGCAAGAATCATAGATCCTGAAGATTCGGCACTATATATCTCCTGAACAGTATGGCAAGCACCACCAGATTTTTCTGCACTACTAGAAATAACTATAGCAATACTTGAATCTGTTTGAAGGATGTGATATATACCAGATTCAAATGACGAACGTGTGTTAAAACCTTCAACTCGGCAAGAAATTCCTGTGATGCTTCTATGTCCATCTTCTTGATTGCCATTTTCTGCATGGAAGAAATTATTTGACTGATAAGTGGATAAGTTTCTGTAAAACGTAAAATCTTTTATATACACACACACTCTCTTGATTCTTTAGAATATAATAATCAAAATATTATAATTAATCCTAAAAGTTTCGAGGAGCTTTCAAACCTCGCCTCTTAGCTCACCATAATATACTGCTCCAAATCCTCCTTGACCAATTTTGTTATCGGAGAGCTGAAATTATTGGTGGCTTTGGCTATTTCTTGATATGAGAACTCCACAGATTTTCCAACCATAATGCCTCGAAGACCAGTAGTGACAGGACCACTAGATCCTGAAGTTTCATAACTAGCACTTCCGCCAGTTTCTGAAGTTTCATATGTACAGGATAATCAATAATAAGTCAGTGGGTGATGAGAGTATGTAAAAAATTAATAAACAGAAGACATCCACCTGGCAACTATATAACTCATATCTTATATGCGTGTTGGTTCAAATTTTACTACCAATATAAGAATCTCTTTGGTTCAAATTCTACCTTATAATGAGTCATAAGACCCAACTCATTTAAATTTTTTGTTGCAGCAACAAAAAAAAAAGAATTTTGACACAATATATTTGTTTTTTTTCTCTTGGGTGAAGGGCAAGGGCATAAGTTTGAAATATCGGTGACTTTCCTGCATCTGAAATGAAGGGAAACAAAAGGCTACAATTGAATATTGGGCTAATTAGGTTATCCCCTAGGAAAATTGTTCACTTGATAAAGCCAAAGGTGGATGGACATATAAACAGTTTAAAAATGAGTCATTAACAAATATATTGATATATACTTTAATTTATTATTCAGAGGGGAAAGGAAATTATATATAAATATGTTCATAGAATTTACGGTTAAGGAGAAGGTATTATATGTAGTGATACCGTCTTGATTTGAAAGCTCCGTAGAATCTTCTGTAAGCAATGCCATCTTCGCTGTCTTCCTTCGGAAGTATCTGACAAATACATAAACTGCAAATAACAGAAAGCCAAACGTTCCTCCCGCACATATTCCAGCAATAGCAGCTCCACTTAGACCTGCTTATTTATATGGAAGCAAATAAATACAAGCTTCAATCTCTTAAGGAATCACTTACTTTCTTTAATTACTTTCTCTTCTTTGTGCGTGGGTAATTGATCTCGAGAAAATTGTTCAACATTTTTAGAGGGAGGCAAATTACCTCTTCTGCAAAAAGTGAAGAGCAAAACGAAGATGAAAATAATGATTACTATAGGATAAACAAGAGAACCAAAGATTATATAAAACAGCGTTTCATGTTATCTGCTTTGAGAATAAAAGGTAGGTCAAAACATGATACCTGGGATCCAGGCGCACGTAATGTCCATTTTGATCTGGAAAGTGAATGAAAATAAAAAATGTTAGTGATTTCATAAAAAAGTTAATATGGCCCCCCATAAAGGTAATAGGTAATTGAATTAAGTACAATTTATGAATTTGCAGTCTAATATTGCTAGAAAGATCTCTATTATCCATTTTGATCTATCACTTGTCATTGGACCATATCATCTATTATACTAAGTGAAATGACGTCCTTTTAAAGTTTACATCAGATGACATGGCATGATGATAGATGACAAATCAAAACGAACAATAAAGATCTCTTTTCAATAGAATTAAACTAAAAATCTATGGACCACACTAAATTTGAATATCTCATGAACACCTTCAACAGAATTAATGCATGTCTTACTGTGTAAACACTTTATTAATAAGATACTTTTGAGTTGAGGTTACTCGTTGAGAAAGAGAACTGGGAGTGGGAAAGTTATTCACGTGTTTTTTGATTTACTGATTTATATATGACAGTAAAAACAAAGCAAAACTTCCTAAAATAAAAGCATTCACACTATATATGAAAAATTGCTAATTAAAGTTTCTGATATATTTGTTAGCATCATTTCGTAGAACTCTAGGATGATTGGATGACACGTACGACATCCAGGAGACAATAAACAAGAATGCCTTCGATAGTTACATGAACATGTCCATCTATTACATGTAAATCAAATATGACATTATCAATATTTAACCAATATCTCCTTATTGGAAAACTGATAAGCTATTATATCTAAAAGATCTTGCTCTGTCAAAGTTCAAAAATCACGACTTTAAAAATAAGAGCCAGATCATAGGTACCTCTTCCTGGAATAAAAACCAGTCCACTCTGCTGACTGAAATTCACACCAGGATTGTAACTCTGAAGCAACTTAGCATCGAGACCAGTCTGATTATAGACTGCAAGCTATCTTCAAATCCAAGTGGATAGGTAATAAACAACCCATAATGCTTAGAAATCTTTCTGTTCCCACAAGAACATATGACCGTAACATTAAGCTTCCCATTGAGAGGAAGATGATTTGGATCACTGTAGTTATTGAACCTCTTCAATAACTCCACTGTAGTCAACGAAGCATAGTTTCTTCTGGCAATGGAATCATGGGTGTCTCCTTCTGCTATTGTGTACTCAAACACATGACCCAGAAAATCCCCATTGATACAATCACAAGGGAATGGAATGTTGAATCTCTGGAAAGATTGCACGTAGATTCCATTCGGTACTATTTCTCTGTTGTAGCTGGCAATATCTTCATAATCTCACACGAGAGCTGATTTCAGAAAGAGGGTTATGTTACCGAGTGTGGTATATTGTGGGACATAGGATGCTAAAGCTAAATGACAACCTTTGAGACACTTGGATTCCACGTTGAGGAAAGTTGTTTCTAACAACAGAAGAACAGTGGTACTGAAGCTTGTTTGGGTTGCATTGGATCTATCAGAGAGAAGAAATCAGAAAGCTCTATGAACCCTAAAACCAGGTTTGTTTATTCTAAGACTGGTGAATAAAGGAGAGAACAACGTAGTCTGGTCTTGTTCTGGGTGGGAACGGACAGAAACATTAACTCTAAATTCCCGAAGTTGTTCCTTGGAGGAGAAAACTGATCATTGAGTCCAAGTGGCAATGGAAGTGGCTGTTATTATCAATCGACTTAGATTTTTCTGTAAAGCATGATTGAAGCATGAAGATGAGCAAGAGGGAATAAAATGACGTGGGGAATCTTGTTGATGGAAGATGTTTGGTTTTGTTTGTTTGTGTTTCTATGTATTCCAAAGGCCAGGTTTGTCGGCCATTGCCCCACCATGATCCCCAATCCACATCTTGAGAAAAATTTACTATTTTAAAATTAAAAACAAGTTTTGACCATATTGCTGCTAAACAAAAGCATTCTCTACTATAGTGCATCAATGATTTTGGGTATCAACGGTGATGACATTAAAATTATGGTGGGATCTGTGCATTGTTCACGGGCACTGGATATGACCGGTAAATAATATAGTTTTTTTTTAAATTTTATATTGATCAAGTCACCAAACCAAAATTCAAATAAGAAACATCTTGATGGTATTAATTAGATGGAAGGAAATATTTGAACAATTTTCAAAACTTAACTAAGTTAAGAAAAAATAAAATTAAGTTACAAAAATATTTCTCTGAATACGATCATAAATATAAGAGATTTTTAATTATTTTATGTGTATTAAGAAAAGTTTATTATATTTTTAAATTTCTAAAAAAAGAGTTTAAGATTTCATTTTACTCTTATTAACTAAAATAATGCATTTCCTCTCATTCTTAATATAAAAATCTTTTAAAAAGGCTTTTTTTGTCATTAATATAAGAATTTTTTTAAAATTTAATGAAGTATTAATATATGATTTCAAAAAATACTTTTAATGGTTTTAACCTTCTTTCTCGAAGCATTAATATGAGATAGAGATTAATGACTTTTATTAATGTATTTGAAGAATGTCACAGTAATTTTTTACAAATTCAATATGCTTCTAACTAATTTTAAGTATCTACATTAATTCATATGATTTTAGTTAAAAGACTCTTATAAAAAGTATCAGAGGAAAAACTTCATTCAATTAGCAATCATCATTATGACTTGTATATGAAGAAAGAGAAAATGAGTTCGATCAATTAAAATAATTTACAAGGCTGGTGATTAAATATAAAAAAAAATCATTTCATAATATTACATGACACCTTATATTATAAATAAAAAAAATTACTCCTAAAAGATACGTTATATTTAGGATTGGATAGAGTTAAATTTAACATAAAAATCAAATGACCAAATTAAATTTAAGAAGTATCTTGATGGTATTAGATGGCCAGCATATACTTAAATCAATCTCAAACGATTGTTACTTATTAACTAAAATTTGGAGGATAATTATTTAATATTTTCAATGCCAAGTGATTATGGAATAAATATTTCCAAAAATTAAGTTGGATCTTCAATGAGATTCGAGGGTACTTGGTAAGAGTTGACATGAATATTCTGTAACGTGCAGGATAAGCGCATGCGTATGAATAATTAAAGTTAGCTAGTGAGGAACGACATGACGTGGCGAATCTTATTGATTGATTAAGGATCCGATTGATTAAGTTTTGTTTGATTTATTACTGTTAATTATGATTCTATGCATCCCAAAGTTCAGCTTGTCGGACAAATGTCCAACCACCTTCTCCTCCCTCTCATTCTACTCTTGCACAATTCTAATAAACAACTCTAACCCATTCACAAAAATAATATTAAATTTCAACTAATTTAAATTAAATTTATATTATCTTTAATTATTACTTTCATTTTAAAGATATAGTTGAAAAGAAAAAATTAATGCTTTATTAGTTTTTTAAAATAACGGATGAAATAAAATATTTAAAAATTTCTAAAATAACATGTAAAATGGAATGGAAAAGGTATATTTATCCATATTCCATACCTTTTGTCTATCCTTTTAATTGCTGAATAAGGGCATAGATGACAAAAAAAATTTAATACACTAGAGAGTTCCTTCAAAATAACTTATATTTGAATCAATATACTCTTTTCAGTTCAAAATATAAGTTATATTTCAAAAGTTTACTTTGATCCAAAATATATGTCTCATTTGATAATTTCTAGGATATTAACTATTCTTTTTCCTATTAATCCTTATTTATAATTAAATATAAAAGAGATAACATACCTTAAATGTAATATATTAAATAAGAGTACCATTGAAAAATCATGTATTTTTTTAATAAAATAAGTAAAATTATATTTCTTGATTCATGTATAATTAATACTTATATTTTGGATATGAAAAAGTGAAAGGAATAACTTGACCTTAATGTGGTAATTTGAAAGTGTTTTGGATTTTTTTCTTCAATAAAAAGTTGAAGGTTGAAATCATTTAAAGCATGTGTAAGTAGTAACCACACTGCTTTGAATTTCTTAATTGTTACTAAATATAGGATTTATTGGTCTGATCCTAAATATAGGACCATTTACAGTATATAAGGTAGTATTTATTATATATTTTAAAAAAATTCTTATTTAATGTATTTCAAAGAGAGAGAAAGAGATTAAATAAGGATAGTTTTAGAAAAATATTATGATTTTTAGAAAATCAAGATAGTTAACTAATTTTAACTCTCATTTTAAATCAATATAATTTGATTAAAAAGATCTTATATTAAAGATTAAAAAGAGTATTATGTATTATTGCAACATAATATTAAAAAGACCACGTTGCACTTCCAAGGAATACGAGCGATAATTCTAAGAAGTATTAATAATAAATTCTTTCAATGATATTGACAAAAATTTTAATTTTTAATTGCTTAAGTGCCAATTTTATAAATCACTACAAGAAAATAGTGATTTTTTCACTTATTCTTTTCATGAAAAAAATTAATGAGAAATTCTTGCAAAATTTCTTGTGAAAAATCTCTCCAAAATAGTTTATTGCAAAAATTTCTCACGGAAAATCTTAATGGAGAAAAAAATTCGTGAATAAAATTCGCAAGAAATATTACACAGCGTGAAGGTGGTGTGAGTGGCACCAAGCTTCCTCGTGAACCTTTATTCTTTTTCCTTTTCTTTTCATCAATTTGAGGGAAGTTTAATTCCATAACTACATAATAAAGCTAACGTGACAATAATAAAAATATGGATTTAATGACTGACCAGGGGTGGATCTAGAAAACAACGCTGAAATATGGGCGCTAAATCTGATTATAACATTTTTTATAAATAAAAATAAAGAATTTATAAAAGGAAATTTGTAGGATGCGGTTGCCCCCTTGATCCGTCACTGTGGGTGACTCGGTTCTGTTTTATGGTTTAACCGTACATGAATAATTTTTTACCCTTTTCTTTTTGGGAGTTAGATCCTTCTTTAAAATTCTAATCATAGCATAGATTACTCATTGATTGAATTATTAATTTAAACAACAAAAATAACAATATTGGATTAAATGAGTTGATATTTCTTATAATATTGGCCTCACTTTTTAACATTGAAAGCTTCTATATAACCATAAATTTCAAAAACCTTATTTGGTTTATCTAACATTATTTAATATTTCATATACTAACTTCAAAAATACACTTCAACAAATCTGACTTTTGGCAAAGAATGTCAGGACCTCACAAACATATATTGATTATTTTCTAGTACCAATCCTGTAGTCCCAGGTTTCACGTTCTAAAGTTGACAATGATGATGCTACAATCTGAGCCGTTCACGAAAAGCAATCAAGGTCGTCCATCTTCCCCTCAAAAAATTAAAAAGTCAATCGATGACTCTTCTATGAACAATCTACCAAGATGTCCTTCACAAATAAAATTCTAAATCCTCCATTCATTCACCTCTCATAACTCAGCCATTTCCCTCTATGAGTCTCTCTCTCTCTTCCCTGTTTCGAAGCTAGCGAAGAAGGGAAGCAGAATAAAGTCGTTCGTGATATGCAAGACGAAGGACACTGCAAATCGGGGAAAATTAGATGGTTGTGATAACTTCTTGAGGATGGGATTGTTCTGAAGCTAACCTCAAGATGACGTCGTTTTCAATAAATTGGCATGTGTGGCACTTCGTTTGCTATAGATATATTGAATGGTTGGATGAAAAGGCAGACTCTGCAGAGTCTAAATCCATTTATGTACTCTGAAGGGGAGGCATAGTCATTTTTTTTTAATGATTTTCATTGTATAAAATATTCTTTTTATAATTACACTTGAGTTACATGTTAGTAGTAATTTTAGAACTAATAAGACTACCTAAGATTATTATGCCTTATAATTATTTCAAAGCATTCAAATGTATATCCACTTGTCCATAATCAAGACCACAATAATTTTACACCAAGGAAACTAGCTACACATGTTATGATTTACAAAATATAAATGCAAACTAATCTAATCCAACCAAACATCATTTCAAATGAAAAGGAGAGGAGAAAGAGTGGAAAGACCTAGGAAAATGGTGAGACTTCTCTTCAATCCTTCACCCAAGCTCCTCCATATCCGCCTCTCCTAAGAAGGGGATGCTTTCCTAGAGGCGTAACCAAACCAGAGTCTCAACAGAGATGAGTCGCACTTGTCAGTGTGGGTCCCACTCTATCTCTGTCCCTCTCCCCACTTGAATAATGGAGCAATTGAGGGAATCCAAACCCGAACTTATTCTTTTGTATCGTTGTGCACAGCAGAATGAAACCTACATGATCAGTATCCATTTACAAACATCTTGTGCTTCAATAATTTCTCAGAATTGGCTGCAGAATTCCCTAAGTATGGAAGGTAAGAATGAAATATTTACATTCTCATGCATCTTATCATCTTCCTGACATCAGATTCATGAGATTTGGATTTTCATAGAGGGCACTAACATCCCAATCCTCAGTAGTAGCTGAAAAAAGTGTCATGAGAGCAACCACAATAGACCTCATACTTGGACGTAGTTGGGGACTCTCTTGGGTGCATGCTCTGGCAAGTTGAGCCATCTGCAAACCAAAAATTAGTGTCCATACATTAAATAGTTGAAATCATAAACAAAAATATTCTAAGGTATAAAAAAATGTATGGATTTGATTTTTTTTAAGGTTCTGAGACAAACTTAAATGGTAAATGTTAGAGATAGATAGAAACGATTTGCAACCCGTAAATAAGAAATAAGTGGCATCCACTAATTGAACGGCATGTCTCACATGTTGTGTCTTTTTCTCTCCAAAATTTATCACATAAATTTATCCACAACTTTAGAGAATTGGAATCCCAAATGCACTTACTTTCAAAACTGAGTCGATAGGGTAGTTATCCCCAAGCCTTGGGTCAACCAATTTACAAAGATCTTCTATAGGATCAGGCTGATTAAGAACTTCATGTAACTGCATTACATGAAATATAAATAATGACTATGTATGCACCCTTTAGTTTAGATTGACGTAAAAACATAATGCTAGTTGATTTGAAACAAATGACGTGGAAAGATACAAGAGAGATCAAGATTCAAGAATAACCATTGTTACGAGGCCCTTTGAGTCAGCAACAGATTGAGTCGTCTTGACAATTGCTTCCTTGGCAGAAATAAGTTCAAAAAGAACAACTCCAAATGCGTAGACATCTACCTTAGGAGAGACATCTCCATACTGTGCATATCTGTGGATAAGAGAATGGTACTCCTTTATATAAACAGGATAACAAAATAGTGAAATTTTACCTCAAATGAATTCTATCAAATGTAAGGTGTTCCTGGACAAGAGGGATATACCCATATTTCCTATTCAATCTTATAAGAAAATTATATATACTAAAACAAGTAACAACACTTGCTAGCAATGAAACTTAAACAGGATGACTTGGGGATTGTTTGGGAATGTCAAAAAGTGCAGCTGTCATCATGGAGTCAGGTGAGATTGTGCGCAATGGGTAGGAAGAAGTAGTGTTCTCTCTCCATTGTTTGAAAGTCTAATGAAATTAAAAATGATGATAACATTGATGCCACTTCCAATCCAGTATGCTAAATATCAAGGATTCTCGTTATTCTTATTTGTTTCTTGATTTAACTAAATGTATTATTGTCTACTTTGTAAGCCATTGGCTATAGACTATTAGACTTTCCATTCAGTTTTCAGAATCAATAAGAGTTTTCATCTCCCTTTCTTCCTTTCTCTCTCAATTTCTATATTTTTTCTCCTACTGGTTCTACATCAATCAATAAACCTTCCCCTTTCAGAAGTTACAATGTCATTCATGGATTGGGTCTAAAGTATAAATTTTTAACATTACTTCGATAGAAGAAAAGGCAAGTGAAGAGTATTTTTAACATTAAAAAGGACAGAGGATATCATACTCGGGTGGCATATATCCAAATGTTCCCACAAGATGACCCGTAGGAAGTGATGAGTTTCCAACTTCAGCCAGCTTGGTTAATCCAAAATCTGCAACCTGCAAATATGAATATTCTAGGAACTTCAATAATAGCCCCAAAAATGAATATAAAGATAAGCTTCCAGATTATATTCAACCTTCCCATGGAAGCTTTTGTCAATTAATATATTTGCCGACTTTATGTCACGATGGATATAGACAGGAACTGTATGCTCATGAATATATTCAAGACCTCTGGCTGAATCCAGAGCAATTTGAACACGGGTAGACCATGGTAGCGGATCTCTTCCTGGCATCATTATGACTATATTATTACATGATTGCAACCAAATTGCAGAGTCAGTAAAAGAATTACAATAAGTTGTGAGTAAACCTGCACCACGCAGATGTTGACTTAAGTTTCCATTCTCAATGTATTCATAAACAAGGAAAAGAGAGCGCTCTGTACAATATCCAATTAAGCGCACCTACATTAATATACAGATATTTATTACTTGAACATGTATTCGTGCACATTGGCCAAAAAAAGGAACATGCACTCTTGTACTGAACATTTGGCAAAAAAAGAAATTCTTGTACTGAACATTGATTTACAAGCATAGATACATACCCTGTGTATGTGTGTAGAGATAGAGAGAAAGAGTGAGAGAAGAGTAGAGATCAATTGACACTAGTATAAGAATTGACATGCTTGCACTTCTCAAATTTTAGAAAAATTAAAATAATATATATGTGTGTGATCAAATAGCATATATTCTCTATTTATTTAAAAATTTATTGTACCTTAATCTTGTGATAGATGAACGGAATACCAAACAATTTTTGAATTAGTGTATTTAGTTAAAATCTCATACCAGAGAAAGTTATTCAATGCCATTGAATTGAAAAAATGATTTTGTTTGACACTGATGTCTAGTAAAGCCTTCTCATACACACATACACAAAAAGTAGCATTCCTGTTCAATGCCTTCTATCCCAAATACAACCACAAAACTTATAACAGTAATAGGTGAAGCAAATACTCGTAAGAGGAGTAACAGTGGCAGTGACGCAAAACACTTTTTCCATCATTAGAAGCTGGTAGGTACAAGCTTTAAGAAAAGAACACTTTAAAGTTACACAAACCAAACCAATGATACCTCAGCCACAATAACTAAATTATCCGTATGTTTTTCCCAAAAAAAAAAATACAGGATCACAGACGAGGTCACTTGAGTAATAGAATTTGTTAAATTCATGAGCCAAATATGCAATTCTGATAGACAATAAAGAACTGTTTTAGTCATAAAACATAGAAAATATAATCTTTAATGGAGAACATTCTAATGGTGTCTGTAATCTAAGACATTAAGTGATATATATTATATATCCATTATGCTATCCAAATTTGAGATGCCGGCAAGCAAAGTGTTCATTTTGCTGGATGCAGCAAATGAATATGGTACATGATAAAGAAATGCAATTAGACATAAGATTGATGCAACAGCATCATTTAAAAAAATTAAAAAAAAAAAGCGAGAGAGGAGAGGGGAATATACAAAAAGATAAAAAAAAAGGCACAAAAATGCTCTTTAGATTGGCAATCTTATCAAACATATTAAAAAAAAAAGGAAAGGAAAAGGCTAACAATAAGTAGCATTTGTCATGACTCAAACAGGAAAAAGAAACTAAAATAATTTCATTAATCCATTAAAGAAAGGGAAAAAAAAGAAAATAGAAATCCTTAACAATAGATGACCCTCAGTCAATAATCCACCAGTTACATTTTTAATAAATGCTTGATACTAATCTAAGCTCAAAATTACCCCAAGCTAGTGCTAGATTCCATTATTGAAATCATCAATAATCTTCTCAGAAGAAAATCTTCTGCCAGCTTCCTACTTCACTAGGAACTTAAAAGCAATGTAAATACTTCGTTTGAGAGGCTTAGTACCAGGTTAAGGTGATGAACATTGGTTAGGACTTTCAGTTCAGCAAGAAATTCTCTTGTTGCTAGCATGTCCATCTTCTTGATTGCAGCTTTCTGCACAGCAAAATAATTCAAGGGGGATTATTTAAGGAGAACATGGATGTTGGATTTAAGGGAAAACATGGTATAGCTATAAAGTACAAGCAATTGTTGATCCATCATCAGACCTTTTTAAGCATTATGTAATACTGCATGAACTTTCTGTTCAATGATTAAACTACTTTTTGTTTCTTATTTAACACCACTAGGTATCATGTAATCATCTTATTTTTCATTTTGTGTATGCTGAGGCAAATATTCTTAGCAAAACAGAGAAAGCAAAATACAGGGGAAAACAAAAAGAATATATATATATAGTTTGGCTGCAGGAATGATAATACAGTGGCTCTTAATCCTCCTAACATGTCATTTCCAGCTATACTTCCGCAATTGACACATAAGTAAATGAAAATTCTGTGTTGAATTGCACATGCATATCACACATAGAGCATATATAGTCTTATCTTTAATCTCAAATTGGCAAAACAAATAATTTACTGAGACCGCAACATTAAACAATTATAAATTGTCTGAGAAAGCTTGTAATAAACCAGAACAATATATGTTAATACTACCTCGCCTCTCAGCTCTGCATAATAGACAGCACCAAAACCACCTTGACCAATTTTATTAGACATACTGAAGTCATTTGTGGCAGCGGCTAGTTCTTCATATGAGAACTCCACTGATTTGTCCACTGTGATGCCAGTAGGAACACCAGGTCCTGAACCTGAAGTTTCAGATTCAACATTAGCAGAGGCTTCATCTAACAAAGGAAAGCAAAAAAAAGTGACAATATATGGAACATCATCTTCATTAACAAGCAAGAGCAAGAAGATCACAAACGTTTGCAATCAAAGGCACAGCAAAGGATAACCAGCGCAACCAAGAAAGCACAAGAGCTGATTAAAAAGGGATCACCAAAGTCAGTTTATTTATTCCAAGACCTCAACATTTGTTGTTCACTATTTTCTAGTAACATGATGCCACTCTGAATGAGGAACAAAAATATCTACATAAATTAATTTAGTAACAGCATCAGATTCAGTAACCTTTTCCCTTTTGGATTGCCCACCAGAGACAAAGATCACGTGACTTATAACAGAATTGTCAGATGAGGTCTTTGAGTTAGATTTTATATTTAAAGTAAGTCATAGTAGAACTATTGAATCAAGGAAACTTTACAGCACTGTATCATTTAGCCATGTCTAAAGGGAAATGGTTGAGGGAATGAAAGAGGAAGAGAGTCATTGAATCAAAATAAGAATACCCTTCCCAACATGAGCAAAGAGCCCTTGGAAATATTCAGAGAGTGACTTCAGAAATGGTGAAAGGAAAAAATGGAGGGACTCATTGGAACAATTATATGAAAGGGGGGGGGGGTTTGGAAACGAGTGTACCCTTCTCCTCTTGAACAGAGAACTCTTGGAAATCTTGAGAAAGAAATTTCGAGTCATCTATCCTCTTTCGGAAATATCCAAAATATATAGAAACTGCCAACAACAGAAGCCCAGCTATTACTCCAACAGATATTCCAGCAATAACTCCGCCAGACAGACCTGCTTATGTGGAATCAACTTCAACTTTTGAGTACATGCTGACCATTGACATATATGAATGTCAAATTGAAGAGGACACAACAATCAAATGACCAGCTTTCTGAGAATAGAGAAAAGAAAACCACCTGCTCCGGCACTGCAGAATGAAAGCAAAAATAGTCATTGACACTTGTCCATTGAAGAATAGAAATGTTATACAACCGAAGTGCCAATAGCATGCAAAGAACAAAACTTACCTAGACTCCAGTGGAACATAGATACCATTTTGATCTGGAAAATTAAAGGAAAATATAGAAGTTGCCATGTCAGCATCTTGTACAGAACACTAAACAGAAAATAGTTACTATTTTTGGATTAGATGCTCCATAAAAGTTGCCAGATGAAACCATAATTTCTATTGATAAAACTAGATTAACCAGGAAATGAAACAATTACTCATTTTATTTGGAGAATCAGCAACCAACAACAGTTTGTAGAATATCGTAAATGCCCAATAGCAACTGGGCACATTTTATATTCAGGCTATAACAGTGATCAAACTCACAACCTCTTGTTGCAACAACCTAATGCTATACCAGTAAGGCTAGCGCCTCACAAGGCAGAATATCATAAATTCTTTTGTGAAATTATATACCATTTCCTGATATTTATAAAAGTCAACCACAATTTATTCATTCAACATCATTTTCTGCCCGTACGCATAATTACCTAATCAGGAATTAATAATACAGGGTCCAAGTTAGCATTTGAACAAGTTCCACATATGAATGCCCCAGATATTCCACTTAAGCAACCACCACCACCACACATGGAAATCTAAACTGATACTATGTGCAAAAATACCTATAAAGTGATAGCAGAAGACAAAAAAAATCAATGAACAGACAGACTAAAATGAAAAATTTGAAAGTGAAAATATTATACAGCTTAGCATCACATTATTGGGTGTTTCAAAAAGTTTCTCTACATATCATAAGCTTATTGGAGAATTTTATAGCAACCACACTTAAGCATAAGTTTGACCAAGACTAGAACCATCAAAAGCAAAAGCAGAATCTACCTTTGCCTGGGATATAAACCAATCCACTCCCTTGGCTGAAATTCACACCCGGATTATACCGCTGCAGCAACCCAGCATCAAGATTCTCATTACTGGCAATCGATTGCAAACTATCCTCAGGCCTAAGCGGGTATGTGATGAACAATCCATAGCTTTTTGAGATTTCGCTGTTACCACAAGAACAGTTAATCGCAACATTAAGTGTTCCATTTTGAGGTATTGTGACGCCATTGAACTTCTGCAACCACTCAACTGTGGTCAAATTGGAGTAGTACTGCTCAGCAATTGTCTTGTAGGTATCCCCTTGTTTAAGCTCGTACTGAAATATGTGACCCAGAAATTCACCTGGAAGACAATCGCATGGGAATGGGAGGTTGATTCTTCGAGTGGACTGGACATAATCCTTGCTGATTGTTTGGTCTCTGTTGTAGCTGACGATGACGTTTTCGTCTGAAAGAACCTGGGATCGCATCATCTGTGCGATGAATGAGAGATTGGAATTTGGCCAAACGTAGTAGGAACCTAGAGCTAAACTACAACCCTTGTTACACTGGGATTCTGCGCTAGGAAAATCTGAAGCGAAGAAGATGAAGAAGAAAACGAGAAACCCATATCTGGGTTCCATGAAGTTGAAGAGAAAATCGAACAGTTTTGAAAACCCCAGATCAGATGGAGGGGAAGCAAATGAAGAACCAAGTAGATATTGAAAAAGAAAAGGTTTTGAGATTATTTTAATGGGAGATGGGAAAGAGAAATGAAATTTGGAGAGCCCTCTGCTCCCAACGGCCCGCCAGGTTAATGAGATATGAGCTATGTGTGAGAAAATTCTAAACTGTGCTGCAAAATTGTCACAGCCATTAACTAACAAGACCCCACCTATCTAGTACGGTCAATTCCCGCAGTTTTTAATACTGTAAGTGCGTGTTTCGATTTAAGCGCCAAGAGAGAGAGAGAGGGAGAGAAAAAAAAACTATTGACCCTAAATTTACTTCATATTAAAATAATTACTTATAATTATTTAAATAATTATTTTTATAAATTATTTTTTTATTTATAATAATTATTTATCCTCTCATAATTACTTATTTTATTTTTTCTTCTTATTATTCACCCAATAATCACTTAAATCTAAATATCTAAACATATTTTTTCCTCAAAATCATTTATAAGATAAAAATATTTAAATACAAATTACTTTTAATATAATCACTTATTTTCATAATCTATTATGAATAAATATTTATCCTCATAATTACTTATACATAATTCAATCCAACCACACCCTAAAAAAATTTGAAGCAATTTGACAATTTGCATTACTTTTATTATTATTTTTTATCACTATTACTTTCCAAGATTCTTGTGGCATTAAATAAAAAAAATCCAAGAGTCTTTATGCTTTTTAAATTAATTTTTGAGAAATTCAATACTATCGATTAATTTTAACTTGCTTGCTTAATCCTATAAAGTTAATTAAAATCATTGTGTAAATAGAATCCAAATGAGTAAGAAATAAGTTGTTCTAAGATATCGTACCAAATTTGAGAAAAAAATATTTTTTTAGAAAAATAAGTCTTATTATTCATAGTTTTTAATAATACTTAATAAGAAAATTTATGAATAATATTATAAAATTAATCTGATGTATTTATGCAATATTAATTTTTTAAAATTATTTTCATATATGTTGTTACGTAATTTAATTTTGTAAGAAATCATGCAATTTGACCTTAGGTTGTCTTTAAAATAAGTCCCATTGAGTCATTGACCATGCAGCTATTTTGGACCAGTTGAAGTCAAAGTCTATGAAGTTAATTCTCAATGTCTTGTATCTCATCTTTGAAAATGTGAAATAAAATATACTCTTGAAAAGGTCATATCTATTAAAATTATTAAAATTAAATTAATAAATATTCATAAATCATAATTCATATCTAACGTAAATGAGTTGGAATAATTAAATGAAAGATGTCTAAGGATGATATTTTTCTTGACATGAAGGTTATCCTTAGTTTCTTACTATAAAAAATAGAGATAGAATTAGATGACAAGAGAATTTGGATGGTGAGCTATACTTTGAAAAATGTGTTTACTCTCAACCTGAGTAAGAAGAGAAAATGGAAATAAAGGAAATAGATAGAAGAGAAAAGTGGGAAGCAGTAATTTTCTCTCAATATGTTTAACTGAATGAAAGAAAATAAGGAAAAAGAGAAAAAGTGATAATATTTATAATAAATAGATTTAAATTTTTTGGTAAAAAAAGAATAGATTTAAATTTTGAAATTGTTTTAAAAGATTCCAAAATTAAAAGTTTGAACTACCTAAAAAATACAGATAAAAATTATGTAAAAAATTATAATTCTAGATTTCAAGTTAAAAATTTTTGCCTTTAAAATCTTCAAAATAATTTTTAAAATTTAAGATTGTTCAATATAAATATTTTTAACTTTTTTTTGCAAGTGGTAAAATCATTTTTTTATTAAATGGTAACATAAATATTTTTAACTTTAAAGTCTTCTGATATACTCCCATCCAAATTATAAGACTCTTTATAAAAAATTTTAATGTTTCATAACATAAGACCCCTTAAAAAATTAGTGAGCGTTTATATGCTATTTTTCAAAAATGCCCCCTCATAACTCTATACTATAAATATTATCTCTCTTTAATGTTGATATTAATTAGAAGTGATTTGGAAATGTTTGACAATTTTGTTAAGAAATCTAAATATTTAACTAATTTTAACTATCCTTCTTAATAATATATATAATATAGTCTAAAGGTTTTATAATTTGTAACAGAGGAGTACTTTTCAACAAAACTACTCCTAGTTGTCATTTGAAGTAAGATAATATTTTTCTCCTTTCATATTTGTCAATAACTTTCATTTAATAAAATAATAGAATGCACAGTAATACAAAACAAGAAAAAGGCGAAGATCCATTAGTAACAGTTATTCGCCATACCAAATATTAATTTTTTTAAAAAATAATTATTGAGTCATTATATTTTATATTAATTTTTAAAATATATTTTTATAATTTAATTTATTTTCAAAACACTTCCTATAAAATTTCAAGTTATAAAAGTTCATATGCAAAATTATTAAACGTTTAAGAAAATATTCCTCAAGTGATCCATGTAGGAAGATGATGGCATGTCTAACTATTATTTTAGTGACCTCCACAAAAGCTGAAAGAAAGCTATTGAATGAACTATCCTTAACTTAACCTAGTGTATTTGCACGAAAATATAGATTTTTTTTCTAAAAAAATATAAAATTTGGAAAAACAAATTATTTTTCTAAAATAAAAAATAAATTAAAAATTATGTCAATAAATAATGAAATAATGGTATCATTTATTTTATTTGCATATAATATATATATATATAGCTTACACGTGCCACAAAATAAAAAGAAAACATCTTTTAAATGAATACAAGAAAACGCATTTCTGTCTGAAAAGGGGCCGGCATCTCTCGTATTCCCTAAAGGAGAAAAATTTGACAATGAAATTCACATGCCTTTTTCTATGTTTTTTTTTTAACATCCTTTTTTCTTTTATTACACAACGAAAATAGAGTTGAAAATATGATTTGGGCCTTGTGGTTTAGCCCATTTAATCCAAAAATAAAAGGTTGAGTTGCAACAAGATTACAATCCATTTTTAAGAGGGCTTATTTTGGCTGAGCCCACATAAATGGTAGGTTAAGTTGCTTAGCAGGGTTGCCCAACTTTTTTATATATAAAATTTATATGTAATTAACAGCTAATAATTAACAATGATTTGTGTCTTTATTTTATAATTTATTATAAATTTATATTAATTTATTTAATTTTTGGATTTGAATATACGTTATTTTCAAATTCAATGATAAGATGTTTGAAAGTTGAATACACATAGATATACTTTTTTTTATTTTTATTAATTTATTTAAAAGGAAATAAAAATTATGCTGGGTGATGTGAGTTGGTCCACATAATTTCCCGATGGATGGGGTTGATAAAACCTCGACAAGTTGATATCTCCTTTACATTTTCTTGAAACTATATACATTAGGCATTCAACTACATTTCTTACAAACAATGCTCTTTTACCTTGTTAAAACTCAATTTTCTTTTTTCTTTATTATTATTATTATTATTATTATTATTTTACAAAGCTATCCCTGGAATTTCATATCATGAAATAACAATAGAGAGAACAAAGAAAATAGCTTTGTTCAGGTGTTAAGATGATCAGGATATGAACTCAATCTTAACCAACCATAAAGTGGGTTGGCCATCTTTTTCCCTGTCCCATGATGGGTCAACCCATATGCATCGAGTTGGCCTATTTTCCCACCTGTAACAATTTCTTAAAACAACTAATTATTATTACTTGGATGAACAAGTCTTTTTTTATTTGAATAAAAATTGGAGTAATCTAGCAAGTTAGCCGTGCACTGCATGGGAACTTGATAAATCACATACACGACGAAATCTACTGCTTTGTTCGTAAATTACGTTTGTATTATTATTATTTTGGAGGTATTGATCCATTACAAAATATAACATCATTTATGTAAAATTATTGGCATGTGAAAATTTTTAAGACAGTAAATTATTTTCATTATTTCATCAGATTACTTTTCGCAAGCTTATAATATTACACTGTGGAGATAAAGTGATTTATATTAAAATATAGGAATACAAAACTTTAATTTTATTAATCTAAAATATATGAATATACGCCAAACCCATTTTTTTTTCAATATTTGGGCATTTTAAAATAATAGATATCCCACAATTATTCAATGGCTTACCAGAAGTTGTTGTTATATCGTATAAACTCTATTATTTTGCTATTTTATAAAAATTTAAGCAAAGTTTTACTAGCAAGCAGTCAATTTAAGACCATTTTCTATGACAACAAGTGCCAATGTTATTTAACCAGAAGTGTTTCAGAATCTTAACATACGAATATCTCAGTGATGATTAAACAAGTACTTCAAATATTACAATAATACATATTTTCAAATTACTTAGTAGGAAAAACATTTCAAGGTCAGTTTACTATCACTGTTGTTCCTTATCCAATGTTATAATTTTCCATACATGTCATCTTGGTGCAATTAAATTATTTAACATATCAATGCTTCATGTTTGCAACATACATCTCATCATGACCTGTGACTGTCTTTTAATAGTATTGTGGATCATTTTTGCAGCCTATATACCAAAGATATGGTTATATGGTTATATGTACTATCATGAAAATCAATTGAAGTTGTAATATTTGATGGCTGATTTCATTTAACTCTTTGACATCCCATCATGTAATCAAATATTCGCATATACCCAGCATATATAATTGATGGCTGATTACTTTAATTGGTATCTATCTTTCTATCCTACAGTATATTTAATTTATCATTCTCAATACTTCTTATATTCCATATAATTGAGAGTATCCCCGCACCTCGCGCGGGAATAAAATCTAGTCATATTCAAATAAGAATATGTGAACAAGAGAAAAAAATTGACGACTTTGAAACGCCTGCATTTACTGCACTTGAAAAAATGGCTTTATTTGTTTAGAATATAAGATAGATAACTTTTTATGGTACAAAATTAATATATATATATATATGTATATTAAATTTTTAATATCATCAATATCAATATATCAATTTATCTAATAAAATTTATAGTAGGTGGCATTATACAAACAGTAATAAGTATAACTCATTAATGCAACTGAAAACAAGTCTAGTTATTTACTAATAACATTTTTTAAGCTAAACTATGCTTTTTGTCCTTTAATTTGGAGGTAAGTTTTATTTTAGTCATTTAATTTTATTATGTTTTATATTAATCTTTTAACTATTAATATGTAACTAAATACTTCCTAATTCTTAATATCGTTAAATAAACTAACAGAAAATGATAATTTACCTATTTAAAAGCCACATTATTAATATTATTATGTATTAATTAATATAAAAATTATAATAAAAATAATTTTAAGACTTAAATATTTACTATTTTAAAAATATGTTAACGGAAGAAGTTAAAGATTACAACCTTAAAATTAAAATTTTTTTTAGGTTTTAAATATTTATTCTAAGACATTAAAATATTTTTATTATAAAAAATAAATATTTATGTTTTATACTTTACATTCTCAAGCTAAATTTTTTAACTTGTCAACTTGTCCAAAATAAATAAAAATTATTCATTTTAACATAATAATTTTAAACATTTTACCACAATATTTTAAAAATAATTTATTCTAAGGTTATAATTTTTAATGTCTTAAATTAACATATTTTTTAACTTTTTTATTTTTCTAAAGTACTAATTATTTATTTAAGCCTAAAAAATAATAATTATAATAATTAATATATAATAATAGTGATTAGATGAATTTAAGTAATTTTTTTAATTTGTTTAATGGTGTTAAATTCAGAAAGTTTTTTTACCGTATCTTTAAATTTAAAGGATTATAATAAAACTTTTAAAAATTAAAAACTAAAATAAAATTTACTTTAAAATTAAGAAATCAAATATATAATTTCACCTTTTACTTTTTAATTGGAAGGCATGTGAAACATTTCACACATATAAAATCACTTTTACCATTTCATCGTATTCTGCGTATCAAGTGGATCTCTTAAAGTCATTGAATTCATAATTATATTGACATAACAATCAGGGTATATCCAAAAATAACTGTGTTAATTAATTTGCATAATATTGGCACATATTTTCTACCTTTATCTTCTAGACATCAAGTTTAGTGTTTACAAAAGAGCAATTTCCCATTTCACCAGTGTTATATGAATTGGATCAAACCAGCTGATTTGACTGATTGGATAGAGAATTTGCTCCAAGTTTGGTCTAGACGAATGTTATGACCAGCCAATTTAGGAACTAGTGTGAACCATTAAGAACAAGTGGAATCAATTTTGAATCGGTTGAATCAGTTGTGAATGGGTCTTGAACATGTTTGAATTGGTTCGATTTTTAAGTTTTAAAAAAAAATTTTAAAGAATTTTTTAGTTTTTAAAATAAAATAACATCATTTTTTGTACAAAATATTTTTATTTTTATATTATAACATTATATAAACATTATTATGTTATATAATTATTGAAAATTATAAATTTACTTAACAATTAATATAATAATGAATTATTAGTTAATTATTTTAAATTCAAAATGTGATTATGGATGAATATTAACTTATTTAGATTTAAATATTAAGTTATAAAACTTATTAATGATTTGTTTGTAATGAATAATATATTAAAACTCTAATATTATTTAACTTGAAACTTTAATTAAGTAATAAAATTTGTTTAAAGTTATGTTATTTGTTTAAAATATATTATTTTAATCATTACTAGTTCAACTCCGGTGAAATTACATTTGAACCATTAAATCTTGAATCGGTTCAATGTCCAATCCAATTCTAACAAAAAAGCATCATTAGAGCCACCGTGATGGATCTCATACTTGGACGTTGGTCTAGCTCTCGCTCAGTGCACACTTTGGCTTCTTTGGCCATCTGCAAGTCCCAAAAATACATGTTGCAAGTCGTTAGATTCATTGATAGATTCCAATTTCTAGTCCATGAGTTTTCAATTGACTAGTATTTTTCTGTTCTATTATACATATTCCTGTGCTTTTGTTATTTTATCATTGTTAGGTCTGTTATTGTGTCCATTTTTAGTTTTAGTTTTTTCTTTTTAATAACGAGAGAGAGAGAGAGAGAGAGAGAGAGAGAGAGTACCCTCACAAAACTAACACACATGATCAATATGGAACAAGAGTTCCAGAAACATGAGCATCCACAAGCCTCCTCATAAAATCAGGAGCAACACCGAAGAAGGTGAATTGGAGCTCTCTTAAATGACCAAATTTAGCAAGGATATCCGTTGAATGATTAGCTTCTCTCGAAATATAACATTATCTTCACAACCCAATTTTTCTTTATCCACTGTAACACCTCAAGCATAATAGTAGGGTATTGGCAGTCAATATTCCTCCCATTAAACATATCAACAATCATCATAGAATCCACCTCAACAAGCATGGATTCTTTTAAAACCAAGCACCCAGCAGATTTTTAAACCCTCCGCAATTCCCCAAACCTCAACAGAACAACAACCAAGGAAACGTGTAAAGCCACCTAAACAACATCCATTTAGATCTCTAACAAGGCCACCACATTGACTTTAACCCACCCATCAGTCGAAAGAGTGTGAACACCGAATTTTGTCTAGTGTTTTTTTAAATATGAATAAAAAAATTTTCTAAGATAAAATAATAAAAAAATGATAATATCTTCCACTCTTGTGAAGTTATTCTTCTTTTTGAGATTTTTATAAAACTAAAAAAATAATAAAAAATAAAAAAAGGAAAAATCAAGGATTGAGGTTTGATATCAAATTAATAATGAAAAAAAGAAAACAAATCAATCAATCTTAATGTGAAATCAAAGAAAATAATAAAAGAGATTTTTGTGATTTTAGAGTATTAATTGAATGATTTACTTTTTTGACATTATAAATAGAGGCAAGATGAGAAGAGTGGCATCAATAGGAATCAAAAGAAAAAGAAGAAATTGAGAGAAAGAAAGAGGGTATGCGAGTGGTGGTCTAAAAGTGAAGGAAAAGTTAAGAGTGAGTGTTTGTGAGGTCCATTGAATAATTTATCCACACCGATGAACACCTCACAATATGTGAAAGTTTGCTTATGATATATTTTGTTTTCTTCTCTTCAATTTATTTCTATGGACCCTAAAGTATGATACTTTGCTGAAGTCCCAGAAACAAATTACTCATATCCATGAATATCCTTAATAAAGATAGAAGAATATTCTCGTTGATAATGGATAGATTTGTCCTATTTTATCATGATTTGTGTCCATAAGCCAATATATATAACTACATAATTATAATCATACTTGACAAACACTTTGGTTAAATTAATAGAATGATACTCCATGATATTCTTTCTGGCATAACCGTTATAATGACTTTTTTAAAATTTCTTTTTTCTCCTTTTTTTCCTTCTTTCTTTTTTTTTTTGTCTCTTTTCTTTCTTTCTTTTTTTTTCCCCTTCTCGTTTCATTTTTTTTCTTTATCTTTTCTTCTCTTTTTCTTTTTCTTTTATTTTATTTCTTCCCATTTTCCTTTGTTTTGTTTGTTTGTTTGTTTTATTTTCTTTCTTTCTTTTTCTTGATTTCCTTTTCTTTCTTTTTTCTTTTGCTCCAAAAATTATGATATTAGATAATTACAACTTCTCTTTCGAAACCATGAAATTCAGTTGAAATAAGTCAATAACTATCCTTCAAAGTTATGATAGCAGACACATATAATTTTAAAGAAGGTAACTTTATGTGTTTTCTAATGATGATAGTAGTTAAGTGATTGATTACATTATTCTTAGTCTTTCATGCGATTTTGATCATATGATATTTTCTCATTAAATATATATATTTTTTAAATTTTTGCTCGTTGGGGTTTTTGGAACCTTTGTAGGTATTTAGATTAATAAATTTACTATGTATTGTGATATACCTTTGCTGGTATAACATTTTCTGTTTGGAAAATATTTTTGAAAACAAAATAATAATGATTTTCTCAAATTTGATAAAGTTTTGTATCTATTTTTAATATATTTTTGAGTCATCCCGTGTAAGGTTTTCATAACTTTCATGGGTTTATAAGTGAGTGATTACTAAGTAAGATTTTGGAATCTCCATAGAATTGCCAATAAGAATAGTAAAAATAAAATAATTTTCTTAAATAAATAAAATTCACTTCTCACTAATGAAAAATATAAATATATTTCAAAAATTATATATTTTAAATATAATTTTTCTCCTAAAAAATAACAACCAAACGACACGAATTTTTATTTTTCGAACTACGTGAACTTTGATCCCTATATTAAGGTACGTAGGCCATAAACTCTTATTTTAGATCAAGTCCGTCTTTGTAAATAAATTTATTTTATTTATTTATTTTTCTGGTTTTTCTATACATGTTTTACAAAAGTAATTTAAATAATTTTAAGGTCATATTGATTTTATATAATTAGCTTAAGATAATCATTTTTATGAACGAGTATTATGAGGTGCCTAATACCTTCCATATGACGTAATCGACTCCCGAACCTTTTATATTTCGTAGACTATTTTTTTTTAGGTTTTCTAAAATTTCTCTTTTAAAAATTTTGGTGGGGACTCTACTTTATTTTAATTTTTCATTTTTGGAAGATTAAAAAACAGGTGTGACAAGGATTACAACAGATACACTTGGGTCTTCCTAATGAAAACCAAGACTGAAACTCGCATAAATCTTAAAAATTTCATTGCATATGTAAAAACAGTTTGAAACCAAAGTTCAACTTATAAGATCAGATAATGGCCTAGAACTTGCAATGGATTCTTTTATCAACAGCAAGGTATTGTTCACCAAACATCATGCATTGAAACCCCTCAACAAAATGGCTTGGTTGAATGCAAACACCAACATATTTCAAATGTAGCAAGAGCTCTTTTATTTCAAGTTAATCTGTCCAAAAATTTCTGGTGTTATGCTATTTCTCATGTTGTTTTTCTTATTAGTCGTATACCATCTCCAATCATTCATAATAAACCACCTTTCTCTTTACAATAAGAAACCAGATTTTTCAGACATACATGACAGATTTTTATCTCTCTCAATGTCATTTTTCATGAACATTATTTTCCATTTAAACAAAAGACTGTTGATGTGTAATGCTTTCTTCCCATATAGAAACAGATTATGATTTACTTTCTGTTCCTTCTTTTCATACATCTGATTCTATGCCTTTAAATTCTACTGCTATATCTTTACCTTCTTCCACTGATTCTTCTGCCGATTTCTCTTCTCTTCTACCATCTTCTGATTCTTTATCTACTTCTCTTCCACTTTCTTCTTCTCCTGATAATAATTCTTCATCTCCTTTGCCTTTCTCTGAACTTCATACCTCTGAGTCTGATTCTTCTGTTGTTCCACCTCTTCGTGTCTCTACTACACTACATAAACCACCTAGTTATCTACAGGATTGTCATTGTTCCTTCAATGCTTTAGCTCCATCACCATTTTCTTCCAAAGGTATAGTACATCCTCTTTCTTCTGTCCTTTCTTATGATTCTCTTTCTGCTTCTCACAAACGATTAGTATTAGCTATTTCAAGTGAATCTGAACCAAAAACATATAGTCAGGCTGTTAAACATGAATATTGGAGGAATGCCATACAAGCAGAAATTAAGGCTCATGAGCAAAATAATACTTGGACATTGACACATTAACTTGCAGTCAAACAACCGATAGGTTGCAAATGAGTGTACCATATCAAGTATAAGTCAGATGGTTCCATTGAACGGTATAAAGCCTATCTTGTCGTCAAGGGATACACTCAAACTAAGGGAATTGACTATTTTGATACTTTTTCCCTAATAGCAAAAATAACCACTGTGCGACTTCCTCTTGCTCTAGCTGCAGCTCAAGATTGGCATCTTCATCAACTAGATGTCAACAATGGTTTTTTACATGGAGACTTAGATGAGGAGGTACATATGGTTCTTCCTCAAGGCATTACCACATCAGATTCTACTTTGGTTTGTAAATTGCAGAAGTCCTCGTATGGGCTTAAGCAAGCCAGTCACCAATGGTTTCACAAGCTCTCCACTGTTCTTATTTCTCTTGGCTACATTCAATCTAAATCTGACTATTCACTATTTGTGAAGCATAATGATGTCTCTTTTACTATTCTGCTTGTCTACATTAATGACATTATTTTAGCAGGAAATGATATAGCTGAAATTCAGCATATTAAAACTGAGCTTGATGATCTTTTCAAGATCAAGGATCTTGGTACCGTCAAATTTTTCCTTGGCTTGGAAGTTGCTCGTGGCAAGCAAGGCATTTCTTTATGTCAACGCAAATTTGCTCTTGAACTCTTAGAAGACACGGGATTTCTTGCCTCTAAACCTGCCACTACTCCCATGGATAGATCCACCAAATTGACCAAAGATGGCGGTGTCCCTTTACCTGATGCATCTTTTTACAGAAGACTTATAGGCAGATTGATGTACCTTACAACTACCAGACCAGATCTTTGTTTTGCTGTTCAACAACTTAGCCAATTCATGGCTTGTCCTACTAATAAACACCTTCAAGCAGCTCACAAAGTTGTTCGATACATCAAACCTACTCCAGCTCGTGATCTTTTCTTTTCCTCTACATCTAATCTTCAACTCAAAGCCTTTAGTGACTTGGATTGGGCTGGCTATCTGGACACTCACAGATCAGTTACTGGCTATTGTACTTTCTTGGATCATTCCTTAATCTCTTGGAAATCCAAGAAGCAAAGCACTATTATATCTTCTTAGTGATCTTCATATACCCCATCCTCATCAAGCACTACTATATTGTGATAATCAGTCAGCCTTACAGATTGCTCCAAATCCAACTTTTCATAAACGCACCAAACACACAGAGCTTGATTGTCACTTGGTTTGTGAGAAAGCTCAAGCTAGCCTTATTTGTTTGCTTCCGCTGAAATCAGCACATCAACTTGCTGATCTATACACTAAACCTCTTGCTCCTACTCCTTTTTCTTCTTTATTATCCAAGCTAGGTATGATCAATATCCATGCTACAGCTTGCAGGGGGCTAACCGATTTAGTTAAAGAAAAAGGGTAGTCATTCTCACGAAACTAAGTTAGTTTTGTACTCTACTTTCAGTTAGTTAGATTTTTCTTTATTTATTTACTCGTACTTCAACTTTGTATATATACCTCAGTTAATGAATAGAAGAGACAACTTCTATTTTTCCTCCAATCATTTTCATTCTTTCTCTTTTTCTCTTCTCTCTCTTCTCTTCTCTCTTCTCATCTCTTTCTTCTTCCTATTACGTGTCAGGTTCCCTTTGATACAGATTCATGCAAGAAAAGAGGAAATAAGTAAAGGGAAGGAGGAAAGAGAACCTAAGAAGAGCCAAGATAACGAGCAAGATAGATTGGACTCATAACAAATCAATAGTTGAAAATGTTGAATGAGTTGAGAAACTCTTGAAAGGACCAAGTAAAAAGAAATTGTTTGTATTCTCTCCTGAATGCATTTATAAGTGAAGGAAAAGGCCAACAGCTAAAGCATATTCAGAATAATCTCCCTGAGAATGTGAGAATGATTATTTACAGTAAACTTCTAAATAAATAAATAAAAATGATGTCAGGAATTCCGTAGAAAACAGTTATGAAGGGTAAAAATAGCCTAGTCTTGGAGAACAGACTTTGACTGTATCATGCTTCAAAATAAAACTAATTCACCTAATGCGGAAAAAGAAAATTAATCACGACTAATACCCAAAAGATAACCTTCCAATTCTAATGTTATCAGATCCTCAGTACTATTCTGAGATTAAAAAAAAATGAAATTGATGTCTTAATGCTGATGCCTAGGCTAATGTTGAATCCCTTCACCACAAGAAATCTCGCCATCTACATACCACGCTGGGTTAGCCAAAAAAACTATCAAAGTTTAACTTCATGGAGATTTTAAAGTAACAATTTATTTACTAAATATTTTTTTTTGGGGTGAGGAACATTACATATGCTTTTGTTCAAAAGTTATCATACCAGGTTCAGGTGACGAACACGTGTTAACACTTTCAATTCAGCAAGAAACTCTTTCGGTTTTGGAGACTCCATCTGTTTAACTGCAGCTTTCTGCAAAGCAAAATTCCTTTAAGAGGTTTATTTAACCAGAGAATACGAAAACTAAAATGGCTATAAAGAAGAACTAACAAATTCATGAATCATTTTAGCACATGTTAACACTTTCAATTCAGCAAAAAAAACAGCGTAGATATGAAATTTTGGGTTCAAGCATACAATGAGTAACTATACTAAACATTTTCAGCAAAAGTAAATAGGAAGAAAAGAAAAATGCATAGGTGAATGGAAAGTTCTTGACTGAGATTTTCACGAATCATTTTCTTTCTTTGTTTTTTTTTTTTTTGGGTGACTGTGATGGTCATTAATCAATTCAGTCAGTTCAGGTCTTTGTATTTCAAGCGCTTTGGAGGTGACTCTTCATCTAAACTTTAAATGCAAGCAATTAAATTTTATACTATGTGAGATTACAAACCTCACCCCTCAGCTCTGCATAGTAGACAGCCCCACAATCACCTTGACCAATTATATTAGCCATACTTAAGTTATTTGAGGCTTGAGCTAGTTCTTCATATGAGAACTCCACTGAACCTGAAAATTTTACATTCAATCATCAATTGTAATGTCATTTCCTATGCATTTCATCCATTCGTTTCTTCATATGAAAGTCCGGAAAACAATTTATAATCAGAACAAAAAACAAGATTTCGCCAGCCCTGAAGACCTAACGAAGTCTTTTTTTTTTTAAATAATTTTGAAGCAAAAGGTTATGGTTTTCAATCCCTAAGAGAACACATTTTTGCTCTAATGAGATTCTATCAAAATTTGTACATGCTCTAAACCACTATGGTTCTCGTGGCCTATCATTTGTGCCAAAAGTGCTTTGTGTTTCCTCTTGATAAGAGCATCAGGTGTCCCCACGTCCTATGAGTATGGGACTAATCCCAACTAAAGCTTCAACTTGTCCTTCACCAGATGTTGCTTCTCGTGGCATTGAAACCCTTGCACTGCAGGTAATGTTTGCATATATGGAGCTCGGTTTGCCAACTGAACCACACAATGTGGTTATACATGCAGCGCTATGATAGATCATATATTGGATCAAAAGAGAAATGATGTTTTAGTTCTGATGAGAAGTTCAACTCATATCAAAAGACGAATAAGTGGACTGAAATGGATATTGAAATTAGCTAAATTAGCTACCAAGTCTAAATAAACACATTCAGAATTTGAGTGAATGCCAAAAAAGTTTGACTTGACTCAACAACTTTGAGCCAATGCAAGTGGAGTTTCAGTGCACTTAGCTGACTGAAAATAAGTTGAGCGAACTAAATAATTTAGTTCAAACAAATTTAAAAACGGGTGGAGAAATTTCAGTGCACACAGCGAATCAGATTTTCTGAAACTATGTGTCCACCTATAAATAGTCAGAAATGTTCAGAGTACTGATTCAGTCTTTGATCTTTTACTTCTGCTCCAAGCGTATACAAAAACGTTTTGGACAGTCTGTTCACCTACGACAGAAAACAGTTTCATGTTTGCATCAAAGCATATGGTCGTGTGCACCATTCACTTTGCTTTTAGGGCAGCAGGTAAGAGGATGCACATGATCTGATTAAGTGGAATTGCCAATCAGGTTTCTCCCTCAGTCAAAGATCTTTCTGCCAAATGGACACCATTTTGTACAAGCAATATGAACTATAATGACCGCAACAAGAATTTGGGATGTTTTAAGAAAATTAACTGAAGACAGCATCACACTGTAAACCTTTTTCCTTTCAGATAGTTAGCAAGAGAGACAAAGGAAATGAGACCTACAATTGAGTACGTTATAAGGTCTTTTCTGTTCTACTTCAGAATGTTTACAAAAAAAAAAAAGGATGAGTTGTTAAATCATTTAAGCCTTTGGAACACGTTACATTTGCCCATATTTTACCAGGTTGAGCAGAGTAGACTACTAATTCTCCTGAAAGCAATTTTTCCTCTCCCTCCTTCTTCTTTGGGTAATATACAGCATGCATACAGACTGCCGATAAGAGAACCACAGCTACTGCTCCTGCAGATACACCAGCAATAACCCCACCTTTTAGGCCTGTTTATTTAGAAGCTATATCAGCTCAAAGTAGCATTGACCTTACAATTTCAGGATATTCTTACCAAGCCATCCATCAACTGAGCAACTTTCTGAGGAGATAGAAGGTCAAACCTTTTGTGTTGCAAAGGAAAATGAGAACACACACATTAAGATTAAAAAATTTAGAGTAAATTACAAGAACTCCCTGAGTTTTCTTAAAATTACACGTATCCATTTCCCAAATATACAATTTAGCCTAGTTTTAAAATTTTTTATTAAAACACCCTCCATTGACTTAAACATTCAAATATGAATTATGTCCAAATAGGTACAAATTAAAATTAAAATTAAAGAAAAAAGAATATTTTGACTTCACTCTTTTTAACCCAAAAAATGCATTTAAGTTAATGAAGGGTATTTTAGTCCAAATATTTAAACTTGGACTAAAATGTGGTGCAACTTTTTTGTTTCAAGAGAAGTTCATGTATATTTTGAAAATTGAAGGAAATTTCATATAATTTACTCAAAAATTTTATTAAGGAAAAGAAATAGCCTTTGCAACTTCATGTACAAATCATACTATGGAAAGCAGGGCAGTTACCTACGGGGTAGTGGCACACAGACAACATTTTGGTCTGAAAAGTGAAAGTAAAAAACAATGTGAGGAAAGAGTAGAAATTTTTGTAGTGTCCCAGAAAAAAAAATTGAAAGAGCAAAAAACATGATACTTGATAGTTAATCACACACTTGAATGCTTTTCTTACTGTGAGCATGCTTAGATCGTAAATTATTAGAAATTGTCAATATCCTTTTCCCATCTTTGTTACATAATTCACATTAGTTGACAGTGAAATCACAATCACTAATGCCAAAGGTAGAGTTAATTTTGAGAATATTCCTCTAGTTAGGATAAAACATTAGCAACATAACAGTTTCAACCTATAATTTTGTATAGATTGTCCTAAAATCCTTTTAAGTGCATGTTTGGTTCGTTGTTTACAAAACAAAACCATGGTTTTGTAAAAGATGTGTTTGGCCAAACACAAACCAACCACAAACTGACTTTTTGAAAAATGAAAAGTGAGTTAAACTGTGGTTTTGGAAAAGAAGGGGAAAAGTTACTTTTCCTTTAACAAGACGTGGGTTTTGGAAAAGGAGAAACAAATTTACTCTATATTATACATCTAAAAGCACTTTTAACCCATATCATCCAAACAAATTTTTTGTCAAACTTACTTTTACAAAAAGAATATCCAAACATAACAACTTTTAACAAACTTACTTTATCTAAACTTCATTTTTACAAACTTCATTTATCTTAACTTAATTTTACAAAACGAAGAACCAAATGGGCCATAAGTTACTGCATAGTTGTACAGAACGTTGCGGGTATAACATTAGATCTCCTACTAAAATACGATGCTATAAAATCAGTTTCATTTGCAATCATCCTTAATGATAACATTAATTAGTTACATTCTAGTATTATCAAAATTATGCCTTCAGGATATGACAGAAAAGGGCAATGAAATTAGGATCCAAACAAGCTGTAGATTCTACTAAAGCTTAAATTAAGAAATCAAACTTTAGCAGATTAGAGACAATCAGTATTTGAAGCGTCCAGTATGTTAATGCAATTTTCGATTAATCAATTATATATGTTCATCAAAGAGTAAAAGAACAGCCAACAAATACCATCTCAAAATGAACTGGAGTCCAGCAGTAAACAACGGTGTAACTTAAACAGCTACTAACATAAGGAGCTTCATTCCCTGTAAAGACAAAAATCACCTTATGATACTCTCCCTCATGTGCCCTCTTTTACGAAGTCTCAATTTATACAGTTACACTACCAGTCATTAGAAGAAAACAGTTTAAAGTTTACATCAGCTGAACTTTACACAATGGATTCTTCATAAGACCTCGGTAGGAAACAAACCAAACTAGTTTTCTCAAACACTGATGGATTTCTTTCCATTATTAAAAATGAGAAACACTTGGGGTTCTACTAAATGTATTGTGAACGGCCATTGCATTACTTGAATAATCCATAAGAAACAAAGATGTTGTTCTGACCTACTACCAAAACAGAATCCTTCCTCTCTTTCTGATTTATACAGAACAAGTGAGAAGTGTTTTCTCAATGGGCAATAATAAAGCTTCAGGACTCCTTTTTGGGATCTTTCCTACGAAAAGGTTTGGGACGTTTTAGACTTGAAGAATAAACCGTTCCTTCAAAATCCACGAGATGAGAGACACTCTCAGAGAGATCATGATTGTATCGCAAATCTTGCCAAAGTAAGCAATATGGTAGCTCAATTTTACAAGCAAGAAGCCAAGACTCAGCCCCATTCGTAAATTCTACAGGATCCAATGTAAAATTACCAGTTCTGAATACCCTTTAAAACGCATAAGATGCCATTTTTATAAAAGATACTAAAAAGCAAAAGAAGACCAAACTATGACAAGAATTTAAAAAACTGTAGTTGAAAGAAAGAAAGAGCCTTACTGTCATTTATTTATATATGTTGACAAATAAGTTAGATTAAAATTAAGATCAAATTCAATCATAATTTAGAATTATATTATGTGACTTTAAAAAAAATAGAATACGTGACATTACATAAATTCGTGTACCTTTCCCCGGTATATACACCACACCACTCCCTTTGCTGAAATCAACACCAGGATTATCGGATCAATCTTCGTCTGGTTCGCAATTGAATCCAAAGAATCCTCAGCTCTAAGTGGGTACGTGATGAACAACCCATACTCTTTCGAAACGTGGCTATCCCCACACGAGCAGTTCACCGTCACATTGAGCATTCCAGAATCAGGAGTATAGGTCGGCGGTGGCTATTCAGGCTCTGCAACCACGAATCAGTGGTCAACTTGGAATAGCTCTGATTCGTATAGGTGTCCCCTTTCTGAAGTGGGTACCTGAATACGTAACCGAGATATTCACCATCGACGCAATCACAAGGGAACGGAACGTTCACTCTGGTGTTGGTTCGGACATAGTCTTTGCTAGATAATTGGCCCTTGTTATAACTGACGATGTCTTCAGGCTTTTGAAGAAGAGGGGGTTGCATAATCTGCGAAAGCTACCTGAGGTTGGAAATACCATCCCAAATATAGTAGGAGGTGAGAACCAAGCCGCACCATCTCTTACACTTGGATTCTGCATTGAAACAAAGAGAGAGTAACAGAAGAGGAAACCTGTGCTGTAAAAGCAGAGTGAAAAATCCAAAATGGAAACATGGGTGTGCTGAATGAATACGCAAAGGCACAGAAGAAGCTCTGAAATTCGGTTTTGGAAATTTTTTATCTTGGAATTAGGGAGATTTGGGTGTGTTTCAGATTAAGCAACGAAATGATGGTATGAATACTAATCATTGGAGCGAAGTCAAGTGATTAGCAATAATTTCCCGCGTTTTTTTCCTGAGGGCTAAGTAGGGAGAAAGGATGGCTTGCAACTGACAAGGACAGGTATGAGTGATTAGCTGAGGACTAATTGTGCTTTGAAATGGAAACCAAGGTCAAATTTATCACGTCCGTTCAATGAGACTTACTTTGAGCATAGCCCGCAATAGAAGTTCATGACTGCACCATTTCTCTATTGCGTTCTTGCTGGCAACATCTTGAGGGAAACTACATTCAATGCAAGGACTCTAAACTTGAAAAACTTCATGATAAAAAACCTTTTATAAAACTAATAGAAATATAAACAAATTAATAAGAGTAAGGGGAATGTTTGGGAAAAAAACACAGTAAGAGGGAGTTATAGACAATAACAAGAAGAGAAGTGGAAACCTGAAGCTGGGTTTGCTGAAAAAGCAGAGAGGAAAACCCCAAATGGAAATATGGATGTGCCGATGAATATGCAAGGACCCAGAATTAGGGGTGGGGAAAAACCCAAACCTAGTCCATCCTCGATCCAACCCAAAGAAGCCCAAGCCAAAAAAACCTTGAAACCTGATGTTTAGATAGGGCCACTTAACTAGATAAGATTGGACTTCGAGTAACCCCACCAAACTGATTTTATTCGACCCGAGAGTGTATATAAATTTTTTTTATATTATTTACAATTTAAAAAATATTAAGAAATTGGGAATATTTTGGGAAAAATATAAAAAGTAGAATTTTTATAAGTTTTAGTAAAGAAATATAACTTCTAAAAGTGAGATTCATTTTTTTATGACTTGAATTTTTTTTAATTAAAACTGAATAATCTACATCTCGATAAGTTTAACTTTCCTTATATTTCCAATACTAAGTAATCACTTACCATTTTATTCACCAATTCGATTAATAATGTAATATTTAAATTTTTTTATTGGGATAAATATATATATATATATATGAATATGATTATAACTTAAAAGTAAATTTAATTTTTCTCAAATTAATAACTATTAGATTTTTCATTTAAATAAATTCATAAGAGTAATATTAAAAAAATATCTTATTCTATTTATTTTATAATATATTTTAAACAATAATTAAATAAAATAATTTTTTATAAAACTCTCAAACAATGAAATATTTTATTTCCTTCCACCCGTTTTCATTTTGTTCTACCCAATTGTATTAATAATCGTTCTATTTATTCCATCCTAAATTTTCAAACTATCCTTATATATTTATATTGATTTCTTTAAAAATAATGCTTTTATGGTTTTTTTCCTTTTTTTTATTTTTTTTTATTAAGTAGCAACCTGATTTTTTCTTTAAAAAAAAGGGTTAAAACCTGGTCTAGCTCGAGCTAGACCAGTCTGACCCGGTCTAATCCACTAGCTCGATAAGATTAGACCAGACCACGAGAAAATAGACCAAACCTGACCCCCTACAAGATCAGATCATGAGCTAATAAAAAATCTAGTCCAACCCAGTCTTTCCCTACCCCTACCCAGAATTACTAAAATTTGTCATGGAAATCAAAAAGGCATTCAAAAGATTCTTAGGGCCCGTTTGGATTTCAGTTAATTAAAAATGAGTTTAGGTAGAATTGGTTTTGTAACGTAGTTATGATAAAAATTGGTTTTGAATTAACGTGTTTATGTTTGGATGATTTATTTGAAAATTGGTTTTGACAAAACTCATAATTTTTCTCTAAATTGAGCTTAAACTCTATCTCATGGTTAATTTAATTTACTTGGACTAAAATTTAATTTATATTTATTTAATTGAGAACATAATATATCTGATATAATATTTTCTTGCATGTCATGATCTATAAAAATTAAAATTTTGAAGGGACATTTTGGTTACTAGATAGGAAAAATTCTATGGAAATTTTATTTTCCTAATTTTTTTATTTTTTCTCATCTTTATTAGTATATTTTTATCTGAATTTAAAATAAATATAGACAAAAATAAGAAAGCAGAACGGAAAAGCAGCATCCGAACTGCTTCTCCTTCAACTCCATTTTCAGCCAAAAACACTGCCGCAACGTACTGCCTTTTTTACATCCAAACACAAACAAAAATGTCAAACTTGGTTTTTGCCTTCAAACGGATTATCAGTAGTGGAAACAAACAGGCCCTTAGACGATATCAACATGATTCCTTACAATAAATTTTTAGATTCTTTTTATTAGATAATTTTATTTATTTATTTTTGTTGGTTTCCAATCTGTATTTCTTTAGAGCCAAAATCATTAATTAGATTTAAATTAGAAAAAATAAAATCTATTATATATTCTTTGAGAGATCTCTTAGATTTAAATTAAAGAGATTATCTAATAGTATTAGGATTAGAATATCAATTTTATTATTTTTCTTTGATTTTTTTATTTTTTTTTAATTTTAGAGTTTTTTATAATTAGATATATCTTTTAGATTTCCCAGATCTAATAGGATTATTTGAGTATCAAATATTTCTAATTAAGTTTTTCATATTTTGCCTATTTAAAAGCTCTTATGTAATGTTTATTGGGTAGAGATGAGTTAAATAATATTTTGTATTTTGAGTTCTTCCCTAAAACTCTTCTATTTGCTGACTTTCTGCTTCTCTCCCTTTTCTTTCTGTCTCTTCTCTCTCTTGTTCTATGTCTTTCTCCCTTATACTCTTTCTTTTCTCCCTTTCTGTTTATCCTCTCAATTTCTCTCAAATTCTTCTACTTTTTCTTCTACTTTCTCTGTTCTCTTCTCTGTTTACTCTCACCTGCTCACATCAATTTGGTTTTGAAAACTTTTGGTTTTGTTTTCCTTTTTGTGTTAGGGAGTTGAGTTCTGGGCACATTTCAGATTAACAACAAAATGATCTTATGAATGTCGATGGGACCTTTATTCCATGAGCTCAAGAGCTCATCACTATTAAGAAATTTAAATCGTACAGTTTTAATGTAGAATGTCCAAATTTAAAGTTTTTTATTTTGATTCTTTTAAATTAATGAGAATTCAAGTGATTAGCAATAATTTGTTGCATTTTTTTTCCCTGAAGACTGAGTGGGAGAAGTCAAGTGATTAGTAGGATTCAAAATTCCAGCAGTTGGTGTCTGTCCAATACCTTCTACCGCTATTCATGGCATTTTTTGAACATAGAACCTGGGGAGCAAATCAACCACTAAATCACTAATAGGCATCCACACTTACTAGGAAGAACTCTTCACAATCGGTTGTCATCAAACAAGATTTTAGCTGTAAAGAGGGAATTCGAATCCATAACCTAGAGATTATAGAATCGTCCCTCTTGCCACTTGTGTCAACTTGTATTAAATAGAATAAAAGATTAAAGGTGCTTAAGTTGTGATTTGATTGGCAAGTTACAAAACTACCTCACCCTAATACTATAATTTCAGGAACTTGCATCTTGATTTCCCATATTTGTAAATTAATAACAAGCAATTTACAGCTTAGCTTCCACCATTCAATAATGAAGATTCGAAATTAATTGTTCACAAGTCCAAGCAATTTGCAATTTGGCTTTTTAAGATTTGCTACTTGATAGTAAGCAATTTGTTACTCATTATTCTCTTTTAAATAACAAAGATTAAAAATTAACTTATGAATTGTTTAAGAGTTCCAATAAATTGCAAAAGTTTCCTAAATTTGTAACTAAGTAATGATCAACTTGTAACTTGGATTCTACTTTTTAATATGGAAGAATGAAAATTGTTTTTCTAGTGTCAGAAATTTTTAAAACTTGGTTTCCCATAAGCAATTTGTGACTAACATTTCACTTTTTAATAAGAAAAAATGAAAATTAACTTGTGAATTGTTCAATAGTTTGAGGAATTTGCAACTTAATTTTACATATTTATAACTTATTAATGATGAATTTTCAACAAACTCCCCAATATTTAATAACAAAGATTGGCAATTAAATTATAAGTTGTGTAATTTACAACTTTAATTTTGAGATTTATAACTTAGTAATGAGGAATTCACTACTTACCATCAACCTTTTAATAAGAAAGAATCGAATTTTTCAACAACTCCCAAAAAAGGCTGTTTTTATTATCTAATATTTTAATTTTGGGGGAAAATATTTTGATCATAAATTATAAGTAAATTACTATCAATTTACTATTCTAGCGCGTTCTTTGCTGGCAATCATCTTCTCGGAAAACAACATTCAAGGACCCAAACTTTGAAAAACTTTATAATAAAAAGCTTTAAAACTCAAGGGTGTGTTTGTATTAATTTATATATAAGTGGTTATAAAAATAAGTACTTATTTATTTATATTATAAGAATAAGTGATTATATTTAAAATTATTTATGTTTGAATATTTTTTACTATAAGTGATTTTAAGAAAAGAAATATATTTAGATTTTGGTAGTTTAAGTAATTATTGGATGGATAATAACTGTTTATCTAAATTTCTCAAAAAAGTAATTAATTGTTTAGAGATTTTTGAAAAAACTGAAATTATTTTGTATTTGTTTAGAATAAAGAAAAGTACTTTTTAAATTGTTTAGCAAATAAAGAAAATATATGGATTTATATTATAATATTTTCATAGAGTCAAATATTATTATTTTTGTAATTTTTAAAATTACTTTGTTGCAGCCATCTCTTATATCTTTTTCTCTCTCATTTATCGTAATTGTTTTTTTTTAGAAGTTACTTAGAGTAATTTTTCAAAATAAGCAGAAATTTCATTTTCAGATTCTGATTATTTTTAAAAGTTTAAACAAACACAATAAAAAATTTTAAAAGTGCTTTTTTATATGAAAAAATGATTTTCACATAAAAAAAGTTGAAACAAACGGGCTCTAAGAAGGAAAAATGAAATAAGTTATTATAGATGAATAAGTAATTATTATAAGTAAAAAAAAGTAACTTATGACAATAATCATTTAAATGAACATAAGTAATTATTTTATTCTTGGATGCGTTTGGGAATAGATAAGCATAATCACTTTTTTTCCTCCATAAGCACTTTTTTTCCTTAGCTAAATAGGCACTTAGAGCCCGTTTGGTTTAATTACGGGGATGTCAAGTAATGTAATATAATGGGATGTGATGAAATAAAAATTACATGGTGTTTGTTTGGTTTAATACTGTAAATGTGAGAAATAAATTTATTTTTATATTTAATTAAATAAAAATAAAAGTAAATAGACAAAAATATCCTAATCTCTTCTCCTTCCCTCTTCCTCATCGCAATGTACCGGTGGCTTCATCATTTTTCTCCTTTGCTCTTCCTCCTCCCTCTTCCTCATCGACAATACATCACCTCAAATTTGAATCAAGAACAACGAAAAGCTTGAACCCAACACAAAGCTGTCACAGATTTGAGGTGGGGGATTGACGAAAATGGGAGGAGAGGACGAGGAGATAGGGCTCAACGCATTACAAATCGAAGGTGGGGATTGACGAAAATAGGAAGAGATTGTCTTCGTTGTTGTGGATTGATGGAAATTGTAGATCATCTTCATCGTCATCTTCATCATCTCCTATAGCATCATCTTCATCATCTCCCTAATCTGTGAAATGGGGCTCAAAGATGATGAAGGTTGAAGATAGCATTGCCGGCAATGATGGCCAAGTCACCGATGGAGATTGTAATTTTTTTATTATAAAGGGTATTAATGTCTTTTTATCTCTATTGCTCCCATGTTTACCTTCACATGCAAAATATTGTGTAATTCAGATCACCTCAGTAGGATCACCTAAGTAATCACTATCACCTATAAAATATCCAATCAAACAATATCCAATCAAACGCTCAAACTCAGGTGATATGAAACCTATTACTTTTAATGGAAGGTGTTATAGACGAATCAAATGTGCCCTTAAATGAACACTAAAAGACCTTAATTTTTCTGAAATACTCCTAATTATTTTCTTAATAATATTGACAGGTTTTAAAGTTTCTTATTACTCTTGGGATGAACTCTTCTTCCCCTTCACGAGTGAATAACCTTTAATGAAATTAGAATGACGACAAAATGGCACTACTTTGATGAATACTCCCCATACCTCTCTTCATTGTAATTATTGACTGAACAATCAGGATATATCCAAAAATAACTGTTAATTAATTTGCATAATATTGGCACATATTCTCTACCTCTATCTTCCAGGCTTCAGGTTTACCAGTGCTGGGTTTTCATACAAGCAGGCAATATCCCATTCCACAGAAGTCGAAGAAAGCGTCATTAGAGCCACCACAATGGATCTCATACTTGGACGTCGGTCTGGCTCTCCCTCTGTGCACATTTTGGCTACTTGGGCCATCTGCAAGTCCCAAAAATACATGTTGCAAGTCGTTAGATTCATTGACAGATTCCAATTTCATGTAGTCCATGGGTTTTCAATCGAATACAACAATCGATTTGATCTAACGGTTGTCATCACATCATGTCATTCGTTGCAACTTGCAAGTTTCAAAACAACATCATTCCACTTTGTATAGCAAATGATATGGCATGATGACAGTCCTGGATCAAGGTGGATCGATGGACAGCATCGTCTCAATTGTATTACACTGAAAACTCACGAATTGCATTAGATCTGTTCACTTCATAGAAACACCCATCTCGATTTTCAAGTTTTTATATATTTGCTATCAAATTCTTCGATTAAAAAAAAAAAATTGGGAAGTAGGGATTTTTTAATGCTTAGCACTTGATAGCAGGCACACCATTATTTTCCGAAACTCAAATGTTTAAATAGTTTAATTTATGTGCTCACCTTGTAAACTGAATCGATAGAGTAATCTTCTCCAAGCCTAGGATCAATGAGATTTTGAAGAGTTTCTTTAGGATCAGGCTGCTCAAATGCTTCCTCAAACTGTAACCAAAGCAAATATAACCCTCGATTATATGAGCCAAGTCACTAGGTTGGCATTTGAAAACCATAGTAAATAAAACATTTTTAATGGGGAAGTAAAGAATCACCAAAGACACAAGGCCTTTTGTTGTTTCAGAATCAGCCTCATCGACCCTGAACACTGCTTTTTTAGCAGATATAAGTTCAAAAAGAACAACTCCGAAAGCATAGACATCGATTTTCGGCGAAACATAACCATATGCATTTCTGCAGGTGGGAGAATGGTATCACCAAACCTATGCACACAAGTTCAGCATAAAAAAAAAAAACCATGCACACAAAAATGAACTCATTTTTTCCTTGAATGTTTACTAAGAAACAAGATGCATTACTAAGAATATTTCTTTCTAAAAACCATTTCAAAGAAAGCAAGGAGTTTCACGCCAAGGCAAACTTTCTCAATATCCATATCCAATTAAGTTAATCAAATAAGTAGATGGTCCCAGGTTCTCAGCTCCATATTTCCACACAAACTGCAAATCTTATTTTCCATGGCTAAGTTAGCTATAGTCTAAAGAGAAAAGTAGAAGTTATCATACTCAGGTGGCATGTAACCAAATGTGCCGGCCATCTTTTCAGTGGCAGGAATTGAGGAACTTCCCCCTTCAGTGAGCTTGGTTAACCCAAAATCTGCAACCTGAAACAAGGAATATTTAAGGACTTACAAGTCATCCCAGAAAAGAAAAGTAGAGATAGGCTTTAGAGATATCAAACAAAAATTCAACCTTTGCGCGGAAGTTTCGGTCTATCAATATATTATCTGACTTTATATCACGATGAATATATACAGGCACTGTATGCTCGTGAATGTATTCAAGACCTCTGGCTGAATCCAGAGCGATTTGCACCCGCATAGACCATGGCAAGGGTTCTCTACCTGGCAAAAGTGACTTTATCGTAAATTAATATAATCAGATTGATCTACCATCACAGAAATAGACCATGATGAAGTGCTATTCTTACATGGATCATGTAGGTGTTGGTTTAAGTTTCCATTGTCAATATATTCATAGACAAGGAAAAGAGAATCCTTTACACAATATCCAATCAAGCGTACCTACATAGTTTTTGAAAGGAAGATTAAACTTAATGTATAATATGATTTAAACAACAATTGTAAACCACTAATGAAATGGGATGCTTGAAATCCTGAACATGCAGACATAAGAACAATGACACAAGGAATGACAGGGCAGAAGATGACAAATTTCTTCCCCGAAAATAGAAGCAGAAAACTTCAAGGATAGCCTCTAAAAATATCATCAATTTTATGTACCAATCATATGATTATTGATTTTTGAGCTGTTTAACATTATATCCTAGCTTTTTTTTTTTCAATACGCTTTTCACTTATAAAATTTTCTTTTAGGGGATTATGGGAAAGATGCATGAACAGTGAGTTGTGGTTCTGTTGAGCCTGAGGGAATCGAAAATTGTTAACAGTGGACTATGTCTCAATACTTTCTTTCGGGAATTGAACACAGATTATTTCAATCTTTCACAGCAGGTTCACAATGTCGGAGTAACCTATCCAAAATTCCAAACACTTGGAAGACATCTTATTATCTAAGACATCTTATTATCTTCTCTCCTTGTGCACAATGCAGGAAATTTATTAATTGCAGACTGATCCATGTAAGTAGCTTGGATAGATAATAACGAAAATGCAAGCACATGGCACAATATATACAATGTATAGTTAGTGAAGACTCATTTCATTAAATTTCAAGGTATACAACAAATTTTTTCTGAAGAAAAGCGCATGCATGATGGAGGAATTCTCTTTGGTACAAATTAAAGCAAGAATAGAGAAAATACGGAGAGGGACAAAAGAAAGAAGACCCAAGAAAAAGAGCAAGGAAGATTTGATTCCTCATAAATTAGCAGTTGAAAATGTTGAATGAGTTGACAAGCTCCTCGATGAACCACCGAGAAAGAAGAAATTGTTTGTATTCTCTCCTCTCCTGAATGCATTTACTAAATATAGGGTTATAGCTAAAGAGTATGTACAATAATCTCCCTGAGAAAGTGAGAATGATAATATACAAGAAACTTCTAAATAAATAAATAAAAACACTGTCAGAAATTCCACAGAAATCAAAGGTGAAGAAGAAAAAAAACGATTGGAGAACAGAATTCAATGATATTATGCTTTAAAATAAAACCAACAACTATGACAATTACATCATTCACATTGAGGTGAAAAACGAAAATTAATCAAGACCACTACACAAACGATAACCTTTCAATTCTAATGTTAACAGATCCTCAGTACTTTCAAAGTAATGAAATTGATGTCTTCATGCCAATGCCTAGGCTAACGTTAAATCCCTTCACTATGAAAATCCGGCCATCTACCATATCATTCAAGGCCAGCTGAAAAACTATCAAAGTTCAAATTAATTTAGCTTCAAAATAACAATTTATTTTCTGATATGCTCAAGTAAATTAACAATACATATGCTTTTGATTAAAAGTTATCATACCAGGTTCAGGTGATGAACACGAGTTAACACTTTCATTTCAGCAAGAAACTCCTTTGATTTTTGTGACTCCATCTTTTTTACCGCAGCTTTCTGCAAAGTAAAATTCCTCTAAGAGGTCTAATTAATAAAATATGAAAACTAAAATGGTTACAGAGAAGAACAAACAAATTCATGTACAGCTAAAGAGGACTATGATATTATCACATATAATATGTATTACTGCAGGAAGCGAACAAAGAGTGTAGATCTGAAATTTCGGGTTAAAAGCAATGAGTAACAATAATAGTAACATTTTTTTTTTTGCAACAGTAAAAGGGAAAACAAATGCATAGGTGAATGGAGATGTCTTGACTAAGATATTCATGCATCTATTCAGTCATTTTAGCTCTTTGTATTTTCAAACACATTGGAAGTGACTCTTCATCTTTTCTCTCCAGTCCGTTTTAGCTTGAGTTCAACTAACTTGTCTTTTTCCATAATAACCAAGAATTACGGCTAACGCATAGACAATTAGGAGAACAGAAGTCTCTTTGTTTATATAACACCTCCAGAAAGCATACTGCAGAGAAAAGAAAAGCCTAATTGCTAATCTTAAATACCAATATGATACATGTATGCTAAATTCTATACTTCATTGATGAATTAACTATACATTACTAAAGTTCTCAGCCTTCTCGACCGCCTAACATTCCTATAATTGTATTCCAAATCCGCCACGCATAATAATCTCTCTCATTTGGTAGAGTGCTATAATTCATCGACAGAGCAAAGCTATAACCTTCTTATTTAAATATTTCACACAATATTGGCAAAAGGTAAAAGATTCAGTCAGACAAAAAAATTATATGCATCATCAGTTAAACTATCCTCCTGAATATAAATGAAATACAACTTTTCTTTCAAATTCATTTAATTAAATTTAACAGAACATGAGACTCCAAACCTCGCCTCTCAGCTCTGCATAGTAGACAGCCCCAAAACCTCCTTGACCAATTTTATTAGCCTTACTGAAGTTATTTGTGGCATGAGCTAGTTCTTCAAAAGAGAACTCCACTGATTTGTCCACAGTGATGCCTTTGATGCCAGTATCAGCGGCAAAAGGACCATTGGAATCTGAAATTTTATATTCAGTCATCAATAATTATACTGTCATGTTATAATATTGTCATTTTATATGCATTTCATCCATTTGTTTCTTCATATGAAAGTGCAGTTACAATTAGAACAACAAACAAGATTCTGCTAACCCTGAGAACCAAGTGTGATTCAGTTTTTTATTTTGATTATAGCAGATGCTTTGAAGCAAAAAGTGCTTTATGCTTTTCTTTTTGGCGAGACTATCAAGTGTCTCCACATCCTTCAAATAGGGACTAATCCCATTTCAGGATTCAGCTTGGCCTTTGCCAGAACTTGCTCCTGGTAGGACTGAAGCCCTTGTGCTGCAGGTAATGTCTCTCAGTCTAGCAACACGAAGTTCAGTTTGCCAACTGAGCCACACATTGTTGTGGTTATGTATGCAGGGCTATGATAGGTCAAATACTATTAAATTAAGAAAGAAATGAAGTTTAGGTTCAGGTGTGAACATCAAGTCAAAGCAAAAGAAGAATACAAGGACTCAAATTGATATTGAAACTAGCTAAATTGGCTAACAAATCTAAACTTTTTCAGAATTTTAGTCAATGCTAGATAAGTTTGGGTTGACCCAACAACTTTGAGCTAATGCAAGTGGAATTTCAGTGCATTCAGCTGACACAAAATAAATTGAGTCAACTAAATTATTCTGGTTCGAACAAATTTAAAGATGGATTGAGAAATTCCAGAAAGTGATGCAGCAATCAGATTTTCTGGAATGATCTGGGACAACCTATAAACAGTCATAAATGTTCAGAGAACTGGTTCAATCATTAATCTCTTACTTCTGCTCCAAGTGTTTACAAAAGTTTTTGGACAGTTTGTCCACCCTACAACAGAAAATAGTATCAACTTTGCATCAAAGCATTTGATCTTATGCACCATTCTCTTCACTTTAGGTAAGAGGATGCACTTGAGCGATTAAATGGAATTGCCAGTCATGTTTCACCTTCAGTCAATGATCTTTCTGCCAATTGGACATCATTTTATACATGCAATATGAACTATAATGATGGCAGCAAGAATTTGGGATGACTTAAGAAAAATAACTAAAGATAGCATCATATAGTCAACTTTTTCCTTTCAGATAGTAAGCAAGAGAGACAAAATGAGACCTACAATTGAGCATGTCAGAAGGCTATTTCAGTTTTACTTCAGAATGTTAAAAATGTTAGATGAGAGATGTTAAATCATTTGAGCCCTTGGAATACATTCCATTTTACCCATATTCTAACGGGTAGTACAATGTGATGGAGAAGAAGCAGACGTAGAGATCTATGTACCTTTCCCAGGTTGAGCAGAGTAGGCTCCTAATTCTCCTGAAAGTAATTTCCCCTCCTCCTCCTCCTTCTTTTGGTAATATACAACATAAGTACAAGCTGCCGATAAGAGAATCACAGATATTGCTCCAGCAGATATTCCAACAATAGCCCCAATTTTTAGGCCTGCTAATCTAGAAACTATGAGTTCAAAGTATCATTGACCTTATAATTTCAGCAAATTCTTACCAACGCATTCATCAAATAAGCAACTTTCTGAGGACTGAGAAGGCCAAACCTCTTGTGCTGCAAAAGAGAATGAGAACACATACATTAGGATTAAAAAAATTTAGAGTAAGTTACAAAAACTTCCCATGTTTTGCAAAAATCACACAGATTCATTTCCAAAATATACAATTTAGTACAATTTTAAAAATTTTTACTAAAATGCAGTGACCTACATATACAAATATATCCAAATAAACACAAATATTTTTTTTTCAAAAATGAAGCTTTTGTTTTATTTAATTTTAACCCAAAAGAAATATGCATTTAGGTTTATGAAGGGTATTTCAGTTAAAAATTTTGAAATTAGACTAAAACGTAGTCCAACCTTTTGTTTAAAGAGAAGTACGTATATATTTTGAAAATAGAGGAGAAAAGAATAAAACCTATGCAACTTCATGTGCAAATCATATGGAAAGTAGCGCAGTTACCTAGGGGGCAGTGGCACATAGACATCATTTTGATCTGGAAAGTGAAAGTAAAAAAAGTATGTGAGGCAAGCGTAAAAATATTAACAGTAGCCCAGAAACAAAGTGAGAGCTAAAACTATGACACTTGTTACTTAACCCTACACCAAAATGTTTTTCTTACCTACCGGGCCTTTTTAGACAATGAATGATCAGAAATTGTTAATATCCTTTTCCTATATTTGTGACCTGATTACCATTAGTTGACAGTGAAATCACAATCATTAATGCCCAAAGTAGAGTGAATTCTGAAAGTGAAATGATTACTACTATGATTATCTTTGGGCAGTTCAGATAAAAAATTAGCAACATAACAGCTTCATCCTGTAAGTTTGTATAGATTGTCCTACAATCCTGGTAAGTTATTGTATAATTGTTGAGAGCATTGTGAGCATATCATTAGATCACCTGCTAAAATAAGATACCATATGGTCCTTTTCATTTGTAATCCTCCTTATTGATAACATTAATTAGTTCTAAACTATTCCGTCAGGACATGACAGAAAAGGACGATGAAATTAGGATCCAAACAAATTCAATATTTAAATTCTACAAAAGTGTAAATTAAAAAAAACAAAACAGAAAAAAAAAACCTTTAGCAAATCAGAGACAATCAGTACTTGAAGAAGCCTGTATTTTAATGCAATTTTTTATGAATCAATAATATATATTCATCAGAGTAAAGAACGGTCAGAAAATGCCAGCTTGAATTAAACTGGAGTGCCCAGAGTAAACAACAGTATTAACTTAATAGCTACTAGCATAAGGAGCTGCATTCTCTGCAAGGACCACACTCAGCTTATGATACTCTCCCTCATGCCATCATTTATGAGGTCTCAATTTATACAGTTTCACTTACAGTCATTAGAAGACAGTAGCTTAAAGTGTGCACAACATACTCTTCACTGCAGAACAAGTCAAATTCCAAGCTAGGTAAAGGATGGACCGTCCTGGCTTAAGGATCTTCGTAGAAGGTAGAAAATAAACGCAACTAACTGTGATACCAAACACTGAAGGATTCCTTTCTAACTAGGTGAGCTCTCATATGTTGCACAGAGTATTAAAAATGAGCCGCATTATTTATAGTTTGTAAACAATACAACTTGTTATAAATTTTATATTTTATATTGATGTCCAAAATGAGGGACACTCAGTGCTCTATTAAATCTCTTGTGAACCACAATTGTATTATGTTGAATAATTCATAAGAAGCAACGGATGATGTTCTGACCTACTATCAAAATAGAAAACCTTTTGATTTACACAGAATAAGTGAGGACTATTTTCTCAATGGGCAATAGTTAAGCTCTGGTACATTTTTTGGATCCTCCTTCAAAGAGGTTTGGGATAGTTTCATATAAAGTTCAACGACTAAGGGCCTGTTTAGTTCACATTTTTTTAAAACCAAACCATTTAACCATAGTTTTCTAAGAAGATGTATTTGATCAAATACAAACTGCATTTTTTAAAAATAGAAGGTGGGTTAAACTATGATTTTAGAAAATGAAGGAGAATACTGACTTTATACTATACATCTAAAAATACTTTTAATTCTTATCATCCAAATAGGTTTTTGGTCAAATTATAGTTTTGTAAAAAGAATATCCAAATATAACAACTTACAACAAACTTACTTTTACCAAACTTTATTTATTCTATCTTACCTTTGTATAATTGAAAATCAAACGGGCCCTAACTGTTCGTTCAAAATCAAAATTCCGAGATGGGAGACATTCTCATAAAGATTGTGTTCTAGACTTTGCAAAAGTAAGTGGTATGGACTATGGTAGACCATGTTTACAAGCAAAAAGTGAAGATTCAGACCCAAATTATTTATTTATATCTGTTGACAAACTAGTCTAAACTAGTCTAATTTTTAACAAAAGATACTAAATCGAAAACGAAAACCCAAACATGAGAAAGAAAATCTTTTGCTTTCATCTATTTATGTGTTGACAAACAATTTTTTTGGGCCAAGGTGTTGACAAACTATCTGAAGTTTAAAATTAAGATTGGATTCAATCATAATTTAGAATTAAATTATTTGATATAAAAAAATTGGATTACGTGACATTACATAAATTAATGTACCTTTCCCCGGGATATAAATCAGACCACTTCCTTGGCTGAAATCAACACCAGGATTATACCTCCGCAGCAAACCCTGATCAATCTTCGTCTGGTTCGCAATTGAATCCAAAGAATCCTCAGCTCTAAGTGGGTAAGTGATGAATAACCCAAACTCTTTGGAAACGTGGCTATCCCCACACGAACAGTTCACCGTCACATTGATCGTTCCAGAATCAGGAATATTGGTCGGTCGGTAGCTATTCCGGCTCTGCAACCACGAATCAGTGGTCAAATTGGAATAGCTCTGATTCGCAATCGACGTATAGGTCTCCCCTGGCTGAAGTGGGTACTTGAATACGTAACCGAGATATTCACCATCGATGCAATCGCAAGGGAACGGAACGTTCACTCTGGTGGTGGTTTGGACGTAATCTTTGCTAGATAATTGGCCCTTGTTATAACTGATGATGTCTTCAGGCTGTTGAAGAAGTGGGGATTGCATAATCTGCGAAAGGTATGTGAGATTGGAAAACCCGACCCAAATGTAGTAGGAGGCTAAAGCCAACTTGCACCCTCTCTTACACTTTGATTCTGCATTGAAACATAGAGAAAGTATCAGCAAGAAGAGAAGTGGAAACCTGAATCTGGGTTCCATTTGTGAGTGGCGTAAAGTGGGTGCTGAAAAAGCAGAGTGAAGGATCCCAAATGGAAATATGGGTGTGCTGAATGAATACGCAAAGACGCAGAAGAAGCTCTGGAATTCGGTTGTGGAAAATTGTGTTTTTGGAATTAGGGAGTTTTTGGTACGTTTCAGATTCAGCAACGAAATGATGGAATGAATGTTAATCATTGGAGAGAAGTCAAGAAAGGACAGCTCGCAAGATTAATTCCAATGAACAAGAACAGGTATGAGTGATTAGCTGAGGACTAATTGAGCTTTGACATGGAAACCAAGGTCAAATTTATGACGTCAGTTCAATGAGATTTTGAGCATAGCCCGCAATACAAGTTCGTCTCCGCACCATTTCTCTAGTGCGCTCTTGATGGCAGCCTCTCGAAAAACTTTGATAAAACTATTAACGAATAGAAATATACTTTCTCACCATTTCTCTAGTGCGCTCTTGATAAAACTATTAACGAATAGAAGTACATTTTTTTATTTATATTATAAAATATTTTATATAAATTATATGTATATTAAAAAAAATTATTTTTTAATTAAAATTAATATAAAAAGCACCCATATTTTTTATTTTATTCTTATTAAATATTTCATTCTATTATTATTATAGGTTATAAATAAAAAGAGAAAAAATATTAAAAATAGAAGTAAAATATGAAAAAAAATATTTTATATTTTATATTATAAAATAAAAATTTATTATATAAAATATTTTATAATATAAATAAAAGAAAGCAACAAATTAATTGGAGGATGGGGAATGTTAGGCGGCCCCAAAAAAAGGAAATGTTGGGCAAGAGAGAGAGAGAGAGTATGAGGGAGTAGAGCCGGCAAAATGGGTTAAGCCCAACGGGTCGGCTTGAATGGCCCGACAAAATGGGTGGGCCAGGCTTTAAAAATAGAAGCTCGAAGGAAAAACGGGTTTTTTTTGGCCCGGGCCTAAACGGCTGGCCCGATGGGCCTGTTTTCCTTTTTTTTTGTTTATTTAAAATATTAAAAAATATAATATTTTATTAATTAATGATGTATAAATTGTAAAATTTAAATATTATATTAATTTTTTTATGAATGATAGTGATAATTAATTGTATTAATTTAAAAAAATATATAAAAAATTAAAAAATATATATAAAAAATATTTTTTAAAAATATACGGGACCATGCCATACGGGCTCGGGCTTTACAAGCTGAGTTCGTTTGGCAATCCAGGCTTTTTGGCCCGGCCTGAGGCGGGCCGACCCGAATTGCCAACTCTATGAGGGAGTTCTAGAAAGAAGAATTAGGGGCAAATACTTTTTTATTCATTTGAATGTACTAAATGTCAAGTACATCAACACCCTTTATCACCTCAAGAATTATCCCTAATATTGGTACCAATGATTTTTTTATATGTTGTTATTAATTATATTATTTTTATATATTTTATAATATTTATTTTTTAACAATTAATTCTAAATTATGGGTGTAAATAAAAAAATAATTAATATATTAGATAAATTTATAAAATATTTTATATTTAAAATTAAATAATATTTATATAAGATGTTTTATATTTAAGATTAAAGAGAGTATAAATATAGTACTAAAATAATGTGATGGAATTCTAAGGGGGCACTTTTTGTGAGGTGTGAGGTTGTGGACATCATATAGTATAATATTGCTAAAAAAAAGATACCAAAAAAATCTAGGAGGACAAAATCTTGAGAAAACATGACTATTACTCTCATGATCACAACATCACTTTTTATTTTGAGGAAATGACACATGAGAACCAAAACTTTTAATTAATATTATTTTAAAATTAAAAAATTTGAAAATACTATAAAAGGATTATGATCTCAAATTAATCAAAATTCTAAATAGGAAATAACGTAAATGCCATTATTAAAATATTTTATACTCAATATCTGCTTTTTACTACTTCTTTAGAAATTTAACACTGAACTTCTCTGATTTTACATTGAATACAATAAAGAATTCAACTTTCAGAATTTTACACGCATCTTCCGTATTTTGTTACTCATGTTCCACGATTTGACACTGAAGAGCCCCGATTTTACATTGGATAAGTTTTAGAATTTTATACTCAACTTCCGCTTTTTACTACTTAATTTTCCTAATTTTACACTCAACTTTCCTAATTTTACAGTAAACTTTCTCAATTTTACAATCATATTTCACAATGTGTTCAATGTAAAATTGGGGATGTTTAGTGTCAAATTTATGAAAAATGGTAGTAAAAAATATATGTTGAGTGTAAAACCTTTTTACAAGGGTATTTAGGTTATTTTGTATTTATATTTTTAATTAATTTGAGATTATGGTCCTTTTCTAGCATTTTTGAATTTTTATCCTAAAATGGTATTAATTGAAAATTTTGGTCCTCAAGTGTCATTTTCCCTTTTGTTTTAAAGTCACTATATTTCATCCCATTTCAACATTTTAAAATTTTTTCTCCTCTAACAGCATTAATTAAAAAAATTCTTAGATAAAATTAAATTACTTCAAAAAATATTGACCTGATTTAGGGACTCAAGCTTCTGGAAATCTTTTCTTGTACTAAAAAATATATGCATTTTTAAAAAAATTATGAAAAAAATATTATTCATTTAGTCCTCAAATTTAATCCCTATAATTTAAAACTTGTCATCCCACTTGCAGTGTTATTTAATCATCATCATAACACATAACTTCAAAAGGATAAATGTGTTGTTCCCTTCAAAATAAATAAATAAAATAAAATAAAATGGCTTGGCAATTGAAACATACTAACAGACTCAAGGCTAAAAATAGGTTGGAGAACTTGGCAACAAGTAGTACTGAGAATTCGGGCTGGCCCGGCCCATATGGGCCAGCCTGTCATGGGCCGGGCCTAATATGGGCTGGGTCTAAAAACCCGTTTATCAGATGTGCTGTGTTTTTTTAAACCCAACCCAAATTCAACGGGTTACGGGCTAGCTCGTAGGCCCATATTTTTTTTAATTTTTTTAATTTTTAATCTAATTCAACATTTACAAAATAATATAAACCTTTATTTTTCATATACATAATTATTTAAATCAAGACAACTAAAATTAACTATATATTAATTATTAACAGCATCATTTATCATCACTATTAAAATCATTAGCCAAGAAAAATATTTAAAAAATACAAAAAAAAAAGGGCTAAATGGGCCGGCCCAAAGCTCATGCGGGTCAGTCCATTTTTTAACCGGCCCAAATGGGTTCGGGCTCAAAAGCTCGTTTCTTATAAAAGTTCCTAAATTTCTAGCCCAGCCCGTCATTTTCCTCGGGCTAAATGGGCTAGCCCATCGGGCTTGACCCATATTCCCAACTCTAGCAACAAGCTTGATTTCCTGAATGAGTTGCAGATAGATACGCCGTCTGCCTTCCAACCTGGTGGATCCCCCAATCGACGGCGAATGCGATAGCACAACTGCGGACCAGTGGCACCTACCACAAGTACCATCTTTTGCCTCTTGACTCAAACCCCACATGAAATCCCATCGTTGAGCTTCGGTTCATATTCCTTTCCACTATGTTTCAATTGTCATGTCAGATGCATGTGTGCTCGCAAATTCAGTTCACTGTTTGCCAAGCCATAAAACAAAATAGTATATGCTCACACTTAGAGGTGGTAAACGGGCCGACCCGCCTTAAACGGGCCGGCCCGTCATAGGCCCGCCTTTTGGGCTGGGCGGGGCGGGGCGGGGCGGGGCGGGCTGAGCCCACATAAGGGCGGGCTTGGAAATCCCTAGCCCGCCCCGCCATACGCGGGCTGGCGGGCTAAACGGGCCAGCCCGTTTTTTTTTATATTTTTTTATATTTTTTTGTTAAATCATAAAATTTCTCCTATTTTTTTTATTCTTTTTATTTGGTTAGCCCCTTTTTTCCCCCTACTTAGTTAAATTATTAATTCCTTATTCACTATCATGAATAAAATAACTATATTCATGAAATCTTTTATCGGTTTGATACATAAAGTCTTAAAGCATAATATATTAATACATTAATATGGTAATACCACACGTAACATTTAGTTCAACAAAATAAAATACAACTAAAATTAAAATATAGGAAAGATTGAGAAAGAAAATGATGCTTCAACCCTTTTTTTTAGTTTTTATTTTTTTTAGATATAATTATATAGATAAAAAAATATACAAATATTTATAAAAAAAAAAAGCGGGCCAGCCCGTGGGCTAGGCGGGCTGGCCCGCTTAAAGTGGCGGGCTGGCGGGGCGGGCCAAGTTTTTGACCCCCATTATAAAGATCTCAATTTTTTCAGCCCGCCCCGCCATTTTTGGCGGGCTAAGCGGGCCGGCCCGCGAGCTCCAACCCATTTTACCGACTCTACTCACACTTATACTTAATATAAAATCATTTTAACCGAATCATACATGTTAAAAATGGGAATTAAAGTTAACTAACTATATCGATTTCTTCAAAAATTCTAATATTTTTTTTTAAAACTACCCTTATTTAATCTATTTCTCTTTCTCTTTCTCTTTGAATACATTAAATAGGGGTATTTTTTTAAAATATATAATAAATACTACTTCGTATAGTGTAAAGAATCTTATATTAAATATCAGAACAAAAGGCTCTATATTTTGGATAAGAGGGAGTAACAAAGTTTGCATATGCGGGATGTTTAGTGCTTTTTTTTTTCTTTTAAGTTATGTGTAATTATGAGGATCAACTTAGATATATAACACTGAAAATATTAAGGAGTGGGATGAAAATTGTTAAATTTTTAATGAGGATCATATAATTAATTTTTCTTTTTTTCCTTTTATTTGATTTGTTTGGATGATATGATGGTTAAATTATTATACATAGGTCAATATAAAATATAAAAAATATAAAAAGTGTAAGGAACTATATTATTCATAACAGTATCCACTCTAGTTATGTTCTATGTAAGTATTTTTCATAGAGTAAATTAACTTTGTTAAGAGAAGATATTGTGTTTTTTAAGTTAAAGAAGTGAAAAAAAAAATTCAATTTTCAGATATCAAATATATAAGTTAATTCATACTTGTTTTCTTGTTTCCATTTTTTTCTCAATTTTTCAGTCCCACAAAAAATGAAATAAAATGAGAGTTTGACGGTGATGATGAAATAGCGGACAAGATATATGTTCCTTGGAGATAGCTTAATTAGAAACTACAAATTATGCTCACATCCAATTTAAGTAGTCGACTGAATTCGAAATGAGATATTAATGTTTTATTAAAAGTGGACCATTTTCATGGCCCAAAAACAAAAACAAGAAGAGGGACGATTTTGAAATTTCTCCTTTGTACCATTGCCTAATGCAACTACGTGACTGAGTGTTTTGTGGTTTGAACTTCTCCAGCTCCTCTCACTCTGTTTTCGCAGCTCCTTTCCTCTTCGCCTTTCTCTCCCATCGTTGCCTTCCCTTCTTCGATCTCTCCCTCCAGTTCTCACTCTCTTCATATGCTCCTCTCGCTCCTATTTATAGTCCAGAACCGCATACCTTAGATTGAACGACTTGTTGGTGAGAGTCAAAACGAATCTTCCATTTCGTGCCCCCAGTCGTGACCCTGGTTTGTGAACATCTCAAAATTTCTTCAATTCCATGTATCTGATCCACTGTATCGCTGCTTCTCTGTTTCAAATTGACCTCTTGAGCCTTGAGCCTTCGTTTTCTTCTCCGTCTCTGCGTCTCTATGGCCATCTGTATCGCTTCACTCTGTACCAAGCCTTGTGATCGATGTTGACAGCAGAGAGCAGGAAGGAGATAGGAGCGACTAACCTCCTCTATTCTCTCTTTCTTTCTTTTTTGTTTTTTTGCCATCTCTATTTTCTCTTCAATCGTGCGATTTTTCTTCCTTCTCTGATGCTATGCTTCAATGACACGAGGAAACAGGGCATTTGGGGAGAGCCTCAGCGTTCGGCATCTTTCCAATTTTTCTTTCTCTTCTGAATTTCTTCCCTTTTTGTCCTTAACATTTTTCCTTTTTTTTCAATTAACAAAATTTTTTTTAACCTTAGAATTAAAATTAGGAACAAATTAGACTTAAATATAATTTGGGAGAAAGAACATTTTAGGGGAAGAAACATATTTTAATTCAACCATATATTTATTTAAAATAAGTGATAATTAATAAATTTTTTCGAAATTTGAATTAAAAAAGGAACTTTTTTTTCTTTGTTTTTTTAATTTTTATTTATTTTTAAAAAAATTTTGAACAAAATACGATATTTATACCACTTTTTGTTTTTGAGTCACTAACTCACTATATTTCAATATTTTTTTTATTTTTTGAATAATTAAATTTTTTATTGTTGAATTTTAATAGGGATAATTTCATCTGCAAAGCTTAATTTATCTAACAGTGTTAAATCCTTTATCACATTCAATCAACCATAACCTAAAGTTGACACAATAATGGCTAGGAAGACATTGAAAAAAGAAAAAACGAAATCATTCGCTTTCATTAAAAGAGGATTCTCTTCTAAATACTTCTAGCTAAGTTTAGTACTATAATATAAATTTATACTAGTTATTATAAACAGTACATTTTTGTACATAGAAATTTTTGTATTGTGCGAATCTCGCAATCTATTTTTTTTTATTAGCTGACAAAGAATTAGTTCACAAAGAATAAATATGCTTGACATCACTTATTGTATGTTTCGATTTTTTATAATGAAACGGAATCAAATGTAAGGGTTGGCTAATAAAAAAAAAAGAATTTTTTTTATAAGGGAGTAAGATGACAACAAATAGTCTCACAATTAAGTCGTATCCTTAACTATCATAAATTTAAAATTTTTTGGTTCCTCAATTTTAAGGTCAATAATAAAATAACTTAAAGTTAATATCATAATTATAAAATTATCCTAATTATATTAAAACACATACTACATTTCTAACTTTTCATTTATTCTTTTTCCTAAATTAACCTCTCTTCTTCAGCTCTCTCTATCATGTTAAACTTTCTTCCCATTCTATCCATTGCTTTATGGTATAATTTTCTTTCTTATATTTTTTTTTATGCACAATCTCACTTCTCCCTTCAATAAGTTACTTTCTTTTTTAATAAATGTTTTTTCCTAGTTGATAATTCATTTTTCTTTGGTTTGAATAAATATTAGATATATACCCATGCAATGCACGAGTCATTCAGTGAGATAAATTAAAAGATATAATAATATAAAATTTTACATATCAAGATAAACAAACAATGGAAAAAATAGAAAACTAACATTCATGGTAAGAAAATAATACATAAATAATTAATTCAAATTATTAAACACTTCTTTGTATAAACATTTGAAATAGTATCACTTGACCTGTTATCTAATCTATAATTAATATCTTTAATATATATCTAAATTGTACACATGATAAAATAATATATAATTGGTTATATGTAAATTCAATTTGTGGCAAGTACAATCTAACATAACCAAGACTTTACCCTTAAATCTTATATATGATCATAACAAAAACTAATATAATAGAAATTATCATTTTTTTGATATTAAATGGTGGTTTAGAATCAAATGGAGTCATAAGAGTCTTAAGCGAATCATTGAGTTTTTTACAACAAAAAAATCATTTAGTTTAGGCCATTTGTTTTGGAATCAATAATACATAATTGAATGGTAATTTATTTAGATATGAATAAATATTCAAATTTTAATTCAAAATTTATTTATTACTTATTTCAATTAAATTCTTGAGTGAATGGGCTCTAAGTACCTGCAAACAGAAAACATCTATATGGAGGGATTTTACAACTAAAATTCTTGACTAAATGTGGGAAGATTTCATTCAATCACATCAGCGTACATAGAGGGTGCCTTGGCAAAAAATATATAAAAAAAGGTACCTGCAGATATTTACAACATGAATAAAGCATAATAGAACACAAACAGAACAGAATCAACGCAGATGCATAGTAAGTGACTGAGTAGTGTCGATTGCTTTAATAGTATTAGTATGGGATGCGCTCTAACAGTGAGAGCAATTGCTTCCGGAAAAAAAAGGACACTTCTGTGAAAATTCTCTTGTTCCCTCACTTCCCAGAATTTCTAGCACACGATGCTAAAAGTGACTTGCTAAGAAAGACTCCTGGAACTTGGTTGATTAATTAGTGGATAAAAGAACAGAGTATATATATGTAAACATGATAATAATTGCATGAGAAAAAACTGACAAATAGATGAGCTAAAACATATTGATGATAAAACACAAAAAATTACCTCAATGGATGAAGTGAAAGTCTAACATTTGATACGAACACTGTAACGATTTCTACCAATACTATTTATAGAGTGAAATAGATAATATAACATTTAATTATTTTGAATTAATTAATGAATGATTACAAATAAAAATAATAAATTCAAATTGCAACCAAAAGGTTTTCGTTTGAGTAGAAGTAAGACGGAATATATGCATTGTAAATTTAATAAGAGGCCAATTAGAAATAATTCAGAGGTAAAAATTAGAGAGTAAACTATTTTAGAAGTGTCAAAATTTAGATATTTAGGGTCAATTTTATAGAGTGATAAAAATTAGTGGGGATGTTATGTATAGAATACAAGCTGGTGGTTAAAGTGGAGGAAAATATCATGGGTTATTTGTGACCGCAAGGTACCTACTAAGTTTAAAGAAAAATTTTATCGAATAGCTATAAGGCCAGCAATGCTGTATGGTAGTGAATGTTGGGCTTTAAAAGGACAACAAAAGTATAAGATGTGAGTATGAGAGATAAAAATGTTGAGATAGATGTATGGTCATATAAAATTGGATAAGATACAAAATGACTGTATATGAAGGAAAATTGTAGTAGCACTTATCGAGAAGAAAATTGTGAAAAGTCGTTTAAGGTGGTTTGAACATGTATAAAGAAGAGGGCAAGAGGAGCTAGTGAGGAGAGTTGATCAAATGGTTTGGAGCCCTATCAAAAGGTGTAGAGGAAGACAAAAAATGAAACTAAGGGAAGTTATAAGGAATGACCTTTTGAGAAATGATTTATTTGAGGAGATGGTATTTGATAGAACTCATTGACGTTGTATGATTTATGTAGCCGACCCTATATAGTGAGATAAAATTAATGTTGTCGTTGTTGCAACCAAAATAGTAAAATTGGATGCAATTTAAATTAAATCAATCAATTCTAAAATTTAGTAAACATTCTCTATCATCATCACCACGTCCCCACAACCACAGCAAGACATTAAAAATTAAAACTTAATTATATTTGATTAATCAAATGACAATTAAAGGTCTCAAGAATGAATTGAGAGTTGATTTTTCATTAGAAAAAAAGTAATATTAACACATGACCTAAATACTAATAACAGAATAAATTATTTATCACAATATCAATTACCATTCAAAATTTATAATCAGTCATAATAACAACTTTCAATTACAATATTGAGTAATTAAGTTACAATAAAATGCATTAATTACTCAGTTATAAATTTAATCCAGCAAATCAATATATGGGAAAAAATGTTGAACACATCAGAAACCATGTCATGCCACACTGGAATTTCCTTTTTTATTGAAGATGTTAATGTGAGGCAACATGAGTTCAACTTTAAGTTCTACTTATATATATATATAATATAATAGATGTGATCACTTTTCAGGCCAAAAAAATATATATGTGATCACAACTAAAAAATAAATTTAATTTTTCTTAAACTAATAATAACTAGCACTTTCATCTAAATTAACTTATATAGATAATATTGAAAAAAGAATTATAATCCATTATATTCCATGTATCATCCAAATTAATTTGAGGAGTGTCTAATCTCTTTCATTTGACTCAACTATCATTGGTAAAAAAAATTTCTCCTTTAACACCCCAGTTTAAAAACATCTTAGATAAAATTAAATTACTCTAAAAAATATTGACCTAATTTAGGGACTCTTCTGGATTTTTTTTCACTAAAAAATATATGCGTTTTAAAAAAGAAATTATGAAAAAAAATCATTAATTAGTCTTAATAGTCTATACCCATGACGGTGAATGCGATGGCACAACCACAAACTAGTAACACGTACGAGGAGTTCCATCCTTTGCTTCTCGACTCAAACCCCGTGTGAACGTCAAGTAGAATTGTGTCCATCTCTCTTAATTATGGGTGCTATTTCCGTGCGTGGCTTTGAGCCACGCACGGCCTGCGCGGCCACACACAAATTACTATGGCTGCGCAGTTTTTTTTTTTCAAAATTAAAATAAAAAAAAACCTCCACTCACATAATCCACGCGTTCCGTGCGTGGATCTGGCCTCCACGCACAGAATCGCCTTCCCTTAATTATGCAATTGCAATATAGTGAAGAAAAATAAATCTATTATACATAAAATAGAAATATAAAAATAACAAAATATTTTTTTTCAAGTTAAGAACACCGTTTGCCATGCAGCAACACCAACAACAACAACAACAAAGTTTGCATATGTGGGATGCTAAGGGATTTTATTTTTTGTTTCAAGTTATCGGTAATTCTGAGGATTAACTCAGATAATATTGAAAATATTAAGGACTAGGATGAAAGTTTTAAATTTATTTGTTATTCAATTGCAATGTAATGAAGAGAAATAAATCTATTATACATAAAATAGAAATATAAAAATAACAAAATATTTTTTTCAAGTTAAGAACACCGTTTGCCATGCAGCAACACCAACAACAACAACAACAACAAAGTTTGCATATGTGGGATGCTAAGGGATTTTTGTTTTTGTTTCAAGTTATCGGTAATTATGAGGATTAACTCAGATAATATTGAAAATATTAAGGACTACGATGAAAGTTTTAAATTTTTAATGAGGATCAAATAATTAATTTTTATTTTTCTTATTTGCTTTGTTTAGATGATACGGTGGTTAAAATTATTATACATCAATCAATATAAAATATAAAAGTGTAAGGAGCTATATTATTATGATTGCTCACTCCAAGTTGATTTAATTCTATCTAAGTATTTTCCATTCAGTAAATTATCTTAACTTTGTGAAGAGATGATATTTTTCTTAAGTTAAAGAAGTACTAAAAAAATTCAATCTTCAAATGTCAAATTATATAAGTTCATTCATGCTTGTTTTCTATTTTCCTGTTTACCCCCCATTTTTCTTCTTCTTCTTTTTTTTTTTTTTTTTGCCAAATCCCCCCATTCTCCCCCCGTCACCCCCCCCTTCCCAAAAAAAAAAATTTCAGCCCCTCGAAAAATTATACAAAATCAGAGTTTGATGATGATGATAAAATGAGTGGACAAGATATATGTTTCTTTTAGAAACTACTCCTTCCATCTTGATTTGTAAGGTATATTTTTTATAAATATATATTTCACAATATAAGGTATTTTATAGATTATGTAGTATATTTAATTTTGTCTTACCCAAAACACCCCTAAAAGTCATGAAATTTAATCAATACTGGGATTTAATTTATGAGCCAACTATATTAAATGGGGGTAACTTAAAACATAATAGAATTTTTTTCAATTATTAAATATCACAATTGGCTTGTGTGCACTAATTAAAAGTGTTTTACAAACCAAAATAGAGCTAATATAAAGAAGCTTGTGCAATTTTAAGTAATCCATTATTGTATTCAGAAGGTCAAAATGTTTTATTAAAAGGGAACCATTGCCCCAGTTTTTTTTTTGGGAGGGGGGATTTTGAAATTTCTCCTTGATACCATTAGCTAATGCAACTCCTAGTATTTCAAAATAGAAAAAATCCATTTTCAAATAGGGAAAATGATAGATAAGTATCTCTGAACCTAAAAATTTCCAAAAATGTACTTTGAACTTGTATAATTCCTAAAATATATCAAAGTATTTTTTTGTAACTATTGTTGTCAAGTAAAAAAATAGTTTTACCCTTCCCTCTTTTTCACCACTCCTTCCTCCTCCCTCCCATTTTCTCCGTCTCCTTTGTCTGTCACCCTCCCTTTTCTCCTCCTTCCTCTTCCTCCTCATGTTGTCCCTCCCTTCCTTCGTTGATCAAAATGGCGCCATCCCTTCTCTATTCGTCCTCCTTCCTCTTCGACTAGAATTGAGCCTTCCTCTTCAATCCAAACCAAGCATGGATTTGAGACTTGATGCTATGGATGTGTTGGAAATTTTGATACATATGTAGTGGAAAACTCCACCAAAATCTCTCCTGCGAATCCGTTAACGTTGCTTAAATCAAGATGGAGAAGAAGAATTTACTTCCAGTGTGTCCCTTGGTGTTCTTTTCATTTCGTCAGGCCCATGAACTAACGCATGTGATCAGCTCCTTTTATCGGTATCCACACGAACGGTCTATTTCCAAACGTCCGTATGTTCTGTGTTCGTCCATGCATTCTCTGTTCGTTCATACACTCTCTCTGTGTGTGAGTGTGTGGCCGCTCAATCTCTAGGATAGGTCGAAATTCTATTGATTCTGCATATAATAATCCCTAGTCTATATTAGTATATAGATAGGATTATCTGTTTGTTTGATTTTAAATCAAATATTAATTAAATATGATAGTTTAAATTTCAATCTATTTAATAGACTAAATTTAAAATAACCATATAATATATATCCAGAATCAAATCTAAATTGAATTTATCATATAAATCAAATTTAGATTATTAGTTTAAATTTAAATATATCACGTATAATTAAATTTAAAACTAATTCATTTAAATTAATTTAAATAATATATATATATATTTCAAAATCATATAATATATCAAATATATATATTTATATATATAAAATTCAATCACCCTAAATTGAACGTTAAATTCATTAAATTTAGACACATTTTAGATTTAATGAATTTGGATATTCTAGCTCGAGTTGGCCCATTCTTGTATGTGACCCTGTAGGCCCATATAATGTTGGTAGTGACTAATAACACTATTGAACCCATAAATCACAAGTGGCCTCTAGCAAGATATTATGACTACCAAAATCATATGAGATCAGTGATCCGATGTAACCTATCATATAATCCGATCATATCCCTTTTGTCTCATGATATATAGGTCAAGTATGAGGTATGAAAATGTCATCCTCATCTTACTCGACCATCACTTTCTCGACCTTCAAGCAAACTGACAGAACAAATGGAAACTCTTCTATTCGAGCATGGCTATGTATTTCTCAATCTCACTCATCGAGGGGCCCAGATATATCTCTCAATTAATTAGAGGGACAAATTTCATCTTGACCATTTATTTTTCTCTACACGAGTTCCACTATGCCCGATCATAACCTTTATGATCTCTCGAAAAAAGGTGACTTTTGACCATGCCAAAGTATAGTATTCCCCATGTAGGAAGTCATGGTGATCTCAGGTCTGAGGGTTTAGTGATACGGTTATATATAAGATATGCTTATGACTTAATTCATGCAGCTATCTTATGATAGGTCGATCCCGCACCTACTTCCTAACGGGAGCTTATGATTATGACTTGTATCTTAATACATAATTAACACATAATTATCAATCAAAATTATACTAGTCTTAATTTATCATGGTTCCCACAAAGATAATTGACTAGGAACATTTAGGATAAAATGATTTATCCAAGGATATTATTATAAAGATAAACATGCAAACAATATAATAATATAATAAAAGGAAAAACACCTTCTTTTTCATATGAAGTACAATGTTTATAATACAATGATTGGCCTAAGGCACAATCTCCAACAGGATGCGTACAAAGAAGAACAGAGCAAATCCACCATCATTTACCCATCCCCTGTCTCTCCAATCTCGTCACTGTAGCAACACACAAGTTTGGCAAGATCCACCGTCGTAAAGCTAAGATCCACCATCGTAGAGCCTAAATCTACCGTTGCAAAGCCCAGATCTATCAGTACTTCTCTCGCTGGTGATTCTTCCTCGTTCTTCTTTTTCTTCTGCTACCCACATCTTATCTTTATCTTCTTCGGTGAGTTCTTCTTTTTTTGAGCTGTTGCTGGTTTGTTTTTTTATTTTTGCTTGATGGGTTTGAAATATTGTAGAATTAGTGTTTTGCAACTTTCACAAAATAGAACATGTATATAGATCAGTTGCAAATCTATAAAGGATAATTGCAAATTTATGTATATCAGTTATAAATGTGTATAAGATTATTTTTTTTACTCAGTTGAAAATGTATGTGTAGTAGTTGCAAAACAAGGTAGCACAGTTGCAAATTTATGTGTATCAGTTGCAAATGCGTGTGAAATTACTTTTTTTTTTATGATATTACCTATAAAATTATATTGTGTTCAATTGTAAATTTCTGTGCGGTAGATGTAAATATAGAATTGTCAATGACAAATGGATCATAATCAGTACAAAACCTTGAACTTCGGTTGCAAATTGTTGATTGTTAATTACAAATTGTCCATTGTCAGTTGCAAATAAGCCTCGACAGAGGATCCCTCTAATAGTTGACCAGATTAGTTGCTCTGTGAGAGTTTCTGCTATCAATGTATTTGATCTGGTCAACCATCAAAAGGTTGATCATTGCCTCAATTACAAATTTATCAGTGTCCATTATAAATCACCGGATATCAATTGCAAATGAATATATTCATTTAAAAAAATGATATAGAAATTACAAAAAAAAGGCCTGGCACAAAGGACAAAACTATCTTTTTGTGTGACAAAAATACTTATAATTTAGTACCCTGGTATATCTTTATAATTATGCAAGTTCAATGTATGTTCTTGAAATTTTTTATCTCCATAGTTACTTAACTATCATTTTCTCTTTCAAATATCTAATTTCATTCACATATAATTGCTTCTTTTCTTTTTTTCAATTTTTCAATCCTACAAGAAATTAAATCAAATGATAATGATGACAACCATCGCCAACACGACCGCCTCTATAATAATAATAATAATAATAATAGTAGTAGTAATAATAAATTAGAGGGCAAGATATTCATTCCTTGGGGATAGGTTAATTAGAAATAACAATTTAATTTTGATGGGAATTGTTGCCCATAATTTTTCTTTAAAAACCTTTTCATTTTTAATTCAAAATCTAGAGAATTTACAATTATTATAAATTTCAAATATTTTAGAGAATCACCAGAAAACACACACATAAGAAAAATGTTTCTTAATAATTCTCAAAACATCACAAAAAAACCTATAAATTTAATTAAGTATATATATCCACAAAAATTATAAAAACAACTGCTTCTTTTTTTTTTAAATAAAAAAGACACGTGTTTACTAGCTAAATAAATAATCATAATATATAAAACTAAAAATAATCAAATGAGTCAAAATAACACCTAAATATAAATAGAATAGCACTAATTGACAAAAAAACCAATATTGTTCTATTAGTATAATAGATGATTTTAATTAAAAAAATAAAAATAACAACTTTTAGAAAGGAGAATAACAATATCATAAAACATAATTTCAAACGACAAACATTCTTTTTCAATTCTTTCTAACCCCTCCGCATTTCACATGTTAGCATTGTTTTTTATTTTAGTAAAACATCAATGTGGATTTGCTTTTTAATTCCATTTTCACGTTATAATAAAGCTTCTCACTGCATTCGGATAACGACAAATTGGATTTGCTTCGCACAGTGCAAATATCCCCCATCGATCACACATACGAGAGAAAAGTGGTGGGTACAAGCATGGGGGTAGTTTGTCTTGCTAATAATCGACATTACAGTCTCATTCTCTGGCCAACTGCTCGAAAGTATGCATTGCTTCCCAGACTCTTGATAACTTTGGAGGAACAAAACCGATCTGTTGGGTTTGGTTTTGATAGTAGGAGCAATGATTTTAAGGTTGTGAACCTTGTTCATCGTAACCTTAAAATTGATACGGCGTGGGTTTTCTCATATGCCACATGATCATGGAAATGTCTCACTAATAATACTCCACCCCCATGTCAGGTACACATATGGGCCCATCCTGTGCTTATCAATGGTGTACTTCATTGGATTGCCATGCATAAAGTAAGACATTACAAATTTGTACTTACATTCGATCTAGCAAATGAGGTGTTCGGAGAAATATTACTTCCAGAGAGTATTGCTAGACAAAGTTCAGTTTCTATAGTGGCAGCAGGGGACTCGCTTGCTGTGTCAGAGAATAAGTGCAAAAGTTATGGTGAAGTAAAAGTCTCTCGTGTTTGGTCTGTGTGGATTATGAAACAATATGGTGTCCATAGGTCATGGGAAAATATTCTCATCACAAAGCATGAGGATTGGCTCAGCATACCGAGAAGGCAAGAGCTGATTCCATGGAATGTATTAGCCATAACTAAGAACGGGGACATGATACTAGAGATGAAAAGGGACATGATACGAGAGTTTGAAGGTGGACAGATTCTTAGGTACAATCCAACAACTTCAACAACAAATGTTCTAGCCCAAGGAGTTATGAAAAATGGTGTTTTTATTGGTTATCATCCGGAGAGCTTATATTTACTTGAGAAAGGAGAGGATGTTATCTCCTACTAATTATATATATCTGCAAATCTTGATTGGGAAAATGGGAAATTGACTTTTGCCTAGTCATATATACGTACTATTTTTGTTGCTTGTTCAAATTTAAACATGTCCATCATCACTCAATCTGCATAGACTAACATCAAATAAATGTAACTATCCTCTGTTTGTTTAGTTATCCCTATTTCCACTCAAATTATTTCTCTTCACTTCCAGTTAGTGATAACTGAATAAAGCAGCTCATTCCAGGTGTCTGTAAGCCCTGCTACACACCAATGGGTAAAGCCCATGTCTCTGAAGCCATTGTAAGAACTTGGGTGAGCTCCTTTTCTCAGCTGTGACAGAGTTGTTATGTTAAGCAGATGAACAGGTTTTGTCATTCACGAGCATGTCGAGGGCTGTACAATTTAATACTAGGTGCAATTAATTTGTAGTATAGGTGTAACCTAAGTCGTGTTCTAAAAGAAGCAACTGTTAATATGCGAGTAAGAGATTATGAATTTCTAAGTTAAAATGATGCATTTAAATGATAATAATAATAATAATGATGAAAAAATTAAAATTGAAACTATGCAAAATTAACTAAATTAAAAAGCAACTAAAATGTAAATCTAAACTAATCCTAAATAAAATGAAATGCAAACTAAACTAACTAATTTAAAAATAAACAAAATGCGAACTAATTATTACTAAATTAAAATGCTAATGCAACTATATTATTATTTTCTTTATGAAATGCAATGCAAACTATTTAATATGAAAATGTCTATTATCAACTAAGACTTGGGGGGTTTGTTTTTAATTCAAAGTTAAATCAAATTAAAATAAACAATTAATTAAAATAAGCTAAACACTAAACAAGGACTAAAAGAAAACAAGTGATCAATTTTGGAAAATGTGGATCATTCATGGGCTTAACAAGTAATTCGGGTTTATCCTAACTTGAGTCCAATTAAATTGAAATGGGTAAGTTCTCAATTAAACAAACTAATTAGATAAAACACTTAAGTACCTTAAGTATAATCTAAATAATTAATTTATCTAAATACCTCTAGTGGTTAATTAATTATCTAAAAATAGTCTAATCTAATTAATTAAACTTAATCCCAATATTAATTGAGTTCATGTTAAATCTGAAAAATTGAATAAAATTATCTAATTAAACCAAATTATATAATTAACTCCCTAATTATGTAACACTAAACATAACATTATCTAGATTGCATCATAAACCAATGAATTAATCAAGATAATACCAAATTGGGCCAAGTACACAAAATTTCATATATGAAACAAGTTTAAATCCAACTCAAATCAATATTAAACAACTATAATAATATATACAATGCATTCCAAACTTAAATTTAGTCTTCAATCATCAAAATATTCATAAATTTTCATCAATTTTAACCTAGAAAACCCAAGATAAAATCAAATAAAATTCAGAACAATAACGATAGAAAAAAATTCCCATTACTCCATTTATGCTATAGTCAAGCTCAAGTCCCAAACTCCTTGCCTTGACCCCATGAAAAACCCACAAACACCCTAACCTTGCATACTCACGAGCTTCCAATCTTCACCAGAGAGAGATAGAGAAGGATTCAGCCATGGCAAAGGAGAAATAAAGGTAGTGTGAAATAGATGAAAGAAAAGTAGGCAAGGTAGAGAAAATAGTGAGAATGGTATGGAAGTGGAGAAGCTCGCCGGAAATGGAGGAGCGCCGGAAAATAACAAAAGGGCAAGGGTAAGGGGAAGCCGTCGGAGTGTGTGAGAATGAAGGAGGAAGTCCAAAATGTGATGAGAATGGAAGAAATGGAGGGATTTAGAGAAACTTAAGAGATGATGATGAAGACAATAAAAGGTGAGAAAAAGTAGGGCTGTGCAAAAAACTCGTGGCCCAATCCAACCCGGTCCTATTGGGCCAACCGACCAGGCTTCATTTCGGGTTGGGCCGGGTTTCGGGTTATGTTGTTTTGTTCGGCCCAACCCGAACTATATATAAATATATGTTTTTTTTAAAAATATATTATTTTGTATATATTAATTGATTTTATAAGATTTTTTTTATATATCTTATATAATACATTTATTATTTGATTATTATAAAAAACTTTGTAAGGTTTTGATATTTTAATTTTATTTAAAATTTTAAATTCATTTCTTAATTTAATATTATATGAAAATAATGTATAGTTGTAAATATTTATAAGTTTTAAGAAAATTAATTTCTATCATAACATTATATTTTTTAAAAAATCTACTTTTATATTAATTATTAAAATTTTTTCATTAATACATAAAATTAGTTTTTATTTTATTTTTAATATTTTAAAAAATCATGTGATACCGGGCTGGATCGGTACCAAATCCAGCCTAACCCGAGTGTGCACCGGCCGGGCATTGGGTGGGGGTGAAGCCCGGCCCTATTCAACCCATGCACACCCCTAAGAAAAAGAGCTCCTGGAGGCACTGCACAGTAGTCTGGACGAAGGCCTTGGAAATAAAGAAGAAGAAAATTGCAAGGCCCCGTTTAGTTGCGCAGAAATGAAGCAAGAAAGTGATTTAAAAACTAATTAAAATGAAGATAGATAAAAATGGACAATTAAAGATAAAGAAAAATGGATTAGTTGGGAAACTAAATTTCTCATAAAATTTCTCCTCTCTAATGATTAAAATGTCCCTTCAAAATTTTAACTTTTATGAACTATAACCTGTAAAAAAATATTACATCAAATAGATTATATTTCCAATTAAATAAATGTAAATTAAATTTTAATTCAAGAAAATTAAATTAATCATGAAATAAAATTTAAGTTCAATTTGGAGGAAAATTATTAGTCAAAAATGATAAAAATAAAAAAAATAAAATACTAAAAAGAAATTTCCAAAGTTCTTTAACAATTTTGCTCATAAATGGATTAATTTTAAATTATTTTCTTAATCACAATTAAACCACAAATGATCCATAATAACATTGAGAATTATTAAATAAAATAAAATGGAAGAATTAAATTCTTAGCATAATTTGAAAAATAAAAATAATAAAAAAATTTAAGCTTAATTTCTAAAAATTATCTCAAAATTCTCATTTATTTCAAATTAAGGCTAATTTTTTAAATATCATTTAAATCATACAAAATTAGCCAAAATTTAATATTAAAAATACTTAAATAAAAAAAATAAAAAATAATAAAAATTCAGGATTATCAGTAATCTTTTCAACAAATCCATCACTACATATGCTGCTGGAGGCAAACCACCTCGGTAAGTTGATCCCCTCATTGGCTCTGTTTCCTTTGAACAGTTTGTCTCTTCTGGGTGGTTCTACCCTGATCCACCATTTTACATGTTGCATGTGAACCAAAAGTCAAGTTAGTATTCTGCTTCAAACTGATCTTGCAGCTCTGAATTAGGTTTGTAGTAAAATATAGTGTGAAGCTTACTTGTAATGAGAAGGTGAGACTCCTTGAAAAAGAACTTTGGCTTTGGTTGTATCTACCTCTGCATCTACCCAATTAGCCCAAGTTGTTAGACCTTTCTGAAATGTAGCCATAAGATCCATGTCCTTCACTATCTGACCCTCCACTGTTCACATGCAATTTAAGCAATCAATTAAATGTGAAAATGAAATAATGGTTTATTGAAAGGGGACCATTTTGAAATTTCTCCACACATAACGACCCCACATTGATGCATAAAGCATGTCATTCATTATCAACCCGGCCGGTGCATTCTTCATTTTTTATTTTTTTTTTCCTTGTGAGATCATTTTTAACTGTTAATTCTTACAGATTCTTCATATCGAAAATCATATTAATTAATGGGTGAGATAATTCATATTGTGGATTTATCACTAATGATCAATGATGAATCCACAATTTTTAAGGAAAATGATCCTTCCGACGGTTGCGAAATTTTTCAAAGAACTAACTAAGAAATAGACATCACATTTAAAGTTACCTCTATACCCTCATGTTAATAATCCTATGAATTTTTTATAGCGAAACCTTGGAAATTGTTTTAAGAAGATAATTCTTCATATATTCTAATTTCTTCCAATTTTTTTAATTCCACAGGCCAAAATAAATGCTAATTATTTATTGATGGTGAGGCTCTAAACTTTCATATGTCCATTGTGAAGTTTATGTAAGGACAAGTCTTCTAGTCTTGCTTTTTTTTTTTTCCGACTAGTCCTTTTTTTTGTCGGTCCAAGTCAATAATAGAATTCGCATATTTTTTTGGCATGTCGTTGCAAAAAGTCAATGTTCTTTTAATATGCTTGACTTGTAGACCAACCAAAAAACAAAATTGTGAAAAGCTGTCCTTATAAACTTCACAGTTCAAGAATGGACATGAAAATTCATATCCCCACCACCAATTAACAATTCATGTATGTATAACATACATAATTGATATAAATGACATTTCAATTACAAAAATTAGTTTTCAAGTGCCACAAAGACGTTTTATTTCTGCACGTTTCATTACGAAACTGGAATGCAAATTGTAAGCGTAATCAATTTATTGCAATGTTTTGGTTTAAAATTAATTATTTGTTTTTATTTATTTAATAATATAACTATGAGAGTGTTTATAACTATCTTCTTTTTAAAAAAAAAAAACTCAACAGAAAGTATTTTAAAGTCATGCTTTTCCTGTTCTTAACAGAAATGTGAAGGTATATACGAACTAAGTACAAGTTCCCACACATGGCTTCAATTGTATTTTAATTTTTAGTGATTTAAGAATTACTCCATCCTTTCCAAAAATTTTGTTATTTTAAACTTTTCATTTTGTTTTAAATCTTTTATTGTTTTAAAATTTCAAAGTTTCATTTTCCAGTTATACCCTCATTTATTACTATTATTCTTTTTACACTTTGTCTTTCTTAGTTACAATATATATTATATAAATGAGGGTATTTTTATTAATATATACAATAATTATTCTTAATTTATGGACCAAAACCTTATACAACCAAAATTTTGAAATGGAGGGAGTAAGATATAAAAGATAAATTAACAGCCAAACAACCTATTTAAGTGATCTCATCCTGAAATATATAAAAGAAAAGATCAATTAAATTGTCTATAAATTAATCATAATCATTCAATGTCAACGGTTTCCCTACTTAATTCTGTCTCGAAAGAACAATATTTTAGACATATTATGGCTGTATGATAGTATTTTTTATTTTAGTGTTCTCAAGAAAATAAAAAAATTTGTTTAAATAATTATTTTTAAAATCATAACTAGTAAGTGTTAGATGAGTTATTCATAATTTATAACTTTATTATTAATTAGGTAGGTATTTATCACATTTTCTTGTGTTTTTTAGAATAAAAACTATTAAGATGTTTTGAGTTTTCCATTTTTTTGTTTTTTTATTTTTTATAACATTTTATAAAAAACATGTTTACCAAATAAGTTTTTTTTTTCTATTTTTTTAAAAAAAATTGTTTAAGAGACATATACCAAACAGGCCCTTAGTTTCTTTGAGATTTGTGAAATCCAAGAGGTGAATGAAATCATTCAAATCGTGTCCCAAACGCCGTCTACAGTGTGGGGACCATTATAAGACTCATCTTAATACTCGCATCTATAAATGAAGCTTCGTCTGTTAGATATCATATCCATCCTTCATTCATACATTGCCTTCCAACTTGTGTTATGGCATATCCATTTATCTTCTGTGTCTTCTTCTCTCTTTGTCCTTCTTTCCTTGCTTCTTCTTTTAAAGCACCATTTTGTAATTCTCATGACTACTCTGCCCTTCTCCAGTTCAACAGCTCTTTCTCTCTTAGTCGTGCTGCTTCATTGAGGTGCGATGAATTTCAATCTTCTTACCCAAAGACAGCATCATGGGGGGATGTTTCAAACTGCTGCTTGTGGGATGGAGTCACGTGCGACTCCATGTCAGGCCATGTGATTGGCCTCGATCTTAGCTGCAGTTGGCTTCAAGGTCAACTCCATCCCAATAGCACCCTCTTCCAGCTTTCTCATCTTCAAACACTCAACTTGGCTCACAACTATTTTAATGGGTCTTCCATATCTCCTCAATTCGGTGATCTTTCTTCTCTCACACATCTAAACTTAAGCCAATCAGTTTTTACTGCTGAAATTCCTCCCAAAATCTCACATCTTTCTAAATTGACCTCACTTGATTTGTCATGGAATGATCAATTGAAACTCAAACCATCCACATGGGGGAAGCTGATTCTGAACATGACCGATCTAAGGGATCTTGTTTTGGATGACGTGGATATGTCTTCCATTACACCAAGCTCCTTGTCTATGCTCATGAATTTATCATCCTCTTTGGTCTCCCTTAGACTTCAACGAACTGGGTTGCGGGGGAATATCACAAGTGACATTATCTGTTTACATAATCTTCAACAACTCGATTTGTCAGACAACAACTATCTCAATGGTCGACTTCCAATTTCCAATTGGAGCTCACTTTTATCACTTCTCGATCTCAGTTCAACAGATTTCTCAGGACAAGTGTCTAGTTCCATAGGCCATTTGAGGCATCTTAATTATTTGAATCTAGCAGCTTGTGGATTTGAAGGGCAAATTCCTCCTGGTTTCAGCAATCTCACTCAACTAACTTATTTGAATTTTCGTTTCAATAAATTTAGTGGTGAGATCTCAGTCCTTTCAAGCCTAAAACTTGTCTCTTCCTTATATCTTGGCTATAATAAGTTTAGTGGACAAATCCCATGGTCAATTTCAAATCTGAAACATCTCACTACCTTGGATTTTTCAACAAATAGTCTTAGTGGTGAGATCCCAAACATGTTTGGAAATCTTAGCAAATTAGAATATGTATCATTTTCAGAAAACAACATAGGAGGCCAGCTGCCATCTTTGTTTAATCTACCTCAACTTTTTTATTTTGATTGTGGCTCTAACAAATTCGTAGGTCCAATTCCAAATAACATTTGCCAGCTTCCAAGGTTGAATATTCTGTATTTGTCTTATAACTCCCTCAATGGAACAATTCCTTCTGGGTGTTATTCTTCTCCATCATTGGGTCGTTTGCATTTGAGTGGCAACCAACTCTCCGGGCCCATTGGCCAATTCTCAAGTTACTCATTGGAAGAGTTTGATCTCTCTAACAACAAGTTTGAAGGTCCTTTCCCCAAGTCAATTTTTGGTCTCACAAATCTTGCTTTTTTGTCTCTATCCTCAAATAACTTCAGCGGTCCTGTTGATTTTCGCCAATTGTCAAAGTTCAATAACCTATCTAAACTTGATCTTTCAAACAATAAGTTTCTCTCACTAGTTCGTTTTAACGAAAATGTCGACCTACCGTCAACAAATCTTCAATTTTTAAATTTATCATCTTGTAACGTCAATAATTTCCCCAAATTTTTACTGAAGCTTCCAAATTTGGGTACTTTATCTCTTGCAAACAACAAAATTCAAGGGAAGATTCCCAAATGGTTCAACGATGTGGGAAATGGTTCTTTATGGCGTTTGGATCTTTCTCATAATTTTTTGACCTCAGTTGAGCATCTTTCAATGAGAGATATTCGAATTCTTGATCTCAGTTTCAACAGGTTGGAAGGAAATCTCCCTATTCGACACTTTGATGACATTGGAGCATTTTCAATCTCAAACAATAAATTAAGTGGAGATATTTCATCACTACTTTGTAATGCAAGCAAACTTGAGATTCTCAACTTGTCTCACAACAACTTCTCAGGCCTTATTCCACAATGCCTTGTAGCCCTCCCAAATCTTGTGGTTCTAGATCTACAGAAGAATAACATTGCTGGAACTATGCCTCGTAGTTTTTCGAAGAACAGTGCCCTGCAAACTTTGCATCTTAACAGTAACCAACTTGAGGGACCCTTGCCTAAATCTCTGGCTTATTGCAATCAACTACAAATTTTAGATGTCGGAGACAACAAGATTGAGGGTACATTTCCCAATTGGCTTGAAGGTTTACCACAGTTACAGGTACTCGTTTTAAGAGATAATAAATTCCATGGTGCCATTACTAATTCCAACTCCAAGAATCCCTTTCCTAGATTAAGGATTTTTGACATTTCCAACAACGATTTTGGTGGATCTTTGCCAACAGCATACATCAAAGAATTTAAAGGAATGATGAAGATAGGCAATGATGCAACTGAATCGCTATACATGGAAAATGAATATGGTTCCCTATATCCGTATTCAGTGATGATCACAATGAAAGGTAATGTCATAGAGCTGGTGAAGATCTTGAAAATATTCACCGCTCTTGACTTATCACATAATAAATTTGATGGGGAGATTCCAAGAGTCATTGGAGAGTTATATTCACTTAAAGGTCTCAATCTCTCCCACAATGGAATCACCGGTTCTATTCCCCAATCAATGGGAAATTTGATAAGTCTAGAATGGTTAGATCTATCATGGAACAACCTTGAGGGTGAGATTCCTTCAACATTGACGAATCTCAACTTTCTTTCTACTTTGAACCTTTCACAAAACAAGCTTGAGGGAATCATACCAAGTGGAAAACAGTTTGATACATTCTCAAAAGATTCATTTGAGGGAAATCTGGGATTGTGTGGGGTTCAATTGGCAAAAACTTGCAGCAATGACGAAGGAAGATTGCCAGAACCATCTTCATCAACCTTTTACCATGATGGTGAATTCAGTTTTGGTTGGAAACCAGTAGCTTGGGGATATGGATGTGGGATGATATTTGGAATTTTCATGGCATATATTGTATTCTCAACTGGAAAACCTCAGTGGCTTGTTAGAACTTTTGGTGGTCAATCTAAGAAACAACCAAAAAAGACAAGAAACAGAGCTCGTGCAAATCGAGGAAGAATGAATTAGCTGGAGAATTTGGCTTCATTTGCTATGTATTGTAACTTGTTTGTGTTTGTTTCTTGCTTTTCAAAATCAAGCCAAAAAAATATAATAACATACACAGAATGTTGTGTCCTGTAATTTTTACATTAACTTGTCGGCGTTGCCAACTCTATTAATTAAATTAAGAGAGATAATATCTTTTTGTGGAACTTTCAATGTTTCTTTGTTTTGAAACAAATAACTATTAAAAATGTATAAGAGCATCACAAAAAAAAAATTATAAAATTATTCAATTTTTCAGGTTTCAATGATTTCTTTAATGAAACAATACATTCGGTTATATAAAATAAAGATTTTCTTCATATAAATTTATGTGAGAGTTTATGTTTACTGAGTTTAAAATTAAGTTTGAGCTTATTTAGTTTAAATTGATTGGACTCAAACTAATCACTTGTCAAACTTTTATAAATATCATGTATTATTGAGTTAATAATCAGAATTCCTTTTTACTGTTTCAATAGTAATATTTTGACTGTTTAATAAACAGTGTTTATTATTATTTAATTAGATACTTTAATTGATTTTGTTCAAAATATCACAATTCAGGTATTCGAAATTTCAAAGTCTTATATTTAATTAGTATATTTAATTTCATGTGAGATAAATAAGTTGTAAATATTTGATGCATATATTATTATTATATACGTATTCTATATATGTATTTATAAGAAATATTCTTAATAATAACCGTCCAACAAAAAAATTCTCAATTTATTTCGGGTCCAATAAAGGACTCTATCGTTTTTTAAATAAGATTCTAAATTTTATCAAAATATATTCGGTTTACCTGGTTAAATATACGCAGGATTTAAAGCCCCTTCAAATGGTATGGATCTGAAGGGTCTTACTATTTGTTTTAATTGTTTATTGTTCATTAGGTGTAGATCTGTCTCTATCTGCTTAATTTGTTACAGTTGTTGGTATTGGTTTTATATTCCGTTCCTTAGATTCAATTAAGTAATTATTCACTCAATTTCTTAATATAAAAAGTAAAAGAAAAAATTACACAAATCAAGAAAAGTAATAAATTTATCAAAATATAAAATAAATTTTAAAAATAAATTTATTTAATACTAATAACTTTTACATCACGTAATTAATATTAATAAATTATCTTAGAAAAATGTTATCTTAATTAAGAGTATTTTTGAAAAAAATTTATTAAATACACAAGATATACCTCCATATCCCTTATATTTTAAAATTTAAAAATTTTTCTAATTGTTTTTAATGTTCAGGAATGAAGAAAGTATTTTCCTTGTATGCCATCTTTTCTCTTTTTTTCTTCTTGGATAATAGAGTAATAGGCTATTGCCATACGGGCCGGTGCATCTGCTGGCCTATTGATATCAATGTGGGCTACTTTGACATCCCAATCCTGTCCAGCAAACCCACAATGGCTACTTTCAGGGAAAAAAAAATACATAGTTTTATCTATTACATTTTTCATCTATTTTACCTATACATCTAAACCGTTACATTACATATGCAATGTACGGTTCGGATGTAGACCTCCATTGCACATCTGATGATTCAGATTTACATTCGTACACCTTCAATATTTATGAAAATCTTGTTCAATATTGTCCAAAGTTTTAACCTTCATGTTTTCTATTTTAAGTTTTTATGTTTCTAACTAATCTTATATAGATTTCTAATTAATTCTTTTATACTTTCAATTTGGTCAACATGCCATAAAGTTTGTCAGTATTATCAATCATCTGCCATCTGAACAATTTGAGTATATATAATTTATCGTATGAAACGAGTAAAATAAAACTCAAGTAAAGTTTTTTTTTCCCTGAAAAATCAAGTATATTGAACCACAAAATTTTTGTTCACATATGACAAATAAATCAATGCACTTAAATGTTGCATTACATTTAATCTGGTAGGCTAAGTGATACAGTATTAATAGGTGCTCTTTTGGATGATCATGATTTTTAATCGAGTTAGGTTCTCTTCATTTAAGACAAAACAAATAATTATTTTGGATATCTATTAACTATCTAGTCGATTCTGACATTTTTCGATTTATTTTTTCATGATAAATAAGAACTTATGATTAACAAAATTTGAACGGTCTATACTAATTGAACAGTCTAATTTGTTCTTTTTTTAAAAAAAAAAAATCTTCATTTCCTCACTTAAAATTAGAGGATTAGTGTATAAAAAAATTAAGAGGATTATGAAACTTTCTAATAAAAGTTAAACCTAGAACTTTTAGCTTTGGAAACAACTCAACACATGTGTAATTTGTAACTCTTAAAATCCGTTTGGTTTAATTACATGTGAGTGAAGTGATGTAATGTAATGTAATAGGATATGATGACATAATGATTACGTGGATGTTTGTTTGATTTGATATTAATTGGGGATGTGAGAAATAAAATTATCTTTTATATTTAATTAAATGAAGATAAAAGTGAAAAGACAAAAATGTCCCTATCTTTTTTCTCCTTCCTTCTTCCTTCTCCCTCTTCTTCACTGACAAGGCACACCTCACTGGCAGCCTCATCAACTTTTTAGTCCTTCCCTCTTTCTCCTCCCTCTTCCTCATTGGTGACCTCATCAATTTCTTCCTCCTTCCTCCTTCATCCTCCCTCGTCCTCACCAATAACACACGATGGCTTCACCATCGGGAGCATATCCACACCAACAACATCATCCCCTCCCTCCCCTGTCATTCTCCTTCCTTCATCTTACTCATCAACTCTCAAATCATTAGATCAATAAAAACAAAGAAAAAAAATGGAGATCTACAAATTTATACCACATCTTGCCAAAGAAGGTCACTGAACTAGCATGCTTCATTGATGGAAGTGAGAAAGGTCACCAAGGAAGAAGAGGTTGCCGAGGAAGCAAAGATTATCGAGGAAGCAGAGGTCACCAGTGTTAACACAGGTTGCTAACAATATTAGATCTAATAGGAACGATGCTGCCAGTGGAGGTGTTTGGTGGTGCTCAGTGGTGGCTAGTGAAGGATGATGGTGCTTGGTGAGGAAGAAGGAGATGGGTTGAAGATGATGTAGCCGGCGATGATGGTCCAAGTTGCTGATGGAGATGAATTGGGAGGTTGGTGGAGATAGGGGAAAGTCGATAGAGATGGGAGATGGGAAGGATGTGTTAATTTTATTCCTGTCAGGGGTAGTTTAGACTTTTTATCAAGATTACATCCATTTAATGGGGATTACATAAAAAAATGGGAGTAAAGGGGATTACTTGTCTAGCATCACATATATAATCATCATCATAGGTAATGTATCTAACCAAACGCGATAACTTAGGTGATGTGATACTAAATACCTTTACATTGGGGGGTATGTAAATGAACCAAACAGGCCCTTGTTGATTCTTTGATGCAACCATAATCACCTTTTGATGTAGACCCTTTAGGATTAATGTCTTATGAACTCAAAAAATCGAGTTATCTACAAAGTGAAAACACGAACTCAAAGGAAATAGATGATCAAAATTTTAAAACCCAATAGAATATGAGGAATTCTAATAACTCTAAAGGGGCAAAGGGATTATCTCAAAACTCTGAAATCTAATAGAATATGGAAAATTCTAAGAACTCCAGAATTGGACGCCACAAGAAAGAAATTAATTCTCTTGATAAGTCAAAATTTATATTTTATGAAGAATACAAAGAACCAGTGAAACAAAGAATTCAAAATATTATTGATTTAAAGAAAAATAACACTACAAAGATCTATGAATAGGAAAAGAAAATAAAATCTTAATGAATCATCTAAATGCTATAACTTTATCTAAGCTTATAATTAGTTTTTGGAATACAAATAGAAAACCACAAAATTATTATAATCATAATTTAAATCAAATCAAATCAATTAAAATTAAAATAAAATAAATCTAAAAAATTATCCTAAAACTAACTAATTAAAAAAATGCCATTTAAGTAATCTTTTATATTCTTGGGTTTTGATTTGTGAATTGGCCCTCGCTTGAAACTTGGGTTTAAATCAGAATTGTTATTATTTTTTCAACAATAGGCTTATAAGCCTCTTACTTCTCAAACATGGACTTATCTTTATATAATTTCTAGATCAGACCTTATAATACTTTTTTCATAGCTTTAGTGTGGACTCGAGTCATTAGTATTTAAAATTTTGGATTTCTATTATTGCTTGTAGGTTAATGCTTGGATGGTTTACATCATTCCCTCTCTCCTGGAAAGGATTCGCCCTCTTGAATCCCATAAGGTGCGATTAAAGTAATCTAGGAACTTAATATTTCCATCACTCACAAAACCTTTCTTCATAAGATCTTTCCTTCATAGTTTTAGTTTGCGCTCGAGACATTGAACATACAATAACTTGTAATAAATCCTTTAAAATATTAAACTTCTATTGTTAGACTTCTAGGTTATACCTTAGATGATTTCATCACCTTTCTCATCCAAATGTAGTTAAAGCTATTTGGCAATTTCATGTCTTATATTTTAAAAACTTAATCATTAAAAAAAAAAGTTTCATATGTTTTGAAATGGAGGGAGTATAAAAGTGATGCATTGAAGTCAAAATTATTTTTTGTTCACATTACGTTTATGATTTATATATCTATATATCGATCAAAGCAGGCAATTGTTCATCATGATTAGTATAAAAAACATTCTAATATTTTCCAGTAAGTTATTTACATGATCTAAATGCTGTCTTCTTTGTGATTTTTTTCCATTAAAGAACATTGCTGTTTAGATAAAATGAATAAAAAGGCTAAATAAAATGACAGACTAATTAAATGAATACTGACACAATTTTTTATGAAGCTGATGAAGAGAATGGATAACAGCTAAGAAGTGCATCATCGACCCACCGTCAATCTTGACAAATGAGGCTTTAATTTGTGTGGGATCCCTTTTTCGGCCTCTGATACATTAACACGTGACTCCTGAACAAGTACAGAAATTTGGATACTTCCAAATAAATAAATAGCAGAACTTTTTTTTTTCGAACGTATGTGGAAATAAAAATCACTAAAGAAAATAAATAAAACGGATTGACCTACATGGAAATTGGATAAGTTGGTTGAGCTCTCTCTTGTCCTCGATCTTCTCCTTCTCTCTATCATTGTTGGCAATTCCTCCTCTTCATCCATGGATGGAACAGGACGCAAATCTAAGGAAGTGTTTGATGGCCAAGCCCAGTTGTACCGGCACATGTATCTTTGGCTATCTTCTGCATGTCTCAAGTGTGCCATTGAGCTTGAAATACCAGACATCATCCACAAGCATGGCCGACCCATCCCTCTTTCTCAGTTGGTGCTAGCTCTCAATGTTCCATCCTCTAAAGCTACCTTTGTGCAGGGCCTCATGCGCTTGCTGGCTCACGACGGCCTCTTCGCTATCATCAAAAGCGACAACATTGAAGAAGAAAGTGGAGTATCATATGATCTAACTCCTACATCACAGCTCCTCGTGAAGGGTACTGACTATTGTCTATCTCCAACGCTCCAGTGGGCCCTGGACCCGACTTGGGCTGAGATGTATCAGCATCACTTGGCGAATTGGGTTCGTGGGAAGGAAACCACACTAACAGAGACTGCACTTGGGGTTGACTATTGGGACTTCCTTAAGCAAAACCCTGAACATTTGGCAACCTTCCATGAAGCAATGGCTAGTGATTCTGGATTGATGAAAGTGGTAGTGAGAGACTTGGAATCTGTTCTTGAGGGCTTGAGTTCCATTGTTGATGTCGGTGGTGGAACTGGAACCACTGCTAAGATTATCTGTGAAGCATTTCCCAAGTTGAAATGCCTAGTGTTTGATCTTCCTGAGGTCGTAGCAAACTTAACTGGAAACACAAATTTGAGTTTCGTTAGTGGGGACATGGTCAAATCTATCCCTCAAGCTGATGCTGTTCTACTTAAGGTAAACATAATTAAATATACAGACAATGATTATATATATTTCAGTATCTTTATATAGTTTCTTAATTTTTTTGGATTAAATTATGTGATTTTTTTATATTAATTTTGATTGATACATACAATGTTTATATTTCCAACATGTATTTTTTTTCTTCAACTATTTTCGCTTTCACAGTGGGTTTTACATACTTGGAGTGATGATGACTGCATAAAGATACTTAAAAATGCTAAGGAAGCTATCTCATCCAAAGGAAAAGGAGGAAAGGTGATCATCATAGATATAGTGCTAAATGAAAAGCAAGATGAGCATGAACTCACAGAAACAAAGCTCTTATTGGACGTCATTTTGATGGCTGAATGTAATGGAAAACAGAGATCTGAGGAAGAATGGAAGACATTATTCCTGAAGGCAGGCTTCACAGACTTCCAGATATTTCCTATACTGGGTTTTAGGTCTCTCATTGTGCTTTATCCTTAGATTTGCTTGGAATGTAATAACTAGTTTTATTAATTAGAATAAATGTGCATGTAGAACAAGAGACTGTTCGCATCTTATGATCATAACGACTAGCAATTAAGAAGTATGTATGTTTTTATTTTAGTGCATGTACGATATATAAGCCAATCATAGAATGCACTGTATGGCATATATTTTTATTATGTTCTAATAGAAGACAGTTTAGTTCTTATATTTTATGCTATTTCTATAGAAATTATTTGACTGCACCCTATAATATTATTAGTTACTCATAAAATGTCCTTAATCGAGAATTATTGTATGTTTAATTACAAGCCACTACTCATAGGAAGATTGGTAACATATTTTGTTATGCTTTAATCGAAGACATTGTAGTTATGATATTTCATGATTGCCGCACAATTTAATTGAGTTATTAATTGTCCCTAAAATAATCTTTTTTTTAAATGTTCCTAATCAATTAAATATTATTGTGAATTAGGATAGTAATACATTGAGACTAGCTTGTAAAGCGCTATCTTTTCTTCTACAATAAAAAAGAAAGGACATAACTATGTATTTTTGCCAAGAAAAACATAAAGCTTTGTTGCTCGAAGGGACATCTTTTTCCTTAATTTTTTTCCCCTAAAAAAATGAGGAGTCTAGCACCTCAACGTGCATAAAATTGACAACATACTGGAACTTTTTCTTCTAAATAATTAGTCACGAATAGAGAATATATAGAAAGAAGAATGTTAATGTGAGAGACTGAGTGTTGAAAATTTTAACCAATAGATCAAGGGTGCAGCACTGAGCCGTCCATGTGTTCTGCTTTTTCTTTGCATCGGAAATACTCTCTCCGTTTCACATTTAAAGAAAATTTTTATTTCTTGTTATATGTAATTTTAAAATTTTAAAATAATATTAATTATTTTTTTAACTTATACCCTCATATATTATCTTAAAAGTTAAAAATAATATTAATTATTTTTATTTATGCATTTATTTATTTCTTAAAAATATATTATTAAATTTAAAAAAAATCTCTAACATATTAATTATATTTCTTATTCTTTTTGATAAAACCTTAATGTACGTTAGTAAATTTGAAATGGAGGTAGTATTCCTTTATACTATCTGTTTAATTTCTTTTTCCTTTTCTGATAACTGGTAGTCCAGTGAGCTTAATGGTCTGTTTGGTTCAAAGGAGGGAAAGGGAGGGAAAAAATTTTAATGGAGAGAAAGGAAGGGGAGGGAAAAGAAGGGATTTTAATTTTACCTCGTTTGGAAGGAAAAGGAGGAATTTTAGTGGAAGGATTTTAATTTTACCTTGTTTGGGTTAGGAGGGGAAAGGAGAGAAAATAATTATAATTTGACTATTATACCCTTAATTTATTTAAGTTAATATAAGGACAAGACTGACCAGTATATTATGTGACCGAGTAATGAAAAAATAAAGGGTATTTTGGTCATTTTGAACACAATAACACATTTTCCCCCCAAATTACCCCAATTTGGGGGGAAAATATATAAGGGGAGGGGGAGGGAAAATTTTCTCCTGATTGCCAAACAATGGGAGGGAAAATTTTAATAACATTTTTCCTCCCCTTCCTTTCCCTTCCCCCCATTTCTCTCCAACCAAACAAACCCTAAAAGTTATACAGATACAAAGAAACTAAAAGCATTAATGGAAATGACTAGCGGTGCTCACAGGCCGAGCACCATCTCAGCCTGGTGTCCGGCCCAGAACACCCCATGGGCCGAGAAAATGGGCCTGCAGCCCGGCCCAACCCGGTATAACCCGGTTCTTCACCGGGCCAGAACCGGGTCAACATGGGATCCGGTTTTGGCCCGGTATAAAAAATGAAAAATAAATAAAAAAATTAATTTAATTTTTTAATAAAAATATAACTAGTTTTATTTAAAATATATTCTTATAAAAAATAATATTAGGTTAAAAAGTAACATTTATCAAAATTATAAATACTCAACAATTATATATTATTTATTTTATATAATATTAAGTTATGAAATAAATTTAAAATTTGAAATAAAATTAAAAATTGGATAAATAAAATGTATCTATTATAATTATAAAATTAATTTATTACATAAGGCATATGAAGAAAAAATAATTATATAAAATTATTCAATATTTTTAACAAATAAAGGAATATGAGAAAATTAAAAAATATATATATATATATACCTGGTCGGGCTGGGCTGGGACGGGCATGTCGCTTGCCAGCGGCCCGACCCCGCCTGGATATCTTGGTGGTCCAATCCTTCTCCATTTTACAATTTTTTCTTTTTGACTCGACCTAATCAGACTTAAAATAATCGGGCTACTCCGAACCGACGGGCTCATTTAACCGCCCTACCGATGGCTGACATTGCTACCAGATTGAGTGAAGCATTTAAAGTGGTCCTTGTACAATGAATAATTAGTAAACCTACCAATTGACGCTGCCGTATTAATGGCGATGACGACATTGCTACCAGACTGAGTGAAGCATTTAAAGTGGTCCTTGTACAAGAAATAATTAGTAAACCTACCTAATTGATGCCGTGTGCTTTGGAATTCCATTGAACTTCTTTCATCTTCGGTTTTGGAAAAGTAATTCGTCGCATTGATTCAATGAGCTTAGACGTTCATACTTAAAAGAAATTTTTTAACTAAATTTTCCGAATGAAAAGTGAAAATTAAAATTAATTAATTATTTTATTTTTTAAAAAAAATTATATTACTTTTTTAATATTATCCTTATTGAACTTTGTTCATTTTTTTCTCTTATTAATTAAATAAATATATTTTTTAATAAAATATAATAAATATTATCTTATATTTTAAAAGGGATCCAATATTTAGAATTAAAATAAAAATAAAAACTATATGTAAAGGAAGTAATTTATATATCTGTCTCACCGCTGACATGTGTTCATCATGATTTGTACTAACAAACATTCCAACATTTTCCAATGAATTAAAGAATATTGGGTTTACATCATCAAACGGTTGTTGATTTTAACTTTTATCCGTGATATTTTTTGTAATCCATATTTAAAAAAATGAATAAAAAGTCTAAAATGACAAACTAATGTACAGTGACGCAATTTTTATGCACCATGACTTGTGACTTCTCTGATTCCATTAACATGTGACTTCTGAACAGTGACAGGAATTTGGATACTTTCAAGTAAATAATTAAATAGTAACATAAATAGAAAGAATTAGAGAAAATAAATAAAACATATATGTGTGTATATATGCATATACTTTTTTTTCTCAATCGTGTCACGCATGTACACTCTATTTTTATTAAAAAATTAAATTCAGGCGATAATTCTTTGCTTGTTTATTAGGAACAAGACAAACAGCAAATGTGTCATCATTTCAGGAAGAAAAGCTTGCATGCATGTTTACACCTAGCAAAAGTGCAATTCCCAACTAGAACCCAAACTTATGTAGCGCAACTGGACCACTTCTATAATTATCAATGAAGCATTCCTACAGTTGAAATGCACAGTGCTAGAACTTCCTGAGATTGTAGCAGATGGAAATTTGAGTTTTGTTAGTGGGGACATGTTTAAATCCATCCCTCAAACTGATGAAGTTCTGCTTAAGGTAAACTTAAATTAATATACAGACTTACATACCTAACGCATTATTCCATTTAAATTATAAAAAAAAATAATATATCAAAATTATATCTGATATCCTTATAGTTTCTGATCCAATTCTTTTTTGTTTGTTTTTAGATTAAATTGTATGATTTTTAGATATTAATTTTAATTTGTACAGTTTATATGTCCAAATTGTTATTTAGTCAAACGTGACAATTGTGATGATGTTAAGTATTTCCTACTTTTTAAACTATTTTAGCTTTTTCAGTGTATTTTACATGGTTGGGGTGATGATGATTGCATAAAGATACTTAAAAATGCCAAGGGAAGCTATCTCAAGCAAAGGAAAAGGAGGGCGAAGTGATCATCGATCATAGATATGGTGTTAAATGAAAACCAAGATGAGCATAAAATGACAGAAATAAAGCTCTTATTTGACATAATTTTGATGGCTGAAGGTAATGGAAAAGAGAGATCTGAGGAAGAATGGATGCAACTCTCCTGGAAAGCAGGTTTCATGAATTTCCAGATATTTCCTATATTGGGCTGCAGGTCTCTCATTTTGCTTCATCCTTAGTTTTGGTTGGAAAATCAGACCAAAAAACAAAAGATGTGGTTGGAATATCGTAATAACTAGTTTTATTAATAAGAATGAATGTGCATGTAGAACAAGAGGAGCTATGATATTTCAGCACTTTTAATTAGTGACAACATGCACAGTCCTGTAGAGAAATTTGTTCCCATATATGCATCATAGGATTCTAGTGACTTTGAATCGGATAACTTATCTCTTATAGAGTCTGTTAATTCTGACTGTTCCACCTTGGAATGGCAATGTAACATTCTTATTGAGAATATTACTATTTCTCAGAGGAATTCGTTGGTAAGACACCATTTTGCGTGGATCCCCAGGTCTTCCAATCTAGCGGCCAATTGGGTGGCTACAGAGACCCTTAAGGAGTTGTATCCCTTTGGTTGGACTTTGGTTCCTCCTTTTCCGTTGAGGAAATTGCTGGATGATGACTCTGTCAATTAGTTTAGTTTGGTTCTTTTCTGGTTTTTTCATTTTTTTTCTTTCTATCAGACGCTTTATTGCTTAATTAATGGTATTTCTCTTTTAATTTGTTTGCAAAAGAAAAAAAATTAGAGCGACTGAATCATCAAGCAATTAAGAAAGCATATATGACTTATATTTTATTATGTTTTAATTAACATAACAGATTTTAATTCTTATATTTTATATGTTATTTCAACACAATTTAATTGAATGTGTATATATGGGAGAATTAATCATAGGGACCACACAAATAACTTATTTAGATGGAATAATTTTTTGCAGGAAATATTTTAACCAATAGAATTAATCATTGAAAATAGGTAAAAAATTATTCTTTCATCTAAATAAGTTGCTTGCATAGTCCCTATGATTAATTCTCCCTGTATATATTAACTGCCATGCACAAGCATATGTACTACGTATTCTTAAAAATCTCTTTAGTCGAGTATAGTTGTATGTTTTAGAAGTCACTCATAGGATGATTGGTGACATTTATTTTTTTCATGCTTAGTTTTGATATTTTCTGTTATTGCCACACAATTTAGTTGAATTGTTTAATTCAATTAATAATAATAATATATTGCGACTGGCTTGTAAAGCGCTATCTTTTCCTCTACTATTTAGGCGGTAACTATCTTTTCCAAGAAAAAGATACTTATTTTTTGCCAGACCTGACATGTTTTTCTTAATGAAGAGTCCAGATGCAAATTTAAATCATCTCAACATAAAACATGAAATAATTTTAACAACGTGCTCGAGCTTTTTTGTCTAATTCATCACAGACAAAGAATAGAAAGAAAAAAGTTAATGTGAAACTGTTGAATATTTTAACCAATAGATCTAGGGTGGAAAATACATCCAGCTGATGACAGATTAATCAAACCATGCACAGCACTATAATGTTCGTCTTTTTCCTTCTGTGATAACTAGGATCGATCAGAAAGATTAATAGCTCATTTGGTTTAATTGCTGGAATTTAGGAAATGACAGAGTTAGGGACCCAGCTTAGGGGTGCCAAAAAATGGCCAAAATTTTTTTAAAAATAATTTAAAGAATTAATAATGGACAATTAGTTTATAACTTAATAATAATTACAAGTAATAATCAATACTTACAATTTGATTTTATTTACAAATACTAAAATGAGTTTATAAAAATTATGTGAAAATTTGAGTTTAATGAGTTCAAGTTTGGATTTATTAAATTTAAGTTAAACTGTCACAGTTAAAAAAAATAGTTTACGCCCAAAAAATACTAGAAAAGTTTAGGGTGTTCAAAATATTAGCGCTAGGGTGTGCAAAATATAAAAAATTAGTACTCATACATGTAATTTGCTCCACGTTGAGGATGTACATGTGCAGGCCCTCAACTACACTTATTACAGTTAGGTGACATAGAGCGTAAGAAAATGTGAAAGGATAATGATTATATGAGAATTTGTTAGATGAGATATTTAGATGGAAGAGGATGATGTTTATTTTTTATTAAATAAAAAATATAAATAAATGTGAAAGTACCATTTTACTCTTAGTAGAAAAAAAAAATCCTTCCTCCCTTGTCATCCTCTTCCTAGTGGCAGCATATCACTGGTGGCATGACCACTGTCACCACTCACCCACATCATCACACCATCATTCTTCTTCCTCAATATTCCTCCTCAGCCTTCAAATTAGTAGCTCATTAAAATAGGAAAAAAATAGACGAAGGTTTAGATCTTGAGGTGAATGACAAGATTTGAAGGGTAGAGTTCTAAATCGGTGATGAGAACTGCAACTTTGGAGATGATAGACAAACTTTGAAGATCTGGAAAAGGTGAACTTGTGCTCAAATGAGGAGGAGCTTGAATGATGACAAATGAATATGAACTTTAAAGGCAACGGTGGAAACGAACACAGTCATAGCTTTGGAGATGAACACAATGGCAACAATGGAAGTGTAGGACTGTGGAGGGAGGAAAGAAGGGTGTTGGTTGAAGGTGGAGAGAGGAAGGAAGGGGCTAGGCTCAGATGGGAGAGGAATGTAGAACGGAGTTGGGTTTTAGATTTTTTTTGTTTATATGGAGGGTGTTATGGTATTTTACAAATGATTACAGAGGTAATCCATTTCATACAGTAAATTGAAAGTGAAACTGATTACATTAATTGAGGTGATGAGGTTCATCTTATGTAGTGGGGGTCACATGATTTTGGAGCAACCAAAACAAAACAACTAATATGATGTGAGGACTAACACCTCACCTAACACCCTTTGTGAACCAACCAAACAGATTGTAAAGTTTCACAAGTGCTGAAAATCGTGATAACATTGTTAGTAACCTAATTCATAATACCGTGTGCCTTGGGATTCCTTTCATTTTCTACGTCATCCATCTCTTGTTTTCAAAAAGTAGCACTGGATCTGAATGAGTTATTACACCATTGTTACAATATATATATTGTTCGACACACACACAGATATTCTACTATATAGGGAATACATTTTATTTTGAATTTGATAATATATAAGAGAGAAAAAGATCACATCCACATATAGTGGGTAACTGTAACATACTTGAGAATGATTAAAGCATCCAAGTGTACCTTCTATTGCGGACAATCCGTTGCACTTTCCTTTTGCCCTCTGAAACTTGCTATTGCCGTATATTTAATATGTACAGTCCAGATTAATTACATGTAAATAGAAAAAGATATTTTTTTATTTAAAATGATACATTGTATATAATAAAAATAATTTTCTAATTATTATTCTAAAATTTAAAAATTGAAAAAAATGAAATATAAAATATGAACGAGGTTCACCAAGTTATTGTACCATCAAGTAATCTCATACATATATATATATAAAATGAATGGGGAATATGAGACCAAAGCAGTGTTTCAGAGTCACACAAGCTGCCAGTTGCTGCATTTCTCACCGCTTGCTTGCTTGCTACTGCAAGAGCAAGAAAGAAGGTAGGAAGGAAGGAGAGAAAATGCGGCAATGGCAGCATGGGAGAGTCTGAGGGGGGGAGGTTGAAGCTGAACTTGGGTGACTTGTAGGAGCTTGTGCTTATATATACATTTCTCACGCTCTGCAACATTAAATTCGAAGACTGTATTATAGATCATCTAAATACAACAAGAGAGTGAGACACAAAACTTAAAGTTAAAACTTTATCATCAACAGGTACTAAATGAAATATCATGATCGAACCCAACAAAACTAGAGAGTTAAAACTGTATCATGTCGAAAATGAAATGCATGCCCCTCAGTTCACGATCAAGCACTAGATGAAATGCACACCCACCAACAACACGAATTAAAGAGATAAACCAAATTTAACATTAAGATTGATTGTTGAATAGGAGATGTATCAGAAATGTACAACCCTTAGCTCTTAAGACTTCATCATTTAAATGGCAGCAACCACTAAATGAACTGCACTGAGAGTCTAATTAATAGAGGAGAGAGTGAGAGACAGAGGAATGAGAAAGGGAGAATGAGAGATAGACGCACCTGAGATCAGAGAGCGAGAGCGATCAGGGATAGAGATTAAGAGTGTTTTCGAATTGTGAGTGAGATCTGGAGTGGTCGAAGCTTGAGGTTTGTGTCCTATATATAGAGAAAAAAATGGTGATGACATTGTTACAAGACTCAGTCAATTATGAAAAGTGGTCCTTTTAAGAGTAGTTGTTACATATTAAATGAAGGTGATGGTTCTCGATGAGATAATGTCATTGGAACGTGAAATAATGTCATTCTCAAAGCCATAATTATTAAATATTAAATGAAGTTGACGGGTCAAGATCGGTCAAGATGAGAGAAAATTTTATCACGAAGGAAGTCACAATCACAAGTTTCTTAAAAGGATAGCACTCTCGGGGGGTTAGTACTACTACATTTGGGGCTAGGACAAACAATATAATAAACTATATTCTTGCAATCCAAAATATTCCTCGCTTTATAAATGTATAGGAATTTTTGACTTGATATAAATATAAAATCCTTTTTATTATATGATGTAAATATTTATTATGTATATTTGAAAGAAATTCAATAAGAGAGAGAAATGTAAATATTTATTATGTATATTTGAAAGAAATTCAATAAGAGAGAGAAAGAAAAGAAAGAAATTCAATAAGAGAGAGAAAGAGAAGGAAATTCAATAAAGTTACATTTTAAAAACACATTGTAATTTTTAAAAAATTAAAATAGTAAATTAATTTTAATATTTTTAATTCACGTAATTTAATTGAAATGATTGTATATTAAAGATTGAAATAAGTAATTATTTTTAATTATCTCATATATATTTAAAAAACATGTGATAACATGGGCGGACCTAAGAGAGTATTTCAAATCTATCTCTCTACACAATATAACATTGGTGGACCATCCTACATTTAATGGGCCCATTTAGTTGCAAGAAAGAATGGAAATAGAATGAAATGGTGATAATTAATTGTGAATATATTTGGTATAATAATGAGAATGTGGGAAAGAATTTTATTTTTTTATTTAATTAAATAAAAATATAAGTTGATTTACCAAAGTACTCTTAACTTGAGAAAAAAAAAAACCACCCTCATCCTACATCTCTTCCCCTTTTCCTTCTTATTGTTGCCAACAACACAAACTAGAAATAAGCCTATCCCAAATTCAATCCCATAAACACAAATATAACCGAAGAGCCAATATAATTGTAATCCATATGTTGAAATCTCAAAACAAGAAATCAGCTACAATCTTCAATAAAAAAATTAAACAAATGGAAAGAAAGAAACGAATGAATCTGGGTTGGAAAATCTAATCCGTTTGAATTTGGAGATGATAGAGAGTGACGCTAATGACGAAAGAAGCATTGATAGGGAAGAAAATTCACGGTCGTCGGTGAGAAGCTTGGCTGGTGTGGCAATGACTGCTGTAGATTTGGGTGTTATGACCCAATCTGGTGTGGGAGACAACAAGATTACAGACGAGGAAGACAAGACGTATTGAAGACAGAAAAGATGGAAGACAGCCAGATCTAGGTGATGGAGGTCACAAATAAGGAGAACGGAGGGGGGTAGGATGGTGATGGAGAATGATGATGGCGGTGGTGCGGGTGGAGAATGGGGTCGAGATTGCTCACTGACGGATGCTCGCCAATGAGAAATATGATAGAGTTGGAGGATAATGATGGGTTGAATAATGATGAGGGACGATGATGATGGGTATTTTCAGGAGAGTGGCTTGAGAATCGGGATGCCCACCATGTGGTAATGAAGACACTGTAAGACTAATGCAACCAAACCGCCTCTTGATGGAATTTTGTACAAAATTCTTTTCTATTGCTATGGACCATTGGCAACCAAACGGGACCAATATTCTTCTTCTTCACCTTTCCTTATTTTTCTAGAGTTTCTTTTTGCATATAAATTGCTCTTTGTAATCCAAAATATAAGTCATTTTGGATTAATGTTTGATGTATTAATTTTTTTCATTTATTTTCTTAATCTGTAATAAATATGTTAGAAATAAAAGTTATAAAAAATGTTAAAGATAATATAATTAATAAAGATAAATAATGAAAAGTATTAAAATTTTTTAATAAAATTAATAATTTAACTTATTTTGTTAAAATATACGTGAGATAAATAAAAATAAATCATATTTTTAACCGGAGGGAATAATTATGCTAGTCTTTGTAAAAAACAAGCAAAGAAAATGGTCCTTGTACGAATAAGGAGTGAGTAAGTGGGAGCGGGTTGTTAATTACGTCCAGCATTACTAATCACAATTCACAGCCAATTAACGAATTCAAATTTTAGTGGGGGCCCCACATCATTTGTGACAAGCACTAGGCAGAAAATCAATCAATAGTATTGGAATTTGATTGCAAATCACAGATTGCCTGAAAGGGCTACACATAATGGTTCCTCCAGGTTGCTAGAATGGGATTGCTGATGCTTCCAACCAAACTACTCATAATTTAAAGTCCGAAGTAATTGAACATTTGTCAAATTCTACTCCTATATTTGAGTGTATATAGGAAGGATAGAAAAATTAATGAATCACGCACGTCATTCCATTTTTGAAAATCAAAGTCAAAAAGTAATTAAGGTTACAATACAATGCACCTCATCAACTCTATTGGTCCTGTCCATATCCTTTTGTTTTGGATTAATTCGTCTTGAAATGTAAATATCTAATCCTTCCAAAACATTCGATAATCACAGTTAACCCGACAAATAAACCTTAAATATTGTTAACTAATGGTTCCTGATATAAGGACGGCTGAACAAACTAATGGCATCAGCATTATCACGGCCCTTCATAAATCCAAGGAGCTAGCCAGCACAGGTCAAGACCTTTGATAATACCATGAAGATAGGCTATGGCAATGGGAGAATGATTTAGGATATAGCAGAAACCATGTAACCATCCTCGATCTGTTACTTCCTCTAATTACACCACCGCAAGAGCTGTCACCATTGGTACGTACGGGACATATACTACTAATATCCAGTCGCACCAAGTCCTGGGCAGGGGGAAAATTATTATTTTCAAATGTACAGTAATGCATACTCCAATGCATTATTGTAACTTTAAGAATTTTCAACAAAATTTAATTTAATTCTCAGACATCATTTTCATTTATTAAATCAGTGACCCCACATCATGTTGACATGAGAAATAAAGATCTAGAGTTAACTGGTATCCTTTATATTCATAAAAATAATTGCATAAGATTCATTTTTTTAAAAAAATAAAAACGATATACTATTTTTAGTTCCCTCCTCACACGCCTCTTGTGCATTTTCTCGTTTTAATAATTATTCTTTACTCTTTAGTCTCAACTAATATGTAATCGTATTTAATTAATTAATATGAATCAACAAATTTATGAAAGAAACAAAAAAAAAAGAGAGAAATATTTATTTATTTTTCAAATTGATTAACTAAACTCATTCTTATAAAAAAATCAATTTTCAAAATCACTTTCATCTAAAATCATCTTTATTTAGTAATCAATAGGCGAATAAGATAGCAATGTGAGCTGCGCTACTTACCATAATTAATTAATTAATATGAATCAACAAATTCATGAAAGAGACGCACCTAGAAAAAACAAAAGAAAACAGAGAGAGAAATATTTGATTTTTTTTTTCAAATTAAGTGAATAAATTTGAGCGAAATAAGTTGGTAAGAAAAAAAATGAAATTTGATGTAAAGTAAAAAAATTGAAACAAAATAAAATAAGAACACAAAAGATAACTCTTTTAAAAAATTTAAGATATTAAAATTAATAATAAAATAGAATGGTATAAAATAAAAATATAAAAAGAACAAAATAAATTTGATGGTATGAAAGTATAGTTTTGCTTAATGTTATTGTTTATTTTACATTAAAACTACATTCAAATTTGAATGTTTCAAAATTCAAAGCTTACTTGAGTCAACTTTTTTTCTTGTTTTATATAATTATATTTGGTGTTAGGTGCAGCTATTAACCTGGGTTAAATTCCAACATTCCAAATCAATGGTACTAAGATTGTTCTTATTCCAAAGGTGGAGCGGCCACAAACCATAAATGAGTTTAGATTGATTAGTCTTTGTAATATTATTTGCAAAGTTGTGATGAAAATTATTACTAAGGGCTCATTTGGTTCATTTCTTATGTGCCCATGGAGTGGAAATCCAGATTCTATCCCCACATTTGGACTGTTTGGTTGAACATGAGAATAGAAATCTAGACTCCCATGGGAATGAAGATGACTAAAGATTTAGGAGTCAACTTTCCTACCTTGAACCCTGACTTTATTTATTCCTACCACTAGAAATGGAGACCAAATAACAGAAATGACCTTAATTATAAAATATCATTATTAAAATACCCTTCACAGATTATGTACCCCATTTTCTCTTGAAAAATTTTCATTAATTTATACAAGTTATTTAGTGTAATTTTTCTATATGATTTTTTTCTCTAAAAATATTTAATTTAAAAAATTTAAAATAAAAAATAATAAGAATTGAAATATATGTAAGTTTCTCTTTTATTTTTTATATTACAATTTATACTTAGATATTTTTTATTTAATAAAAATAAAAATATATAAAAGCTTAAAATATGAGATTATTGTCTGAACAAAAAAAAGATGTCACTCGTTTGTAACTAAAAAATAAATTAAAAAAAGTTATGTTACGAACACAATATTGGAGCAATTGATGCTGGGTTAAATTTTTACTTAAGTACAGTTATGACTTTTTGCACATTATTTACATCTCATTTCATCATTTTTTTATGTCCAACCAAACAAATTCAAGTTGTTACCTATGTCTTTCCTATAGTGAACCAAACAAAATTTTAGCTTACAAGATTCCATTCCATTCCCAACCATTCAATTCCAATCTATTTCCAATAATTCTACGAACCAAACGGGCCCTAATTGCTTTAGAGAGGTTATGTCAAGACTAATGACTCCTAATCAGTGTAGTTTTGTCAAAGGACGTTAGAGTGCGGATAATATTATCCTTACACGAGATTGTTCACTCTGTGAAGCTGGAAAAAGATAAAATGATTTATGACTACTAAAATTATTGACATAGAAAAAACTTATGATTGTGTTTGATAGAGTTTTTTTTTTAATATCTAAGAGAAATTCAAATCCTAGATGTTATTATGAATGTGACCATGGGATGTGTTTCTTCCCCAAGCATGCAACTCCTTTGGAATGGTGAATGGACCACTGAATTTCCGCCATCTAGTGGTGTGAGGTAGGGTGATCCTTTGTCTCCCTATCTATTTGTTTTGGCTATGAAGCGTCTTGGTCATCTTATCCAAGGCGAGGTTGAAAATGAAAATTGGAAGCCTTTCAGACTCAACAAAAATTTTTTTAACAAAGATGCGAATGAATGCGTCATTGAAAGCGATTGCATGGAGCTAGTTTAGTTAGTGCGGATGAATGCAGTGGAGAAGCAACCAGACAAGATGATTCTTTGCGAGATCAGAGGCATGTTTGAGAGGGATTGGATTGTGGATCTTGTTCTTTGTAACAGAGATGCGAATCGAGTTGTGGATGCGGTTGTAAAGGAGGCCGGTTTCGTGCTGATGAATTTGTGGTTGTTCAGACGTCCTTAGAGCTCGATACGGTACTTGCTAAAACAAGATATTGAGTTTTTGGGAGCTATTCCCAGTAGTTTGAGTAGTGTGTAGTTTTCTCTTTCTTTATGTTGTAAAAAAAAAATTCCAACATTGCCAATCAAATTGGCCCAAGTGGGTTAGCTTACCTGAGTCGACGTTTTAATTAAATAAGACTAGATAATAATAATAATTATCATAAGTTTGCTTATAAAAAATTATCATAAGTCTAACTAATGATATAAAATGTACAATAAATCGAAAAATTTTAACAATATATTATTATATCTAAAAAAAAAATTCTAACAAAGTTGAAAACAATAAAACTTTTTATTAATAAAAGCACATCAAGTAACAATAGGAAGATACGTTAATATTTACTCATAAAAGGATATTTCAGTCGGAGTAAATTACTCATTTAGCCTTCCTGCACTTTATAATAAAATAAAATATAAACTATCTAAAAAATTCGTTTAATTTTTTGGACCCTGTTAACAGTACCACAATTTCCTCCAAACAAAAAATGGTGATCATATTTCTCCAATTAATCATACTGAAAGTTTAGAACTGTTACTTAATCCATAATTTACATTATATGTATGATTTTTTTTTACCAACAGTATGATTTTATTAGTTGGTCTCCTCTTAATGGATGAGAGGTGGGGGAAAAATTACCTGATCCAGCCAACCCAATCTGTCCTCCCGACCCGGAAATAACTTGGGAAGAAGTCGGTCTGAACAAGTTGGAACCAACACCCGAGCTTTCAGAACGGGCTGGTCAGCCGGGCCTGAAGATGGGTTGTTGGCTGCCTCATCTGACATTCGTTTGGCCCAGCCCGAATCCTTTATTTTCATCTGCGTTAACCGACCTAGTTTTGTCCTTCGTCCTTTACACTGTCGAAGCAAACCCTATAACGTCCATCTCATCTCTTCGAGCTGTCTGTTCCTCTCATCTCCTCCGTCGTTCCATCCTTCCTCTCATCACCTTCGAGATTGCTGTCACTGTTACTGCCGTCACCGCTCACCATCGACGACGCCGTTGCTCTACTCGCATTTCCTTTGGGTTCACTGTCGTCGTCACTGTGATTGTAAGGTTCTATATTTTTTTTTCTGGGTTACATGAATCATGATGTTTCTCCAAAATAGTACTCAGTAATTCTCCAATATAACCCTTACTCTCGTTCACGTTATATTCCAGCACGAGCAGGAGCATCATCCTTCGAGAGAAGGAGGGAGCTGCGACACCGAGTGACCTTCACGCCGTTGGGAGAGAGCATATCGTCGACGTCGCGGTAGGTGAGTAATAGATCTACAGATATCTTGCATCGCTCCATGGTTTTTCTTCTCTTAAACCATATATTTCCTGATTTCTGATTTGTTGTGGTTTGGGTTAGCCGGTGGTACCTCTTTTTTACTCAACGCTGATCTCTAGATGGTTTGGTATGTTTTGTATTTCAGCGACGTGGTTCAACGTGTCACGTTATTTATGCTTTGTTACTCTTGAATGGATTAGAGTTTTTACTTTTTAGTAGGATAATTATAATTTTAATGAAATTAAATTTTTTGAATCATGAAATGTTGTAATACTGGAAAGTATACATGGGCAGTGGAGTCTAGGAATTCCTAGATAGTTTAATAGTAACGGTTGATTATTTTCTTCTCTATGATTATTATTGCAGATTATTATCTTGAGTTATGATATCATGTTAAATAAGTGTAAAGAAAAAAATTATATATGTGCTGATTGTCCGCCTGTGGTTCCATCCATCACTTAGCACATTGGCTGCATCAGCTTGTAAAACCCTAATCCTTCTCATTGTTACAGGTACCCTGAAATAGCACAAAAGGCGAGAAGGTTTCCTTTTCTTGTCATTTGGAAAGGAGAAATTTAGAGGCAAGGGTAAAGCGAATAAGCAACCATGAGGCCGATTTTGATGAAGGGCCACGAGAGGCCATTGACGTTCCTCAAGTATAACAGAGATGGCGATCTCCTTTTCTCTTGTGCTAAGGATCACAATCCCACTGTATGGTTTGCTGACAACGGTGAACGCTTGGGCACTTATCGTGGACACAACGGCGCTGTTTGGTGCTGCGATGTCTCTAGCAAGTTTCTTCTTTTCCTCCTCTCTAATATTTTTGGTTAGCTATTTAGAAAATCCTTTTAAAGTTAATATTGGATTTTATTAACAATATGTATCATTATGCAGGAGATTCAGTGCGGCTTATTACAGGTAGTGCAGATCAGACAGTGAAACTATGGAATGTTCAAACCGGGCAGCAACTGTTCACATTCAATTTTGATTCTCCTGCTAGGTCTGTGGATTTTGCTGTGGGAGACAAAATTGCTGTTATTACTACTGATCCATTCATGGAATTGCCTTCTGCAATTCATGTGAAACGCATTGCTAGAGACCCCAGTGACCGTAAGCTCTTTCCGATGTTCCTTGCTTTTATGGGTTGATTTCTTTTCACTATTGCCGTTAATTATCTATGGTTTAGTGGTGTATTAATTTTAACTTTTGATGGACTGAGGCCTTGCATTTGAGTGTTTAACTTAAATGGTTATTGGGGGGATAATTATACAGTTCTAGCTCTTCTAATATGTTACAATGGAGGTAGATGTGTAAAGAAACTGATGCTGAAAGGATAATTAAATAATTATGATTTTAAATAATTATTACGTTATTTAAATTTAATTTATTTTGAATTTATTTTATCTTTTAAAATTTAATTATTTTGTTTAGATTTATCTTTATCTTATATTTTAGGGTATAGTGTAGTTTGTTATTTATCTTTTGTTTAGATTTAAATTATTTTTTCTTTTTAAGATCCTGATTAGATTAGGATTCGAGACTATAAATAAGTCCTAGGATCTCTAATTGTGTTCAAAGCTTTTTTCCTTATTAATTGAATAAGAATTTGAAGTATTTTTCAGTGAGTTACCTCTCTCTCTTTAATTTTCTCTTCTTCTCATTTACTTTCTACCCTTCCCCTGCCCTGTGCTACATCAGAAACTTTTTTTTGTTTGTGGGTAGTGACCAAGATTATCTCTTGTCAAGGACTAATTTCTTTGTGGTACAGAGGGAAAGGATAGACCCCTTCAATTAGGGTTGTTTCGTACTCAAAGGTTGGGAATTGAACCTTCAACTACTTGCTTAACGTGCTTAGGGGATGAGAGCTTTTGTCATTCATACCAATGTGGGTTGGTACCACTTATGCCAACCTAAGTTGGTACAAATAAGTTTGTATTGTTTATTGGGCACATATGGTCGATACTTGCATGGAAGATTCGGTCCTTGTTTGAGCATTATGTTGTAGTAGGTATTGGTTTTTCTCCTTATGTTTAAGGACTAGCTGAGTGATGCATGATGTCTACTTATTGAGCTATTATAGATAAAGGGATTCTTCAGCACTAGTTACCTGTATAACACTGCCATGACAGTTTCCTGGAGACTATTTATCTCTATTTCAGTGTTCAAAGGTCAATAGTATTGATAGTACACCTTCCGTCATCCTTATATTGCATCTTGCAAACATTTGAGAATATGCTTTTCCTAGTGTGGTGCTTCCATTATGTACATTCAATGTATTGTGAATTTTGTATTGCTGATATCATGGTACCATCTAGTAATGGTTGATGACCCATTTTTCAGAGACTGGCGAATCTATACTTGTCATCAAGGGCCCTCACGGAAGAATAAATAGAGCCATTTGGGGACCCTTGAACAAAACCATTATTAGTGCTGGAGAAGATGCAGTGATTCGTATATGGGATTCTGAGGTAAGTGACCATGAAATTTGAATACTCATATGGTGATATTGCTATCTTGAAATGGTAGATGGTATCATCAGAGTCATATCGAATGCTACATAAGATTCTAGCTGAATGTTCTATGCCTTCCTTCTGTGTTTTATTAGAATACCAGCCTCCAAAGTTCATGCAGTGTTTCTGACTTTCTGCTTATACAATCTACATCTCTCATCATTCTGACTCTTTTATGATTTGACAGACAGGAAAGTTGCTTAAGGAGTCAGACATGGAAGCTGGCCACAAAAAGCCGATAACATCTCTTGCAAAATCTGCAGATGGATCACATTTCCTGACTGGCTCCCTGGATAAATCGGCTAAGGTATTAAAATATTCATTCCTTTTTTGTTTGTTAAGGGTGGTTATTTTTTTACTAAGATTTTAGTGAAGAACTTAGGATGATATCTATTAACTATTAACCTAATTGTTCTTTTCTCCTCTTCTGGCAATGTCTTAGCTTTGGGATACCAGAACATTGTCTCTTATCAAGACATATGTAACAGAACGGCCAGTCAATGCGGTTGCAATGTCACCTCTTCTTGATCATGTATGCATGTTATTTAAATTATTTTATGCCTTTTATGATACTTTGGTGTTTTGTGTTATCTTTTTCTTGTATATTTGATTGAAGGAGTGAAGTCTGGTTTTATTATTAGCACTGAGCTGATAAAAGATATAATTAGCTCCTTATTTCTTTGGTACAGACTTATACACCAGATACCTTCGTTTTTTTTTATTATATTATTATTGTTCACCATCTAAAGGGCTTCTAAATAGTTTTTTTCTTGGTAATGTTAGATTTTTTACCTGATAATATTAAATGAAAATGATCAAGTTACTTTACTTTCACTATTCAATGTGTTTTGGATGATGCATTTGTTTAGTCCGTCTATGCTTTTCTGATGTTCATGCTTTTTGTTTTCTAGGTGGTGCTTGGAGGTGGCCAGGATGCATCAGCTGTTACAACTACTGATCATCGTGCTGGAAAATTTGAAGCCAAGTTTTTTGACAAGGTTAATTTATTTGTCCCTATTTTCCTGCATAGATTTCTCTTTTGATGTGGCATGCACAGATTACATGTATATTATTGAGCGTGTATATCTCATATTTCTTATTCTTACTTCAGATTCTTCAAGAAGAAATTGGGGGTGTGAAAGGGCATTTTGGACCAATTAATGCACTGGCCTTTAACCCTGACGGCAAGAGGTACATCCCCTGTTCTCTCCCCTCTTGTGTCATCATAGTAATTTTTTGTTGTTGTTGTAAAGTCTATTAATTAAACTGGTACTATCAAGTGCCTTCTCACTTGCAGAGATAATTAACCTTTTGCCACATGTTCACATCATGGTTGATGATTATTCTTAAAAATGGCAAGATTTGGAAATAGGCCTTTTGTTGTTTGTCTATGATATATTCTTATTACAACATTTAAACATATGATGGTGCAGATGAAAGTTTGCATTATCTTATGCATAGGAAAAAAAGACCATTTACATGAAATGTGTAACCTGAAATATAGATCCAAATGAGAGTTTTTTGATTCTTATTACAACATTGAAACATTTGATGGTGCAGATGAAAGTTTGCATTATCTTATGCATAGGAAGAAAAGACCATTTACATGAAATGTGCAACCTGAAATATAGATCCAAATGAGAGTTATTTGAAAAATGCCTAACAATATGCCAATTTATTCATAAGTGATTATAAGCTTGTAATTGTCAATACACAGTTTTTTGTTGCTGAATGCTGCATGCAGATCCATGCTTCTCATTGATTATGAGCATGAAATTGTTGATGCTCAATTTTCTAGTGCTAAATGGTTTTATCATTTTCTAATTTGTCTTCGTGTGCTAAGTCATCATCTGGTAAAAGGAAGGTCATTACCCCAATTTCAAAGCCTGTTCAATTTCCATTTGTACTGAAGAGAAAGAGAAGTGAGAGGCAGAGGAGGGGGTTGTCTTATCTCATCAGAAAACAATAAACAACCTCCCCGGCATTGAGTTGATCCCAATGAAGCGACTGATAAAATGCGGAAGCTTTTCTCATTTTTGGAACAGATGAAAAAATGTCCAAATGGTGGGAAGACGAATGTAGGGTCTTCCGTGGACCAGTCGACTCATATTGCCCAAAATGGTCTTGTACAAGATATCATTGCAATGCTTCTAAGAATACGGATGTATTTACATTTGACATGCATGTCTAACTAGAGGTGGAGTCAACTTCATAATTCTAATTAAGGGTGAGGCTTTCAAATATATGTATTTTGTGTGAGAGTATGTATATATAGTGTGTATATAAATTTAGGAGATGATAATGGTCATGAGATGAAAATTCTCTATTATTATATGCTTTATCTCATGACCATTATAGTCCCCTAAATTTATATATACACTCTATATATATATACATACTCACACAATATATATATATATATATTCAAAAGCTTCACCCTTAATTAGAATTATGAAGTTGGCTCCACCTCTAGTTAGACATTCCAAGGTAAATATGTGTGTTCTCATAAGCATTGCAATCATACCTTGTACAAGTTGGCTGGTCCACATACTACTCTATGTTCTTCTTCCCACCATGTGGCCATTTGTTCAGAAAATGAAAAGCTTCTTCTTTTTATTAGTCGCATCATTGGGATCAACTCGACGCCGGGGTGATGGTTTTCTGATGGGATGAGGCGATTCCCTCCTTCACCTCTCACTTCTCTCTCTTCAGTACATATGAAAATTAAACAGGCTTTGGAATTGGGGTAACGGCCTTTCTCTTACTAGATGATGACTTAGCACATATCTTTCCTCTCAAATTAGAAGAGGTGCTGAGAATGATGTTGAACATCTTACAGAATTTATACCAATCATTAGTCATCTGAACCATGCATAGAAATCATGATGGAGCAGTCTTTAGAGGTATTTTAACATTGAGTGGAGTTCATCAAAATGAGTGGATAAGATTTAGGCATTTATGTGCTTGCTATATGGTTATTTTAATAAAATTATGATGAGTGGATAATTTTTACAGCTAAACTCATGATTGGATCTTCCAAAACAATTTATCATGTCATGTTTGTATTTATTTGAAAAACCTGATAAGAATCCCACGAAACTTACTTTATTATGATTTCATTAATATCATTTTGTAGTCCATTTGATTTGTAGGTTACTAATATATTTTGCTGTCACCATCTTTGTCCTGAATTATTATGCTTCTGAGTTTCTTCTACTCTGTATCTTTTAATGTAAGTTGAGTTCAAGCTCATTCTATCGTGCAGCTTTTCAAGTGGGGGTGAAGATGGTTATGTAAGGTTGCATCACTTTGATCCAGATTACTTCAATATCAAAATATAAGTATGGGAGTGTATTGATTGGGGGGAAGTTCAACTGCCAATATCTTGCACTTGATAGTTTTGTAATCCTCGACGTGATTATAGTTCATATTTTTGTAATCCTTAACGTGATTATAGAAGCTATTCTGTCGTTTTGAGGCAATTTGTGCAAAAGTTTTATGCATGAAATGATTCGTTTTCGATTGTCGTATACCCCATCAATTTTGAACATTCTTGCAGAATGGTATGGGAACAAAATGGAATTAAGTAGAAAAAAATGAAATAAAAAAGATCATTATCATTAATTAAATAATAATAAAGATATAATAAATAAATATTGTTTATCTCATATTTTGCTTCAGGGAAGGAATTTTTTTCCAACCCAACTGAGTGTAAATTCTTTTTTGTACGATTTATTGTCTGCTGTGTGTGGCTGTTTATTCCGATTTCAGCTGCCCGTGCCAATTTCAATGAACTCAATCTACGAAGAGTAGTTCAAATTGAAGGTTTGTTTGTACTTTTTTTTCACTTATGAATGCTATCTAAATAAGTGAGTGGTGCTATCTTATATTCTGAAATATAAGGTTTGTGCGGAGAAATGCGTGTTTTTTTCAAAATTCAATACCAGGCTAGAAGATTTTTTTCCAACAAATAAAATAGAAGATTGTAAGCTTGTAAAGAAGGGAAACAAATTACCATTGTTTTGATTCTATATTCCATTTACTCCTTCGTGAGGAAAAATTATAATGGGCGTGGGGGATGATACTGTATAATGTACTAGTTTGAGAGGAGTTTTTAGTTCGAGAAGGAATAATGATACAGTCGGCACTGAGATTTGGTCCAACGTTGGGTAATAACAAAATAAAATATTAAATTGTTGGCAAAAAAAAAAAATAAATTATCAACATTTTTTTATAACATTACCATGTGACCTGTAGACAATTACAAAAATTTTGGTCCATTCAGCTAACTAAATATTCTAAAAAATTATCTTTGAAGTATTAATAACAATTGGATTGAGTAGAAAAGACCCAAAATCCTTCAAGCAAAATTCTTTGTTCGAACCTTATAAATAAAATAAATTAAACTATAAGAGCTATCCCCATTTGAGCTGTTATGATACTTGAATTTGAATTAACTAGTTGTACAGATACTAAATATTAAATGGTTGAGAAAAATATACATATTTGAAGTAAATAGGGACACGGGTTTGTGAATGGGTAACAAGAAGTAAGTCCATATCCACCGTCAATCTTGACGGAGAAGTTTCTTTGGTGTATCAACTCTCACAATTTTTATTCTTTTGGACAACATTATAGCATGTGACCTCTAATCACTGACACAAATTTGGAGTCTTTTAAATAAATATATAATAAAGTGTCTTTTAAGTAAATAAATTATAATATAAGTAAAAAAATATGTTTCATCCAAATTTTTTTTGTACCGTGTCACTGTTTTTTACTTGGGGTAAATTAATCTTTTAACCCTTAAACTTTAGACAAGTTTGTAAGTTAGTCCTTGAATTATTTTTTTCTTCAAAGTACTCCTAAAAAAAATATTCCTTTGGGAGATATTTTTTAAGGAGTACTTTGAAAAAAATTAGTTCAAAGACTAATTTAAAAACTAATGTAAAATTTATAGAGACTAAAAAATAATTATTCCTTTTATTTATGAGAGGCTTTATTATTGTTTTAATTGAAAAGAGTCAAATCTAATGACATAAATATTTCTCCATTTTTAAAAAGATAAGGGCTAATGTGTCATCCCAAGAACACAAGTTTACATGCATTCTTATGTGCATGTTTTACACTTGGCATAAGTGCAATTCCCAACAAGGAACTGAAAATTAATATGGGGAACAAACTATATGAAGGAAAACGTAACCGATCATTTGGCAATTCCTCCCGCCGTTATCCATGGATGGAATTGGAGACAAAACCAGTGAGCTATTTCATGGCCAAGCCCAGTTGTACAGATACATGTATCTTTGGTTGTCTTCTTTATGTCTCAAGTGTGCCATTGAGCTCGAAATACCAGACATCATCCACAAGCATGGCCGACCCATCCCTCTTTCTTAGTTGGTGTCAGCTCTCAATGTTCCACCCTCTAAAGCTACCTTTGTGCAGGGCCTCATGCACTTGCCGGCTCACAATGGCCTCTTCGCCATAATCAAAAGCAACAACATTGAAGAAGAAAGGGAAGTATCATATGATCTCACTTGTGCATCACAACTTCTTGTGAAAGGCACAGACCATTGTTTATCTTCAATGGTTCAGCTGGTTGTAACGCCTGCTATGCTTGATTTGTATCATAACTTGGGGAAATGGGTTCGCGGAGGGAAGGAAAACACACTGAGAGAGACAGCATTTGGCGTTGGCGTTTACGACTTCCTTTGTCAAAACCCAGCAAAGCTGGTAGCCTTCCAAGAAGCAATGGCAAGTGATTCTAGATTATTGATGAAAGTGGCAGCGAGAGACTTGGAATCTGTTTTTGATGGCTTGAGTTGCATCGTTGATGTTGGTGGTGGAACTGGGACCACTGCTAAGATAATCTGTGAAGCATTTCCCAAATTGAAATGCATAGTGCTTGATCTTCCTGAGGTTGTAGCAGACTTAGCTGGAAACACTAATTTGAGTTTTGTGGGCAGGGACATGCTCAAGTACATCCCTCATGCTGATGCAGTTCTAATTAAGGTATATATAAACATATATATTCTCACTTCTAATGAAATATTTTGAGGAGTACTGTTTTATTTTATTTTGAAATTCGTGAATCAAAATTTTAATTAGGATATATTAATTAAGGAGGAAGAGACCAAGAGAAGCAAGCTCATAATTCAATGGATCCTCCCAATCTCTCTGTCCTTTCTACTATTTCCAACTTTACATAAATTTATTTGAAGAATCTTATTTTTTTAAAAAAAACAAACTCCAAATTTTAATATTATATCAAGAATCATTTCAACTATATATCATGCATGATCAGAGTTACTGTTCATTATAATCTCCATCATTGTCAAGTTAGCTGAATATTATAAATTGCACGCTCTTAATTATTCATACATGAAACACTTGAGATGTTAAATTATTATCTATATATTTTTCCTATTTTATTTTTTACAGTGGGTTTTACACGACTGGGGTGATGATGATTGCATTAAGATACTAAAAAATGCCAAGGAAGCTATCTCAGGAAATGGAGGAGGAAAGTGATCATCATAGATGCAGTGTTGGATGAAAAGCAAGAGCAGCATGAACTGATGGAAACAAAACTCTTATTCAACATGATTTTGATGGCTGAGTTTAATGCAAAAGAGAGATCGGAAAAAGAATGGAAGCAACTCTTCCTGACGGCAGGCTTCATAGATTATCAGCTATTTCCTATATTTGGCTTTAGGTCTCTTATTGTGCTTCATCCTTAGATTTGCTTCGAATCTAATAACTAGCTTTACATGTTTTGAGCTGAATAAATTTGCAGCAGAATAAGAGGAGTTACTATATTTCTGCAATTTTAATTTTGATTTGCCACTACATAACGCTATATATACAGAAAAGGGTCCCCATCTTATAATGAAAGAGACTGATCTCTTAGCAATTAAGAAGCATTCATATATACGTAAAGTTATAACAGAGCAAAGAAATAATTTTGGACTTTAACAAGCTTTATGACCTTCATGTTTCATCTTAATGGTTAACCTGTCACAGACCCAGAAATCTCAACCCAACTACATCCTGTATCCTTCTGCAAACCTTTTTCCTTCATCTGAATTCTCACTTCTGCATACCAAGCAACTTCTTGGCAATAAGTTTCCCCAATTCAAAAAAATATCCATGATTTCTCCGAGCACCAAGCAGTGATCCCCAGATTTCTAGTGGATTACCATCTTCACCTAATCCTTTGGCAAACTCTGGTTTCAAGCTCCCTCCCTACCCTCTAGAGGCAGCAATTTCCCTAACATACCAGTAACATAACAATAATGTAATTAAAGACATGAGCGATTTGTGTTAAAATTATAATTAAACTATGTTGTAAAAGATGTGTAATTTCTCCTAATCTTTAACACGTCTGGGATCGAATTTTAAGCAACTGTATTAATTTTTAGGGTTATTAAGTATTATTAAATGTAACATAATAACATAATAATATTTTGGCTGTATTAATATTTTTGTATTATTATACAATAAAGTTGATAATTATTTTAAAAAAGTATTAATGATTCAATATGTCATTATTTTTTACAACTATTTACTACATTATTCCGTATTTAGTAATTATGACGTACCATATTTGGAATTGAATCCTCTCTTGTTACAAGAGAGATGAATGTTGGACAAAGATAGTAATTAAAAGTCACCTCTCTTCTTATCTCTCTTTTATCTAGACACGAAAGACTTGGCATATTAAGTTATTGTTTATTTTTCTCTTTTACACTTTTTTTTTATAAATTGATTAATATTTCCTAATAAAAACAATCAAATCAGTCCCTTGAGATAATTCAACATAATTAAAATGGTTAAGAGAAGTCTTGCCAACTTTCTCGGGAGGGATAAGCTGGCCTATTGACACTCCATGTACGTCATTCATTCCTTGGATGGTCCATTGATATGAACTTAATTTGCTTCTTGCCAATTTTTTTAGATCCATAAATAATAATCAAATTAACGTTTAATATCATTCAAATTTCTTGATTTATTGATAAGAACAGGTCTTAGTCAATAAGCAACTTTTAAGTAATTCCAAGTCAAATAAATAAACAAAAGAGTAGTCTTCTTCATAGTTATGTACAATTATTCAATTTTTTTTATTAGTCAATATCCCAGCACCCTTTGAATGAAACTATTCTTCTTTGAAATATTAATTTGAATACATATATTTTAAACAAAACAATAAAAAGTAATATTTTAATCAAAAAACTAAAATTGAACTGAATTGTATGTTAATTTTCTTGTAAAAATGATTCATGTACTTTTTCAGAAAAAATGTTTGTTTAATGTTAATAGAACTTAAAGAAAGTTTCTGTACTTTTTTGTTTTCAATTTTTCAATTAAAAAAATTAGAAAAGGAGGGAAATCATTCCATACTTGATTGACAATTTATGGGAGTACTGGGAATTTGTATAATTGGTGAAGAAAAGTATGACACTGCATTGGAAGACATTTATAGAGAAAAGATTCTTTAAGATTTTTTTTTTGGCCAAAGATTCGTTAAGATTAATGAGAAAATATAATTTAGGTAGTTTAACTTTACACTATAATTCACTTTAATTCCTTAATTTTAATTACTTTCATTTTAATCTAATTTTCAAAATAAAAGTAAAAGTTTTCCTATTACTAACACTATTAACTATATTAATAGAAAATGATGGTAAAATGATGACAAATCATTCTTAAATTAGTGTTGAAATGTCAATTTTTACAGTGTAGTTGTTAATATCATTATGTATTTACTAAATTACTAATATTAGTTTTAAATTTTTTTAAAATTAAATTAAAATTTTAAAAAATAAATAATCACAAATAAATGACTTCTAAATAAAATCTTAATATGTGGATTTTTCTTATCATAAAAAATGAGTTAGAAAAATGTCTCAATATTTTGTCAACATTTTTTTGTTAATAGTATTAGTGATAGGAAAACTTTTGATTATATTTTTTAAAATTAAAATATTAAAAAGAAACTAAATAAATTAAGAGAGTAAAATGAAATCTAATGTAAATTAAAGGACAAAAAACTGTGCTTTTGTCAAGATTAATTTATATTTAATACAATTTCATAATAAATGTAATATTTTCTAATATAAGTATTATTTACTTTTTAGTCTTGCCTTTTTTTTTCGTTGGTCCGAGTTATAACTCTGGAAAATAATGGATTCACTTTTTGTAGTCATGGATATCACATCACTCGGTAAAGTCTTTTTTTTTTTTTTCTTTTTCTTTTGATACATAGATCAAGTCTTTGATGTTGCCCATGCTATTCTGCTATTCCAAGTCATTTGCAGAAAAAATTTCGGTCTTTGAGCTTTGAAGTCAAGTGCTTTTTTGTTTTGCAATTGAAGGATACAGTTAAATGCTACAGAAAAGGTATTGCATTCACTACCCAAGTTTCAAATTTTTACCAATACGACGATTAATTTCACAATTTTTTTGTACGCCATTCTTTTTTTTTTTTAAATAAAGAGGATTAAGCCAAATTAAGAAATAACTAAAACTGCATTAAAGATACCCATAAAGGGACAGGAATTCTTAGAACAAAACGGTCTACAGGTCTATAGGCTTAATCCTCTTTATTTAAAAATCAATATAGACCTTTATAAAAAAATATTAATAATATAGACCTACAAAGTCTTTATTCATAGCGAGTCAATTGTTTTCACACTTTGCGAAGAATCAACATTAATAGTAATCAAAAACAAAAAATAAAATTTATACACAAACAATAAACAATATATCCATATTTCAAGCTTTGTGTAAATACACAACATCCCATCTTGATATCTTTAATCACAATCAGGAACTAATTTCGAACTATATATGCATTGCATTAGACAATGAAAAATCTCTCTAAAATGACGCTACAAATTCTTTTTGACGGCCAGTGGCAAAACCAAAAAATATTTTTTTGACGGCACACTGATTCATCTGAACATTATAAAGGTTAGTTATTGATTTTTTTTATCTTTTAAATGATTTATAGTAACTTTTTCTACATTTTTTTAAATTATATATACAATAATAATAATAATAATAATATTAACCTTATTCTATTAAGTGGAATTAACTACATAGATCATATTAATTACATGAATCATATGATATTAATTGATTTTATTAAAGGCCATTCTTTTTAGATAAGTTACAAAAATTATATATATACATATATTTATTTTTATAATATAAAAGTTATCTCCTGCTTTAGTCTTTTTTTTTTAATTAAAAAGGCAAGAAGTACTTGAAAAAAGACAACAAAGAATAAACTATTTTCGTGAGTCATTCACCACTGACATTCTATCAGAAACCAGGAGTCATATTCTGCTTTAGTCTAATTTTAAATTTTTGATAAAAATGCTCTCAATTAATTAAAATGCATATTTTCAAAAAATCAATGGAGAATGTTTTAACAAAAAAGTTTAACTAAAATTGAAGTGTGCAGTAACTTTTTATTTGTAGGGAATATTAGTATATATTTTAAAAATATAACAGCAATAAAATTCACTTACTTAAGACTGGTGGTGGCCGGCAAGGGCGAGTGGCAGAGTGTCGGCTGCTGGTGGAGAATGATGGCAAATGGTGGATGACGGTGAATGGAAGCAAGGGTATTTTAGACTTTTTTTAACTGTTACAATACAATAAAAAAAATTCATTAGGTATTTGAATGTATAAAATGATTACAAAATTTAAAGTAATAAATTTTTATAATATAAATCTGATTAAGAAAATTGCAACCAAAAATATCCTTATTTTCATTTCGTTTCAATTTCCGTATTCAACAAAAATTATAAGAGGAGTGGAAAAATATCTTTACATGCATTGTTAATAATTTGTGGGGTTGATTTAGTGCCCGTTTGATTTATTTTTTTATAAAAAGTTATTTAAAATAATTATAGTTTATAAAAATAAAATTTAAATAAAAGTAAAAAAATTTATCATCAATTTGTTTGGATAAAAAAAATAATAATTAAAAATTATAATTTAATTTGTAAAAATATAAATCCAAACGGCTCGAAGAAAAGTACTACATACTAGGTTCTGTTTTTTTTTCTTCTTTGGGCACCAAAAACTACGTTATTATTAAGTTTTATGATACCTAATCAAGCATGGAAATTTTATACTCTAGATAGAATTTTATTAATATTTTACTAATCATTCTTAGTTCTACTTTCTCAAATATATTTTTCTTCATATCAATGAAGAGGCTGGGGAAGAGAGGGTGATAAAGTGATTTTTTTTGGTTAAACAAGCTTATAACTACCCCTTTTCACGTGGTATATGTGATTGGTACAAACATAGTTTTTTAAATAAATTGTTCTATGTGCTACTCATGGGATTATGAATTTAATTACTATAAAAAAATTCGAACACATTAAAACTAGATTAAATTAAGTTTTTTTCTTCCTTAGTCACACTTTTCAAATTCAAATTATTTTTCAAGACACATTTAGCAATTTAGAAATAAACAAATTGTATCCACTAGAACACATGAATTCTAACTTAAATTTATTTGTTTCCTTAATCACGCCTTTTAAATTCAAATTATTTTTAAGACACATTTAACAATTTAGAAATAAACAAACAGTATCCATTATAACACATTCATAAAACAAATAATATCCCGCGCATTTCGTGAGAGTGATGCACAAGTTGTACAGAATTCATGAGAAATAATATATATATATATATATAGGCTAAATTAACCACTTATTAGAATTTATCTGCACAAATATAAAAGTTTACGTGAATTTATTGCATGTCTATGTATTAAGTATTAGGAAGGTTATCAGTACGTAACCCAAAATTAGTTAATAGAGTTTATGTATGTATAGTTTAGTCATTTTAAACAAAGGTGCCAAGTTGGCAACGTTTCTATAATTGTCTTTACTCTTATTTTGTCTGTAGTAATCTCGGAGTCCATTGTTACATATTCTGGGTCATCCTCTTACTAAAGCCTGCCATGGCAGGACCACATGAAAGTGTGACCATCTGCGAACCCTTTAATTGATACCATGCCAAGACTCAAACCAGTAAACCCTACTTTTCAAGCGAAAGTGGGGCCAGCTGACCTGTGAATCCCGTCCTATTATTTTTCATGTGTACAAAATAAGAAAGCCTGATCTACAAAATCATGTGCAGACCTCTTGTGCATTAATATCAATTATCGATCATTATCTATCTATTCATATATTTAATAAGAAACAAGATATCAGTATATTATTATTCTTGGATCGAACTAGATGGACAAAAAATTGTTGACACTGTAGAGGATGACACAAAATACTGTTTATCTTGAGTGTGGGGCAGCCTTCTTTTATTTTTAATAATAGTTTTAGTTTTAACTTTTTTTAAAATTGGATCTGGGGCACTCTTTTTTTTTTTAGTTTTTGTTTTAAATTTTGTAAAAATCAAATTTCACTGTTCTTGCATTCAGTTTTTTCTTCAATTTAATATTTTAATTTATTTATTGTTTGTAATATAATTTCTAATTATAAATATTAAATATTAATAATTATTATTCATATTATTTTTATACTTCTTTTGATTTCAAATATAATGGACAAATAATCAATTTATATAAATTAAGGTGATTAAAAACAATTAACATATATTCTTATTCTTGGATCGAACTAGATAGACCTAAAATATTAGTTAAAAACTTTGCGTCAGGGCCGTTGATGACAATGCTCATTAAATTTAAAACTCAGAAATTTGTTCTAAAATAGACGATTCTGGGAGTTCACTTTGCAATTATTTTCATTTAATAAAAGTAAGTGTAAAAGAATTTGATAGTCAATTTTTTTGGTTTAACTATTTCGTTGTTATTGTCAGTTTTTACATTTTTTTTCAATTTCATGTCTCAAATTTATTTCTCTGTATATTGGCATTTTTAATCAAACTAATAAATCTGTGTGACCTACACATCAAATAATATCTCTCCACACACATACGTACATAGCAATAAAACATGTAAATAAAAAAAAAAGAAGAAATCTGGCACAAAAAAAAAAAAGAAGAATATAGTAACTTCTCAATAAATAATTACTTCAAAATAATATCTGTGAAGTCTGACATTACACTGTGGAGCACAAAGATCAATACAAGTCACTTGCTGGCTTATTGTACTGGACAGAGTTGAGAGAGCTCCACATTTCGGATGAAAAAAGTAAAGTCATGGATAAACAAGTTAAAAATGTCAGCTGCGGCATCTTGGTATGGTATCTCAGTGGCCTTGGTCCTATCTAGTATATATCAAATTAGTCCTCAAGACTAGATTGAGTTGGCAGTAAATTGTATTAGGTTGGCTGATCACGGAGTAAATTGGACAATATAAGAATTTTATCTCTTTTGAAGGGCAGCTCAATTTTTTCAAATATTGTAGCAGAATAGGAGTGAGCAGAACATAATGAAATAGATGGATGAAATAAAAAAAATGAAGAGCAAGACACATGAATTTATAATTGTTTAGCCCAAACTACTTGACCTATAATCAATTCTTAAACCACTACTTGAGATTTTTACTATATCCCATATATTTGATTCGGGCACTTATGAGATTTCTGTACATATCACAAATTTCACTAGTTACTTATGAATCCACTCTTCTTACACCCTTATAAGATGTGTAATTTCTCTTAGTGTTTTCCTATACTAAGATTTTACCCAGATATTATAGTAAGAAAGATTACAGAAAAAAACTCTCTTTAAGAGTGGATAATATATTGAAACTCACTCTAATAAAGTGATTTTAGCTTTGAATGCTCACACAGAATGATTTTATCTATTACAACAGTATTTTGACACATAACTCACTTAAATTCGTTACTTATAAGTTCAAATGATATTCTATTTATAAATTTGTAACTTAACTAATCGTTAGACACAAAATCTAGCTATTAAGGACATTAACCAATGGTTATTCTGCACAAAGAGCCATTCACCAATTGCATTAAATGTATCTACTAAAATTTAAATTTTGAAACTCAATAGATGAATTTCACGTAGATAGAAGATTAAGTACTTTAATACTAAACTTCAAAATTCATCTGTTACTGAGTGATATTCAAATTTTAAGTTTGTAAAAGATATCCAATGTTCATTTATGCGAATTTTTATATTGAAAGTGCGTATGAAGAGATTGAATAGTTGCCTCAAATTTTCACATAACACTTCAAAATTCAAATTTCAGAAACTGAAATTCATCTGTCAGAGACATATTTAACATGACACAAAAGTTCTCACTCTAAAATTCAAAGTTTATCTACTAGAAATTATGACTTTAAACTTAACCAACAATCGAAGTTTAACTATACTTCATACGAATTTTGTACACTTTTACTAACTATATTTAATTAGAAATTTTAATTTTAGAACCAAAATTTATCTATTAGAGATAGGACTTCTATAACTTTGAATTTTAACAAGTAAAGTGCAAATTTCACATAAAATAAGCATAAGTCAAATAGCAAAATTTGTTTGTTAGCCAATATACTTCAATTGTAATATATGTTAATATCAGATTTACTTAATCTAACTCATTTAAGACATATAGTAAAAAAATTAAATAAATTTCAAAGATCTAAACTACTTCAAGAGATAAGTGAAAATAAAATATACCTAATAGTTAGATCTTCAAAATTTAAGCTCCACTTTCACTTGATCGTTTTATTTTTGGCATGTTTCCTTCTGATATTCAATTCTTGGAACCTCCTTTCTCTCCTTCTTTGAAAGAGACGTAATGTTGATTTTCCTTTTTTTATTCCAATGTTCACTCTTCCTTCTTTGACAATCCTACATTTAATATATTACACTTACAAATCAAATAGCTAGTCTAATTTATATATCTAACTTGTATTATAAAATATAGAAGTACAATGAATATATTAGTACATAGCATGATATATGCATTATAAATACAATTAAACACATATTAATGCATATTTTACTTCTTTTAGGAACAAAATATATGTTAGACAAATATGATGCATTTATTTTTTATTACTCTACATTTATTATCATCAAAACTTATATTATATTAAACCTAACAAATTGAAATCAGATCCAATCTTGTCTGGTCATGGTATATATATAATTTTATATATTTTTAATAATATATAAATATTAATTTAATATAATGTTTTTTTCTTGATACATTATGCATGGTGAATTGGCTATTTCATTACTGTAAATATTTTTAAAAATTTAATCTTTTAATTTTATTGAAAGTTTTAAATTGATTTCTCAATATTGTGTGAAAATAAATATGATTATTTAGTATTCATAATTTTAACAAATATTACTTTTAATTATAATATGATTTTTTAAAAAAATATATTTTAGATGAATATAATTATATTTTTATTAATAAATAAAATTAATTAATTTTTTATTTATAAATATTTTTTAAGAATGCCGAGCCAACTCCATTCTCGTATGTCGAGATGGCTCAATCTTACCCGACCTCTTGAAAAATGAACATCAGGTTCACTATTAATATGGTATTATCCAATCTTTGTCCCCTAATTTTTTTATATATATATATATATTCATATTAATGAATTCTATAGCGAAGAACTTTCTTTCCAACAGTAAATCGTTGGATTGAATAGCCATGAATATTTTTCTAATAATAAAACTGACATGTGGTAGACTCCTTGAATGAAAAATATTTGTGACAAAATTTGAATATTTAATTTAATTTAATTTATTACTTTGGTGAATAACGGGCGCTGAATATTTAATTTAATTTAAATGTTAATTACCGGAATACGATTATTTGAATAACAGGTGTTGATCAATGGTTATATTACTTATTAGTAAATAGTATTCTTATTAATTATTTTCTTTTCAGCCATACAGTGAAATTAACGCTGTAATAAAAAATGAACATTATATATCCTTATTATATTCTCGTTTTGCTCTTTTTAGGTCACTTTCAGGAATTACTTTTATATTTCACCACCCCTCACAATAATGCCCTCTGTAAATATCACATATACTTCACAGTTAACAGTTATGTATATTCAGTATTCACGCCCCCGTATTTTTTTAGCACGGGTAAAATGCTAGTTCAATATATATATATCTAGTTTAGCACTATTCATGTTTACTCACTGTGCATACACTCACGAAATACTGTTTATATTTACTGTTCAGTGTTCAGTAATTTGGCTATTGTGCTTGGCTTGTTTTTATATATTGTGTGGGGTCCTAAAGTTTTTGACTTTTTCCTTCATTGGTATTTGCAGATATCAAAAGTTGATGCTTAATTGGGAAAGAAACTAATTATGATTTGATTATTTCAAACATTTGATTAGAAAGTTGTTATGTCATGATTTTAGGGATTTTAGGAATTTATTTGAATTTATGTTATAACCAAACTCTATTTAAATAACAATATAATAAATAAAATATTATTCTTTTAAGCTATATTTACTCGATTATATTTTTTTCCTCCTACGTCTTTATGCTCTAAAACCAACACTACCGCACTAGTAAGCATGAACATGAATTTCAGCCTCACGAGACCTATCTGGAATTTTTCTATTTATTATTGGTCTTTGTGATTCATACTCCCTCGGTTTCCTTAATATAAGGAACAAGTTGAGAAATTTCAATGTTTCAAAATATAAGGTATAAGGGAGTTTGTCTGGTATATTTAATAATTTTTTTTAAAAAATATCTCTAATTAATATACTCTCTCCGGTCCCTATTATAAGATGTTTTTAACTATCATACATGGATTAAGAAAAGTTGGTTATAGTTTAAAATTAATAAAAAAAATTCTGACATTCCCATTTTACCCTTAAGGAGAGAATAAAAATACATTAAATTAATAATAATGGTAGGAGGAGAGAGAAGTTAATTGAGACTTGTAATGAAAGTATTTAATAGGGGTAAAATTGAGACTAAAATTAAATTTATTACTTAACATCTTATATTTTGGATCAGACAAGTTTTTTAAATAATACCCTATAATAGGGAGCGGAGGGAGTAGTATTTTTACATTTGCATTCATTGCATGATGTAAAAGTTATTAGTATTAAATGAGGGTGTTTTTTAAAACTATTTTATATTTTGGATAAATTTATTATTTTTTTTAATCTATGTAATTTTATCTTTTGTCCTTTATATTAAGAAAGAGAGTGAGTATCAATTATCAACTACAATGACGCATGCCATTCAGATATTTATTATGCCAACGAATATGTCAGTCAAGTTGTTGTTGTTGTGATTACTATAGGACGGGGTTTTTATCTATCTGCCACAAAGAACCTAAGCAACACACTCAATTCTGAGATGTTGGACTACATGTTTAAGTGAGAAGACTTGATTAGAGTTCCAACACTTTTTTATTCAAAAGTAGAGGATGTGTGAAAAAGCACACAGATTGAAATATTTGGACTGGTTGGCAGATATTATTTTTAAAAAACAGAAAAATAAAAAAATTTATTTGATAAATTTATTTTTTAAAAATTATTCTAAAAAATAAAAAAATAAAAAACTTAGAATATTTTTAAAATGTTTTGTAATTTTTATTTTAAAAAATATAAAAAAAATAAAAAATACTTACCTCATTAATAGTAAAATTATAAATTTTAAATAACTCATTTATCATTTAATAGTTATGATTTTAAGAATAATTAATTAAATAAAATTTTTTTTATTTTTAAAATTTATTCTCAAAAATAATTTTATAAATATGTTCTAATAACAATAATACAGGAAATATTGTCCCATTGGTATGATAGTCTAACTGGATTTGAACTCTCTCTTATCCACCATCTGCTTCTCTCTTTATCATTCTTGTGGCTTCCATGGATCTCAACTTGCTTCCAGGTTTGTCTCCTCTGTCGTTTATACTGATTATTTTTATCAAGAATTAATCAGAGCTTCTAATTAGTGTGTAATTTTTTGGACGAAACATAGCTTAATTTCTAAAACAAGTTGAGGGTTTTGTTCCTCATGTTTCAAACTTTAAGCCTTATTTTGGTATATCATGCTAGCTAACTCGGAGAAAGATCGATTGTGAGCCCTAAGATTAGGGATTTTTTATTTCTTGCTCAAATGAGATGTTTTTGGCTTCACTTATTCGTTGATTTATGTTCCTAAATGCTTCATACATGACTTACTCTGGATTAATCGAGCTTGTGACCCACGGATTGTGTGAACCGAAGCGCAACATTTCTTAAAAATTTCGAACTTGTGATTGTGTGTTTTGGACAATGTTAACTTGGATTAGCTCAGGGGTTTTACTCATTTAAATGTGTGGAGTGTGTTTCTGATACTCAATTGCATTGCAATGACATGGAACTACTCGGTTGAAAATTGAAATTTTCCATAAACTCATGGCTTCGGCCTTGCGTGTTTTGGCTGAGTTTCTTCTACTGAATCGTTGATTTATGCATAGTGTGAGCTTAGATTTGTTATGGTGGTGTTATAATGCTATAAAATAGTGCATTTTGGAGCTTCACAAGGTCATCAATGGTGGCTTCCACCATTAATGAAGATGCTCCAGCCTCGCCCACACACGACTTCATGCACGTGTGGTGCGTGCAGTACACGTGCGGGCCCTATCAGCCTCCCGTTTTAGCCTATTCCAATTTTAAATTTCATTTTGGGTTTATAAGTGTGAGCAAATCGTGTGAAGGGAAAGAAAACAGTATTAATTTGGCAATTCCTCCTCTTGATCAATGTGTCATATGTACTCCATATATATTCAATGATGTCACCCACTCTTTTAATTTTATTAAGATACGATCACTTTTTGCAATTCAAAAGATTGGAAATTGAATAAGATAATTCGTTGCTCATTTATGAAGAAGAAGACAACTAGCTAAAGTGTCATTCCAAGAAGAAAAAGCTTACATGCAATTTTTACACCTAGCCAAAGAGCAATTCCCAACAAGTAACCCGAACTTAAATCTTTAGATGGAACAGGACGCAAAGCCAAGGAGGTGTTTGATGGCCAAGCCCAGTTGTACCGGCACATGTATTTTTGGCTATCTTCTGCATGTCTCAAGTGTGCCATGGACCTGGAAATACCAGACATCATCCACAAGCATGGCCGACCCATCCCTCTTTCTCAGTTGGTGTTATCTCTCAATGTTCCACCTTCTAAAGCTACCTTTATTCGAGGCCTCATGCGCTTGCTAGCTCACAATGGCCTCTTCTCTACCATTACAAGCAACAGTGAAGAAGGGGAAGTATCATATGATCTGACTCCTGCATCACAGCTTCTTGTGCATGATACAGATTATTGTTTATCTCCATCGGTTCAATGGGCTATGGAGCCGGCTAGGGTTGATATGTATCAGCATCACTTGGGGAAATGGGTTCGTGGGAAGGAAACCACTCTAATGGAAACTGCATTTGGGGTTGGCTTTTGGGACTTCCTTAATCAAAATCCTGCACATTTGGCAAGATTCCATGAAGCAGTGGATAGTAATTCTAGATTGATGAAAGTGGTAGTGAGAGACTTGGGATCTGTTTTTGGTGGATTGAGTTCCATCGTTGATGTTGGTGGTGGAACCGGGACCACTTCTAAGATTATCTGTGAAGCGTTCCCAAAGTTGAAATGCACAGTGCTAGAACTTCCTGAGGTTGTAGCAGACTTAACTGAAAACTCAAATTTGAGTTTTGTTAGTGGGGACATGTTCGAATCCATCCCTCAAGCTGACGCAGTTTTGCTTAAGGTAAATTTAAATCCATAAACTTAGAAACCTAATGCATTATTCCACTAAAATTAAAAAAAAAAAAAGGTAACATATCAAAATTATATCTTGTATCGTTACAGTTTCTCCAATTCTTTTTTTCGTTTTAGATCAAATTGTGTGAATTTTTAGATATTAATTTTAATTGATACACGTTTATATGTCCAAACTGTTATTTATTCAAACATGATTAAGTTGTGATGTAAAGTTATTTTTCCTATTTTTTAAAACTATTTTCGCTTTTGACAGTGTATTTTACATGGTTGGGGTGATGATGATTGCATAAAGATACTTGTGAATGCGAAGAAAGCTATCTCAAGCACAAATGGAAAAGGAGGAAAAGTGATCATCATAGATATGGTGTTAAATGAAAAACACGAGGAGCATGAACTGACAGAAACAAAGCTCTTATTTGACATAATTTTGAAGGCTGAAGGTAATGGAAAAGAGAGATCTGAGGAAGAATGGAAGCAATTATTCCTGAAAGCAGGCTTCTCAGATTTCCAGATATTTCCTATATTAGGCTGCAGGTCTCTCATTGTTGTTTATCCTTAGATTTGGTTTAATTTGGAATGTAATAACTAGTTTTATATATTAATCAGAATGAATGAGCATGTATTAGAACAAGAGGAGCTATGATAGTTCAGCACTTTTCAATGAATTAGTGACAACACAGTCCTGTATGTATCCCTCAGCATCATGGCCACGACATTTTCCCTCCAACAATTACAACAGGCTAATTACAGATCAGATGACATCTTTTCACTTACTTTATCATGTGCGGAGAGATTCTGTCAAAGTTTTGGATAAATTCAGTAGGGGACTCACTTGTGCGTGTATATATGGAGTTTTTTAGTTTGGGCTATAACTTGTTTTACCCACCCCACCCCAATAAAAACAAAAGGCATGTTTTTGACACTTTTTTTAATTCTCCACATGCATATTAATTGTAGCTGTCTGTGTTGTTCAACCCAGCCCCATAAGTCTATGGATTCACGATTAATTAATAGAGAGAATGTGCTTATACTCAGCTTTCAAAGAAATGAAATACGATGACAAAAGTTGTCCATACACATATAAAGGCCGAGATCAAATACCCAACTTATTGAAGAGACAAAAATCTTTACTATTTATGCCAATTCGAATTGGTAATTGAACAAATATTACCTTTTTTTATAAACAAATATTAAGAAACTTGTAGAAAAAGGTTGAGTGATCGATTAGCTTACGTAGCTACCACTTTAACATAGCAAAATTCGGTTTGTTTTTAATTTGTTCAACTGGTTGATGGCATTAGTAAGATTGGGCTCATTCCATTAACTCATTTGCAAGAATTTGCCCACACAAAAAAGTAGTGTTTTTTTTTTTTGTAAAAACACATTTTTAGTCCCTCATCTTTATATTATATTTTATTTCAGTTCTTTAACTTATTTTATTTCTTTTTAATTCTTTAATTTTTAAAATATAATAAAAAGTTTTTCCTATTACTAACACCGTAATTATGTTGACAAAAAATATTGACAAAATATTATTTAATGTTGATATACCAATCTTCATTGTCAAATCATCAATATTTCTCATTAATATTAGGTTTAAAATATTTTTAATTAAATTAAAAAATTATAAATAAATAATTACAAATAATAAATTTTTGAACAAAACCTTAATTTTAGATTTATTTTGTCATAAAAAAATAAGTTAGATAAATATATAAGTATTTAGAAAATACTGTCATCATTTGAAAATGATTTGTCAGTCACTAATATAGTTAACCGTGTTAGTTATATAGAAAATTTTAATTGTATTTTGAAAATTAAATGATTAAAAAGAGAATTAAACTTATATATTTTTTCTTATATGCTTTTTATACTATTTTTCAATTAAAATTTAACTTATATTTTTCAATTAAAATTTTAATTGTATTTTTAAATTTTTTAAAGTTTAATAAAGTAATACTTTTAATATATAATTAATAACTAAATTTATAATATATTAAAAAATAATTTATATGTTAATTTTTAATTAGAAAATAATATAAAAAACACGTAAGTAAAAGTATATACGTATTTTTTAAAAAAATAAATAAAATAAAGTTAAATGTTCAAAATAAAATTTAATATAAAATTAAGGAATTAAAAATATATTTTTAAATTTTTTTTTTTACAATGCTTGACTTGGATCAATAAAAAGAGTAAGAAGACTTAGACAAAGGAGTCTTCTCATATTATTTTTTAATTAAACATTAAGATTACTTGAAATCTTACTTTAGGACTAAGAACAGTCATCATTAATAAATAAAAAAAGGGAATATATCTCATTTACTCGCTAATTTAATTATTTCATGCGCATCACTACAACAGAAAAAGAAGTCAGCCTACCAACCACTTAAATTCCATCAACTCTCAGTCCAAAAAGAATTCCAGTAACTCATTTGTAAAAATTTGTACACACACAAATAAAAAAAGTAGTTTTTTTCTTTTCCTATGCTTGACACCAATAAAAAAGTAAGAAGACATAGACTATGGAGTCTTCTTACTTTATTTTTTATTAAATATTAAGATTAGCTGAAATCTTGCTTTTGGACTAAGAACAGTCACTATTAATAAATAAAAATTGGAATTATATCTCAATCGCTGGCTAATTTAATTATTTACGTGCATCTAAAAATCACTACAACAGCCCATCGAACTTGTGGCTTCACTTCATAAAAAAAACCAAGTTTGTGATGGAAAAATCCGTTACTAACCAATAATAAATTTGTCACAAACAATCTTTGCTACGGTCTGTTCCATCGCAAATTATGGCACAGTTAGCAAATTTTCTTTTGCATACTTTTGCGACCAGTTAGCAAATTTTCTTTTGCATACTTTTGCGACAGATTTGCAACCCTGTTTCAACCCGGATGGGCCTTTTTTTGCGATCCCAGAGTAAAATTTACATTTTTTTTATGGATCATTAATATATCAATATGTTAATATACATATAAAATAAAATTTATACCAAACCGCATTAATTTCAAATCATAAACAAAACAATTTATTTGTTAGATTTTATACAATGCACAAGAAAAAATGTCTATGTTTGGATAAATTTTGGTATGAAACAATTTATAAATCATTTAATAAGAACGGAGTTGAGGCCAATCGTGAGCTAAAAAGAGGACAAAAAACCTGACATTGGAAAAATTGGACCAGAAAAAGGTAAAGAAGTGAAAAAGACTCATACACTTGAATGGCATGAATAATTTGGGTAAAGATGTAAGTTTGTACACCCAAAAAAAAATAATAATAAAACGTAGAATAAATCTCCCCGATGACGTGCAAAAAGGTTCTGGAATCAATATATTTTGACAAAATTCAAAATGATTCTTCTACTGGTGAAATATATATTCCATTCAACATTATCTTAAATGGCATGTAAGTATGTATATCCAAAAAAAAAAAAATATGGCATGTAAGTTTCTTGTAATTTGTATCCTGTTCATATGGTGATAGTGAATGCTAGACTTTCCTTCACCGTACAAGTTATACAAAATATTGGTGAAATAGATATATATTTCATTTTAGCCATATTATTATTTTCAGTGTACTGCTGAAAACTTGGTAGGAAATAAAATAATAAATTAATGTATTTAAAATTTAAATCGTGATAGAAATTTAGATTATTCAAATAAATTTTAATCAAATGACCTAAACGTAAGAAAATTTCATATGAAATTAATTTCAGGTATAAGGTATTAGTTTTCATAATTGAAATGCTAGAAACTGCACAATTTCTTCTTCTTCTTGTTTTTTTAATGATGTCATGGGGAGAAATGTCCATTGAGAGAGGGTTAAGTTCAAATATTTGAGATGACTCACAATAATTTTTAAAAAATAATGTCTACTTTGTATTATTAAATTAATTTTTAATATTTATCATAATTAATTACTTAAAATAATGTTGTAACTTTAAAAAAAATATGAAATAATAAATTATGTATAATTAAATGATATTTAAAAAATAAATATATACACACAAAGTGAAACTATATATGAAATATATTGATATAAGAAAAAATTATAAAAATATATATATATATATATATTATATTTATTTATTATGTGTGTAGTGTATATTATATATATATATATAAAAGGTGAGTGTATGTAGGGGAGGGGGCCAAATGTGTATATATTATTGTGTGTAGGCAAATGTATATTATATATATATATATATATGTCTAAGGGAAGGTGCAGGAAGTGAGGGGTGAGGGCCCCTCCCACCTTTATGCCCTGTTTGGTTCACAGAAGTGTTTTTGATGGAAGTAGAAGTGGAAAAGGAACTGAAAGAAGAAATGGAAGGGGAAAAGGAAGCATGGTTTAAAAGTGTGTTTGGTATGTCTAAGGAAGTTTGGTATAAATTTTAATTGTTATATATATTTATATTAGGAATGGATTGAAATACCCTTGCTAGAATTTGAAAAAAAAAACAGAGAAAAGCACAGATCAATTAAATAGAAGCATCGTCCACCACCAAACAAGACCACAGTCCTCCGCCATGCTAGAAAACGGATTTAGAACTGAACAAATCATCAAACAATATCAATTTTACATATATGATCCATTAAGAACAGAAAAGCAAGACGCATCGATAACCAAAATTGAAGAAGAAGCATCAAGCTTGCAATCTTTCAAAACCACAAATCTCGAGTTTCGAAGCCAATTGATGGTGCAATTGGAGGTGATAAGCATAGATAGAGGCTATGGACGTGAGAGAACGATGGATGTGGCGAGATTGAGACGCTGCAAACCAAATGGAAGGTGTACTAGAAAATTGAATATTTGAAAGAAATCGAACACTAGGACCTAACGAACCAAGACCTAGATCGGAATGATGAAGTCGTTGTCAAACAATGAGATTGAACACCAAACCAGAAGATCGGAGAAGTACATTCATGGCAACTGTGGCTGTGTATTGATGATGATGAACCAGAATCTTCATACCCTCGTCAAACTCGTCATTGTCCTTATCGTCGTACCTTCCATACCCATCGTCGTCCTCACCGTAGACGGAGGAGAGGTGAGAAGGGACTAGACACAAGGGAAGCTCGACAGAGAATTGAGATGGTGTCAGTGAAGAGAAGGGGCAAAATGGTCCATATCTCAGACTTCCATGGAACTCGTGAGACTTCCTTGGACCTAGCTAAGGAAGTCAATTCATGGCATTTAGGGGGAAGCGGGCCTCCATGGAAGTAGGCTTCAGTTACACCAAACATGCTAACAAGTGGAATCCATTTTCACTTCTACTTCCTTGCTCCAATTTTTTGCAAACCAAACTGAGCATTAATCTATGTCAGCCTTGAATATAAATCCTCTTTATTATGAACATGTAAAGTAAATTTTCACAAAAATTAATTGGAGATATATTACTAGTTGTCCCGTTTAGGTTTAAAATTGGTGGGATGTGGTCTGCATAGAGGTCAAGAGTTTAAACCTTAATGATGTATAAAAAAAATTATTTATCAATTTTGCCACATGAGACAAGTTCAGGTGGTAGGGGTAAGATGAGGTTTGAGTAAAGATCAAAGGTTCGAACCCCATGATATATAAAAAAAAATTATTTATCAATTTTAACTCTTTAAAATACGGACACTTTAAAATAATATATGTACTTGTATCATATATACATTATGATACAATACATATTTCATACTTGTAGATATACATCAATTTGCACCAGTTTACATCTGTATAATTTCAAATTTTGACATTAATATAGGATCATTTGGATATTTTAGATGAGATAGAAAATATGTTATATGGATGTCATAGAAATGTGATACTTCTAATTTTTTCGGTTGAATGATTTTTCTTTTTGGTTTAGAACAAAGAACAAAAATTTTATTTGTCAGTTGTTATAGGTATTTTATGCTATAATTTGATAAAAAGATTTCTCTTTTTTGTCAAATTAGGATCATGCATACGATTTGTTTTAACATTTATATTATAATTTTAAAAAAATTAATATCCATTTTTATAATGAGTTGACTTGTTAATTATATACATAAATAATTATATATATATGCATATATATATATATATATATTCAATACCAACATCATCAAAGTTTAAAAATGATCATATCTTGTGTATATATGTAATATCCAGTACGATATAAACATAAGAATTCCAATATAAGAGTGTTTGTAATAAATGAGAAAATCTCAGTAGAAAAGAGGTTGGAGCTGTGTTCTTTTCAATGTTTTAACAGAAATTTTGTGGCACAAATTCACAGAATCTTACCACTTATTATGATTTTTATTATACTCATTTTAAACAATTGTAAGATAGCCATGCTCGAATATTTAGCGAAAGAAGAAATAAGTTAATCAACTTCAAACGAATATCTTCAAATTATTTGATACTGAAATATAGTATAAAAGAAAAGCATAAGTTAAAATCTCTATAAATTAGCCATCATCTTTAGATCCTACAAAGCATAGGCAGTTTTATTCGGATTCTTAATTAATGAATAGACTTCATAAGGCAATAAAAAAAAGTGTTCATATAGTTCAAACAGCGCAATTTTAACTCTAATTATGCATAGCATTAAAATTAATTTGTCTAACTTATATCGTAATGGTTTACTTTTTAGATACGATCCATTTGTAATATATACCACAACTTATTCGGTTTTTTGAAAGAACAATTATTTTTAATGAGTACGTATATTTTAGTTTCCTTCAAATTTTTCAATTCCCGAACATTAAAAAAAGAGCCAATTAATTAATTAGCGAGTGAGATCATTCAATTTTTTGTTTTGGGATTCCTTGGGTAGGAAATTAAAGCCTTAAATTTGCCTGTCCATCACGTCTTGCAAAGTGTAGGGATCACCAATATGACCTTCCTTTTATCTTTTTTTCTTGAGGAACACCTTCCTTTTATCATTTGCCTCTCCTTAAATATATATATATATATATATATATCAAGTTTCGAGTGCTAGATACCATATCAATCCTTCATTCATCCATTGCCTTCCAACTTCTATCATGACAATTTCAATCATCCTCTGTTTCTTCTTTCTGTTTCGTTCGTTTTCTTCTTCCTTCAACCCACCATCTTGTCATCCTCATGACTACTCTGCCCTTCTCCAATTCAGCAATTCCTTCTCCCTTAATCATTCTGCTTCAAGTGAACGTGATGAGTTTGTTGATGGGGATGACTACCACTATTTCTATACCATTAAGAACGCATCTTACCAAAGACAGCTTCATGGGGAAATGTTTCAAACTGCTGCTTGTGGGATGGGGTCACTTGCGACTCCATGTCAGGCCACGTGATTGGTCTTGACCTTAGTTGCAGTTGGCTTCAAGGTCAGCTCCATCCCAACAGCACCCTCTTCCAACTTTCTCATCTTCAAACACTCAACTTGGCTCACAACTATTTTAATAGGTCTTCCATATCTCCTCAATTCGGTGATCTTTCTTTTCTCTCACACATCTAAACTTAAGCCAATCAGTTTTTGCTGCTGAAATTCCTCCCAAAATCTCACATCTTTCTAAATTAACCTCACTTGATTTGTCATGGAATGATCAATTGGAACTCAAACCATCAACATCGGAGAATCTCATTCTAAACATGACTTATCTCAGGGAACTCATTTTAGATGACGCAGATATGTCTTCCATTACACCAAGCTAAGGGTCTTTGCTCATGAATTTATCATCCTCTTTGGTCTCCCTTAGACTTCAAGGTACTGAGTTGCAGGGGAATATCACAAGTGACATTCTTTGTTTACATAATCTTCAACAACGGGATTTGTCAGACAACAATGAAAATCTCAAGATTCAACTTCCAATGTCCAACTGGAGCTCTCCTCTAAGGTATTTGGATCTCAGCTACATAACTTTCTCAGGACAAGTGCCTGATTCCATTGGCCATTTGAAATATCTGATGCATTTGAATCTACATTACTGTGGATTTGAAGGGCCAATTCCTCAACGTTTTATGAATCTTACTCAACTAACTTATTTAAATCTTGGCTCAAACAAATTTAGGGGTGAGATCTCATTTCTTTTAAACCTGAAACATCTCACTAACTTAGATTTTTCAGACACAGATTTTTTTGGTGAAATCATCCCAGATGTGTTAGGAAACCTTACCAAATTAAAAAGTTTATCACTTTCAGAAAACAAATTGCCAGGTCCAATTCCAAACTACATTTGCAAACTTTCTAATTTGGCTTATTGGGATTTGACTTATAACTTCTTGAATGGAGCAATTCCTCATGATTGTTATTCTTCACCATCTTTGGTTGCATTACGTCTAAATGACAACCATCTAATTGGGCCCATTTGCCAATTCTCAAATTACTCATTGAAATATTGTGATCTCTCCAACAAGAAGTTTGAAGGTGATTTCCCAGTGTCAATTTTTGGTCTCACAAATCTTTTTTAGTTGAGTCTATCCTCAAATAACTTGAGTGGTCTAGTTGATTTTCACCAATTTTCAAAGCTCCAAAACCTATGGCAACTTAATCTTTCAAACAATAAGTTTCTCCCACTTAACTTTGACGAAAGTGTTGACTACACGATAACCAATCTTCAGTACTTAACGTTATCTTCTTGTAACATCGATAGCTTTCCCAAATTATTAGGGAAGCTCCAAAATTTGGAACATTTAAATCTTTCTAGGAACAATATTGATGGAAAGATACCCGAGTGGTTCCACAATGTGGGAAATGGTTGAGTGTCTTTCAAAGATGAATATATTGTATCTTGATCTCAGCTTCAACATGTTGCAATGAAATTTTCCCAAATGGTTCAACAATATGCTAAATGGTTCTTCAGTAGAGCAGCTTCCTTTGAGGAATGTCAGGTTTCTTGATCTCAGCTTCAGCATGTTGCAAGAAAATATTTCCTCTTCACTATGTAATGCAAGCTCACTTGAGATTCTCAACTTGTCCCACAACAACTTGTCAGGCCCTATTCCACAATGTCTTGTAGCCATCCCACATCTTTCAGTTCTAGATCTAAAAAAGAATAATCTTGTTGGAAGTATCCCTTGCAATATTTCAAAGAATAATATTTTCCAAACTTTGCATCTTGACAACAACCAACTTGAGGAAAAGTTGCCTACATCTTAGGCTCATTGCAATCAACTGCAAATTTTGGAAGTGGGATACAACAAGATTGAGGATGCATTTCCCTCTTGGCTTGAAGGTCTACCAGAGCTACAGTTACTTGTTTTACGGGATAATAAGTTCTATGGTGCCATTACTAATTCCAACACCATGCATCCCTTTCCCAGGCTAAGGATTTTTGACATTTCCAACAACCATTTCAGTGGATCTTTGCCAACAGCATACATAAAAGAACTTAAGGGAATGATGAAAACAGACAATGCTGCACTTGGTTTGCAATACATGACAATAAAAATTTTTTCCTTATCATTCTATGCAGAATCTGTTATGGTTACATGGAAAGGTAACAATATAGAGTTACAAAGGATCTTAACCACATTTACATTTATTGACTTGTCAAATAATATGTTTGATGGAGAAATTCCTCTAGTCATTGGAGACCTATATTTACTACGAGGGTTGGATCTCTCCGATAATAGAATCAATGGTTCTATTCCACATTCAATGGGAAATTTGATGAATCTAGAATGGTTAGATCTATCATACAACAAGCTTGTGGGTGAGATTCCTACAGCATTGATGAATCTCACGTTTCTTGCTATTTTGGACCTTTCACAAAACCAGCTTGAGGGAATGATACCAAGAGGTAAACAGTTTGATACATTCTAGAATGATTCATATGAGGGAAATTCAGGATTGTGCGGAGTTCCATTCTTAGAAAGATGCGGCAATGATGAAGGAGAATTATCACCACTGTGACATCCAGGCGCTGACGAGGGCGGGGAGTGATCGTCGGTGCAAGAAAATTAGGGGTCAGATAAAGTAATGAGGAGAAAGTAATGAGGCACCGACAAGGAAAGGCTCCTGGCAGACTTCTAAGTGGGAGGGACATATGAATGAATCGAATATATACCAGAACGAGATGGATCCAAAGACTGTATAGGTATGGGACTATACGGTTAAGGATAGTTTAAAGGAATTGATAGGTACTACCTATACCAACAAGGTGCACCTACCTTTTCGGTAGCCTATCCCTAAAGAACTCCTCAGTTAAGCGTGCTTGACCTGGAGTAATTGTGGGATGGGTGACCTTCTGGGAAGGAGGTGTGTGAGTGAGGACAAAGCACACCGAAAGGGCTTGTGTTGGTTTGTGGGGACAGTTGTCAATCCCGAATAGTAGCCGGACGTTATAACCACCATCTTCATCAACCTATGATTATGATGAGAAATTTGGATTTGGTTGGAAACCAGTAGCCTTGGGATACGGATGTGGGATGGTATTTGGCATGTTCATAGGATATATTGTATTCTCAACTGGTGAAGCTCGTTGGCTTGTTAGGATTTTTTATGGTGAACCTATGTAACAAACAAGCAAAACGGACAAGATACAGAGCTCGTGCGAGGAAAAATGAAATTAGTTGGAGAATATTGTTTCTTATGCTATTGTAACTTGTTTCTCTTTAATCTTTTATGCTCTTTGTAATTGGGGTCTTGCCACACGTCTGTTAAGTTTTCTAGCAAAATAATAAGAGTGTACTATGCTTTCTTTTGATGAATGTAATATATTGTTATCTTGTTTGTTTGTAAAATTTTCAAGTGATTTTCCATTATTTGTATATCAACTATTTTTCATGTGAGCGCACTTTCAGACCTATGAACAACTTATAAATGATGTTTAGATATATATATATATGTGTGTGTGTGTGTGTGTGTGTGTGTGTGTGTGATATTAAAGTGCAGAATTCAAGAAAAATATATATATATATATATATATATTGGTTTCTTTTTTTTGGGGGGGGGGGGGGGAGGGGGGGAGGCTAAATGAACGATGTATAATTTATCTGCATAAATATAAAAGTTAAGGTGAATTTATTGTCTACAAAGGTAAATGTTGAGAATATTTAGCCTGCGTAATATTTAGGCTTAATCTTCCCTTTGTAACAAAAAAAAAACAGTTAAGAATGCATTTTGAAAGAGTTAAAAAAAAAGTAGATGATTATTATTATTATTTTTTGTCAATTAAGTAGATGATAATTATAACTAAGAAATGTGAATATCTCATATATAGATAATCATTTTTTATACATTGGGTCACAAAATACATGAATGCATGACCGAAGAGGGTAAAGTTTATAAAGTTTTATAGGAAACTAAACTTATTGTTTGTCAAACTCAAAAGATTAAGAATGAATCTTGGAAGTGATTTGCCCGAGATCGCACTATAAGAATAGATATCATTAAAAAATATGATTTATGCACTTTTTTTAAACAAAATTTATCACATTTCAGTTTTTTTGTTTGTATTTTATTTTACAATCGCCATGCGTAGATCTTTGGTGTTCTACTACTCTATTGTAACTTACATTTCCTAACAAACAGTTAATAAATAAGATGGAACTATGAATGTTATTTCAGCGATGATATGCTTCAAACTGGTAATGTTAAACCTCAAATATATATTGAAACGAAAGTAACCAAAATTAATCAATTCAATCACCCCACACACTTTTTTTTTTACCAACACACATAATAATGCTATTCAATTATTAGATTTCGACTCCAATTATTGATACTGCTCGGTGCTCGCTATCCAAGTAGTTATGTGAATGAAAAAGGGGAAAAAAAAAAAAAAGAGTTCGTATGCTATAGTGGGATTTGGTGAAAAAATGAATTGTCACCATAACAATGCAATTCAATTATTCAAGAGTAAGGACACAAGGACAAAATAAATTAATAATTCATCATCCACTTGTCCACATTTGTCCGGTCTTCCCGAACATTAATTGGCCTTTCATACTCCACTTACAAGAATAGTTATTGGAGCACAGGGTTTCGGATCATGATTTTATTTTTTTCTTTTTATAACATTTGAATAAATTGCATACCTTATATATAATTATCCTATACACGATTTCACTATATATGTATATATATATATATGCAAAATGTACAAACATATAACAAAAAAATCAATTAGATATTATATCAAAAAAAAATTTTCATAAATATCTTTATTTAATATTCTCACTTATAACTTTCATTTCACTCATATTTTATAATAATAAATTTATTTTAATTAAAAATAAAATTAAAAAAATATATTAATTTATCAGATTAAAAATAATTTATCTCTTCTATTTTAGAATAAACCATATTTAAAAATATTTTATATATTTTGGAACGGAGGGGCATATTATAATTGAATACGTTATACTGCTTACATGTTTTATTTGAGACAGATTCTCAATCACAATTGGTCCAATGAGGAGTAGAGAGAGAGAGAGTAGTGAAATTCACTTGCTACGTGAGTTCCATCACCCTTTCTATTTCTCTCAAGCTAGAGAGAGAGCTTTTGCTTTTATATAAGTGTGCTTGTAATCAAGCTGATTTATGCTTTGTTTTGTTTGGGAACCCACAAAATGGTGTCTTGAGAAAGGAAGTGGCACACGGGAACACTCCCTGGTTTCACTTTTAGCACTTGGAAGGCCAAATGTTTTGGATTCCACTCCGACGTGTCTCTGTGACACACACTTAGAGCTTTCACTCTGCTTCCATCAGCCCCCTCCAACGGCACCGTATAGGCAGTTGTATTCTCTACTTTGTGACAGTAAAACACAGCATACACATAATTCAGCTTATGGCACACCACCACTTTCGCCTCTCCCACCTTCTTCACTCCTTGCATTATTGTGTATTCTCCTTTTTCTCCGGCCACTTTTGTGTAGTCTTGCTTCTTTGTTTCCTTCATCACCTCCACAGACAAAGCTTCCACTTTATTCCCAAGCTTCAAAGTGATAAAATCAACCATGTATTCTAACGATGTCGCACAGTACTTCTCCTCTCCTTTAATTCCCGACTTCTCACACTCTTGAATTGTTATCTTCATAACCTCAGCTTCTGCTGACCCAGGCTTCACATCAAACTTGTTGAATATTTCAGCCATCTGCTAGTATGAGAGTCATAAAATACGTAAATTATATCAAATAACATATTATTGTTAGTTCACAGACATGGTTGAATGAATTTAACACTACCTTGCTTGAAGAGAAGGGAATGGATTTCACGAATTCTCGAGGCAAAAACGAGGCTTGGTTGGAGGTGTGCATGAAGAGCAAGTTCAATTTGTGACGAGGCTTCAAGTCATTTTGCAAGAAAAAGAGAGCTGCATTGGGGTTATCATGGAGTTGTTGGGTCTGTGATTGAGCATAGTTAATGAAAATTCTGGGGTTCACGTCGCCATAGTTAATGAAAATATTGGGGAGTATGCCCAAAATGTGGACGGGATTGCTGTCACCTGACTTGCCAACATTAATTGACAGAGCACAAAGAAATCAGGTGAGTTTTGAATTCGCAGAAGAAGAAGTACCCATGAACTGCATGTACAATAATACTAACCAGCTGGGTGGAGAAGATCTGTGATGGATTTAGGCATAGGAGTAGTGGGAAGCATGGACTTCCAGTAAAGTTCAGGAGGTAAAACACCATGTGTTCCCACCAACGCAACCTACAATTTCATATATATATATATATATATAAACACATTTACATTAATTAGCTTCACTGGGGAAAAAAATGAAAACAAGAAAGGAGGTGGAAGCTCACAGCGAAAAAATAAGTAACGATAGGTAGGAGTGAAAACTTCATTATTGGAGAAACTGTGTAGTGAAGCTGCAAATAATGGATCGATGATGATAAAGTAGAAAAGAGAAGAAATATATGAAGAGCGAGAATGCAAAGCAACAAATTCTTCTTGTGAGATATGGGACCCAGATCTGTCAAAAGTTGAATTTCTTTTGTTGCATCTGATGATAGCGAATATTCTTAGCCTTAATTTGTTATTGAAAATTTAATCGCAAGATTGAGATGAAAATTGTGATTTTTCTTATGATAATTTTCTCTTCATTTTTGTCATTTCCCAATCAAAATTGTGGCAACACACGCCAACACTTGAACCCGTGAACTCTACTTATCAAACCCGTGAACTCTACTATGATCTGCAAAATCATGAGCAGACCTCTTGTGCATCTCCACAGTAATATCAATCATCATCTGAAAAAGTTATGTAATCTCTCGTAATTTTTTGTTTTCTTTGGTAAATAATATAGATACGTTGTTCATTCCCAAAAAAAAAAGACCCTCCTCTAACGAAATGGGAGAGGATCGGGTTCATATATATATATATATATTTATATTAACTTTTAATTATTTTTAAAGCTATGATTTATATATTAATTTTTAATATATTATATTATTCATATATTTTCGTTTCTTAATCTACAATCCAGATATCATTTTAAATTCTCCAAATTAGTAGGTTTTTTTTTCACACCCCTTACCTAGGCTCTTAGTTTCACCACTATGTACATGAAGGATAGTAGGTGGTTCAATTTTAAAAGCTTTCAAGTAATGAGAATTTCTTGCCCAAGTGGTGAAATGTCTCACACACACAAACATATGCATACTCATGTACGCACACTTCTTGTTGATGTAGGGACTGAATTGACATATATCCCATCCTTAGTGTAAGTGGGGCATAGACGTGCAATAGGCGCTTCAACAATAGCTTAACCTAAAAACACGCATGCCAAAACTTTATTTATTCAAAATTAGGTTAGATAAAGGACAATAATTCAATTTATAAGATGCATTGCAAAATTTAAATTTAAACTATTATAAAAGGGATAAAAATGAGCGCATTGAAGCCAAAATTATATGCCATTTACATTATATTTATAATATCTATATCTACCAATGCAGACATTTGTTCATCATGATTTGTAACAAACATTATAATATGTTTGAATAAATTAAAGAACATTGAGTTGACATGATCAAATGGTTGTTTTATCCGGTATTTTTTCATAACCCATATTGATTTTTTTTTTAAAAGAAAATGGGGTAAAATGAAAAACTAGTGTATAGTGATACGCTCATTTTTTGTGGCGACATGAATGGAAAACTAGTCCATCATCCACCGTCAATCCTGATAAAGAGAGTTTTTTTTTTTGTGTCTCATCTTTTTCAATCTCTCTCTCTCTCTCTCTCTCACTCACCATTAATTTTCAACGTCTCTGATTGCATTAACTTGTGACTTATATCCATTAGAAATAAATAAATAGCACAATTTTTTTAAAGTAATGAAAAATAAAAAGAACCCTAGAAAATAAATAAATAATATTATATATACACATTTTTCATTATGTTACACACTCTGTTTATTAGAGACAGTTTTTTTCTTTTCAATTAAAAAGATTGGAAATTAAATGAGACAATTCTTTGCCCGCTTATTTAGAAGAAGAAGTTGATAACGTGTCGTTCCTAAAACAAAAGCTTGTATGCATGTTTACACCTAGCAAGAGCGATTCCCAACAAGAACATCATAACAAATCAGTTAGTCACATCTAAAAGCCCACCATATCAAACAATAGCAAAATTATATTAGTTAACAGGTATGTAAATTTTATAAAAAGGTATTATGTGCCTTGATTTGTGAATAATGTTTTTAGAAGGACAATAATGGCTATTTGTAAGCTGCGAAAAAGCCAAATTATTATTATTATTTTGCCAAATTCAAAGTCAAACTTTTATAAAAGCGATAAAAGTGCATTGAAGGCAAAAATAATATATTTTGTTCCCACATTATGATTAAAATTTATAATCTTACCATTCAAGACATTTGTTCATTATCATTTATAAGTTATAAACAATTTAATATATTTCAATGAATAGAAAAAAAGAACCTACTTGACATGGTGAAATGGTTGTTTTGTCCATTATTATTTTCGTAAACCATATTTAAAAAAACAATTGACAAACAAAGGTTTTTCTTGGTAAGCCATCTTCCACAACCTTTCTGACTCCATTGGTATGTAACTTCTAGCAAGTTACACAGAATCCTTTCCAAAAATTAAATAGTAAAAAAAGCTCCGGTATAATAAGCTCCAGTAATCCCTGCGTGGATAGTTAGTGCGCCGGATTGTTCTGTTTAGTTTTCTCCGTCTATCCGGAAAAAAAATGGTAAAACAAACAGGAAAACAGTGTATGTTGTATGTACGTGTATTTTCTCATTGCGTCAGGATCTTTTCATGAGGAATATATTTTTCTTCTCAACTGAAAAATGGGACATGATATGAGATAAGAAGACAAGTAGTAATGTGTTATTGCAAAAACAAAAGCTCACATGCATGTTTACACCTAGCAAAAGAGCTAGCAATTACCATAAAACCGAAACATTATATATATAGTGTGCATATCATACGAAGGAAAATACAAAGCTATCAATCTGCAAATTCCACCGCTTATGTTGGCAGAAAGTAAAGACAAATAGCAAAGCACCGAAGTATAAGAAGTGCACAAGCTGAATACTTTATTCATTTGACTCATGGCAATTTATAGACATCTCATAGCATCATAATATCCGAAAAGAAAGCCCACTAAGATACTGGAGATAACAGAAAAGTAATAAAATAATAATCGTGACCTAAAAACTAGGAACAAAATGACCGAAACTGAAGGAAACAATTTGACTAAGTAAACCACACATCAGACACGTGACCCATGCTATTTTGAATCAGTTTCAACACACCCCCTTGATTCAAAATCACATACTCCAAGTTGCTGTCGAAAATAATTATGCTTGAGCTGTGACACAGACTTAGTAAACAAGTCAGCAACTTGATCATTTGTGTTACAAAACTCAAGCACAATTTCTCTGCTTGCTACCAGACTACGGATGAAGTGATATCGGATGTCTATATGCTTTGTCCTGCTGTGAAAGGCTGGATTCTTCGTCATTGCAATAGTAGCTTTGTTATCACACAGAATTTTAGTTGCAATAATCTGCTTTTGGCCCAAATCAGCTAGTATTCTTCTTAGCCACACAACTTGACATGTAGCAGCAGTTGCAGCAATATATTCAGCCTCTGAAGATAACAATGCAACAATTTCTTGCTTCCTTGAACTCCATGAGACAGCTCCTGACCCCAAGCTAAAAATATAGCCTGAAGTGCTCCTTCTATCATCCAAAGAACCTGCCCAATCACTGTCAGTGTAACCATCTAATTTGAAACTTGATACACTGGAGTACCAAATCCCAAAATTAGATGTTCCAGCAACATATCTCAAAACTCTCTTAGCTGCTCCAAAGTGATGATGTGTTGGATTGTGCATAAACCTAGATAAAACACTAACAGAAAATGCAATGTCAGGGCGTGTATGAGTTAAATAATTCAATCCACCAATCAATCTCCGAAAATAGGTGGGATCACATTTCTCCGTGCCATCTTCAGATTGCAATTTTTCACTTGAATTCATTGGTGTGGAGACCTTGTTGCAGTTCAACATATTAAATCTCTTGAGCAAATTGCTAGCATAACTCTGCTGAGAAATAAAAAATCCATCTGCACCTTGTTTCACCTCAAAACCAAGAAAATAGTGCAACAAACCCAAATCTGTCATCTCAAACTTCTTCATCATTAAAGACTTAAAATTCTTCAACAAAGATTCACATGACCCAAAATAAATCATATCATCAACATAGAGGCAAACAACAAGAAAATCATTTTCCCTCTCTTTCTTCAAATATAAAGTGGGCTCATTTTCACTTCTTTTAAATCCACATTCAACAAAATAGCTATCAATCTTACTATACCATGCTCGTGGAGCTTGCTTGAGCCCATAAAGAGCTTTTCTCAACTTAAAGACTTTGTTTTCATGGCCTTTTATAACAAAACCTTCAGGTTGAGAAATATAAACTTCCTCTTCCAATTCCCCATTCAAGAAAGCAGATTTGACATCAAATTGGAAAATAGGAAGAGATAAATGAGCAGCTAAAGCAAGCAAAACTCTTACAGTTTCAAGACGAGCCACCGGTGAGAATGTCTCTTCAAAGCCAATGCCTCTTTGTTGAGCATAACCCTTTGCTACCAGTCGCGCCTTATGCTTTTGTATACTTCCATCGGCATGATACTTTGTTCTGAACACCCATTTAAGCCCAATTGCTCTCTTCCCTTCAGGTAAATCCACTAAATCCCAAGTCTAATTTTTTTTTATTGCAGCCATTTCTTCATCCATAGCATTTCGCCATTCTTCCATTTGTACTGCTTCCTCAAAGCACATTGGATCTGAAACACATAAAGCAAAAGAACCAGATTGATAAATTTCCTTCAAGGATCTAAATTTCCTTGGAGGAGTTTCATCAACTGAAGAGGAACTTGTGCTTTTAGGAGATGAAGAGCTACTTCTTGGAGAATTTGTTGAAGAAATTCCTGGATTCAAAGGCAAAGAATCATCCACATTATCAATTTGAATTAGAACCTGATCATTCTCTTGGGCACTTTCCCAATTCCATGCTGCATCTTCATTAAACTCCACATTTCTACTAACAACAATTTTGCCACTTAAAGGATTATATAGCTTATATGCTTTAGATTGAGGACAATAACCAATAAAAATGCATTTTTCTGACTTTTCATCAAGTTTACTGTGAAACTGAGAGTTAACTAAAGCATAGGCTATACATCCAAAAACTTTTAAGTGACTTACACGGGGCTTCATACCTTTCCATGCTTCATATGGAGTTTTGTTCATGACAGCCTTCGTATGAGAGAAATTCAAAAGATAAACCGTTGTTGCAACAGCTTCAGCCCAAAAAGAATTTGGAAGGCCTTTAGCTTTTAACAAACTTCTAGCCATCTCCACCACTGTTCGATTCTTCCTCTCAACAACACCATTTTGCTCTGGTGTGTATGGTGCAGTAAGCTCCTTGCGAATACCACATTCTTCACAGAATTCATTAAATTCAATAGATGTAAACTCGCCTCCTCTGTCAGTTCGAAGGCACTTGATGCTGCTGCCAATCTCATTTTCTACCAAAGCCTTAAACTTCTTAAAAAAAGCAAGAGTTTCAGATTTATACTTCAAAAAATATACCCAATTCATGCGGCTGTAGTCATCAACAAACAATAAGAAATACCGATTTCCACCAAAAGATTCAGTTCTCATGGGTCCACATAAATCAGCATGCACTAATTGGAGACAACAATCAGCTCTTATAGATTTACCAACAGGAAAAGACTTCCTACTTTGCTTACCAAAGACACACCCTTCACAAAATTCAATAGATTCAATTGTAGGCAACCCATTAACCATATTCTTTTGACTTAACAACTTCAATCCACATTCATTCAAATGTCCATAACGCAAATGCCATAATTGAGACTCATTAATTTTACTAACAACAAAGGCAGAATTATTCATCTGAGAAACATCAAGAGGGAACATGTTGTTACTAGTTTTTGGAACTGTGGCTGTGATACGACCAGATTTTTTATCTAGAATTGTGCATACACCATCATCAAATACAATTCTATAACCACTATCCATCAATTGCCCAATGCTCAATAAATTATAAGTCAAAGCAGGAACAAACTGTACGTCAGACAGAAGTTTAGAATTACCACTTGTCATAGTGGCAACTGTACCTCTTCCTTCAACATGATACAAATTGTTATCACCCAACCGAACTATAGACTTTTGCGAGTCATCAAGCTCTTTGAATGATGGTTTGTCTCCTGTCATATGGTTAGAACACCCACTATCCACAAACCAAATATCAGTAGCATTTTTATAAGAATGGGCCATAAATAACATACTCTCTTCCTCTTCCATGAAATTAGCATGCTTCTCATCATTACCGGTATTTTTCTTTTGCTTAGCCCAACAATTAGCTTCTTTATGACCCAATTTGCCGCAATGATAACACTTAATGGACCTTTGATTATTCTGAAACTGCCTTTGCTCATTCGATCGTCCTCCACGACCTCTGCCACAACCTCGACCACGACTATGGTTGCCACCACGACCTCCTCTGATAGAGAATTCACTTTTCACCTGAAAGGCTTTCTCTTCATTTAATGCTGAAGATTTGTTAATCCTGTCTTCATGAGCTTGCAAAGATCCCATTAAATCATCAAAAGAATAAATGGATAAATCTTTTGACTCTTCTATAGCAGCAACCACATGATCAAATTTAGAAGTGAGACTACGCAAAATTTTTGAAACTAGAATCTGATCAGAAATTTGGTCACCATATGACCTCATTTGAGAAACAATAGCAGAAGCTCTAGATAGATAAGTTTGAACAGATTCAGAAGGACCCATTTGGAGTGTTTCAAAAGACTTACGGAGTGACTGAAGCTTTACCGTAATTACTTTTTTTGAACCTTGGAACTCTGTTTGTAAAATCTGCCATGCTGCCTTCGAAGTAGTTGCCGAAGAAATGTGAGAAAAAATCTCATCAATGACTGCTTGTTGAAGAAAGAACAGGGCTTTTGCATCCCGTTTTCGGTTGTCATGAAGCCGTTGCTCATCATCTTGGTCTGTATACCCAGACTCCACCAAATCCCATAGCTCTTGGGATATAAAGAGAGTCCTCATCTTGATGCTCCAAAATTCATAATTTTCACCTTTGAAAAGTGGAATCAAAGGTTGGGAGGAGGTTGCCGTACCGTTGACTGCCATGAATGCCGTATGCGTGGCTGAAAAAAATTTCCGCTTTCTGCCGCTCAATTTTTGGTGCTTTGGTTCAAGAAGGAGTCTGCTACTATCTGCTGGTGTGTTTATCTGCTACTTTCTACTTCTGGGTCGTAACTAGGCTGAGCTCGTTTAGCTTTAAAAAAAGAAACAAATTTGCTGCGGTGCAAATGATGCTTACTGGCCCCAGAAAAAGAATGGCTCTGATGCCAAAAATATGTTGGCAGAAAGTAAAGACAAATAGCAGAGCACCAAAGTATAAGAAGTGCACAAGCTGAATACTTTATTCATTTGACTCATGGCAATTTATAGATATCTCATAGCATCATAATATCCAAAAAGAAAGCCCACTAAGATACTGGAGATAACAGAAAAGTAATAAAATAATAATCGTGACCTAAAAACTAGGAACAAAATGACCGAAACTGAAGGAAACAATTTGACTAAGTAAACCACACATCAGACACGTGACCCATGCTATTTTGAATCAGTTTCATCAGCTTCATCCATGGATGGAACAGGTCACAAAGCCCAGGAGGTGTTTGATGGCCATGCCCAGTTGTACCGGCACATGTATCTTTGGCTATCTTCTGCATGCCTCAGGTGTGCCATTGAGCTTGAAATACCAGACATTATCCACATGCATGGCCTACCCATCCCTCTTTCTCAGTGGTGTTAGCTCTCAATGTTCCACTTTCCAATGCTACCTTTGTGAAAGGCCTCATGTGCTTGCTGGCTCTCGATGGCCTCTTCACTATCAACAAAAGCGACAACATTGAAGAAGAAAGTGAAGTATCATATGATCTAACTCATACATCACAGCTCCTCGTGAAGGGTACGGACTATTGTTTATCCTCAAAGGTTCAGTGGTGTTCAAGGCCGGCTAGGGTTGATATGTATCACCATCACTTGGGAAAATTGGTTCGTGGGAAGGAAACCTCACTGACCGAGACTGCATTTGGGGTTGGCTTTTGGGAGTTGCTTAATCAAAACCCTGCAGATTTAATTGGAAGCCTTCCATGAAGGAATGGCTAGTGATTCTAGATTGATGAAGGTGGCACTGAGACACTTGGAATCTGTTGTGAGCGCTTGAGTTCCATCATTGATGTTGGTGGTGGAATTGGGACCACTGCTAAGTTTATCTGTGAAGCATATCCCAAGTTGAAATACAGAGTGTTCGATCTTCCTGAAGTTGTAGCAGACTTACCTGCACCAGTTTGAGTTTTCTTGGTGGAGACATGTTGGAATCCATCCCTCAAGCTGATGCTGTTCTGCTCAGGGTAAATAAAAAAAACATTTTATATATATATATAGACATACACATATACACAAACTAAAGCCAATCTAATACATAATTCAACATAAATTATTGAGAAAAAATTATATATCAAAATTATATCTTACATATTTATAGTTTCTCCAATTTTTTCTCTTTTAAAATTAAATTATGTGATTTTTAAATGTTGATTCTAGCTTAGACATATAATGTTTTTATTCCCAAACTGTCATTTATTCAAACTTAAGACACTTGCAGCGGGTTTTACTTGGCTTCGGTGATGATGATTGCATAAAGATACTTAAAAAAGCCAAGGAAGCAATCTCAGGCAATGGAAAAGGAGGAAAAGTGATCATCATAGATATGGTGTTAAATGAAAAGCAAGCCGAGCACGAACTGGCAGAAGGAAAGCTCTTATGGAATGTAATGTTAATGGCTGAATTTTCTGGAAAAGTGAGATCTGAGGAAGAATGGAAGCAACTCTTCCACGGGGCAGGATTCATAGATTGCCAGATATTTTCTGCATTGGGCTTGACGTCTCTTATTGTGCTTTATCCATAGATTTGGTTGGAATCGGACAACTAGTTTTATGTTTTATTAATTGTAGAACTAGTATAATGTGGGCCAAACATGATGGACCGGCTCTTTTAGCCTATTGAAATATCTATAATTATTTGTATCCAAGCAAATGATAATCTTTCCCAAAATCAGTACCAACGGAACCTTTTGTCCTTGCCCTTCTCCATGTGCTTGAATTATATTTGTTACTTTGAATTTTTCATGCATGCTAGTGACAACTAGTTTCGTTTGTTTTAACTTATAGAGGTGAAGATATGGGCTGAATCCTTTGGGCCAGCCTATTCAGTCCGTAGAAAAGTGTGACCCAATTTGGGCTTGGTTTGACATGTTTGTTATATGGTCTGGCGCATTTGGCCCTTTTTTCGTTAATTATTTTGCTTTTCTTGAACACTTCCTGCCAACTTCTCTTGTCATTGCTATACTCTAGATCATGGAGGCAAGGGATCGAATGTTGGTAGGCCAACGAAAAGAAAGAAAACCCTCTCCTTTAGTACCTTATCCTAATCCTAATTTTTTCGTCTCCAACCCTTGTGACGAATTGGAAATGATATTTTGGATTGTGAATTGTGAATATGCAGTTAATTGTGATTTAGGAGATGTTAATATTTTAAATTTTATGAATTGTAACTGTAGATGTAGAAATTTCAGTTTAACTTGAAAGATAGTGTTAATTTTATGAATACCCTTTGTTAAGAAAAAGCTACTTCATCTGTCTTGAGTGTTCTGATGGATGAAAAGTGAAGGCCGCCGCCACTGATCCACAATGAATGCTTTATCAATATGTACAATATTTAATCTCTCTGTGTGTGTGTATATATATATAATATGAATGAATTGTTAAATGAAACTTTTTTTACCAGTAAAATGAATATTTTTCACTTTTACTAATTTTTTAAAGTTAATTTTATTACACAAGATATAATATCCATGTCTTTTTTTTTATAAATGAGTTCTATTATCAAAATAAACAATATTTTATTTTTTTAATATAAAACACAGTAATGAAATTAAAATTGAATATTTTATTTTATTAATTATATGAAAAAATATTTTTATTAATTAATTACTAATAACAAATATTTTAATTGAGGGTATTATTATCTAACTAAACACAAATATTTATTTCTTTCCATAACATACCAAATATACTTATCTCAATCCATCAATCCTTATTGTCATTCACATCCTCATTCTTACAAAATAATTTTGTAAACTAATCCTGGTATGAAAGTAACCAAAAAGTCCAAAGTCAATCACTCCACACGGCCACAATAATGAATATTTGGGCCATGCTCATGCTTTTAGTCCACTCTTGATGAATTTAACAAGCCACATGTGCTTGGCCCATCTCCATTATATCAGTTAAATTATGGGTTGTTGCAAGATTAATTTTTGAAGTAAGATTCTTGAGAACATGGAGGGCGTTACCTCCTTATTTTAGGAGGTGTCGCACCGGATTCAAATCCTCTCCAGCAGGGTTGTCTCAATCCTCTCTCCATCAATAATCATGCGCGTTGATTTCATCCAAGGGTTGATAAAAAATGGCAGTCAGTTTATTTTGGTTTTTGCTGACAGAATAAATGGTCCACAATTTAATAATAAATTGATCATTGAAAATAATTTTGTTTTTATTTTTAATAAATGGTCCACAATTTAATAATAAATTGATCATTGAAAATAATTTTGTTTTTATTTTTAATTTATATATTTTATTATTCAGATCTTTACATGTAATTTTTTTAATTTTTATTACATTTTTTACATTTTAACGGGATGAATGTTTAACGAAAGTTTTGAAAAAAACGTTGATTGAAAGTTTTTTCTTTTTGACCTCAAGGCGTATGGAATTGAACTAGGCATAATACTATGCACTGTTTTTTAGTTGAAAAATGAATAATTTAGCCCATTTTTTAATTTAATTATAAAAACTGAACATCATAATTACTTTTCCAATTTTAAATATAAGATATTTTTAATTATTTCTAACATTTTTAGAAAAAGAAGTTAGATTATTAAATTTATCAAAAAATTTCAATATTTTTCACTATTTATCCTTATTAATTACATTATCTCTCTTACTTTTCATAATATTTATCTATTATATATTAATTATACACTAGGGGTAAGAATAAAAAAAAGTAATTAATGCATAAAATAACTATACAAAATATCTTATATTTTTTGACTAAATATTACTTCTAGAAAATGTCCTATATTTAAGATTTAAGAAAATATATACTAATTGAAAAAACTTGTGTAATATCCATCAAAAGAGAAAAATCATTGAAAATATTTTTAAAAGTGAGAGAATAATATTTTTTATATTTAAGAAAAAACACATCCATATAAAAAGTAATTTTTCATATATATTAAAATTAAGAAAATTAAGTTTTAAAAAGAATATATTTGGCTCAGAGATTTTACATATTGCCAATGCCATATTGCGTACTGTACACGTGAGGAAGTATATCTCATGGTGGGTCCCGCCGCATTTCAACAAGCTTTACAATGAAATAAGTTTTTCTCAGCCCTCATATGAAACCAACGAATATGATTGCTGATGGGGAGGGGATTGAGATAGCCCTGCGGGAGAGGATCTGAATCCGTGTGGCACCAATTAAAATAACTGCCTACTTCTTGATTCAAAAGCACTCCACCTCGGACGTTGGCAAGCGTTCTCTCAAGGAAAAGGAAAAACAAAGTGACAATTTGATTCTATTTTTGAAAATAATTTTTTTATTTTTCAGAAATAAAAAATTTAAAAAACTTATTTTGTAAATTTATTTTTTAGAAATTGTTCTAAAAAATAGAAAAATAAAATAATAGAAAACTCAAAACACCTTTAAGGTGTTTTGTAGTTTTTGTTCTGAAAAACACAAGAAAAATTGAGAAACATCCACCTCATTAATGGTAAAATTATAAATTTTAAATAACTCATCTATCACTCACTAGTTATGATTTTGAGAACAATTACTTAAACAGGTTTTTTTATTTTCTTATCTTCAAAACTTATTCTTGAAACAGTTTTATAAATTTATTCTCAGAACAATAAAACAGAAAATACTGTCAAATATACCCAAAATCTCTCACCCCTCAAACGGTGTTTCTACTGTAGATATCAACTAAAGTCCAATATTGTGATTTTGTTTAACCGTGCGGATCAAGAGTTGTTGCGGGAGTCATTCAAGTAAGCATTCTTACTTTTAATTCTCTTCATAAATTAATAAAACTCGAACTGCTCATTTTTGTTTAAATAAAATGAACTATTCAATTTTAATTTCAAGGGTCCATATCAAATATCTTTTCTACATATACGCAAAAAAAATTGATGTGATGTAATCCCTTGTAATGTGGTGATAAGTAAATTTAAAACATTTAGTCAGATATGCACGTGTATTTCATTGAAATAAATTCAATCAATTACTTTTTATCTAATTTTTACTTTAAATTTAAATTATAACTATCAAAAGTGTTATAACTTCTTTTTTTTTTAAAAAAAAAATACAACTCTGCAATAAGTTAGGTATGTGTTCCTATTTGCACTATAAAAAGAATTTTCGGTTGTCATAAAAAAAACAAAGATTTTTAGGTTTAATAAATAATGAAAAAAATGTGAATAGTGTCCTAAAATTTCACAAGATTAAATGTTGAGACTTGAGAGTACATAAGCTTTGTAATATTTAGGCTTTATCTTCCCCTTTGTAACCTCAAATATAAGTGTTTGGTTGGAGTTAATGAATACCTCTTGTTATGAAAAAGCCTACTGCATCTGCCTTCAGCACCTGATCTCATGGAAGGGAAGTGAAGGCCACCACCACTGATCCACAATGAATGCTTAATCAATATGTGCAACATAATAAATATATATATATATATATATATAAATTTCACTTTTACCGAGTTTTTACATTATTTTTATTAATCACACAAGACATAATATTCATATTTTTTTTAAATGAGTCATATTATCAAAAGCAATCACCCCACACGCCCACAATAATGTAATTCAATTATTCAGGAAATTTTACACCCCAAAAAAAAAATTTCAGGAGATTTGAACTCTAATTATTGATGCTGCACACTATCCAATTAGTTTGTGAATAAAACAAAGTTCTAGCTGTATATGCTATGGTGGGATGCTTGGATTTTGTGAAAATTAAAGGAATTATCACCATATATAATAATGCAATTCAATTATTCAAGAGAAAAGACAAAAGGATGGGATATAATAATTTCATAATCGTCTTGCTTACATATGAATAGATTACATGCCTTACAGCACATGATTTCATTATATGTGATCAAATAAATAATACTTGCAATTGAATAAATCAAAGAGAGACAGTCTTTTGCAAATATGTTTTTTTTTTTATTTCTTGTCTCGATCAACATGCGATATTTGGAAAGTTTCATTTGTTTTCTTGTATCTGGCCAAAGAAAAAAATTTGTTTTCTTGTATCTGATAGCAAATAATGTTGGATTTGAGGGGCAACACAAGCCAAGACTTGAACTCTGCCTATCAAGAGAAAGTGGGACCAGCTGACTTGCGAATCTTACCATGTCGAGGATATCCATTTATTTATATAAAAAAAACAATTAAACCATGATCTGCAAAATCATGTGCAAACCTCTCTTGTTTATGCATTTCCACATCAATATCAGTCATCAATCATCTAATATCATCATCATTTGAGCTCATCAAGAATTTAAAAATCCAACTAACTAGCACTATTCATGTTTACTAATTGTACGTGCATACACTTACCAAATACTGTTTATGCTTACTGTTCAATTTCTCATTGAAGCCAAAATTATATGCCGTTCACATTATCCTTATAATTTTATATTTCTCCCAATGCACGTACATATTTGTTCATCATGATTTGTAACAAACATTATAATATGTTTCAATAATTGAAAGAACATTGAGTTGACATGATTGTTTTATACGGGATCTTTTCATAACCCGTATTGATTTTTTTTCCCTTAAAAAAAGGGGTAAAATGAAAAACTAGTGTATAGTGACACGCGCATTTTTTTTGTGGCAACATGAATGGAAAACAACTAGTCCATCATCCAACTTCAATCTTGACAAAGAGAGGTTTTTGTTTGATTTTCCACTTTTCTCTCTCTCTCTCTCTCTCTCACCATTTATTGCATTAACTTGTGACTTTTATCCATTACAAATAAATAAATAGTACAATATTTTTTAAAGTATTTTTTTTTAAAGTAATGGGAAATAAAAAGAACCAGTGTTAGAAAATATATAAGAAATATTATATATGTACAGATTTTTCATTATGTTACTCTTTTTATCACAGCGAGATTTTACTGTTCTTTCAATTAAAAAGATTGGAAATTAAATGAGACAATTCTTTGCCGGCTTATTTAGTGTGTTTTTGCATTGGATTAGGGTTTATCGAATTGATTTTGCGGAATTGATTTTAGCTAAAAATGTTTTTGTTAAAAGTGATTTTATAGATTTATAAAAAAAAAATTATTTTACAGAACTAATTTTGTGTCATGAGAATCGAACCAAATCAGCCAATTTGATCGGTCCAACCGAAAACCAGCCATTTATCCAGTTCATAACTCACATATTTGGATTGAGAATAAACCAGTAAAATTAGTCAACATGTTTAATAAAATTGGTCAAAAATTAAGAACCGGTTAGAATAAGAAACTGAAAAAAAAAATCACTGAACTCATAGATTATAAAAGGTTAAAGATAAAAAAAATACTCTAATAGCCCCATGGATCAAAACCCACTAGATATACAATATGTGGCCATGGCATGTAACTGCTCCATTTTAGATGCCAGCCGTCAGTGATATGATCAATTTTCACCCTTCCATTATGTAAATAGGCGCGGAAGTCCTCCACGGTATTACTCTTATATACTTATTCCCAATGCCAATCCTTTTCTTTTTGTTTTTTTATTAATATTTAATTACTTTCTTCTTGATTTATTTAATGTATTTGTTTATATGAATACATATATTTCATATTTGTACTTCAAATTATTTATTTATATTTTTTTAGTTTTAATTCTTTTAATTTAATTTTAATATAACTCTTAAAAGTACTTACTAATAATGATTCATATCCTTCTCTTCCTCTAGCATTTTTTTAGTTTATTCTTTTAATTTTTTTTATATGATAACATCATTTTATTCTTTGTAATACCTATTATTTACCTATATTTTAATTTTAAAATTAATCCTTTTTAATTTAATTTTAATATATCTCTTAAAAATGTTTGATAATAAAGTTTCATACCTTTCCCTCCTACCTTTTTCTCTTCTTCAATCTTTTTTTTTATATCATTTTAATATTTATGATGTCTATTATTTATAATCGATTCGATCTCAATTAAACCATTAAATCTTGAACCAGTGTCTTGACTAGTCTAGTAACTGGTCTGATTTTCTTAACGTTGCTTTTACTTCAAAAATGATTTTGTCAAAATAAATATATGTTTGAATGATTTCAATCAAAAGTACTTTTGGATGGATAATCATTAAAAGTGTCTAAAATATCTTTATTCCTTAAATAATAATTTTAATTTTTTAAAAATTCAAATAATAATTTTTAATTAAAATTTTAATTTATAAGTCATAGATAGAATATTACATGACTAATTATCCAATAGAAACAATAATTTTTCACTTCTTTATAAAAGCAACAATTGATAAGTGATTTTTGGGATGAAAAAAAGCACTTATAGTCATTCAACCACTATACCAAACAGGCTTTCAGAGAAGAAGACAAGTAATGTGTCATTCCTGAAATGCTGAAACAAAATTAAGCTTGCATGCACGTTTTACACCTAGCAAAAGAGCGATTCCCAACAAGCACATCATAACAAATCAGTCAATCACATCTAGAAGCCTACCATAAAATAAAATATCTTTTCATGAGGATTCTCAACTGAAAAAAGATTGATCGAAATGAAATAAGAAGACGAGTAGAAATGTGTTAGTCCAAAATCAAAAGGTTACATGCATGTTTACACCTAGCAAATGAGCAATTCCCAAGCAACTGAAATTAACTCTATATATAGTGGGCATATCATAATCTGCCGTAATCGTACAATGACATTGAATTCTATTTTATCATAATATATTAATTTGTCTTTTTTGTTTCTGAAAGGAATTTGTATATATGTGTGTTTATGTATCTATGTACAGAAACAGGTCCTCCTTAATTTGAGAATCATGTTGCCTTCTCTTGTTTGAAATCTTTGATCCAACGTTTAGGAGTTTAGAAGAGAAGGGGTTCCTCTAATTATAATGGTTGTATATCTTAATCATTGGATCAAAATCAATCAAATTCATCTCCCAATTGTTTGATGGAGCCAAATTAAAGAGAACAAAACAATTTTTATTAACAGAAACACCAAATGTACCAACAAAATACATTAGCTAACTTGCTAAATATCTTAAACTCGGCGTCAATATTTCGTGCGGATGACAAGCTAACTAGTTGGCACAAGCATTAGCTTCTTTGAAAATATTCATACATAATTAACCCCTCACACATGATTAAATATCTGTTATTTCATCAATGATATATTGATCAAAGCGTGGTTCCTTATTATGTGCTCCCTCACGATCAGGTTCAATGCTATGCAAAGTCACTATGATCCATCCCATCAATTCAACTGACGTACGTGTTAGCAAACAAGTTGTAAAATGTCCTCCATCTATATCTATACGCTTTTATTTTTTTGACCAATATCGATCGAATAAAAAAAAATCACATAATATTAGTGGTACCCGAGTATTAGAACGTATCTATACTTACATGTACTTCTCATCAATACGTAGATTTTGAACTCCACCCCTTGTGATGGTGGGCCCTAGACATATAAAAGATGCTCCCACAATGGTTTAACACGAAATCATAAAAGGCAAAACATTTAAAATTATATTAGATAAAAGACAATAATTCAATTTAAAAAAATTTAAGAAAAAAAAGATTGGTTAGGTGCGTTGATTAGTGAATAGTGTCTTTAATTAGAAGGACAATAATGGCCACTCGTAAGCTGCAAAAGCCAAATTTTTTTATATATATAGTGGGCATATATCGTATGAAGGACAACACAACGATATTAATCTGGCAATTCCACCACTTCATCCATGGATGGAACAGGATGCAAAGCCAAGGAGGTGTTTGATGGCCAAGCCAAGTTGTACCGGCACATGTATCTTTGGCTATCTTCTGCATGTCTCAAGTGTGCCATGGACCTTGAAATACCAGACATCATCCACAAGCATGGCCGACCCATCCCTCTTTCTCAGTTGATGTTAGCTCTCAAAGTTCCGCCCTCTAAAGCTGCCTTCGTGAAAGGCCTCATGCGCTTGCTAACTCACGATGGCCTCTTCGCTATCATTCAAAGCAACAACATTGAAGAAGGAAGCGAAGTATCATATGGTCTGACTCCCGCATCGCAGCTCCTCGTGAAGGGTACGAACTATTGTATATCTTCAAAGGTTCAGTTGGCTTTAAAGCCAACGGCGGTTGATATGTATCAGCATCACTTGGGGAAATGGCTTCGTGGGAAGGAAACCTCACTGACAGAGACTGCATTTGGGGTTGGCTTTTGGGAGTTGCTTAATCAAAACCCTGCAGATTTGGAAGCCTTCCATGAAGGAATGTCTAGTGATGCTAGATTGATGAAGGTCGCAATGAGAGACTTGGAATCTGTTCTCGAGGGCTTGAGTTCCATTGTTGATGTTGGTGGTGGAACTGGGACCATTGCTAAGATTATCTGTGAAGCAATTCCCAATTTGAAATGCACAGTGTTCGATCTTCCTGAAGTTGTAGCAGACTTACCGGGAAACACCAATTTGAGTTTTGTTGGTGGGGACATGTTGGAATCCATCCCTCATGCTGATGCAGTTCTGCTCAGGGTAAATTAAAACATTATATATATATAGACATACACATTACACTAAAGCCAATCTTATACATTAATCAACATAAATTATTGAGGAAAGACATTATATAACAAAATTATATCATATATATATATATATATTTATAGTCTCTCCAATTTTTCCTCTTTTTAAATTAAATTATGTGATTTGTAAATGTTGATTTTAAGTGAGACATATAATGTTTATATTCCCAAATTGTTATTTATTCTAACTTAAGACACTTGTGACGTGGAGTTATTCCCTATTGTTCAAGCTAATTTTAGTTTTACAGCGGGTTTTACTTGGCTTCGGTGATGATGATTGCATTAAGATACTTAAAAAGGCCAAGGAAGCAATCTCAGGCAATGGAAAAGGAGGAAAAGTGATCATCATAGATATTGTGTTAAATGAAAAGCAAGATGAGCATGAACTGGTAGAGTTAAAGCTCTTACTGAATGTAATGTTGATGGCTGAATTTTCTGGAAGAGTGAGATATGAGGAAGAATGGAAGCAACTCTTCCAAAGAGCAGGATTCATAAATTTCCAAATATTTTTTATATTGGGCTTTATGTCTCTTATTGTGCTTTATCCATAGATTTGGTTGTACTGACAACCAGTCTTATATGTTTTAATTATAGCTTTTCTGGGTGTCTGTGTGTACAACACTATAATAAACTCCCCATTGGTTCAATTATAAGGGAATAACTAATGTGATGTAATTAAATGTAATGTAATAATGATTATCTAGGTGTTTGTTTGTTTTAATATTGAAACATGTGAAAAATAAATTTACTTTTCTATATCTAATTAAATGTAGATAATTAGGAAATATCTAAATTACCCTAAAGTGGTGGCACTTGGGGTAATGGAGACATCAACAGCAGTGCTGCTTAGCTAGTGTCTAGTGGTTGCCAATGATTGACGTTGTTGGTGGTCGCCAATGACCAATAGTGGTGGTGGTGGTGGTGGCAGTGGCCTTGGTTGATTAGTGACAGTGGCGAGCACCAATGACTAGGAGCGGCAACCAATGATGGTGGTGGTGATCAACTTGTGCTTGGTGATTGGTGGTGGTGTTGGCGGCCGGTATTTGGCAGAAATGGTGGTGGCTTGCATCCAATGATCATCAGTGGTAATGGCTATCAGCAACTAGTGGTGTTGGTGGTGGCCAGCATATGATCATTGACTGGTGACAATGGTGGTGGTTGACAACCGTCGATGGCGGTGGTGGTTGTCGCACCCAGAAAAATGCGACGAAATGAAAAAAGAGAACAAATCTTGTTTTCGAGTGAAAACCGACTTGTGAGGAGTCGCCACCAAAATTTTAAGGAGAAATCTTGGGAAACCGAATTGAATAGGAAAAGGATGGCCTGCGTAATTAAAGTTGGATTCGGGAGTCGATTATACGTAGGGAAGGTGTTAGGCACCCCACGACACCCGTTCCTAGGAACGGTTACCTTACGTTGATTGCGTAAATTAATATGGCTTTAAAATATATTTTGATTTTCCTTTTGTAATTCACATGCGAGAAAATGGGTTAAGGAAAAAGAAATTAAGAAAGTTTGAAAAATAGACTAAGAAAATAAATTAACTTAGAAATTAAGGAAATTAAAAAAATGAGGAAAAAGGAATTTAAGAAAATAAATTGGAGAATATTTATTAAATTAAGGAAAAAACACCAAATAAATTAGAAAATATTTATTTATTTACAAAGGCGGACTTGACCCAGGATCAGAGCCTGGGGCCTACGTACCCTGCGATGGGGATCAAAGTCCACGTAGTACGGGACTAAAAATGCGTGTCAATTGGTTGACATTTTTTAATTTTAATTTGTTTTTGTAATAAGAGAAAGTTAACGGGAAATAATTTAACTTTTTGCAAACAAAATAATTTTCTGAGATGGAGTTGGTACGTTTTAATTTGTAAAAGATAATTTAATTTCACTTACTTACTCTTATTTTATTTCGTTTCTTTTATTTTTTGGATTTTTGGAAATGCTTTTGTTTAATTTTTGACTTTTAAAATAACATGTTTTTGTACATTTGAGAAATTTTCTTTTTTTTAAAAAAAGAAAACCAATTCACCTATTGTAGACTCGCAGTCATGCCCGATGAATCGATTCCTTAATTTCCTGCAGAAGTTCTAAACCTCGCGGTATAAAGGCTTTATTACCTTTTAAGATGCCATGTAAAAAAACTTGTCACATAGTTTTATTTTCTTGAAATATATTTTGGAAAGAGAGAAAGTTATTTACTGATGTACCTACGTGGGTTCCAGAATCTCACGTGGTGTGGTTATTAAATTAATTATGTCTATTTTCTTGTAAAATGGCTTAATCTTCGGTTTGAAATAATTTGAAATATATAAAACTTGTACTACAGAACATTATTCATTCGTTCTAGATAATATCGTTACCTACTTCATCTGAAATGAGTAAATCAGAGAAACGGCTTTGCTCATCTCATAAATTATTTTTATTATCATCCTCAAAATATATACCCTTGTCGAAAAGTAGAGTTTATCTCAACAAACGAGTTAAACCTTTATCTGCGCGGACTCGCAGTCGCGCGCGATAACTTGGTTAATTCTAATGCTTGCATGAATTCAAAACTCATGGGGCATAATTATTAAACGCTTTTGTGCAAATATCATTATTCCAGCTATTATTGTCTTTTGGCCACGTATATTGCATTCAAAAAAATAATAATAATAATAATTATTATTATTATTATTATAATGATAATAACCTTTGGTGCCCGGTTGAGTATATTGCATAATTATAACACCAGAAAGCGAACCAAAACGTTAAAAAAACAACCAAAACGCAAAGAAAAAAAAACTCAGGCCCAAACAAACAAAGGAAAACTCATAGGCCCAGACAAGTAAAAAAAACGCATGCCCCAAAAAAAAAACTCACAGGCCCAAACAAGCAGAAAACTCATGGTAACACAAAACAAGCCCATGAAGACAAGAACCCAGGAAATCTTGTAGCGGGCCTCTCCACACCAAGCCCATAAGAAGTAACAAATACATTTAATATCTTTTCATTGCTGAGCCCAAATAGAAAATGGATCAAGTCTCACGAGGCCCCAGCTGAAAATGGATGCAGAACCTAGAACACAAGGGACCCCCGAGACAAGATCCTTCAACTCACAAATCTCTATTCTCCATTCCATGGTCACTACCTTGTTCCTACTTTCATCATCAAATTCCAACAGTGGAAACAGTCATGGGATTTCTACAACAGACCGAGCCACGCTTTCCTAAACTGGCCAGATACGAGATCTAGGGGGCTCACACGATGATCACCAAACAGAGCAACAAGCAGTGGTTAATGAGAAGGTCTCTCACAAACAAACCCGACTATCCCAATTTGCGGTTGAGGTTTTCCAAGCTAACAAAACCAACAGGACTTATATGAATTACTCAGAAAATAGCCTGAATAGCCTAAATCCGGGATTCCCAAAGCTCATGAATAAAATTGGAAGAACCCCGAAGATGACCATTCATCGGAATAAATGGTCCAATCTAGACAAAACTACCCAATCCTAAACCTCTGCCAGGAAACCAGTGTCTCGTGTGGGGCAACCAGAAACAGAGTGTTAACCGAAACCCACACAAGATTTTCCAGCATCCGGGTTTCAATCAATGATAAAGGAATTCGTATAAGCATGCATATTTGCAAAGGGGTGAGAATCATACGACTCATCAGCTCAGTATTTTGCAGGACAGTCTCAGGATTTAGTAATTTTTAACAAAATCTGAAATTTAAATAGCGAATTTACCGAAACCGGATCCCTGCCCTTCTCCAAGCTCTGCTCTGCTCTCGTAATCCCGGCCTTGGGGTTTTCCTCAAATCCTCCCTTTTCAGTTCTCGCGTCCCTTTCTTGGATTATCAGACCCCAGATCCCTCGGCCTCTCTTGCTCGGCCCCCCCTGCGGTCTCCGTGGTCTCCCGGCTTTTATAGAACTCCCAAGTGCGTGGTCCCTCTGCTTTTCCTTTCGTGTACGCTTCCTCGGCTCTCTCTGATTTTGCGGCCGCTTTTCCTCTCCTCACGGTTGCTCCACTGCTTTTTCTTCCTCGGCCTGCTTTCCTGTCAATTTCTTTCCTCAGTCTTTTCGAGCTCCGGCCTCCTGCAGCTTTTCTTTCTTTGGTTGCCTCTGCCTCGGTGTCTTTTCCCCCTCTGCTTCACACTTCCCCGCCAATTTGTTCAGTTTGCTGCTCCCTCGGCATGGCTCTCTCTGATTTTCCAGACTGCCTCTTTGTTTTTCCTCTCGCGGTCCCCCTTCCTTTTCGGTCTCCTATCCAGCTACGCTCCCTCTACTTCGCTCCTCTTCCAGTGGTCTACGCCCTAGTTACTTAGGGCGTGGACCTTCAGGGGCCCAAGTCCACGAGCCCTTTGATTGGGCTCGTGACATCTTGGGCCCAAATGGCTCCCCCCCTTTTTGTTTTTTTTTTTATTTTATCAAGTAACTGTTTTTTGTTTTGTGTTTTTTTTTTCTATTTCCTTTCTTCTTTCCTTTTTATCATTATTATTATTATTTGTTTTTTATTTATTTATTATTTTTCTTGCATAAAAGCCGGATAAAATGGGGTGTTCACAGTGGTGGTAGATGACTGATGATGATGGTGGTGGCTAGTGACCCACGATGGTGGCAGCGGCTAGTGAAGGATGGATATTTTTTGTTTTGTTAATGATAGTTTATTCTTTTTACAATGGATTACAGCTATATAATTCCCATCACATAATATACATAACATTTTGAAAATGAAAGGAATTATATGATTTGAGGTAATGATGCGATCCTCATTACCTATGCAAAGTTTTGCACAATCAAACACGCTAAGTTATATAATGTAATGAAAATTATATCATATATCCAAGGTATTAAAAATTGGACCAGCTATCGAACCGGATGAAGCAACGGTTCAATGGTTAAACTGAGGTCAGATCGGTTGTGAATAAATTAATATATTTTAAATAATGTAGATAAAAAATATGAAAGATATTTATCCATAATCATACAATTAATATTCAATATAGGATGAAAAATAAATTTAATAATATATAGAAAATTAAAAATATTATTAATAAGTTTTACAACCAAATATTAAAATCTAAACAAATTAATATTTATCTATAATTATATTTTGAATTCAAAATAGTCAATTGATATTCTATTTTTATATTATTTGTTAAGTAAATTTATCATTATTTATAATTATGTATCATAATAATACTTATATCATATTATAATATAGAAAGAAAAAATTTATACAAAAAATAATGCTATTTAGTACTAAAAATAATGTTATTTTATCTTAAAAATTAAAAAAATATTTAAAAAAAAAAGAGGCCGAACCTGTTCAAATCAGTTTTTGGCCGGTTCTTGATCAGTTTGATCAGTTTTGCTCCGGTTCGCACCAATTCTGAAGAGGTCTAGTCTTCATCTATGACCGAACTGGATCAGAGGCCGGCTCCCAATCGAACCAGTCTAACTGATCGATCTAGTCCAATTTTTAATATATTGCATACATCTCTTCTAGTAATTAAACTAAATGGACCCCATTGTTTTCTCCCAGTGCAATGTGTTCGCTCCTTTTTTTAAAATAGCAATGGACTTCCTCCATTCGACAATACTTGGGAAAGCCCAAGGAAATCATTCCAGATTGTTCTATATGAAATTACTTTCTGTAATTCATTAAGGGTCCGTTTGGTTCTCTGTTTTGTAAAATTAAGTTAAGATAAATAAAGTTTGTAAAAATGAAGTTTAGATAAAGTAAGTTTGTTGGAAGTTGTTATGTTTGGATATTCTTTTTGTAAAAGTAAGTTTGACAAAAAATCTGTTTGGATGATAGGGGTTAAAAGTACTTTTTGATGTATAATATAGAGTAAATTTGTTTCTCCTTTTTCAAAACCCACGTTTTGTTAAAGGAAAAGTAACTTTTCTCCTCCTTTTTCAAAACCACAGTTTAACCCACTTTTCATTTTTCAAAAAGTCAGTTTACATTTCATCTGTGTTTAGCCAAACACATCTTTTAAAAAACCATGATTAAAAATCATGGTTACATTTATAAAACGTAGAACCAAACGGGCACTAAATGTATTGCGGATAACAAATGTCGTGTCACTAGAAGTTCCAAAGTGCGTGTCAAGGGCTAACTGATATTCTTTTGTGCTCTTTTGGAGATGATAAGTAAGAGAAAATGAGAAATTGAAAGCATTTATGATCCTTGACTTGACTCCTCACATATTTTAATCTTATTCTTCATAGTCACATCAAACTTGTTCAATATATATATCAGCCATCTTTCTAAAAAATGTATATATATATATATAAATATACATAATTAAATCTCTCTCTTTGTTCTTTTTTTTTTTTTAAAGTGAAAACATGAAAGGAAGTCAAATCTCGCGATGAGAAAACGGGAAGACCTTGGATGTAAAACATCATAACATGAGTGATTTGGTAGAATTGGATTCCTATATATCCACTTATGCGGAACTTTATTATACGATATATATATATATATATAAGATTCATCTGTATAGATATCATTATCTACATCCAGAAAATCGTATGCTTTGAAAGAAGCTTGTACAGTTTGGGAAGGGGTTTTGATTGATAAAAAAGATCGGGAGAGACAAATTCATGACTGGGGGAACTTCGTCCTCAAGCTGCAAATATTGGATAAAGAGGAGCCAAGAGGAATTATATTGGGGAAGAATGTCAAGCGTCCGATATATTTTTTTAAAACAAAAATAATAATATACATATCGGATAGATTTTTTTTTGGTAGGACATGTAGGATAGATTTGATCATATTTAATGATCTACATTTTTAAAAGTAAAAATTAGAATAATAAATCAGTAAAATTGAAACCATTCAACTAGTTTTTTTTTTTGGGCAGAAAACTTATGTCCTGTTGCGTATGTGGTTACCATCCGCACACATTTGAATATTCTTTATACCCCATGCTAATGGTCACCAACAATGTTAATATATATGTGTGTGTGTTTCCCTGTCCATCTCCATCAACAACCGTCAATGTGTTTTGACGAAACTTGGGCTTTCAAAAAACATTGAAAGAATTTGTTTTAAATTCAAATTGTAAAATAAGATGCGACTTTCGAAAGAGCTATAAATTTTTTTAAAATGGATAAAATAAACTCAGTCCTTTAACTTTACCTCATGTTTACATTGTTTTCATTTAATTTTCATCTGCTAATTTCAATTTGATTTCATTTAGCCTGAATTTGCTCCCCAGATTTTGGCCAAAAATATCGATTCCGTAATTTATCGCATGTTTCTTAATATTATTAATTATATTTTGTTCTAAATTCATCACTATTTTTTAAGTATTCAAATATTTTTCTCCCACACCATTTTTTCTGACCAATCCAATACCATTAAATTAAAATATTGAATGAAAAACCAACCGTTATTAATTAAGTAATGTGAAAAAATGCCTTTTTTTTTTAAATATGATTGAGATGAATTATAATTTTAAAATAGAATAAAAAAACTAAAATGAATAAGGATATAATTGTCTATGTATTATTATTTTTCATTTCCTCTTCTCCTAAACCAAATAAAATAATATTAAACTCTCTATCAACCCCTTTTATCTGGTCCATTAAAATTTTTCATATTTCCTCCTATTCATTGAACCAAATTGTGCCATAAGCATGGTTTCAAATTGAAACTTTATGGATGAAAAAAAATTATATTAGGAGAGTTATAATAGTTTGGTTTAACAATGATTAAATCTGACTGATAGTTCCAAATTACAGATAAGAATATAAAAAAATCATCAATTAGATTTATTTGTCCCTAAATAAATAAATTTTAAAACCAAATTAATAATCTTATTTTTTAACCAGAAATTGAAGTTTCAATTAATTATTTTCAAATTAATTTAAATTTAAATTAATCCTTCCGCGACTAATCTGTACGTGAATATATTTATCTTAAATTTAAATTTAAGATGTTTGAAATTAATTATTCAGTATCATAGTTATTTAATTAAAATTATAATTTCATGTAAGAGATGAAATCCTATTTTATCATTTCTTTTTGGGTGTACAAACGGACATGAAGAAACGTATGAAAGTGTCACCTGGGAGTGGGTCAGGTCCAATGGGTGGCCCTCAACACAGTCCAATAGTCCTCGATTTCTCGTGATGTGTGTACTAGAATGTTGAATATTCAACGTGAGGTCCCATCAAGAACGTACTGATAATAACAGACATTGATGAAGTTTTATTAAAAAAAAAAACTCTGACAAAAAAAAAGAAAAAAAAAATAACATATTTTTTTATATAATTATCAAGTTGTATTAGATTCAAGTATTGTTAAATTCATAAAAAATAGCTTTTATTAACATGATTTTTATTATTAATAAAAATTTAAATTTAAGATTTTACTTTAAAAAATATTAAGTTTTTTACTGCTTAATCTAATTGAAGTTGATCAAGAAAGACAACATTAATGACCCCGTAGGGGCCAGACATAATAATCAGTGTTGTCGATAAGCCCATGCTGACACAAGATTCAATGATTGTATTTAAATTTAAAATATTTAATTCTATTTAGATTTTAAGCTATTGAAACAATTCAAGTTGAATGATTATTTAAATTTCATAAATTTCATTATGAAATTTAAATGGTCGTAACTGGTAATTTAAAATTAAATAAATTATTTAATTTTTATAAATACATATTTCATTATATAATAAATATAAGGATAACCACCCTATCGCTATTGAGGTCCTACTCTAAAACTTTAATTAGTTCAAAAGAAAAGAATCTGATATGTAGGCTACATGTGTTTTTCCATCTACTTTTATTTTCACCCTATTTTTTCTTGCTATATAAATTGGAAAAAATCTGTTTTTCTCTCTAATTTTTCCTTCATCTGTTTTCCCCTATATCCAGGATGATTGTATGACATATATTTTATAGTCCTAAAGACTTGAGTTATGACCATCTGACTTCTGTTGAAAGAACGTGCAGATACCTTGAAAATTTTTTCATAGCACAATGACAAGAAACACACAGCGGTGTTTAGTCAAAATGAGAGATAGACAGGGTTGCATATATAACAAAATAAGCAGCTGAAAAGATCCAGTAACAAACAGAAAGTCGATATATACAGTCATCCTAAACTATTTCCAAAGGAAAATAACGTCCAAGAGAGCACGGTCTCCCACAGTCTAGACCACCCCACAGTAGGGAAATCTCTCATAGCATCCTCATGCACAAACCTCAAAAAATGATCGATATATGGTGGAGATCCATCTTAGCAGAAAGTGCTTCACACTTCTGTTGAAAATTGTCTTGCCATTGCACAATCTGATTTAATGTATTATCCATATGCCTTTCAGTGTTTCAACTATCAGTGGCCTGTGGTGGCTTTAATAGATTTCAATGCGCAATTATATGTTAGCGCCAAAAAAAAAAAACAGTTACCATTTTACCAGGTAGAGTCTGGTTTGAAATTGTTTACCTTATAGCCTTATATGTTGTAAGCATGCATTTGTCTGCCAGTGTTAGGAACGTGCGTGAGTGAGCGAGATAAGATACAAATCACATAGAAATAAGAGATATTAGGCTTACTGCAGTGGATGTTGGCGTGAAAGCTACTTTAATGTTTATGATCTCTCCATTGGAAATTCCACCCTAATTTGTTAATAAAGATAATATGTTAGCAAAGCATATATTATTACATTACATGAGGCTCAAACCCCTCTTTTTCTTGTCTCTAATATTTACCTCATCCCAATATATTCCCAAACCCACCCAAAATTATTAAAGTGCCGCTGAGGGCAAACGTTCACCATTATTTAGGATGGTGTAATTGTGTTTTTTTTCTTTGGTAGCAAACTATCTGATGTCCAGAATCGCATTGAACTTTGACTAATCTAAATCAAGTCAAGTTATACTCTAAACAGGAGGTAACTCTCCAAAATGTGTTTTCAACATATAATTTTGAACTCGAGATATAATATTTAAGTAAAACCTAGCACTTTTCACTAACGCTAATTGTTGGGGTTGTTGAAGTTTGCAAGTGGTAGAAGCTCTCTACATGAGTTTATGTGTATTAACTTAAGTCAGTATGTGTGTTCAAAGCTCTCATTCTTTAACTAAATAATTGGGAGTTTGGTTCTCAACCAACTTTTGTGTATAAAGCAAAATTAGTTGGAAGGAGTTAATCCTTAATTTGTTCTTAAGACTCCAAAGGAAATTAATTCTTGCTGTTGATGAAGGATGCCTCTAGTCTACAATCAAAGATTTATATATATATATATATATATAAAGCTCTCATGGGCTCTCATGGAAAAAATAAAAGCTGTTAGTGTGAAGGCTATGATGGACATATATAGATTTAACCAATCCTGTCATGGGCTTTTCCCTAGTCATAAGCCTTTCCATCCTTCTAGTTAGGGGCATGCACAAGATAAGTTGAGTCGGATTTCACCCCCACTCAACACACTTGGACTCAATCAGGTGGGATTGGGTTGGTCTGGTGTCAAATGATTTTTTAAAATATTAAAAATAAAATAAAAACTAACTTTATGTATTAACAAAAAATTTAATTATTAATGTAAAAGTAGATTTCTTTAAAAAAAAATAGTGCTAGGATAGAAATTAATTTTCTTAAAAATTATAAATATTTACAATTATATATTATTTTCATATAATATTAAATTAAGAAATCAATTTAAAATTTTAAATAAAATTAAAATATCAAAATCTTGAAAAAATTTTTATAGTAATCAAATAATAAATATATTATTAAGATATATAAAAAAAATCTTATAAAATCAATTTATATATACAAAATAATAATTTTTTTAAAAAACATATATATATATATATTATGGGCCGGGCCGGGCTCAATTGGACCGGGCCAACTGGACAACGGATTTATCTGCACAACCTTACTTCTAGTGTAGTTAATTATACGCACTTCGTTTTCATGAGACAAGTTGAGAGAGTATATAAACTTTATTAAAATTAGATAAAGGACAGCAATTCAATTTATCAGCTGTTATTGGCCAAATTTAAACTATTATAAAAGGGATAACAATGCAGTGAAGCCAAAATTATAATTCGTTTACATTATGTTGTAATTTATATATCTACCCAACAGCTGACATTTATTTTCATTGTGATTTGTAACAAACATTTTAACACGTATCAATAAATTAAAGATAAAGAATGTTGAGTTGACATGGTCAAATGGTTTTACAGAGGGTTTTACTTGGCTTCGGTGATGATGATTGCATAAAGATACTAAAAAATGCTAAGGAAGCAATCTCAGGCAATGGAAAAGGAGGAAAAGTGATGATCATCCTGGATATTGTGTTAAATGAAAAGCAAGACGAGCATGAGTTGGAAGAAACAAAGCTCTTATTCAACATAATGTAGATGGCTGAATGTACTGGAAGAGAGAGACTTGAGGAAGATGGAATTCGCAACTCTTCTTGAGAGCAGGCTTCAAAGATTACAAGATATTTTCTACATTTGGCCTGATGTCTCTTTTTGTGCTTTATCGGTAGATTTGGTTTGAATCTAATCGACTAGTTTTAATGTTTTAAACTGAATAAAGATTTTGGGCAAAGGAAAATGGACTGAATTTGCATGTCAAACGAGGAGCTATGATATTTTCGCACATGGAGACAAAATGGAAAAGATGCATGGGCTCCAATGTAAGTATATATATTTTTTAAAAAAATTTAAACCTATAAAAATAGTAGAAAATAATAAAGCATGAAATTCAATACATGTCAAATATCTCACATCACAATACCATATAGCTTTCTACAAGAATTGTATGAGCAATAGATAGTAGACATATATATCATATATATATATATATATAGCCAGCGTGATTTCACAAAGCCATAGGTGAGGGAAGGTTTTTACGTTTTAAGCCTCCCACGAAGGCCGGGAATTAGAAATCCTCGTTCTAATCTATATCTTTAAATTTTAACTCTTTACTCATACAGTAATTTCTACATTCAATTGATATATATAAGAGTTTTATTTGAAAACACAGGATTACATTAGTGATAACAGTAAGAATTTAGATAAGAAATTAGGATATGGATATTATATTTATATGATGCATAATCAATGATAGAAATTTAATTTGAATAATTATAATAAGGCTTTCATGCCTAAATAAATTATAGATGATATATCTAGTGCGAAAAATCTATTCTAGGACACTATTAGAAGACGGTTGCATGAGGAGCTGTCCTAAAAAATGTATAATATATAACATTTTAATAAATAAAATATTAATTTTTTAACTTTAGAGGACGGTCCCTCATGTAAATGTCCTTTTAAGAGTTTTAGAGGATGGTTATATAAGGAACCGTCCTCTTTTTTTTTTTTTTTTTCCTCTTTTATGTTTCTTTTATCCGACATGGCTTGGTTTCGTTCAATATTTTCATCCCCCGCTCTCGACTTCGCGCCCTCCCTCCATCCTCCCATTGCCAATGATTTTTCCTTCTCCTCTCACCCTCACGCTCTCTCCCAACTCACATTCACGGCTTCTTTGCTTTGGTACTCTTGTGGAACCCTAAAGGGCTGCACTCCATTGAAGCCTCCCCCACAAGTTTGTGCTTTGATTTGTTACTCTTGCCACCAAACCCTTATCTCATCACCGGCGAACACTGAGGTCATTGGTCTTTAGATCCAAGCTCCCTTCCATGCGGTCTCCATTGTCCACTCTACTCCCTCCGTCGTCGTTTTCTCCCTCACTCAAAAACCCACGGTGCTTTTCTTCGGCCTTCATCGCCAGAAGCGTGAACCTTCGACTTTACAAGTGAGTTTTCTTCTTTTCATTTTTTTTCTATAAATACTAGTCCAGCTAAATCGAGTGTTGATTATAATTGTTTTAAAAGGTTAATTATGTTTCCCTCTAGTTTTTAAATATGAGATGAAGTTATATGACTTGTGCTCTCGACGATTAAGGTCCTTTGTGGTTTGTAGGTAATAGTAGAATGAAATGGGAAGGGAAGAGGCAGTCCACATTTTGTACATTTGGTTGGATTTTTTTTTTGGTTGTCTTTCTTTCATTTGGCAAAAGTGATTTTCCTTTTTAATAGAACAAGCATTTGATTAAATTTTTATGAAGTTAACATTCCATAGAATCTTAGCCTCAAATGATCCTCTGTTTTATTTATGATTGGCCTCATTTTGTACTTCGATTTTGTCTCATGTATACAAAAAGAGATCTTTTTTTTTCAGTGTACAGAAAGAAATATTTTTGTGTAAAAGCATTCGATTGTATCAAAACCGTTTAATCAGGTGGGCAAAAGATTTCACAAGGACCAAAAGAAGGGTAAAAGATAAGCTGAAAATAGTCATACTCATGTAGTTTAGAAGTTGCTTAATTTTGTCATTCAATTTCTTTTTGGGTTTTCTCTTACCGTAGAATTTTAGTTTAAGTAATACGAAGAAAAGGAATGCATTGGTGAATTTGGTAACAAAATTAGAGATGAGATTGAATAAGATTCGACCAACTAGAGCACAACTCATTTTTTTTTTGTTCTTCTTTTCAAACTAGAGGGACCATATTTTTTTTTTGTTAATCGATTGATTGGGCAAAATGGCTCTGTTCTAGCAAGAAATAGAGATTTCTAAGTGCTGATTTCATCTGATTCCTTCATCATGATGTCAAGGTAAATGGCTTCTATAAGTTTAATAATTGTGGATGTTATGTAGCTAGGACAATTGAGAATATGGAGGACCAACCCTGTTTTGTTGTTTTCCACATTTTCAGTGTTCTAATATATTCTTGACTAAATATCAAGACATACGACTAGGTAATGGCTGGCCTTAATCCTTCCACATACTGCTCATAGACTACATGAATATGTTAAGACATCCTTTTGTCTTTCCTTGTTTTTTAGTGTCTTGTCCTTATGCTATGCATGTTGAATGTTGGTGATTTTGGTCTGGCTAAATTACTGACATATGATGATCTTTCTTCTTCAGTGAGTGATATGGTCTAGATATTGATTCATTTACTGTTTTTGTATTTTCAATTGATTAATAGCTGTGTGTTCTCGCTTTAAACTAAGATTGTTGGGACTCCAAGTTACATGTTTACGTCTTTCTAAGACGATTTGTGAGCTGGAGAAAATGTTGAAGTTAACTTACGCTGTGATTCTGCAGTGAGCTGTGCAAGGATATGTTCAAGGAATGGTCAAGTTTGGATGATTCTTGCTTTGATATTGAGATAGTTTCTGGAGGCATCACAAATTTGTGTGAGTAATTTCCTTATTGTTACTCGTAATAGTGATTATTGTTAAATTAAAGTTTGATTCTAATGAAGCTATTTTATTTATTTATTTATTTATTTGCTTTAAGATTATTTATTTTTCAGCTCTTTATTGGATAACGTTTCTTTGCTTGAAAGACTAGATCGAGTGTTTTATTTTGACTAGAATAAGTTTAGTTTAAGTGACATGCTTTTATTAGAATATAATGAACACCAAGTTACCTCTATTGTGTTGCTATAGGATAAAATAAGTTCAAAAGAAATTAAATTTTCAATTTCTAATGGGTATTATAATCAGAAATAAAATTGCTTAATTACTTTATATTCATGCTTATTTTTTCCTTGTTTTTTTCATGCACTATGGCGTAACTGATGGTTTATCAATAACTCTCAGTACTCAAGGTTTCGGTGAAGGAAGAAAATGGTAATGATGTCTCTACAACCATCGGATTATATGGACCATATACTGAGTATATCATCAATTGTGAATGGGAATTGCAGGTTTGACTGTCAATTATATGATAGAAGTTAAATTTTGTGGTTAATTTTGTATTATATAGATGGAACCTGGCTGGCAACTTGACTTTTTTTGTCATTCTTGTAAATCTTGCACCATAGTTTGTTGTCTTTTTTAAAACAGGATATGCAAGCTTTAATTAACAAAATAAACAAGTCAATTGTGGCTCCTCTAGCAACCATGTATTCTGGTGATTTGTGAGTTCTCTTTTTCTCAAGAATCTTGAGTTCCTTAGAAATTTTTGATTGTCTTGCTTCTCTCATTTTACAATGGTGTTAGGGCCTATATTTACAGAACTTTAATGCCTGCTTTATGTGACCACAAATGTTATTAATAAAATTTAGAATCACCCTTCTATGCATTATTTCATTATAAGTCCTACTATTAGATATTATCCCCTCCCTTTAATTGATAGGCTTTCAAATTGTTGAGGAATTTGAAATTCAAGTGCACTACATTAGTGATCTTTGTTAAGAGTTACGTCATTCAAAGACTGTTGACTGTTCAATAGCTTTAATTGTACTCAACCCTCATAATATTACCATTCACTACCAAGATATATTTCATTGTGATTATTCTGGTTTAGCAGTAAGTAATCCTATTTTGTTTAGCTCTCAGTTTACCTCCAGACCTAGATTCTTGGTCTTGACTCCTCATTCTCAATGTTACTGGTGTTATTTATCTTTTTTTTTTCCTTCTTATGCTATTGTCATCATTGATTTGTGTATCTTGTGAATAATACATGTCTCTTCTTTCAGTCAAGGGCTTGTCAAAAGCATGCTATGGAAAAATCCGGAGCTTGGACCAAGTGTAATTTATCTTCTTTATATCTTTCTTTGAAGGATTGAATTGACTTTCTTTATATCTTTCTTTGAAGGATTGAATTGACTTTCTTTATATCTTTCTTTATATATTTATATGTATATAATAATGAGACAATAAAAGCTTAGCGTCAAAGCTAAGCCCTTCCTTTTGGTAGACCCATTCTTGGAAATCTCTCTTCCTCCTAAAGCTATATGCCCTTTATATTTGAAGCTTCAAACTTCCTTGCATGTGGCCAAATATAAATATGTACATTTATTTGTATATTTATATAAAAATAAGACAGTAAAAGAGGGCTTTCTTTTATTAGTTTGCTTTTTCTTCTGCATGGCTTCTGAGTAATGGGAAATATTCTCTCATTTTTGTAACATAGAAGCCTGGTTGCATGGGAAGTCGAAAGTGATTGCTTCTGTTGGAAACAATAGCGTGAGTTCTCTTCATGAGGTACAATTATATATGTGTGTGTGTTTTCTTTCACCTTTTATTTCCCAAGCTGGACTGTGTGTTTGCAAGCATTTCTTTTTTAATTATTTTTAAGCCAACATCTTTATCTGTGTTTGGAAATATTAATATTATATAATAATAATAATAATGCATGAAAGGGAGGTGAGAGGAAAAGGGAACACATTTGATCTTTTTCCATCTAACCATGCACTGTTTTTATGGAGATGGGAAAAGGAAAAGGCTTTTCAAAAGCTGCTTTGTCCTTCCCACTGGCGGTCTTGAAGTAGTTTAACCTGTATAATTCTAATGCAAATTTACACAGAGAATTGGGTAAACTCACTTGGACAGGAGGAAGATAATTCATGACAAGCTTTTGTTTTTGTACCCAAAGACAACTGGAATATCGGAAAGGTAGTTAGTTCTAATTCTTCCAAATGTTATATGGTAGACTAGGCTCTCATAATGAACCAGAATAGGCATTTATCACTTGTTATTGTCACTTGTCTTGCTCTATGATCTTAGACTTCAATTGCTTGTCTTCTTGCATTATCACAAGAGTTGCGTATGTATGAACATGGAAGAAATGGATTGTCAGTTTGTGACAGCAATCTGCATGCCTAGATTTGTTCAGTAAAACATTTTGCTGAATGGCGAAATGTCTTTTGGTAAATTTCAAATTTCATTTTATAGTAGTTGTGCTGTTAAATTTGTACCCAAATTCTTGGATAAATATAATATACATGCTACTTGTTTGTACAACAAGCCAATAAAAACCATCAAGGAGGGCATTTCATATGGTAGGGTCTACTTACACACCTCAATGAGTTTGTATTATCTCTTTACAGTAGTTGATTATGCACCATATGTTTTAGTTGGCTGTACTTGTTTTTTGAGGTACATCATATGTTTCAGTTGGTTGTACTTGTTTCTTAGGGTATCGCCTTCTTGCAATGTTTAAAGATGCAACATGGAAGACATGGATTGTCATATCAATCTGGGGAGAGCTTCCTCTTTTGCGAAGGATTGTTCTTCAAAATTGATACATATGTATATAGTAAATAACTATGCAAATAATTTTTTATGGGGTTGGATTTAGGGGTTGAATCTTGAAGTGAGTCCTTCTTCAAATTATTCTTTCTTGGTCTATGATATAATTGTAGTTGGTGATTGATTTCATGTTGATCTGATTTGGCATTGCACATGTGGGTCAATTTCTTCTAGCATTAACTCTTGGGGCTTGCCACTAATTGAGTTGTAGTTTAGTAAATTTTGAATTTGAGTTTTATCCCTTGTGTTCCAAATGTCCATAAACTTTTGTTGGATATACGTAATTATTAAAAGGTAGTTTTTAGGGAGTTAATGGTTATATAAGGTATTGTCTATATATTATGGTATTTTGGATGCATGTGTTTATAGGTGGATATATATAATGAAATTTGTATACTATAAAAAAATTGATAGATTTTCAAGGACGGTTATTGACATAACTGTCTAATAACCGTCCTTGAAAGTTAATTAAAATATATATTTAATTTTTATTTTCATATTTTTTAAGGATGAATCTTATTATAATCATCCTTGAAATTTAAACAACCGTCTTAAAAAGTCTTACTTTCTATCACTGCTACTTTTACCACTATCAAGAACTGTTCTTGAAAATCTTTTTTAATTGTTCTTGAAAGTCCTTTGTGTAGTGTGTAGTAGTAGTGTGTAGTGAGACTTTCTCTTATTGGTGCCAAGTCTTAAGCAACAACAAAAAGGGATTTACGCTTTTAGTCTTAAACTAGTAAGTGTATAAAAAGCAAACCTATGACTAATTTTTGGAATAAATTTATTTTTTTAATTTGTTTTCTTTTAAATTGTCTAGTAATGAGTGTTTCCTTTTCAAGCATATTATTTGGCTAAGAATTGAATTGGCTTAGGCTATGTACTAATCATAGCTCAATGTATTTGGGTCTGACAACTCAAGCTTAATTGATAATTATTTTAAATGTGATGTTAAATTAATTATGAAGAAAAAGTCTTTGCTTTAGTTTGCCCATGACATCTTATTCTAGATATTACAATGTATATGACATACCTAGTCAATAAAATTTGTTCACAGGGGACCCAGTCTGAAAGTTCTTTATAAGATGACTTTACAAACCCTTATGCACGGCACATTAATTAATTCAACTAAACTTCCGGAAAAAATAAATTCAACTAAATTTATCATAAAAGGTCAGTCAATGACCTTTCTTTTAATAACTTACAATGAATTTGGCTTTGTTAAAACTAGAGAAACCAGTAGTGCAAATCGCTATTTGCACGTACGTAATATTAAGAGTTTTGAGGCCAACAAAAACATTACAAGGTCTGGAAAATTTGCACGCAATCCAAGATATGTAGAGGAAAGAAATAGTGATAAAAGATTTATGTTTCATACGTATATATATAATGATGGTATATATTAATTTGTGCTGTACTTGTTGGCCAAAAAAAAAAGATTTATCCTTTACTTTAAAATCCTTAAACTCTCCTTACAAATAATCTTTTATGTGTGTGTAAAATTAATACTAATCCAAAATTAATTAATATTTTAACATAATAATAATAATCTTATCAGTATTCATGTCCTTATTATTGATATAAAATTAATTTAGATGGTGTTAATAAAAAAAAAAAACTCAGTAGCAGAGCCAACCTCCCTCCCAAAGAAAAAGAAAAATAAAAATTTCATAAGAAAGTAGCCAAAGTCAAAACAAATTCAGAGAAATGCATATCATTTCGATTATTAATTTTTGTAGCTTATGTGAAGATTTAAATCTAAAATAGAGTAATTAAATTGATTCTTTTACTTTCTATTTTTTTTCACTCAGTAAATAAAAACACGAATGAATTGAATTGATAGATTGTACTCAGCAATTGTGGGGCATATTTAAACGTTAAAGAAAAGTATTGCATTCATTATTGCACCATGACCATTGGTTGCAACCACAAGAAAATGAAATGTACCTTTTATTAATAGGGGACAATTTTGAAAATTTTCCAAATATAATTAATGACTTCACATCTTGATGTCTGTTTCATTATCTAGGTGGTCCATTTTTCGTTTTTAATCTATAATTTCTCACCAATTTTTCATATAACAAAATAGTAATTAACCAGTATAATTAGTGAGTGAGGACTATGCTTCACATGAAAAGTTAACTCTATAACTCTCATGGGAATTACAAGATTATTATAATTTTTTTTTTTTTGTATAGCGATTCTGTAAATTGTTTCAAGAAGATAAGTCTTGCTATATTCTAATTTCTTCCAATCTTCTTAATTCCACAACCTAAAATGAATGAATGAGATGAGATGACTTGACATTCAACCAAATGGTTGACTTTTAACTGATGGTGGTCTGAATTTTCAGACCTCCGCTCATGTCAGAACTAAATGAATATACATTATGTATAATAAACATCGATCAGGTCAGTCTTATTAAATGTTGCTTGTTCTTTGATGGATCAATAGAAAAGTAAAAGATATCAGCCTTATTAAATGTTGCAGCGCATGTGCTTCAATTAATTACTTGTCTTTGTTTGGGCTAACTATACATCTACACTTTTAACACACACAATAGATTTTATATTTCCTTCGATGTATAAAAACTGTCTTTTAAGATATTTTTAAAATTTTTCATAATATTTATTATTTTAAAATATAAATAAAATATTAATTACACTTTTAACTATTTTATCCCTCATCAATATTCTTAACTCTCTCTTAGTATATTGGAAACTAATTTAAGTTAATGATATTTTAGTAAAATATTATTAAATTTTACAACAATTAAAATCATTAAATAATTTTATTAATGTATGTGAAAAACCTTAAAATAACACATTTTACAAAGTAACATGCTTGTGCATGCATGAAAAAGTTTTAAAGAAATCAATTTTCTAAAGTGATCATGCATGAAGAACAAACAAACCAGCTAATTAAGGACACTGAATGATAAAAGTGAAATATTGATTACTGTATATTGATCTAGTTCTGACTGAATGTTTTATATATAGCTAAAAGCTTTGGAAGACTAGATGTGGAATTAATTAAAGGATAAGTCTTCTCACTTTTTTTTAACTTTATATATATATATATATAATTAGGTGGAAATATGAAAAAGGAGTTGCATAATTTGTGAATTGTCTGCTTTGCTGTAAATTATATATGGATTGGGTCAGAGGTAATCAAATTAAACATATAATACTTTAAATTTTCAATAAGACAATTAGCTTTCCTGTGCACCAAGATTTTTTTTTTTCACATTTTATTACGAGCCTGGAATGTTAATTGTAAGCGCAATCCATTTGTTGAATAATAGTGATTAAATTAAGTGGTAAGAGATTCAATATTCGTTAAGTATGGTCTTGAATTCGAGTCTTATAAATAAAAAAAGTTACATTTAAATTTGATAATGCTTAAATATGGTGTAGTCTGATGAATATATTAAAAAAAAAAAAGTCATCAACAACAGAAAGTATATGTTAGTGTCATGCTTTTTTACGTTCTTAATAGAAATTTTATGGTACAAATTAAGTACAAATCTGCACACATACATTAAAATCTGTTTTAACTTTTTAGCGAATTAAGAAATCAGAATTAGAAGATAACCTAACAGCAAAACAGCCTATTTGAGTTGTTTGCTCGTGAAAATATAGAAAATAAAAGATCAGTTAAATTTCCTACAAATTAAATTAATCATCATCAATTAGTTTCAATAGCTATCATCATATTATTTTCGTCTTTTGAAAGAACAGTATTTCTAAATATTTTAGTTTTTTTGAGATTACTGAAATCCAAAAGGGTGAAAAAATACATAATCAGTGAATGAAATAATTCAATTTTGGGGTCTAGGGTTTGTTTGGTAGAAAAAGTCTTGAAGTTCCATGACCCTCACGCCATCTACAGTGTAGGACCATTATGAGAGTCTTTGTTATCTGCATATCTTTTTATAAATGAAACTTCAGGTTAGATGCCATATCAATCCTACACTCATTGCCTTCCAACTTTTGCAATGGAGTTTGCAATTATCCTCTGTTTCTTCCTTCTTCTTCCTTCCCTTTCTTCTTCCTTTGAACCCCCATTGTGTAATCCTCATGATCACTCTGCCCTTCTCCAATTCAAGTATCAATTCGAGACCACAATTTTCTCAAAGACAAGATCATGGGAAAATAATTCGAATTGTTGCTTGTGGGATGGGGTCACTTGCGACTCCATGTCAGGCCACGTGATTGGCCTCGATCTCAGTTTCGATTTGCTTTATGGCCAACTCCATCCCAACAGCACTCTGTTCCAACTTTTTCATCTTCAAACACTCAACTTGGCTTACAATTATTTTAAAGGGTCTCTGATATCATCTCAATTTGGTGATCTTCTAAAGCTCACTCATCTAAACCTAAGCTCTTCATCTTTTACTGGTGAAATTCCTCCCAAAATCACACAACTGTCTAAAATGGTCTCTCTTGATTTGTCCAGGAATGGATACTATTTTTCATTTGGGAGGAGTGATTTGAGATTTGAACAATCCACATGGGAGAAGCTCATCCTCAACATGACTGATTTGAGAGAACTTGTTTTAGATGATGTGATTATGTCTTCCATTACACCAAGCTCCTTGTCTTTGCTTGCGAACTTGTCATCGTCTTTGGCATCCCTTAGACTTAAAAATACTGAGTTGCAAGGGAATATCACAATTGACATTCTTCGTTTACAAAATCTACAACAACTAGATTTGTCGTCGAATAAAAATCTGAAAGGTCAACTTCCAAGGTTCAATTGGAGCTCTCCTCTGTCACTTTTGGATCTCAGTTTCACAGCTTTCTCGGGAGAAGTCCCTAATTCCATAGGCCATTTGAGGTATCTTAATTATTTGAATCTAGACAACTGTGGATTTGTAGGGCCAATTCCTCTAGGTTTCAGGAATCTCACTCAACTAGCTTATTTGAACCTTGGTTCAAACAAATTTAGTGGTGAGATCTCATTCCTTTCAGACCTGAAAGATCTCACTTTCTTAGATTTTTCAGATAATCATTTTAGTGGTGAAATCCCAACTGTGTTTGGAAAGCTTAGCAAATTAGAAAGTTTATCACTTTCAGGAAACAAAATAGGAGGACAATTGCCATCTCTGTTCAATCTAACTCAACTCTCTTCTTTACAGTGTAGTTTTAACAAATTAGTAGGTCCAATTCCAAATAACATTTGCAAACATCCTAATTTGGCTGATCTAGATTTGTCTTATAACTTCTTCAATGGGACAATTCCTTCTGGGTGTTATTCTTCACCATCTTTGAATCATTTGCATCTGAATAATAACCATCTCATTGGGTCCATTGGCCAATTCTCAAGTTACTCTCTGGTAGAGTGTGATCTCTCTAACAACAAGTTGGAAGGTCCTTTCCCAGAATCAATTTTTGGTCTCACAAATCTTTCTTTCTTAAGTCTGTCCTCAAATAACTTGAGTGGTTTTGTTGATTTGCACCAATTTTCAAAGCTCCAAAACCTAGGAGTACTTTATCTTTCAAACAATAAATTTCTTACACTAATTAGCTCTAACGAAAATGTTGACCTACCATTAACCCATCTTACAATGTTAAACTTATCTTCTTGTAACCTCAATAACTTTCCCAAATTTTTAGTGCAGCTTCCAAATTTGAAGTTTCTATTTCTTTCCAACAACAAAATTCAAGGAAAGATTCCCAAATGGTTCAATGATGTGGGAAATGGTTCTGTGGCATATTTGGATCTTTCTCATAACCTTTTGACTTCAGTTGAGCATCTTTCAATGAGATCTATCATAATTCTTGATCTCGGTTGCAACAAGTTGGAAGGAAATCTACCAATTCCATTATTTGGTATGACGTTCTTTTCAGTCTCAGACAACAAATTGAGTGGACATATTTCATCAATGTTTTGTAATGCAAGCTCACTTATGATACTCAACTTGTCTCACAACAACTTGTCAGGCCTTATCCCACAATGCCTTTCAGCCTTTCCGCATCTTTCAATTCTGGATCTACAGAAGAATAGCCTTGCTGGAACTATGCCTTGCAATTTTTCAAAGAACAATGTACTGCAAACTTTGCATCTTAACAACAACAAACTTGAGGGACCGTTGCCCAGATCTTTGGCTTATTGCAGCCAACTACAAGTTTTGGATGTGGGACACAACAAGATTGACGGTACATTTCCCAATTGGCTTGAAGGTTTGCCAGAGTTACAGGTACTTGTTTTAAGGGATAATAAATTCAATGGTGCCATTTCTAATTCCAACTCCAGGAATCCCTTTCCTAGCTTAAGGATTTTTGACATTTCCAACAACTATTTTGGTGGATCTTTGCCAACAGCATACATCAAAGAGTTTAAAGGAATGATGAAGACAGACAATGAGGCAACTGAATCGCTATACATGGAAAACAGAATTGATATCCTATATCAATTTTCAGTGACAGTCACAATCAAAGGTAATATCCAAGAGTTGGAAAAGATCTTGAAAATGTTCACCACTCTCGACTTGTCAAATAATAAATTTGATGGAGAGATTCCAAAAGTCATTGGAAAGTTATACTCACTAAAAGGACTAAATCTCTCCCACAATAGAATCACTGGTTCTATTCCCCAATCTATGGGAAATTTGAGAAGTTTAGAATGGTTGGATCTGTCATGGAACAAGCTTATGGGTGAAATTCCTCCAACACTGACAAATCTCAACTTTCTTGCTATTTTGAACCTTTCACAAAACCAACTTGAGGGAAGCATACCAAAAGGTAAACAGTTTGATACATTCCCAAAAGATTCATATGAGGGAAATTTAGGATTGTGCGGATTTCCATTGGCAAAATCTTGCGGCAAGAATGAAGGAAAACTGCCACAACCATCCTCATCAACCCATGAATTCATGTTCGGTTGGAAACCTGTAGCGTTGGGATATGGATGTGGGATGATATTTGGAATTTTCATGGGATATATTGTATTCTCAACTGGAAAACCTCAGTGGCTTGTTAGAACTTTTGGGGGTCAATATAGGAAACAACCAAAAACGACAAGAAACAGAGCTCGTGCAAATCGAGAAAGAATGAATTAGCTGGAGAATTTAGCTTCACATGCTATGGTAACTTCTTTGCGTGTTTTTTTTTTTTTGGTTAGTTGTGTTGTATCACGTCTCTTAAGTATTCTAGCAGTAATATGAGCATACTTTTTTTTTTAAAAAAATGTAATGCATTAGTTTGTGTACATTTGAGGTGATTCGTCATTATCTGTATGTTATCACATTTTGGCATATGTGTAAAACTTAAATTAGTTTTTGGTGTTATTTGAATTTGCACGCCATTCGAAAAATGAAAATAATTCAAACGGTTTAATTAGAAAATTAAACTTACATGCAAAGTGTGGTTAATAAAAAAGGTTAGATGAGTCAAGAATGATCAAATCTGACATGAAACAAGCTTGTGGGTGAGACTCCAGCATTGACTGAGTCTCAACTTTCTTTCTACTTTGAGCCTTTCGCAAAACTAGCTTGAGGGAATCAAATCTTTCATGAAACATCATTTCATATGCTTAAGTGAATTCTTTCTCTTTGATATTCTTTATGTATATGTTCTTTGTTAGGGGTGTTGTCCCTATCAAACCTATAGAATGGAGACCCCTGTATCTTCTTCCTCTTTCGATAAGGACTTGTATTTTTATTTGAAATCTCCTGGAAAAAGAACTTGCAACGAAAGATCTCGAGAAAACACACCAAATAACTCGTGGATCAAGTGTGTTGTTCATATAATAACTTCACAATCCTTTTGCCCACCAATTTTTTTTTTATCTAGGCGTCGCCGTTCAACCAAGAAACTGCACCTAAAAAAGCCATGGAGGTGTTTGATGGCCAAGGCCAGTTGTACCGGCACATGTATCTTTGGCTATCTTCTGCATGTCTCAAGCAGTGATGGATCCAAAGGGGGGCACGTGGGGGTACCTGCCCCCCATGGTCCTCATCAGCTTTGTAATATATATGATTTACTTTGTTAAAAAATGCTGAAATAAATTTGAGTCCCCCCAGATTTGGTCATTTAAAATTTGAACCCCCCATTCATTCATTTCTAGATCCGTCACTGGTCTCAGGTGTGCCATTGAGCTTGAAATACCAGACATTATCCACAAGCATGGCCGACCCATCCCTCTTTCTCAGTTGGTGTTAGCTCTCAATGTTCCACCTTCTAAAGCTACCTTCGTGCAGGGCCTCATGCGCTTGCTGGCTCAAGATGGCCTCTTCGCTATCATCAAAAGCGACAACATTGAAGAAAAAAGTGAAGTATCATATGATCTGACTCCTGCATCCCAACTTCTTGTGAATGGTACAGACTATTGTATATCTTCAAAGGTTCTGTGGTGTTCAAGGCCGCCTACGGTTGATACGTATATGCATCACTTGGAGAAATGGGTTCGTGGGAAGGAAACCTAAGTGATTGAGACTGCATTTGGGGTTGGCTATTGGGACTTTACTTAATCAAAACCCTGCGGATTTGGCAACCTTCCATGAAGGAATGGCTAGTGATTCTAGATTGATGAAGGTGGCACTGAGACACTTGGAATCTGTTTTTGAGGGCTTGAGTTCCATCGTTGATGCTGGTGGTGGAAATGGTGCCACTGCTAAGTTTGTCTGTGAAGCATTTCCCAAGTTGAAATGCATTGTGTTTGATCTTCCTGAAGTTGTAGCAGACTTAATTACCTGGGAACACCAATTTGAGTTTTGTTGGTGGGGACATTTTCGAATCCATCCCTCAAGCTGATGCAATTTTGCTCAAGGTAAATAAATAAATAAATAAGTATAATATATATATATATAGATATATACACATATATATATATACACACACACACACTAAGGGCATTCTAATACATTATTCAACATAAATCATTGAGAAAAAATTATATATCAAAATTCTATATTTATAGCTTCCCCAATTTTTTTCTCCTTTTAAATTAAATTATTTGATTTTTAAATGTTGATTTTTATTGAGACATATAATGTTTATATTCTCAAACTGTTATTTATTAATTCAAACTTAAGACGCTTGTGATGTGAATTTATTCCCTATTGTTCAAGCTATTTTGGGTTTTACAGAGGGTTTTAGTTTGCTTCGGTGATGAAGATTGCATAAACATAATTAAAAATGCCAAGGAAGCAACCTCAAGCAAAGGAAAAGGAGGAAAAGTGATAATCATAGATATGGTGTTCAACGAAAAGCAAGACGAGCATGAACTGGCAGAAGGAAAGCTCTTATGGAATGTAATGTTGATGGCTGAATTTTCGGGAAAAGTGAGGTCTGAGGAAGAATGGAAGCAACTCTTCTACAGAGCTGGATTCATAGATTACCAGATATTTTCTATGTTGGGCTTGATGTCTCTTATTGTTCTTTATCCATAGATTTGGTTGGAATATGTCAACTAGTGTTATATGTTTTAATTGTAAAACTAGTATTATATGGGTTGGACCTGATGGGCTGGCCTTTTAGCCCATTGAAATATTTATGTTTATTTGTATGGATTATTGTTCTCCATGTGCCTAAATCAATCTTGCCCTCTTTATATACGTGCCTGAATTATAATTGTTTTTTTTTTTTGGATTGCTCCCCCCCGGTGTCCCACGCCTTCGGCGCAGACTAATCCGGAGTCGCCCCCGGGTCAAAGGGACTTCCCAGGGAGTTTGGATTCGATCCCAGGAATGGCGGGTACGTGGCGCCTTGCCTTCCCCATTTCGACCATCCGGGCCAGCCCCCCTGGGCACCTGAATTATAATTGTTAATATGAATCTTTCCTGTGTGTGATTAACAGTATTATTTGTCCTTCAACTTATTTGGTTAAGGCATTTCATTAATTAATATATTTCATTAATTAATATCTATGAAGTTGTTGTGATTGTAACTTGGCATTTGCTGAAGGCCTCATTTTTTTTTTTCATATTTATTCAAATGTTTGACCCATCGATGAGAGGTCCTAGGTCTGACAACACCTAGATCTCTGTTGTCAGAATCAGTCTCTAATTAACCTCACATCATCGTAGTCCCCACACCTCCGAGTGACTTCGATGTTAAGGGCTGGTTTGGTTTCACGTTTGAAATTAAATTTCAGTTCAAAATCCAGTTGGTTGTTTTTTTAGATATGTTCAGCAACCAAAATTGATCACGTTTGAAGCTTGGTTTCTCCCCATAACTCTGTTGAATCAGAAGCAACTAAGACCCTACTTTTCTGTTGCCTCAATCGTGGTTGCATTTAATGTCGTAGTTGTTAGAAGAATTTATTTTTCGCAATAAATTATTGCAATATCATTATCCTCTCCGCACTCAAGCTCCACATCTTAAACCAAAGGCGTTTAAGAGTAAGAAAGATTTGAAACTAAAAGCATCTGAGAAAGATCATTAACCTTCTTCGTGCTCGATCTACAACCGATTTTGTTGCTTGACCTCACCAATCGAGCACCCCACTTTTCACATCCCAAACCAATGGAGAGAGGATGGTGGGGAAGGCCAAAACTTGGTATGGAAATGGTTGGGAACAACTGAGAAAATGGAAGGAGATGGAGAGAGGATGGGTGAGGAATGGGTGTTGTCTCAAAAAAAGAAAGAGAGGTAAGACTTTTCTGGTGGGAGGAAGTTAAATGGAAATGAGCTAAGGTAAATCAATTAAAATAAAGTTAAATAAAAATGAAAAAATTAGAAAAATAAAATTTGAGTAAATTTTTTTTATTTAATGATCAAAATGTCCCTTTAAAACTTTAATTATTATGAATCATGACCTGTACAAAAATATTACATTAGATAGATTATGTTACCAATTAAATAAATACAGATTAAATTTTAGTTCAAGAAAATTAAATTAATCATAGAAGAGTTTAAGTTCAATTTGAAGAAAAATTATGAGTCAAAATGATAAAAATAAAGAAAATAAAATATTACAAAATAATTTTAAACTTTCATTTTTTTTTTAAACAAACATATATACACATATATTTATTAAATAGATCTTAAAAAAGAAAAATCTATTTAAACAAAATTTTGTCAAAACCAATTTTTGCACTAAAAGTGCTCTTCATTAAAATCATCTAAATATAATTACTTTTATTAAAACTAATTTTCAAATAAATCATTCAAATATAAACGCGTTAGTCCAAAATCAATTTTTACCATGATCACGTTACAAAACCAATTCTATTAAAACTTCATTTTGACTAACTAAAAACCAAATGGGCACTAATTTGATGGCTTCAACATCCACCCATTTTGTTTTTTTTTTATCTGAATCTGATTTCTAAAGATTGATATTTTTTTTCTATATCTATTTTCCTGGGTTAATAGCGATGATTAACAGTTAGGGATCAAGAGTGATTGTATATATCGAACGTGTTTAAGCATAAAAGGATAAAGAAAAAAAAATACATGTTTAAGTTGATCTTTTTCTTTTCCCAGTTGAATTTAAAACTCTTTATCCGCTGATCGATCCAAATCACTTCTTTATGATAATATCTTATGGGTCTTGTCCCAAGTGGAATCACTATCAAGTGATTGTAATGTCCTAGAGAAAAAAAAAAGAAGAAGAAGAAGATCATCTTTTATTTTGCTTATCAAAAGAACAATATATAGACAACTTTTTATTAGTATGATTGGGGACAAAAAAAATACTAGTTGAGCTTGGAATATTGAATTAAGAGCATCATCGTTGTACTACACTTTTTAAAGATCCACCATGATGAATAGCGGCAGCTATTATATATTTCAATATTTTTATTTCATTCAAATATTTTTAATAACATTAAAATATAGTTTAAGATGTTGCTTATTTTATAGTAATTATTTAAATAATAATAAATTAAATTACAAAAGGAAAATACTTATTCAAAATTAAACAAAATTTATGTGACAAATATTCATAATTGTGAAATAAAAGAGATAAAATTAAAAGTAAGTATGACTATTATCTAAAAACCAAAAGAAAAATGACATTTTTAAAAACCTTGTTGATAAATCTATCTCCCTTTATTAGTGTGTTTAAAATTGTTGGTAATATCAAGCTTGGAGGATGGAATGTAAAGGAAAATAAAGGAGAGGAGAGTAGGAGGAGGAAGAGAAATGTTAGAGCACTTACGTACTTTGTTTCATCATGCGTGTACGACAATTTTAGTTTACAAACCTTTTACCCATTATTTATTAATTGGTGATCCATTCTTCCATATATCGTCTATTGTTTATTACGGTCCTTTTAAAATCACAAAAAATAATGAAATTGACGAGTGAATGAGATCATTCAAATTCGAGAGTAAGTGAGAGCATGCATGCATCTGATATTCACATTATGTTGATGATTATTTTAGATATAATGTTAATTAAATTATGAACAAAAAGTCATTGCATTTGTTCGCCCATCACATCTTATTCTAGACAGGGCAATTAATGCATGTGGCACGTGAGGTGGTATAAATAATACTCTATCTGTATTGTTATATAGGGCATTTTTTTTAGAAATTTATGTTTTAAAATATAGTACATTTTATGAATTACGTAATATATTTTTTTTTTTTTCCAAAATTATCTCTATTTAATAGGTCTAAATATTTATTTATTATTAAAATGTTTCATTTCCAAAGTATTTAATAAGGATAATTTGAGAAAAGGTGAAAAAAAATTTTAGTTACTAATTATTGTCTTGGTCTATGTACGGTAATTAAAAATGCACTATAAATTAAAATTGAGAGAGTATTTATTAAAAGGGGATCCATTTTGAAAGTTCTAGTACTTATCAATTTTGGTGGGTGGATTGACACTAGGACTAACGTGCCATTGCCATACGAATAATTAACTTCCAAAACAAAAACTTTAGGAGATCTTTTTCTGTGTTTCTGTTTTAAAATGACATTTTTTCTCTGTTTTTCGAATATAATATCATCTAAGTTGGAATAATTCACTATGCTCTGGAGGACAAGGCAGGGTTGGTGATTTTTGTTCACGATTTCTATTTTTTTTTTTAATTGTAAATGAAGTTTAGAAGATATATATAAAAGTAAATTTATTCTAACGCAGTTTATTACATGTTGCCATACGATAACTATACTGTTATGATGCCTGGCTTAGCTATGATTGTAAGACAGATTTGTTCAAGTCCAGGTATCGCAAGTATTATTTCCTTCCCAACTATTCGGTGTGCAGCTAGATTTGACTAAAAATTAGGATCATTCTTATTTTCTAAACATACTTTTAGAAGCAACCAAGAACACAGTACGTGCTGCATATATTAATTATTTATGGCCAGAAATTGAGAATCATTCAAAAAAATATTTTGAATTCAAGTACCAAGAATGATATTCCATTGTGTCAATATATTCATAAAGCAAAGTCTAAAATTAGTATTATAATGTACAAAAGATGACTTCACGTGCAATATAAATAATGCCAATATTCTAATATAGAAAAGTCAGTCTACAAATAATTAATGATCACTAATTTGTAAATAGGTTGTTGTGTGTATGATATGGGAAATTAAAAAAATGAAAGAATAAAGAAAAAGATCAATGTTATCAAGATGAAAAGATTGTCATCAGATTGATAGTTGACTTGTGTGCATATCTGAAAATTAGATGACATGAAAAATTAAAGTAACAATATAATGTAGTCATGCAGAAGTTAAAAAATATATAGAAACACCTAAAAATCATTAATGCTTCCCTTTGTCATCCATTCTTTGTCGTGAAATTAGAAAAATGGGAAGTCAGAATTAAGATTAAAAAAAAAAAAGGACACACCCACTGAAAATGAAAAAAAAAAAAGAACTAAAAAAGAAAAGGGATCAATTTTCTTGAAATAGGAAAAATGCCTGTGACAACAACTTCTACTCCCTTCCCTTCAAAAGCAATGCTTCTGCTCAAAAGTGAAGTCGAACCGTTAAATCTTTTTGAGCCAATAATCTAAGAGAGATAAAGACCATATCAAATAAGTTTGTGTCAAATGTAGAATCACCCTGATCTCACGACATCCGCAACCCCAAATAATAAACAAAAGATAAAATCTCCCTCACACAGAATCATATATTACACGCATATCTTCCTTCTATCAATTATTTTTCTTGTATAACCCTGCAATTTGCCACAGCAAATTAACCAGATCCGTACCTTACAGGACTTTTACCCCAAGATGTAGAGAATCCAGGGACTGAAAACTTTACCAGAGCAAAATTCAAAACCAAACATGGTATAATTAACCTTCATGAGGGTGTGGAAAAATAAACACACAGAATCTATAGGTTCGTCGACTGAGGAAAAAATGAAAGGAAATAGGTTGGAAGATGATAACAGATGGAGAAGAAGTTACCGGGTTGAGGGGGCCGGGAAGAGGTTAAAGTGAAAAGAAGATGAAGATGGTAGATAATGGAGCAGTTATTAAAGAAGATGATATTGATGATTGATTCTGTTATTTTTTTTTTTCAATGTAAAACGTACCAAAAATATTACAAGCCAGAGTCTCGCCAGATAATTAAAGGTACCTTTGAAGTATATAGTTCCTATGTTTTGACTGAATTTTCACATTATGTCCTTAATTATATTTTATTTTCTGTAAATAAATCCTTTTACATTTTTTCTTTTGTTTTCAAACAAATACTTCATGTTAAGTCCATTTATAATAATGTCAAATAAACCTTATAAATTAGCCAACATATGGCTTAATTACTACATGCATGTTTGGAGAAAAAATCATTTAATGTCAGAAATAGTGTTGTCTGATCTTCTTTTTACAATCTGGTCCATCGATCTAACAACTGTGTGGTTACATTATATATAAGCAGTTGAATCAAACCCCTCTCTAAATATTAATTGTTGAATTAAGTCACTAGATAAAACTTCGAACAAGAGAAGAGGAGTTGACTTTTTACATAAAAAAAAATCCATATCTTTACATATATTAATTACTAGCTAGTTGATGCAAACGTTTCTTCCTTTTTTATTTTTTTTTTCTCCTTAACTCCACAAGTCCACATTGACTATTTGGGAATGGAATTGTTGACTCATGGCAGCTTCCATATACAAAACTACGTACCAACAACTACCACCGCCGGTCAATTTTTGCATTTGCTTTTTATTCTAAGTAAGTGGATATGGTACACTTTTGCATTTGCTTTTTATTCTAAAGAAAATTTAAATTTAAAATATTATTAAAATATTAGAAATGAAAATTTTGTTCAAGGGTGCACTCAAGTGAGTTCCAGACAAAAGTAAAAGATGCGTTTCAGGTCTAATGGACCTGATGCCACACCCAACCTTTCCATCTCAAAAAGAAGATATCCTTCTTTAATTTCCGCCCTCTCAACAAATCTTACTCCCTCACAACAAATCGTACGTACGTACGTATGTATGTATGTATGAACTCTCCTATAGTTAACACCCTCTCCATGATCTCTCACTCACATGCATGCAAAAAGAAGAGTGATATATACATAGATTCATCGTTTAGTCACTAACAAATTCGTCATTTGTCAATGCATATATATCCAAAAATTGAAAACTTTTTTTTTAATTTAATTTCTCAAATTTTGTATATATCTAACCAAAATTGTTCTTCTGATGCCTAAATCATTAATTAACTCGTATACTTAACTTTTTAATTTCTCGTATAATTAACTCGCCGAATTTAGGGTTTGTTGATACCTAAATGATTTGAAAAGGAAATGGAAAGCAGAAGAAGGGACAGAGAGAATATACAATAAATAGTGGGAGAAAATTTGTAGGGACAAGTAATAATTAATTAAAGGAAGAAAATGTATTAGTGTGGTGGGTTACATGATATATATATATATACACACACACACACACATATAAATGAAAAAAAAAATGATTCCGGGAAACAAGATCATATATATTTGAAAGTTGCAAGATAAGATCAATGGATGCACCAATGGTATATGTTATAATTAAGAGACATATTGCTTACCATTTTTCTTCAATGCACATTTTCGTTATGATTCATCATCTTTTCTTTGAAACCAATTTTATTCATTAACTTGCTTTTCTTCTTTCACTTCAATCACTACACCAAAATTGGCAAGAGTATATTATACGCTTATCATCATGGACATTCAACAATATCAGTAAAGCTGTTTAGATGTGATTATTATATTACTCGATTTTGACATTGAAAACAAAAAGCAGACAAGAGTTCAATAATAAACCCTAACAAGTCAAAAACCCATTTGATGGTCACTAAGATCTTAATTGCTGATTAAACTTTCAATGAGACATCTATGAAAGAAATCATATTTTGAGTAACCAACCATTTGAATCATCAAATTATATTATATATTACCACTCACAAATAATGTGTTAGTTCATTCTGAAATCTTCTTAATTTAATCCCTTATAAAAATTGCTTTCTCAATTTTCTTTCATGTACAAAAGAACGCAATTATCTACAATATTCTTATATATGCCTGCCAAACTAATTAATATTTTATATGAGAATGATTAAATTAAAAAATATCTTATCTACGAGGGACTATAATACAATTTTACTATGTGTATGCACATACATACATACTTACAAAGAAAGAGAAGGAGAAATTATTTTTTTATGTAAACCCTAACAACTATAAATTATAAATTAAAAATTTTTATCTATATATCTGTAACAACATTCACAACTGGAAACTATGAACAGTGATTCTTGAATAATTTATGACCAGTCTCCGTCTAGCCCTGTGGTAGTTGTTGATTGTCTTGATTTGATTTTCGATGCCATTTTTGGGTCTGAGAACACCCATAATTTTCTGATAGACAATTTTTGGAAACGTTTTGAATAAGCAATGCTATAAATAGCAAAAGCCATACAAAGATGAAAGACTAGAGTGTAGGAGAATATAATTAAGCTCATCATACATATCTATATTCAACACATTATATAATATTAAATCTCTTATTTCATCAATGATATATTATTGATCAAAGGTTGGTTCCTTATGTGCTCCTTCACGGTCAGGTATATATAAAGCTATATATGCAATTAAAATCGCTTTTGTATAGTGACACAATTTTTATGGCAACATGAATGGAGTACAACTACTCCATCATCCACCGTCAATATTAACAAAGGGCGGATTTTGTTGATTTGGTGTCTCATCCTTTTCAACTTCTCTCTCTCTTCTTTTTTTCCATTTTCGACTTCTGTGAGTGCATTAACTTGTGACTTTTATCCATTACAATAAAAAAATAGTAAAATATTTTTAAATAAGTAAAAAAATTAAAAAAAACCAGAGAAAATATATAAATAATATTATATATATACTTTTTTTCATTATGTTACACACTCTCTTTATTAGAGAGATATTTTATTTTTTTTCAATTAAAAAGATAGGAAATTAAATGAGATAATTCTTTGCTCGCATATTTAGAAGAAAAGTAGCTAATGTGTCATCCCTAACACAAAAGCTTGCATGCATGTTTACACCTAGCGAAAGAGCAATTGCCAATTTACCCCAAAAAAAAAATGTATTCCCAACAAGCACATCATAACAAATCACTCTGGCACTTCCATTTCTTTTTCTATTTCCACTTTCATTTCCTTTTTTATTTCCTTTAAAATCACTGGAAACCAAACATAGCATTAACAAAAGAGCAATTTCCAATTTATCAAAAATAAAAAACAAAAAAAAAACGATTCCTAACAAGCACGTCAAAACAAATCAGTCGGTCACATCTAAAAGCCTACCGTAAAATATAATAAAAGGGACAATGATAGTTAGGACCAAAAAATTTAATTAATATCATTTGAACATCAAAATATTTCAAAATAATAGAAAAAGACCATGATCTCGAACTGATCAAAATTTTAAATAAATTTTAAATAGGAAATAACCTAAATATTCTTGTTGAAAAATTTTACACTAAACTTCCACTATTAATTTACTACTTAGATTCCACAATTTAATATTGAGTTTTCTCGATTTTACACTAAACATGTTATGATTACCAAATAATTCAACTAATTTGTCTCAAAGTTTCACACTCAACTTTTGCTATTTACTACTCAACTTCCATGATTTAACACTGAACTTATCCAATTCTATGCTGGACACATTATTATTATCAAATAATTCAACTTATAAGTCTCAGAGTTTCACACTCAACTTTTACTATTCAAATTTCACGATTTGATAATGAGCTTCTCCGATTTTCCACTGGACTTTTTTAGTTGAATTTTTTGGTGATGATAATATGTGCAATATAAAATCGAGTAAGTTTAATATCAAATCATGAAACATAAGTAGTAAATATCGGAAGCTGAGTGTAAGCTTTTTAACAAGAATATTTGAGTCATTTCCTATTAAAAATTTTGATTAGCTTGAAACTATAATATCTTTCTGTCATTTTAAAATTTTTTGATCATAAAATGGTATTAATTAAAAATTTTGCTCATAAACTATCATTTTCCCAATATCAAATCAATAGCAAAGCTATATATATTAGTTAACTGATATATAAGATCTATAAAAAAGTAAGTTATACATGTGCGTTGATTTGTGAATAATGACTTCAGAAGGACAATAATTAAAGGCTATTTGTATGCTTCCAAAGCCAAATTGTTTCTTGTTTTTAAGGACACAATAATGGTTATTTGTGAGCTGCAAAATCCTAATTCTTTTTTTAAAGAAAAATAATGGTTATGTTTTTTTCCAAATTCAAGTTCAAGCTAATATAAGGGATAAAAATGCATTGAAGATAAAAGTATATTTTGTTCACATTATGATTACATGCAATTTATATATTTACCATTCTAGACATTTGTTCATTATCATTTATATCAAACAATTTAATATATTTCCATAAATTGAAGAAGAAAAATACCGAGCTGACATGGTCAAATGTTTGTTTTGTCCATTATTATTTTCGTAAACTATATTTCAAAAAAAATTATTGATGAAGTTTTTTCTTGGTGAGACATCTTCCACAACTTTTCTGATTCCATTAGTATTTAACTTCTAGATAGTCACAAAGGATCCTTTCCAAAAATTAAATAGTAAAATACATTTGGAGTCAAAAAGGTAGAACAAACAATTAAAAAAAAAAAGTGCGTGTGTGTGTGTGTGTGCATAAGAAGACAAGTAGTAATGTGTCCTTCCGAAAACAAAAGCTTACATGCATGTTTACACCTAGCAAAAGAGCAATTCCCAAGCATCTGAAACTCTATATATAGTGGGCATATCATATGAAGGAAAACACAACGATATTAATCTGGAAATTCCACCACTTCATCCATGGATGGAACAAGACACAAAGCCTTGGAGGTGTTTGATGGCCAAGCCCAGCTATACCGGCACATGTATCTTTGGCTATCTTCTGCATGTCTCAGGTGTGCCATTGAGCTTGAAATACCAGACGTTATCCACAAGCATGGCCGACCCATCCCTCTTTCTCAGTTGGTGTTAGCTCTCAATGTTCCACCTTCTAAAGCTACCTTCATGCAGGGCCTCATGCGCTTGCTGGCTCACGATGGCCTCTTCGCTATCATCAAAAGCGACAATATTGAAGAAGAAAGTGAAGTATCATATGATCTGACTCCTGCATCCCAGCTTCTTGTGAATGGTACAGACTATTGTATATCTTCAAAGGTTCTGTGGTGTTCAAGGCCGTTTACGGTTGATACATATATGCATCACTTGGGGAAATGGGTTCGTGGGAAGGAAACCTCAGTGATTGAGACTGCATTTGGGGTTGGCTATTGGGACTTACTTAATCAAAACCCTGCAGACTTGGCAACCTTCCATGAAGGAATGGCTAGTGATTCTAGATTGATGAAGGTGGCACTGAGACACATGGAATCTGTTTTTGAGGGCTTGAGTTCCATCGTTGATGCTGGTGGTGGAAATGGCGCCACTGCTAAGTTTGTCTGTGAAGCATTTCCCAAGTTGAAATGCATAGTATTTGATCTTCCTGAAGTTGTAGCAGACTTACCTGGAAACACCAATTTGAGTTTTGTTGGTGGGGACATTCGCGAATCCATCCCTCAAGCTGATGCAGTTCTGCTCAAGGTAAATAAATAAGTATAATATAAATATATATAATAGACGTACACATATACACACACTATGGCCATTCTAATACATTATTCAACATAAATTATTGAGAAAAAAACATTATATATCAAAATTACATAAATTAAATTATGTAATTTTTAAATGTTGATTTTAATTGAGACATATAATGTTTATATTCCCAAACTGTTATTTATTCAAACTTAAGACACTTGTGATGTGAAGTTAATTATTCCCTATTGTTCAAACTATTTTTGGTTTTACAGCGGGTTTTACTTGGCTTCGGTGATGATGATTGCATAAAGATACTTAAAAATGCCACGGAAGCAATCTCAGGCAATGGAAAAGGAGGAAAAGTGATCATCATAGATATGGTGTTAAATGAAAAGCAAGACGAGCATGAACTGGCAGAAGGAAAGCTCTTATGGAATGTAATGTTAATGGCTGAATTTTCTGGAAAAGTGAGATCTGAGGAAGAATGGAAGCAACTCTTCCACAGAGCTGGATTCATAGATTACCAGATATTTTCCATGTTGGGCTTGATGTCTCTTAATGTGCTTTATCCATAGACTTGGCTGGAATCTGTCAACTACTCTTGTACGTTTTTATTGTAGAATTAGAATAATATGGGCTGAACCTAATAGGCCTACTCTTTCAGCCCGTTAAAATATCTGTAATTATCTGTATGGATTATTATTCTCCATGTGCCTGAATTAAACTTGCCCTTCTCCGTGTGTCTGAATTATAATTGTTAATCTGAATCTTTCATGTATGCTGGTGACAGTATGATTCGGCCTTCAACTCATTTGGTATTAATATCTCTCAAGTTATTCTCTTACAGGTTGTGACTATAACTTGGCATTCGCTGAATGCCTCATTTTTTTTCATTATTCAAATCTTATTAACTTTACATATTTATAGTTTATGCATGAATGTGAGTACTCCATGCTCTACATGCATTGATTTTTTTCAGGAAACATTGTTAAAGGTATATTATGAAACATTAGTTTTTTATTTTAAGAGATATATTTAAAAAATACAAATAATCTTCTAACTATAAGTTAAAAAAATAATAATTAGACTTATAAAAAAATTAAAAAGAAATATAAAATCTAAATCGCCTAGATTTGATCTAAATAGTTCAGATCTGCTAGATACTACTGTTTTGACAGCAATAGAGAACCTGCTCCCCATTGAAGTAGAAGATGAAATATAATTACATCCATTTTAAATAAAATACGATTATATCTACTATATATTTGACTAAAATATACAATTTTTAAATTTTGAATATAAAAGATTGTGTAGTAAGTGGTAACGGTCCGGTTCAAATGGAAATAAAAGGTATGAGCCAGTAGTTCCTACCCTTTTATTTATGTTATTGTTATTTAATGATAAATATATTTTTATTAAAATAAAATAAAAAGGCAAAAAAAGAAAAATTTTATGTATAAATTACTTGTTTTATTTGATTCCATTTTCCATCTCATTGAATTTTTAATACCAAATTATCTCCAAATAATTTTTGTGATGTTTTTACCACCCCATTTATGCATTCGAAGTGGGTGACACGAGACGAGTATGACTACATATCATAATTCCATTACTCCAATTTTTTTCTATTCCTTAAAACTATAAGTAACTTAACTTCCTATATTTTTAATTTTTATCTTTTATTTTTATAAGCAGTGCTGCTATAGTCATGTCTCTCTGCTTTATTTTGTAAAAAAAAAAAAAAATTATTTTGGAAGTGTGCGGAACGTACGTGAGCACTTTGTCGGAAGAAGATAATGCCATAGTTTTGATGGGAGAGAGGGGCTTCCAACACTTGAGTATTTTATGTGTAACTAATTGTTTTATTGCCACATATCTTCCTATTTTTTTCTATTTCTATTACGTATCATTTCTAAGTGTACAAGTAGTATCTTTATAATAGGCCCTCGGTTAATAATTTTTTGATTGTAAAAGTAGTGTTTACTTCTGTTCAAAATCTGATCTCTCGATCTAATGATTGGGTAGTACATTTTATATGTTAACCGTTACTAGATCAAACCCCTCTCTAAATATTTTTGAATTTCAAACAAGATAAGAGGACTTGACTTTTTATATATAGAAAAAAAAAATCCAAATCTTTACATTACATATATTAGTAGCTAGTTGATGCATACGTTTCGTTCTTTTTTTTTTTTTTGTTCACATTATGATTAGAATTTATATATTTACCATTCTAGACATTTCTTCATTATCATTTATAACAGGCAATTTAATATATTTCAATAAAATGAAAAAAAATACCGAGTTGACCTGATCAAATGGTTGTTTTGTCCATTATTATTTTCGAAAGCTATATTCTTAAAAAAAAATAATTTGATTAACGAAGGTTTTTCTTGGTGAGCCATCTTCCACAACTTTTCTGACTCCATTAGTATGTAATTTCTAGCTAGTAACACAGGATACTTTCCAAAATTAAATAGTAAAATACCTTTGAAGTAAAAATAGGTAACAAACAGCATGTGTGTATGCTTGCATGCATGCCTGTGTATTTTCTCATTAATGGGTTCGAGGGAAGGAAACCTCAGTGATTGAGACTGCATTTGGGGTTGGCTTTTGGGGCTTAATAAAAACCCTGCAGATTTGGAAGCCTTCCATGAAGGAATGGCTAGTGATTCTAGATTGACGAAGGTGGCAATGGGAGACTTGGAATCTGTTTTTCAGGGCTTGAGTTCCATGGTTGATGCTGGTGGTGGAACTGGGACCACTGCTAAGTTTATCTGGGAAGCATTTCCCAGGTTGAAATGCATAGTGCTTGATCTTCCTGAGATTGTTGCAGACTTATCTGGAGACACCAATTTGAGTTTTGTTAGTGGGGACATGCTCAAATCCATCCCTCATGCTCATGCAGTTCTTATTAAGGAAATTATCTATATACCAACTTCAGAACAAAATAGTGTTCTAGTTAAATTATCAGAAAAAGCCAATATATATATATATATCAAATTATCTATTGAAAGTCAAATAATTGTCACGTAGTACTTTATATCTTCATAGTTTCTCCAATTTTTTCCTTTCATGTTAAATCATGTGATTTTTAGATGCTAATTTTTCTTTGTTTTTTTAATTGGCAAACAATAAGAAGGCTAACGCCAAGTTGCAACTCCTGTGGGGTAAGAGACTCCATTACATCACTGAGCAAAAGAGCACCCAATTTACCGGGAGCTTCTCTAAGCAAAGCCACAGATAAAATACTCAAGTGCGCTAAACAATCAGCCAGACAATTTGCGTGTCTCTGTTTATATGACTGATAGAAACTCTCCAATCCTGATTAAGGCGAGAAAAAATAGCCAACAGCGTAAGCATGCAGCATTTGAATAATAGTTCAAAGAAGTAACATTTTCATTACGTTTTAAAATTTATGTAACATAATTATAATTAGACTATATTGTAAAGTGACGTGTAATTTCTCCTAATCTTTAACGCCTCTGGGATCAAAACCCTTTGAATAAGCAACTATATTTAATTTTTTAGAGTTATAATCTTAATTATTAAATATTAATTATTATTATTATTATTATTAATTATTAAATATAACAAAATATTTTGCATTATATTGATATTTTTTATTATACCAAAAAGAGATTTAATTATTTTAAAATTATTATTCAATATGTTAATATTTTAGACAACTCTTTATTCCATCATTCTATATTCAGTAATCATGTATCACATATAGGATTGAATCCACTCTTGTAACAAGAGAAGATTGCAAGAGAAAGATAGGAAGAAAGAGGTGAGACCCACATAAGTGAGACTCAATAAGCCCCACCTCTCTCTTCTGATGTCTCATTTACAGATCTGAACAGGAGTGCAGATCCGTATTTTTTAATTGTACTCCCAAGTTATATATATCATCACCATAATTTGTTACCACAAAGACTTCAGAGATTGCTTCCTCTAAATTTTCTTTTAATAAACGTGCTGTCAATTTAGGAGAAAATAAGAAGCTAAAGCCTAAGAGGCTCACTCAGTGGATCCTACCCATCGTCTATTTCTCTCTCCAACCTTAGCCAAAATTTGCATGAAGAAAATTTAGAGGAATTTAATCTAAAAACTTTGATGTCAGACAAGAATATTTTAACTATTAAGGCCACAGTTAATGTTTATTATAATCACGAACATTTTCAGCTTAGCTACACATAAGAAATTGCATACTGTTATTATTCAAACAAGAAATACTTGGCACATTAAGCTATTGCTTGTTTTTCACTTTTACAGTGGGTTTTGCGCGGCTGGGGGGATGATGATTGCATGAAGATACTTAAAAATGCCAAAGAAGCTATCTCTGGGAATGACAAAGGAGGAAAAGTGATCATCATAGACACTGAGTTAAATAAAAAGCAAGACGAGCATGAAGTGATGGAAACAAAATTCTTATACAATATAATTTTGACGGCTGACTTTAATACGAAAGAGAGAAACGAGGAAGAATGGAAGCAACTCTTTCTGAAAGCAGGCATCACAAATTACCAGATGTTTCCTATATTGGGCTTTAGGTCTCTCATTGTACTTTATCCTTAGATATGGTTGGAATCTAATAACTAGTTTTGCACGTCTTAAACTGAATAAATTTGCAGTGGAACAAGAGGAGCTATGATATTTCTGCATTTTAATTATCTACAACATAGCACCATAGAGAAATTTGTCCCCATCTTATAAATAGAGACTGTATTGTCTAGCAATTAAAAAGCATTCATGTTTCTATGTAAAGTTATTACTGAGTCGAGTGAAGTAATAACAATAATTCAAAACAAGTGAATAACAATAGCTGTAAGTCAAGTGCAATCTGGACTTTCTCACCAAATAGCTATTCCAAATGCCAACGGTTACTAACAGTCAACAACCCATGGTAGCATTCTAGTCATGCCTATCTCCATTCAATTAGACATCTTCTTTGCTTTCATTCAATATCAATTTTTTTCAATTTCATTGTAGGATGATTATTCTTTTTTTTTTTTAAATTAATTACTCTACTTTGAACCCTTTTTTTTGGGCCACCAAAACCCAATTGGTTTTACTATTTAGAATGTTCTGATATTTTTTTTTCCTGTGCAATATAGACACTACTTGATTATACTAAACAGTTATTTCAAGTGCCAAGTCTCTGAGGTGATATTTCATTCCATCAAGGCCAATTCCTTTTTCCTTTTCTTTTTCCATTGCAATTTCGCTTAAAACTCTTTCCAACATACCAAACAGGCCCTTAATGACAGGGATATGCAGGCATGATAGTTACTTTACATTTTACATCATAACACCCAATCCATTCAGCATATCCAAAATCCAGAAACACAATACCCAATATAGACAACCTGACAAGTGAATCAAAAAATAATTTGTAGTGTACACCTGTTAATAGTTACAAGACACTAAATAATTATGTTGATGGGTTTCCAAAAAAAATCAAAACAGCACACTATCACATGCATGGTATAGTTATAGTTATATAACAGAAGACAAGAATATCAACTTTGGAGACGGAAGTAACTGACCTGAGTTGTCATCTTTCTCCCTTGCTCAGTTCTGAACTAGTTACAGTCTGGATGGTTACATAACCTCCCTTGCTTGAGTATCCAGCACTTGAGTGCATCATATTATGTATGGATACATATAGGCAGCTATTAGTGATCATCTGAACCAAAGGATACAGTTCACAGGCACTGTTTCCATGCTCAACTGTGCATCATATTCACTATGCATGAATTGAGAGAAGTAGAAATCAATATCAATCTGTTTCATGGAATGGATTGGGTGTTATGATTACATTGTAATTATCCCAGCTAGAAAACTATTCTTAACACACGAGCCAATATTTGTATTATATATAACACAGCACTTCAAATTGCACTTCCGCACTACAAAATTTTTTACCTTGCTGCGTTTATGTCCATGTCCTGTCCCAGGTCCATGATAATTTTCGTGCTTCATAGGCTGTAACCAAGCTTGCAACTAGTGTAATGACAAGCTAATTCAGTTTTCTTGCTTTCTGTAACCTTGCCCAACCACAAATTGATCAAATAATCATGTTGATAAAATCAGATCAATAAATCTACCTCATTCATCATATTCCAAGATCCCATAATTTTGGACTGTAACATGCCTTATAACCTTCATGTTTCATTTCCATAGTTAACCTGTCAAGGGTATTATATATCTCATCAATTTTGGGGTGCCTATCATCCTTAGATACAAAGCAGTTCACAGACCCAGCAATCTCCACCCAACTACATCCTAGTTCCTTCTGCAAACCTTTTTCCTTCATCTGGATTCTCACTTTATCAACATTTTCCCACTCTCCTTCTTCTGCATACATATTTGAGAGCAAAACATGGTACCCTGCTATCCCCTTTTGTGTCTCCATCTCAAGCAACTTCGTGGCAATAACTTTCCCCAATTCAAAGTATCCATGATTTCTGCAAGCACCAAGAAGTGATCCCCATATTTCTAGAGCATTACCATCTTCACCCAATCCCTTGACAAATTCATAGGCTTCAAGCACCCTCCCTACCCTCCCTAACATGTCAGTAACACAACAATAGTGTTCAACTGAGGGTTTAATTTTATGTACTTTCTCCATAGAGTCAAATATTTTAATACCTTCATCAGCCATTCCAGCATAACCACAAGCAGACAAGATGGCAACAAAAGTAACTGCATCAGGTTTATGGCCAGATCCCTGCATAGAATGAAACAAAGTAAGAGCTCTCTTACCCATCCCATGCTGGCCATAACCCAACATCATTGTGGTATATGTGATTGAATTCTTCTCAGGTGTGCTGGTAAACACATTTTCAGCATAACTAATTGCGCCTGATTTGGAATATGTGTCAACTAATGCAGTTCCCACATAAACATTTTCGTCTAAGCAGTGACGAATGGAGAACCCATGAAGTTCCCTGGCAAGGGCTATGCTTCCCATTGAACTACATGCTGGGAGAACTGATGCTAAGGTCACAGCATTAGGTGTTACCCTCTGCTCAAGCATCTCTCTAAGAATCAGAATGGCTTTTTCATTCATCCCGTTTTGGGTGTAACCAGAAATCATTGCATTCCATGTAGCTTGATCTTTCTCACTTGGACAGTTTTGCTCAAATATCCATTCTGAAGTTTTAACCAAACCACATTTTGCATACATATCTATTAGATAGCTCTCCATTCCATCAAATAGTATCCCATGACGAATTACATACGCATGAGTCTGCTTTCCAATATCTTTACTCCTAAGATTAGATGCTCCAGAAAGAAGAGAAGTCACAGTCACAGAATCAATCATAAACCCTTGGTTCTGCATCTCATTGACAAGTAATAGTGCTTCCTCATCCAAACCATTTTGAACAAATGCAGAAATCATGGTATTCCATGAAACTTCATCCCTTTCAAGCATCTTATGAAAAACTTTGAATGAGGTATCAATTGAATCGCACCTTGAGTACATAACAATTATTGCATTGAGAACAATAATTGGTAAAACTGCCATAGTTCTTAAAACAAATGCATGTATTTGCTGAGCCATTTTTATCCGCTGTAACAGTGAAATAGCAGTAATAGCTGATAGAAAAGTCACATCATCACATACAGCATCTTTTAACTCGAAGGCTTGAATGAAAATGCTGATGGCTTCAATAGGACAGTTATTTTGAACATATCCACCAATCATAGTGTTCCATATCTCAGTATTCCTCTCTTTACATTGTTCAAAAATCAACCTAGCATAACCAAGGTGGCCAAGCTCAGCGTACATATTTATAGCTGAGCTCACAACAAACACATCATCCACATATTCGCACCCAAATTTATGAAGCAACCCATAGAATACATCAGCAATCTTATAATTCCCCAAAAGCGACACAGCAGGGAATACATTCACAAAACTGACAGAACTTGGCGTTATTCGCATTTTCATCATTGTCCTGAACAATTTAACTGCCTCTTCGTGTTCCTCCATCTTCACATACCATGAAATCAAGGTATTCCAAGCAATAACATTTCGCTTACGCATAAAGTTGAAGACTTTAAGCACATAGTCATTTTTCGAACCACAGAATTCCACACCACTCAAGCACGAAGAGTACATATTCAAGAGGGAATTGTACACAATCCTACTGGGGCTTGGGTTTGATTGGCACCGTAGAAAGTGGCAATGCACAGCTTTACCAGCTCTAAGGTTGCGAGCTTCAGCACAGGCCTTGAGAGTGGAAGAGTAAGAATAAGAGTCGAATCGAGTACCTGGGGTAGACTTCATTTGACTGTAGAACAACAAGGCTTCCAAAGGCATGTTGTTGCAGATAAAGCCAATGATGATGGTATTCCAGAGAACAGTGGAAGGGCGAGGAAGAGTGTCGAACAATTGGCGAGCTAGGACAGGCTGGCCCTCCTGGCATAGTTTGCTAAGGCGAGAGCGAATTGTAGGGGTTTTGAGGGTAGGGTTCGGAATAGTGAAGAGTAAGGTGGAATCGGTAGTGTCAGTGGCGGGAAAGTGTGAATTCCGAGCAGATAGGGGAAGAGGAAGAAGAGGGGAAGCAGAGGAAGCCATGGGGAAGTCAGAGCCTTACCCCTTGAGCTGGGCTAAGGATAATCATTTATCAGGAAAAACAGTAGATGGACTTCCGGAAGGCTTAGGTCAGTTTGGTTCGTGGAGGGGATTGGAGGAGAGCCCATTGGAAAAAAATTTGAATGAAGGAGACTATAGAAAAAGTAGTCTGAAAGATTTTAAAATTTGTTCGTTTAGTGGAATGGAAGGTTGGGGATTAAAAGAATTTTAATAAAATTTTATTTGATTTAGAAAAAAATTGAAAAAAATTAAGTTATAATTACTTAATTTTTTTAAAAAAAATTAAAAAATATATATAAAGGGGTGGAAAGAGAGGATTGAAGGGATTAAATTTTTTCTAATTTTTTTTAATTTTTTAACCACATAAAATGAGGGGATTTAATTCTCTCTATTTTTTTTTTCTCCCTTAAAAAATCTCCAACCAAATATATTCTTATAAAATAGAATAACGTTTTATTTCTTATAAGGAATAAAATAACATAATCAATTCCACTATATCTATATATCAAAGAGAACAATTTTTATTTATTAGTTATGGATATTTTTTATGATAAAAAGAAATAGGGAGAACCAAAAATAAAATAAAAATAATTTAAAAATGTAAAAGAAAAAGAGAGAGAGATAACTTCATAACACTGTTTAAAAAATAATGAGAAAAGATAAAATACAAACAATTAAATATTGAATAATAATGTATGTATATCATTGATATCAACGTCAATGTAAAACATAAAATTTATAATAAATTATATTATGCTTAAGATATTATTCATTTTTCATACCCATACAAGGCACAAAAAATATATCTAATATATATCAATATAATTCTAATAAATTGCATTATAAACAAAGTTGTGAATCCTTAAATTTGCTCACTCAAACATTATACATATATGAAACCCAATTTAATTATGAAATTATAAAAACATAATTGTAAATAAAGTGGAAAAAAAAACTCATCAACCAAACAAGAAGTAATTTATAATAATGCAACAAACTTGTATGTAGCAACGTCAACTGCAACAACATCAACAATATCGTTTGTAAATAATATTTGCCGCTGAAGAGTTAGAAAAAAAAAAGTTGTAGCGGAGTGTGAAAATAATTATATTTAGATATAATATGCATAGGTTTATCAAGAGTTGAATGGTTAGGAAGTTAAAATCTTTTAGACAAAATCTCAAAATTGAGGCTTTGAGTCTTATAAATAAAAAATTAGTTTAAGTAAATAATTGGTTGAATGGATTTTTCCACTATAGCTGACTGAGATGACTTATGATGAGATATTTATAAAGGAATTAAGCTTAGATTTGGTATGTATAAAAAAAGTTTTATGAAAGGGAGAATAAGAGAAAGATTCCTATAAAATTTTTTTGATATATATCATTTAAACTTTCTATAAATATAAGACAATTTTTTTATGAAATTCCTCCCTCTTTTTCCTTTTCCCTTTTTATTTTTCTTAAAATAACACATTTCTACCAAACATAAATGAGGATGAGGCAAGAGAGGAATCAAATGGATTCATGGCTTTGAACCATTTGCCAAAATAAATTAGTATAAAGATTTCAAGATATAACTATATATCGTTGAGGAATCCATACTTCATACAAAGATTAATAATAATGATGAGTGGAGAAGAGAATCCATCAACCCGCTTTGACCAATATATTCAAGAACTTCAAATGAGAGGGTTGGGGCAAAATGAGCAAAGGCCACAAATATGAGTTATAATTAGTCAATTACAGAAATAACCCTTATTAGCTTAAATGGGATCACTAATTTTATAGTCAATTTGTGAATTTGGGTCTCTTCCAATGCAACATAAAAGCCTATTTCATATTCCCTCCGGTCCTATATATAGAACATTTTACCTTGATCATTAATATAAGACCTTTTACAATATATGAGGTGATATTTATAATACATTTCCAAAAAAATATCCCTATTTAATATTTTGGAAAAATATTAGGATTTTCGGAAAAAGCGAGATAGTTAATTAGTTTTAACTCCCTTTCTTAATTCATGTGATTCGGTTAAAATGGTCTTATATTAAGAATCAAAGGGAGTATCATAAACCAAAACATTGTTGGTTGGTGTCGCCATTTGTCTTAGTTGGAATCAGGAGCTTACAATAATTGGGGAATTAATAGTAACATTTCGACTTAATTAACTCATTGACTATAGCTAACCCCCCTTGCATCCCAAAATTTGCTGAAGTATATTAACTCAAAGTAAGTAAGAATTATGGGCTTGGGTTTGGGCTTGGCTTGGCCCCTTAATCTTTATCTCAAAGTCTAAAATGTATATTGGCACTACGTGATAAGATTTGGGGTGTCTTCAGAAAAATAACCGGTTAGAGCCTGAAGTCAACATTTGGCCCAAATCTGAAAACCAAACAACAATTTTTAAAAATAATTTCTCTTATTCATAAAAATTGTCAAATTTTGTAATTTTTCAAAACATTTATCATTTTAGAATTTCAATGAAATATTAATTATTTTTTATTATTTTACCTTTCATTAGTATGAAATAGAATATTTAATAAAGTGTTTAATTTAAAGACATTTTAATAAAATAATATTAAATTTCATAATAATATAAATCATTTAATAGCTCTGGTTGATTTGTGTTAAAAAAAAAAACTACAATGACACTCGTTTTTTTTTTTTGTGAATAGTACAATGTAATCCTACCCAAAAGCTGCTTTTTAAAGTACCGTCATCTACTTGAAGCCCCAAACCTCCCTCCCCCTGGAGACCAAATAAAGTAGTCCATCTCAGAATTTAAGTTCAAGGCCAACAAATCCGAAGCTTGTACTGAATGTCTGGTGGTATTTTCTAGGACTTCAGTATTTGCATCACCATAATGAAAAAAAGGGGTAATATGAAACTAGAAGATGAAACAATTTATATTATGAAATCATTATAGTAAACGCAAGTAATTCTAACAGTTATTCAACAAATTAATATTAATGACAAGAACAAAAAGAGGAAATTATACTTTATTATACGAAGATATATTCCTTTTTCATATTATAATTCTGTTATTCAATTTTTCTTTTGAATGTAAAACGTGCCAAAAAAAGAAACATCACAGACCAGACACCAATGTCTGGCCAGCTGAGATACATTTGAGGTATACTTCCAATGTTTTGACTGAATTTCACATTGTGTCCTTATGTTGATTTAAAAAAAAAATTGTGTCCTTATAGTTTATTTTCTGTAAATAAATCTTTACATTTAATTTTTTTTCTATTGTTTTCAAACAAGTCGCTCTTGTTAAGTCCATTTATAATAATGTCATTTCCAGTAAGAAATAATCTATCATCCTCTTCTATTTGAAATATAATCCTCTGATCCAACAGTCGTGCAGTATATTGCATATGTTAATTAATTATTGGATTTTCTTACTTGTTGAACTAAATCAGAAGACCAAATTATTTTTTTAATGTCAACTGATTTTCAAAAGCCATATTAAGCCCGACTAATCAGAAAACCAAATCTTAAATATGAGACAATGGCATGATTTTTTCAAAAAATCCAAATTAATACATGTTACTAAATAATTTAAAAGTTTTCTTTTTATTTAACTCCACACTGACTGACCATTTGTGGATGGAGTTGACTCATGGCAACTTGCATAAAACTACCACCACAAGCCAACAACTTAGAAAATGAGGAGCATATATGTGTACAGTCTCATTAGGTGGATATATTGACTCTTTTGCGCATATTTGCTTTTATTTCAAAAGCAATTTAAATTTAAAGTATTATATTTAAATATTAGAAATGAGAATTGGTTCAAGGGTGCACTCAATTGAGTTCCCAACATCCCAACAATAGTAAAAGATGCGTTTCAGGTCCATTGGACTTGATGCCACACCCAACCTTTCCATCTCAACAAGAAGATATCCTTCTTTTCTCCCTCACACAACAAATCTTACTCCACAATGCATTTCTTTATATATGTGTGTGTGTATGTATGTACTCTCCTATAACACACCCTCCATCTATCTCCCACGTACATGCATGCAAAAAGAAGAGTGATATACATAGATTAATCATTAGGTTCCGTTTGGTTTTTAGTTTTGTAAAAGTAAATTAAAATAAATTAAGTTTGTAACAATGAAGTTTAGGTAAATTAATTAAGATTGTTATAAATTGTTATATTTAGATATTCTTTTTCGAAAAGTAAATTTGATTTTGAAACCTATTTGAATTATAAGAATTAAAAGTATTTTTAGATATATAATATAAAGTCAGTATCATATCCTTTTCCCAAATCATGGTTTTGCTAACCAAAAAGTAATTTTCTCCATTCTTTTTCAAAATCATAGTTTAACCCACTTTTCATTTTTTAAAAAGATAGTTTGTAAATTATCAAACACTCTTACTATGAAAAATAAAGTGTGAAACCATAATTTAGTTTACAAAGAGGTAAATCAAAATAGGCTCTGTCTAACAAAACTTTGCTTATTTCATAGCATTGCGGAAGAAAATAGCTCCTGTGTATATCATAGTATGGATGCAATGAATGAAAAAAGATAAGACTCATTCACACATAAATCACATCTCCTTCTCCCTATTTCCTTCTCACTATACCAAGGTACGTGTTGTGTAGAGGATCTTGATTCATAATTTATCGGAATCCTATAAATATACAGGATCGATCACAATAATAAAAAGTCTCAAGAATATTTCAGAGGTCGAACTTAAGAAATGTAGTAAATTTATAGTTTAAACTTTTAATTCAAAAAAATAAGTGATAATTGAATTGAGAGCTCAAATTAAAAAGAAAAGAAATAGGAAACAAAATAAAGTTTGAGTTTTGATTTAAATCTAGAAGCGTTAAGGGATCAGAATTCACTTTATGAGATAACTAGATTCTATTCCTTAGTTATACTCTATATAATTATAGTGACCGTTGTTCCTAAAATGTCCTAATTACTTCTTGGTCAATTAATCCTTATTTAGTTATGATTCAATTCGCTCTACTAAAGTTCTTAATTAAACATTGAAAGTCATAACTTATATCACCACAAATTCATAATTTTATCTCTAGATTAATTATTCATATTTATCTCTCTCGATCTAGATTTACTTTTCACCTCTCAGTCCATCAAGTTTACCCATTAATTAAATTTTATGATGATCAAGCATAAAATCCACATAAACGAACAAAAGAGATGAATATAATAAAGAAACAATTTAAATATAAATTGAAGAACAAATCTACAAAGTCTTAACTAAAGAAAACAAATCCAATACATCCCAATCAGGCTACATCCCTACCCTTGACTAGAAAATTTAGCTACTCATAAAATTATAAATCAACGCAAAACTAAAATTTCAAATCATGATAAGAATAACAAGAAGGAAGTGTTATAAAGGAAAATAAAATCTTGCTTCAATACTCCCAAGATCTCCTTATTTTATATCTATAGATTGCTTCTAGTTACTCTCAAATGCGTTTGAATTGTGTTCTCTAGTCTCTGGATGTGTTTCTGAATCTCCTCTTGCATTTCTACTATATTTCCTTATATAAGAAAAGTCTAGAAACCCATAAAAGCCCAATAAATCATGAAAAGGCATAAACTTTAAATCTATATCTCTAATTGACCCCGTGCCATATCTTCATTATTTCCTTCATCCAGTGCCATGTCCAACACGCCTTCCTTCCTTTTCACAAACTCACCCGGTGCCGGATGGGTGTCCTCATGGTCTACTCGGCACCGGGTCATCTCGCTATGCTTTTTCTTCTTCGCCCCCTCACCCGTGGCTGGGTCTGGAGATTAGTGGGGGCTGGATAAACAACTCTTATGCATTTTACTCAAACTTTTTGGCTTTATGTAGCTCAAAATTCTCATAAATATTCCTGTGATGCAAATATATTCTATGTTATGTAGAATCATGCCAAAAAGTGTCAAATCACAATATTTTAAGATAAAAATAGATACAATATGTGGGTGTTTTATAGACATAAAATAAACACATCAATAATTATTATAATTTGAATTGAAAGTAAAAACATAGTCATAGAAGTAATTTATACTTCACTATATTAACTCTTATATTATAATTACTTGAGCAAATCATATTCCTCTCATAATCTTTTAATTAACCCAATTAGGCACCTATTTCCTAAGGCCACGGACCCATGCATCTAGAGTCCAGCACTCTTCAAGATATATAAGTAGTCTTTAGAGCACCAAGGTTGAATTGAGGTTAGATTTTGTACGCATAAAAGGATTTCATGAAATGATGAATAGGATAAATGAGAATGAAATCTTCATGAGATTTATTTGGTGCATATCATTTAAATTTTTTATAAATAAAAAAATAGCATTTTCATAGAACTCTTTTCTCCATTTCTTTTTTTCTTTCTGTTTCTCTCAAAATTACTCATTCCTGCAAACATGGCCTAATATGGATTAAGATTCTTTGAAATACTTTATAGATATATATAAAATTATAGAGAAATAGAAAGAGACGAGGGTGACCTATCTTTTATAAACATGGGTACTCCTCTTTTCATATTTCTCTCCCTACATGGGTCCTGCTTGGTTGCCACTGAGAAATATATATGGAATATTTTTTCATTGTATGACAATCGAGATATGAAATTTCTATTATATTTCTGCAGTAATTATTGCTCAACGACAACTATTTTTTACTATTAATTTTTATTTAGAGACATATATGGCATTTAACATTTTAAAAAGGTCACTTTTTTCATTAATTATATCCCCTTTTCTCTTTCATTCCATTCTATGGTCCAAATGAGCTCATCATAAAATATACGAGAATCCTCTGTAACATGATTATTCATTGGATCAAATGGACTAAGCTTTAAATATAATAATAGACGAAGTAATTAATCAATTAAAATCACAGACTCTAGGTTTACTTGAATTTGAGAGGAAAATGGATCAAGGACGGAAATCATGTGATTAAAAACACTACGTAAGACTCGGGAAAACTTGCAACATAATCTAAAGTTAATTGGAAATTAAGTTAATAATTGAGTTCAAAGTCGTACCATGTTTATGATGATAATTAACTTGTCGAAATTAGGGTTTGGTAATACCTAAATGATTTGAAAGGGAAATGGGAAGGAGAAGGAGGGACAGAGAGAATATACAATAATTATTGGAAGAAAATTTGTAGGGACAAGTAATAATTAATTAGAGGAAGAAAATTTGTTAGTGTGGTGGGTTACACGATACTCTATATACACACATATAAATGTCAAAAAAATGATTCTGGGGAATAAGAATATATATTTGAAAAGTTGAAAGATAAGATGGAAGCACCAATATATTGTATATGTGATAATTAATAGATATTGCGCGCTTACCATTTTTTCTTCAATGCACGTACTCATTCATTATGATTTATCATCTATTCTTTGAATGGAGAATTGCACCAACTTTATTCATTAACTTGCTTTCCTTCTTTCACTTCAAACCATCTTTTAACATCGTCATCATCATCATATATCACTTCATTCATTAATTTTAATTAAAAAAAATTTTGTGTATGAAACACATTCTATTTTATACTCATTAACTATTTTATCTCTTTCTGACAATGTCATTTGAATCTATTTTAATAAATACAGGAAATTTCAATTGGTACTTCATTTTCAACGAATCATTATTCTTAATTAAAAATAAACTTATAATGTATCCATAAAAGTTCGTATAAAATGTGACATGGTCCAAAGTCCAAACTTAAGATTTACTTGGCTGAATTGATCTCAAAATTCTTTATTTTTGTATATTATGAGATTTTATCAGTATTTTTAATTTATATTTTGTTATTAATTTTATATAACTCGTGGACATTAATAATGAACCAATTAACAGAAATTATAGCTATTTGCATAAATTTAATAACCTACGAAAAAAAAATTGCTGTCGACTTTGGTTATATACTTATATCTATATATAATTGCTAATTCCTAAATACTTTACGTCATTTAACTTAATTTTTTCAGCAGAATTCATAAATTAAATTATTAATAAATGGTGAACAATACCATTTATTTTTCAGACTCCTTATCATGCTCGAAAAATTCACCTATGTAGTTCCATTAAAATTGTGCAAATATCCATCGTTACCAGCCGTTAAAACAAAAGGCTTTATTGGAAGCTGAATATATATATATATATATATATTTACCAAAAAACTATACATTCGAAAAGACTACATAATATATTGATTAATGTCTTTCAGAATAAGGAGAAAGTATGACAGAATCAAAATGAACAAATAATCATGGATCAACAATATCAGAAAAGCTGTCTATATATATTATTATATTGCTTTGATTTTGACATTGAAACCAAAAAGGTAAAAAGAGTTCAATAATAAAACCCAACAAGTCAAAAACACATTTGATGGTCATTAAGATCTTAATTGCTGACTAAACTTTCAATGAGACAACTATGCAAGTAATCATATTTTGAGTACGTAAGAACCAACCAGTAATTTGAATCATCAAAATTATATATATATATATATATATATATAAGACCACTCATAAATAGTGTGTTTGTCAATCTAGTTCATTGTGAAATTTGATCTCTCACAAATAAGGTACTACTTAATTTAATCCCTTCTAAGAATTATTCTCTTAAGTTTCTTTCATGTACCCAAAAAAAAAAAACACACTTATCTACAATATCCTTATACATGCCAAATTGATTTGTTATATGATATTGGCAGGGTGGCATGTGGCGGTAGTAGTTAAAGTTTCTAATCCTCTGTATATTATCAAAAAGAATATATACTATATAAGAATGATTAAATTAAAAAATATCTTATCTGCGAGCGACTATAAACAAGTTTACTGTGTGTGTACATACACATACATAAAAAGAAAGAGAGAAGGAGAGATTAAATTTACTTATATATAAGCAGGGGGGAATTACATATAGAGATCTGGATCAGTAGAGTAAATTAATTATAAAAAAATATTTTAACTGAAAAAAATATTAAAATCTAGAATACTGAATAGTAAAATTGAGAAAATAAATAGTAATAGATCCTATTTTATAATTAATTTATTATCTTCATCTCAAAATATAATTCTCCCTATAAGCAAAAATGTCCTCTTTTGTGGAGAACTTTGTTGTCCTCTCAATCAAAATTTAGTTTTTAGTATGTTAATTTATAAGAAAATTGTTAAAATAATTAAATTTGTAAAAAAATTATTACACTACAAAATTACCCCTAATTAAATTAATTTAATTGTAGCCTTATATTAATTGTGTAATGTAATTAGTAAGGACATTTGTGAAAGAAAAAATTAAATATTCTAAATATTTTATATTACAACTTATATTTAAGATCATGAAAATCTTTTAAAAGATAACTTATAATAGATATCAGATAGAGTATATGTTAGTCATTGGGTCAAAGTCAAACTCATCTCCTAATTGTTTCATTGAGCTAATAAATCATATTTTAGATAAAAATGAACAATATGATTTGTTTTATAAGAAAAGATCCAAAAATGTGTGTATATCCACAAAATAGCCCTACAGAAACACCAAGATGTACCAACAAAATGCATGTCGAAGAGAATAGGTAGGAAGATTAAAAATTACTCCTGGAATCTCTTTTTAATTGTAATTTTTTAAGAAAATTTTTATTTCTATTTATTTGACACTTTCAAATTTTAAGATAATATTAATTGCTATTTTTTCAATTATACTCTTATATTCTTATAAAAGTCAATGATAATATTAATTACTCTTCCTTATCTATCTATTTATCAAATGACATCTTAAAAAATTTAAAATAAATTCTATCATATGAATTATATTTTTTAATCTATATATTAAAACCTTAAATGTAAGGAGTAAAAGTACCTTAGCAGGAAAAAAACAATATGTTGTACATTGAAAGTGGGTGAAAATAAGTAAATGCTCATAAAAACATGTTTGAAATTGAATGTACATTGTGAGCGGACCACGGAATTTCACTCAACAAATTCCCTTCTTAATTAATTAATGTTTCAAACTGAAAGTGATAGGCTTGAAATTTTGTGCTTCAAAACTTACCTGCCTATATTGACCACTTTTATTCATCATTTCATTTCTTTTTTTTTCTTATTTTTTCTGAACTTTATAAAATAAACCAATCTAATTCCCTATATTAAAAAGTGAATCTATATGATTTGTTGGTAAAAAAAAATAGAGTAACCAACTCATGTTATAATAAGTGGTAGAAATCACTCTCATTTTTTCAATAAGTGGTTGGGGGGTTTAATTCTTTCCATTTACATATTGAGCAAACCACCGATAATATCGTGAGAGAGATTATTCCTGAATTTTATATATAGTCATATTTTTTTATATTACTCTTCTTTTTCTTTTTCTTTTTCTGGACCAATTAGTACTCTCCTGTGAATAAGTATAATTAAAAGGGTACAGAGATACATCAAAAATAAAATAAGAGCTAGTTTTTCAAAAAAATAAAATTATGTTGGCACCCTTTTAATTAAACAGAAAATGATAAATTTGTTTATAGTGATTTTTTTGTTCTGTATTTGTTATTCGTGAAATTTGGCATCGAATTAATTTAAAAGATTGTAATATAATTATTCATGATTTTTATTTTTGTATCACATCATAACAACTTAAACTTTTTAATTGAATTCGCTTTGAATATCAATGTTGTCTGTATCGGACTTTTGTATTTTAAAAAAGATAAAAACTATAACAAAATTATGCCTAAAAAAATTATGACAAAATGAATTTTCACTAATTTTCTTACAAAAATATCTATTGGGATATATTTTTAAAAATTTTGAACAGTGTATATGTGAACATTTTTCAAATTATACACACAAATAAATTTTTATTTTTGAGGGTACTCTTTTTTTTTTTGCCAGCATTGAAGGTACATATGTATGTGTATTTACAGGGGGCATTAAAAAGTCGGTATGGTAAAGTTTCTAAGCGTAATAAATAAGATTGGCCTTTTTGTTTGGTAGGTATTAGATAGTAGTGTATATGTAATTAACTTTCCGTCAAAATCATCCTTATTTTTCAAATCAAATCATTTCTTTTCTTTGTAACCTCCAAATTCTAATTGTCTCACTTGATTTTTCCTTTGGAATGATCTTGACCATTGACTTTTTTTCCCTCACACTGGTGTTAACGTGCACCAACCAAACTTCAATAATTATTTTCAATTATTTTTCTTCATAAATAATTGCTATTTTAATAGCTCCTTTTTTTGTTGGCCAATGCTATTTTGATAGTTCAAAATTGTATTCTTGAATAAATAAAACATTTTTATCATTTTCTGTATGGCACATATAATTGTTTGGAAAAAGTGTTATTTTGGTTACTTGTTTTCGTATTGATATTTATTATTTACATGCATGCATGTGTAGTATATGTCGAATATGATAATGTTTTAAATGTAATAAAGTATAGGAAGAAAGTATAAGTAAACAAAAATTTATATTTAAAATGAGAACTAACAATTTATTAAAAATTCTTTTTAAAATATTTATAAAATTAATATAATAATAAAATTTATTAAAATGAAAATAACAGAGACACATAACATGACAATGCAAAAATCAGAAAAATATAATAATATTAAGATTATCTTAATACAAGAAGAGCATATATATATATATATATAAAAGAATATGAGCAATCATTATGATCATACATTTCATACTCTTTAATTTTTAATTGCATAAAATTTAGCTGTAATCTTCTTTATAATGAAATTCCGTAGAATCATTTTTTAATATAGCCAATTAAATTATCATTAAGAAATTCATTTTGCACTTTATTGGGAACATTGTTAAAAGTTGCCTTTTTTTCAAATAATATTTAACTATCAACAAAGGAAAAACACCAAGAACACAACTAAATTTTCATGCATGTGACATCTTTCTACTCTTTAATTAATTCACATGAGATATTAGCAAGACAACTATGATATATATATTGGCTTAAATATCTGATTTTTTCGGATTTATTATACGGAAAAGAAAATGGAATTTTAGAAATAAAAGATAATCCCTTTTGGTCTTTCCTTCTTGAGCACGAAAATAGACCAAATCCATTAACTTTTGAGGACAAATTAAAGCTGTGAGACTGTTATGACCTTTTTTGGTTTCTTCATTCATGTCTTAATATGGTACTGACTATGCGTGTGGCACATAAACATAATTATTTAAGACAAGAATATTAACATTACAAAAAGAATATTGTCCCACTCTTCTTTTTCTTATCTTCTTCTTGTGGCCAATTGAGCCCAAAGAGGTCTCCCTTTGGATGAAACCTTAACTCCCGTTTAGTTTATCTTTTTGTAAAAATACTTGTAGAATAATCACAGTTTACAAAAATGAAGTTTGGATAAAAATAGAAAAGCTTACTGAAAAACTGTTTGGATGAAAAAAAAAATGATGGTTAAAAAATACAGTTTGATTTTAAAAAAGAAGAACCAAACAAGCACATATTATAGTATATGTATATTGTGACTATGTTTAGAAATCAGTTTGCAAAACGTGAGATTAGCTCAAACAAATAATGAATTTGTGCCTCATTGATTTATCTTTTAATAAGCTAAATTATTGTTTCTAACAACTATTTTTTTTTAAATTATTCAAATATATTTGTGATAAATTTTATTATTTTTATAAATTATAATTATTTTAACATATATTTTATAAAAAAGTAATTCAAACGACCACGAAAAAGCAATCATCATGTCAGTTCAAACGTGGGTTATTGAAAACAGAAAATATAACATGGCTCTTCCATAAACCTAGATCAATTCATTATATATATTAGGGGTAGCAATATTATAAAATAATCCTTAGTTACGCGTCGCTTAGAAATTTTCTTAATATGTAGGAAGTGGAAATTAATTATCCAATGATTGAAGTTCACATGTTCACGTGGGTCCACCAAAATTGGAACTACTAGACTAGACCGACTAAGTACGGGTGTGAATATCATTATACGTATATATATATATATATATAAACCCTAGTATTATTATATCTGATCATCATGCTAATTTATTAGTCTAATTAGATAACACTATTAATTATAACCACATGCCACTCATTTTTTTTTTAATTTCCACAATGCTTTACTAGCTGGTACATGACCAAACTACCCTTCAACATGCTTTAGTTTTGTATGTACATAAATGGAAAAGCAATTTTGCTTTGGCCTAAATACCATTGGCTCTTCAAATATATAAATGGCATATGGCCAAACAAAGCATATATCTAGTAGTCGATATTATAGATCAATTCAGACTCAAACCTTATAAAGTGTGAGACTGAGATATTGCTTAATTATAGGGGTATTCATGGGCCGGGACGAGTTAGGCATCACCTTGGCCCGGTGTTTAGCCCGGAACACCCCCCGGGCCAAGAAAATTGGCCGGCGACCCAGCCCGACCCGATATGGCCTGGTCCTTCACCGGGCCAAAACGGGATCAATACCGGGCTGGGTTTGGCCTGGTATAAAAATAAATAAATAATAAGTTAATTTAATTTTTTAATAAAAATATAACTAGTTTCATTTAATATATATTCTTATAAGAAATAATAATGGGTTAAAAAGTAACATTTATCAAAATTATAAATACTCAACAATTATACATTATTTATTTTATATAATATTAAGTTAAGAAATAAATTTAAAATTTGAAATAAAATTAAAAATTGGAATAATAAAATGCATCTATTATAATTATAAAATTAATTTATTACATGAGGCATATGAAGAAAAAACAATTATATAAAATTATTCAATATTTTTAACAAATAAAGAAAAATGAAAAAAAATAATATATACTGGGTCGGGCAAGCACGGGCCTGTGACTTATCCAAAGATCGGCCCGGCCCGGTTCCTTTTCAAGACTTTTTTTTTTCGGCTCGAAATAACCGAGGTGCACCAGACCTCCGGGCCCATTGAAGAGTGCTACTTAATTATAAGAAGCATTGAATCTTTTTTACTCAACCCAATTTGATATATAATAGAAGTTTTAAATTAGTTAATCATATCTTTTAACATTCAGAAGTAATGCTTTCTTATTATTGTTGTTCCTTTCATAAATATAACAAAAGTGATTTAAATTGTGGACATGATTAATTGGCCACATAAATTTATTCGATAATATAGAATTAAGTGGGATTAAATTGGCCCGAAAAAGTTAGATTACATTTTAATCACTTCATCTATTTCTCCAATCAATTTTCCTCCATTAAAATTTAAGCGATATTAGTTTTGAGGCCTACATCTTCATAATTTTAAAGATATCGAATCTCTTCTACTCCATCAACATATGTATATATTATAGAAATTTTAATTTGGTTAATTATATCTTTTTTTTATAAAAGGTCTATCATGTCTTTTGACATTTAAAAATAACGCAACTTCATTTTTTTTGTCTTCGCATAAATAGGCCTAAGATAAAAGGATTAAACAGTACTGTTTAAATAAAAATAATATAATATTAAAAATGGTATATGTTTTAGAAATAAAGAAATATTTACATAGTTTCAAAAACCTCATAAAAATATTTATTTTTTGGTTTAGAATCTAATAATAATATGGTGGGTTCATGTCCTTGGGAAAAGTCATAGAATGTGTATGTAATTTAGTAGTAATAAGAAGATTGTTTTGGGGGTATTTTGGTCATTGTGCGAACAAGTCAAAAAGGCAAAGCAAAGCCAAGCACACTTGCCGTAGAAGCTTTCACAGACAAAACCACTATGATCCTCCCACTTGATTTGTTAGTCTCCCTTTGCCCCAATTTCTCTCATTTAATTCCACCACTTCACACAACACAACCGTCCTCCCTGGGCGCCCTTATCCCCTGCTACACCCTACTCTACGCATATTTTACTCCAACCCTATCGCTCATCCTCCATTCACAATCTAGTGGCTAGCACACAATAATGGCCCGTAAAATAAATCCTCCAGATATCACGAGCATATTCGGAGAAAATTATTGTTCAGATTATAAAAAAATAAATAATTTAAATTTAAATTTTTTTGAATACTGCCTTGTTTCAACTGTTGAAATTTAATTTGAAAATCTTAAATTTATTATTTTTTATATTTTTAATTTAAATTATAATAAATCCATATTGTTCAAATTAAATATCAACAATTTTAGTATAAAGCACACACATGAATTTATAATTCTAATTAAATTCATTTTGGACCAAAAAAAAACTCATTATTTTTAGGTAAATAAAATCTTAAATGAGTTAGACAAGAGAACAGTTTTTACAGTTCAAAAAACATTTACAAATATACTTAAAATAAGATTCAAATCTAATTCTTGTGAAATATATATGAATCATTCTTACCAACATAATCAATTTAACTCATCTCTATAATAAAAGTGAAATACATAAATTTTTCCTTTTATTTTACTTTAATTATAAAGACTCAAATACTGTGCTATTCACTGAAAAGAATTACAGTGTTTCTTTCATAAATATCACCACATATAGTAGTGCATACAAATCGATATGACCCTAACCAACACCATCCCCCACATATATTTATATATATAAGCAACAACAATTGCCTGCATCAGGTTTGCATTATTCCCATCATTTTGTCTCTCATGCTTAATTTTTCTTCTCCTACAAAACACATCTCAACATGAACATCAACAGCAAGCACTTCCATTTCTTCTTCTTCTTCCTCCTCTTCAGTACTCTTCTTCTCTTTCTTTCCCCGGGAATTTCGGCCATTAGAACGAAGAATCTTTCAGTCTCAGGCCCTTCCACTGCTTCAACTTCAATTCACCTTCATCCATGGGCTAATTCTCCCGTCCACAGCAGAGCCAGAGAATTCGATTCCCAGAAGCGAAGGGTTCCCACAGGATCCAACCCTTTACACAACAAGAGATAGCTCTTCTTCTTCAGATATACTATAACTATTACATGGTTTCTCTCTCTTTCTGTCTTCTTATACATTGAATAGATTCTTATCTATAGCTAGCAGAATTGAGCTTGATGTTCCATTAATTTGTATGTAAGATTGGCATCTGCAAAGAGAGTAAGTGCTTGGTTAGCTAGAATCTGTAGAGTTGATGTACAGGAGGTAAAGAGAATTTGTGATTTTGATTCTGATTTTGATGGAAGTCTGAAACTACATCTATATAAATAAACTAGAGTTGTTGTTATTATCATATGGGTTTAGCTTTGTTCATTTTCTTATCCTTTCGCTAGTTTTCCTGTTTCATTGTAATTCAGATGGTGGAAACTTTATTAGTATACACCATGTGCTTTGATATTAACAGAAAGATCCTGTAAGTCTGGGTTCTCGTCAAATCTGTGTGGCTTAATTTTATGGATATGCCTCTGTTCTGGTTGTTTGGTTGGTTGCTGGGAAAGTTGGGGAGTCTACAAAAGATGAAAGATGTAATCTTTTAGGGTTTGAATCTGCATTTGTTGGGGTCACTGGAATCTGAATTTTGATCCGTTTGGAAATTTTCTGGCTCTTGCTTATTTGATTCCCTTCTGCATAAATGACTTCTGCTGAAAACCACTGTTTGGAGTTGAACAATCATCAAACACCTCGAGGTCTGTGAGAAAGAAAAAGAAAAATGTTTAAAAATTCTGGGCATAGAACTCAAAATTACAAAAAACTTAGGTGAGTTAAACAAAAAAACAGTAAAACACGCTAAACAATAATAGACGCATAAAAGTCCTAGTAAAAAAATATACCTTATTTCTACTTTTTTTTACTTTCTCTATCCTAAGGGAAGGAAATCCTCCTTGTCATGACCCAAAAAAAAAAAAAAAACTCATACATGCGTGCGCGCGTGTGTATATATATATATATATATGAGTTGGTGTGAAATGAATAGCAGATATCAATAAACCACACTTTTTAAGGCACTCACATTAATAAAATTTCAGTTATTGTACAGTTAGCTAGTAGTAGTATTTAAAAATTTTTACCTTTTACGACTATTTATAATTAATTTGATGTACTCTACCTATTTAAAGACTTTTTCAAAAACTATCAAATTGGCTTTATTTTGGAATGGGAAGTAGAATTGCAATTTCAATATTCAACTTCTTTAAAAAACATGTGACCACATCACTTTTAGAGAAATATTATGTTCGTGAAATTTATAATTATTGTGAGATTCACTATTCCTATGAGTTTAACATGAATTTGGATTGTTTAAAATTTTTCGTTGTGAAATTTTTATAGATGTAAGAGAAATAAGAGAGGAAATAGAGAATAGGAGAACAAATGTGCTTGATTCATTTCTATTCTTTGTATTATTTTTCTTTCTTTAAACTGTACACTAGAAAGTATTATACGATATTTACTCGATTAACATACTTAATTTCGTTAAAAAATAGAAAAGTCAAATTCAAAATAAGGGATGTACTTTTTTTAATACTTCATCATCTCACAAAAGTTGCTAAATTCCTCAAAAACTTTTTAAATTTAATTTATTTTTTATATTTATCCTAATTAAATGTTGTAACTTTTCAATTGTCTGTTTCCTTCCAAGGGTTATATACTGAAAAAAAAAATTTAATGTCTCAGATATGACTTATATTCTAGACTACGAAATATTTTTTTCAACAATTTATATTTGAGACTAATGGAATAATAAAATACTTATCTAATATAAGTTTCAGGAACTCCTCAAAGACAAGCCATAGCTTTAAGGGGAACCTGGGAAAGCATTACATGGTGGGAAGATTCAATTTTTGCTCCAATGGATTTTGGGAGGAAGAATGTAAGTAGAGTCTACATGACATCTTAACCCAAAATCTTAAAGCATTGAGTCTATAGATATTTTTCACATATATACCTTTTCTTCGACTTAACTCTACCCATTGTGCATGTTCTTCCCATATTAATTAACTCACATTTAACTCCTAAAAATATTCATTCATTGAATTTTTAAATTTTTTTCAGTTGGATTTTATTGTATACAATGAATTCGAAGCCATAAAAAAAATAATAAACAACATATCTTTTATGAGTTTAAAATTATGAAAGACAGTGAAATAGGGAGGAGAACCCATTGAAGACTCATCGAAACAGTTCAGAGTGGCCCAGGGTGGAGAAGATAGGTCCCAATTCATGAATGCAGAGAGTTAAATGGCAATTACTTGCCACACCCACCAATATGCAATTAATTAACAAAACTGTATCTCTTTTGAGTCTCTTCTCTTCACATTGAGAGGGTGGGAGGGAGGGAATATTTGTTGGCAGAAGCTAAGATGATAGAGTCCACGTGCACTTTACCCCACCTATACAAATGCTCACTTACTAGACTTCTGCTTCACTCTTTCATCGTGTACTCTCCTCTCTGCATCTCTGCCATGCCTTTTCTCCAAATTAGTAATAGGGTTGTTGTTACAATCCTAATAGTAATACTACTCTCTTTGTTAAGATTCTCTCCCCCTTTCTCTCTTCCTCCTTCCTCCCTTGTCTTCTTCTCCATCTCTCATATCTTCCCCGTCAAATCTTGCCCCTATCCCTATATAACATTTCTTTCACCAAATTTTGTGTCTCTCTTTAAATATAGATAGCCCCTCTATCAAATTCACAGCAATCTGTGAGTTTTCACTTTTCAGTTTAATCCAATTAAAGAGATTTTTACATTTCATTTTGATCCGTTGTTTGACTCTGACTCAAGTTTCAAAATAATGTCGTTTCACTTGGTACATGAGAGATGACAAGTCAAAACACACTACAGAGATATTTCCAATAGTATTCTTAAATTGACAACTATGGACTATTTTGAATCTGTTTCTTATCTTAATGGCTTTGA